>OY997273.1:142471632-143081632 GCA_963921465.1 Triticum timopheevii
TGATTTCCGCAAATTAAATAAAGCTACTAAAAAGGATCATTACCCTTTACCTTTTATTGATCAAATGCTGGAAAGATTATCCAAACATACACATTTTTGCTTTCTAGATGGTTATTCTGGTTTTTCTCAAATACTTGTGTCAAAATAGGATCAAGAAAAGACAACTTTCACTTGCCCTTTCGGTACCTTTGCTTATAGACGTATGCCTTTTGTTTTATGCAATGCACCTGCTACCTTTCAAAGATGTATGATTGCTATATTCTCTAACTTTTGTGAAAAGATTGTTGAGGTATTCATGGATGATTTTTCTGTATATGGAACTTCTTTTGATGATTGCTTAAGCAACCTTGATCGAGTTTTGCAGATGTGAAGAAACTAATCTTGTCTTGAATTGGGAGAAGTGCCACTTTATGGTTAATGAAGGTATTGTCTTGGGGCATAAAATTTCTGAAAGATGTATTGAAGTTGATAAAGCTAAAGTTGATGCTATTGAAAAGATGTCGTGTCCTAAGGACATTAAAGGTATAAGAAGTTTCCTTGGTCATGCCGGTTTTTATAGGAGGTTCATTAAAGACTTCTCTAAAATTTCTAGGCCTCTGACTAATCTCTTACAAAAAGATGTTACTTTTGTCTTCAATGATGATTGTTTAGAAGCATTTGAAATGCTTAATAAAGCCTTGATTTTTGCACCTATTTCTAGGCCTCCTGATTGGAATTTACCCTTTGAAATTATGTGTGATGCTAGTGATTATATTGTAGGTGTTGTTCTAGGACAAAGAGTTGATAACAAATTAAATATTATGCAATATGCTAGTAAAACTCTAGACAGTGCCCAGAGAAACTATGCTACTACTAAAAAAGAATTTTTAGTAGTTGTATTTGCTTGTGATAAGTTCAGATCTTATATTGTTGGTTCTAAAGTAATTGTTCACACTGATCATGCTGCTATTAAATATCTTATGGAAAAGAAAGATGCTAAACCTAGACTTATTAGATGGGTTCTCTTGCTACAAGAATTTGATTTGCATATTATTGATAGAAAGGGAGCTCAGAACCCCGTTGCAGACAACTTGTCAAGGTTAGAGAATGTTCTTAATGACCCACTACCTATTGATGATAGCTTTCCTAATGAACAACTAGCTGTCATAAATGCTTCTCGTACTCCTCCATGGTATGCTGATTATGCTAATTACATAGTTGCTAAATTATACCACCTAGTTTCACATACCAGCAAAAGAAAAAGTTCTTCTATGATTTAAGACATTACTTTTGGGATGATCCACACCTTTATAAAGAAGGAGTAGATGGTGTTATTAGACGTTGTGTACCTGAGCATGAACAGGAATAGATCCTATGCAAGTGTCACTCTGAGGCTTATGGAGGACACCATGCTGGAGATAGAACTGCACCCAAGGTACTGCAATCCGGTTTTTATTGGCCTACTCTATTCAAGGATGCTCGTAAGTTTGTCTTGTCTTGTGACGAATGTCAAAGAATTGATAATGTTGTAGACGTCAAGAAATGCCTATGAATTATTCACTTGTTATTGAACCATTTGATGTTTGGGGCTTTGATTATATGGGACTGTTTCCTTCCTCTAATGGGTATACACATATTTTAGTTGTCGTTGATTATGTTACTAAGTGGGTAAAAGTTATTCCAACTAGTAGTGCTGATCATAACACCTCTATTAAGATGCTTAAAGAAGTTATTTTTCCGAGGTTTGGAGTCCCTAGATACTTAATGACTGATGGTGGTTCACATTTTATTCATGGTGTTTTTCGTAAAATGCTTGCTAAGTACGATGTTAATCATAGAATTGCATCTCCGTATCACCCGCAGTCTAGTGGTCAAGTAGAATTAAGTAATAGAGAGCTTAAATTAATTTTGCAAAAGACTGTTAATAGATCTAGAAAGAATTGGTCCAAGAAATTTTATGATGCATTACGGGCCTATAGAACTGCATATAAAAATCCCATGTGTATGTCTCAATATAAAATGGTTTATGGAAAAGCTTGTCATTTACCTGTTGAACTAGAACACAAGGCATATTGGGACATTAAAGAGCTCAACTATGACTTCAAACTTGTCGGTGAGAAGAGGCTTTTTGACATTAGCTCACTTGATGAATGGAGAACCCAGGCCTATGAGAATGCCAAACTATTTAAAGAAAAAGTTAAAAGATGGCATGACAAAAGGATACAAAAACATGAGTTTAATGTAGGTGATTATGTATTCTTATACAACTCTCGTTTTAGATTTTTGCAAGGAAACTCCTCTCTAAATGGGAAGGTCCTTACGCCATCGAGGAGGTCTATCATTCTGGTGCCATAAAAATCAACAACTTTGAAGGCACAAATCCGAGGGTGGTGAACGGTCAAAGAATCAAACATTATATCTCAGGTAATCCCATAAATGTTGAAACTAATGTTACTGAAACTGTAACCCCAGAGGAATACACAAGGGACACTTTCCGGAACGTTTCAGACTCCGAAAAGGAAGAGGTATGTGCTACGGTAAGTAAACCGGCTCCAAAACAGTTCTAATAGCAATTTTTCTCCATTTTGGAATATTTAAGAAAATAGGAAGATAAGAAGCAGTCCAGGAAGGACATGAGGCTTCCACGAGGGTGGAGGGCGCGCCCCCTACCTTGTGGGCACCTCGTGTGCTCTCCGGACTCCGATTTCTTGCATGATACTTCTTTTGGTTGGTAAAAATTCATTATATAATCTCCTGGAGGTTTTGACCACCGTACCACACAAATATCCTTTTTTTTGTTTCGAGCTGTTTTTTTGACAGATCTAGATCACCATGACATCTCCAAGTACCCCCAAGGACAAGTTCTTCAAGAAGGTCATCAACCCCTACCTCGCAGAAGTGTTGCAAGATCCTCAAACCATTAAGATGCGTGAGGGGTTGCTGCACATCCGCGATGTTGAGGGACCAAGGAGGACCGGAAGCATGGAGACAAGACTTGAAGCAGTGGAGCAACAAGTTTTCAAGTGCCAGGAGACCGTGGAACGTGAACTCGACGCCATCCACATAATGATCACTGAGTTGACCAACAACACCAAGCTAGATGCCAGGAACATCGGGGAGACCATCTTCAAGCTCCACGAGAGAATCGAGCATCTCCAAGCCCAGATCTATGCAAAACCAAAATTGTGAGTATGAATATAGATTCAAGAGGATGAGTTTGGCTGCAGATTCAAGGATCCTGGAGACTCGATCATCCTTCTATGATGGTGAGCCTATGCCTTGGAAGATGGATGACAAGCCTACATCATCAACAACTCCATCATCACCACCTCCGAGGAAGGAGACATTAACACATGGGTATGGGCACCCCCCTTGGCAACTGCCAAGCTTGGGGGGGGTGCCCCAGTATCATATCACCATCACACTTTTATCTTTACCGTTTTTCTTAGTTCGATCCTTTTGGTTATATCTTGATCTAGTAGAACAAAGTTTTAGTATGATCTAGTTTTGAGTTTTGCTTTATGATGCTTCTATCTAATCGAGTATGTGAGCTATATATATAATAAAGATTAGTTTTGAGTCAAGGGCTTGGTTATCTTCATATGATCTTGAGGGAATAAAAATAAAAGAGAAGAGAAAGAATAAAAAGAAATAAAGAGATCATATGGACCTTATGGAGAGTAATGACTTCACATATAAAGAGTATGATGAATAAAAGTTGTTGAGAGTTGACAAACATAGTTTTGGTCATCGTTGCAATTAATAGGAAGTAATAAAGAAAGAGAGGTTTTCACATATAAATATACTATCTTGGACATCTTTTATGATTGTGATTTGTGAGCACTCATTAAAATATGACATGCTAAAAAGTTGACATTGGACAAGGAAGACAATGTAATGGGTTATGTTTTCTTACATCTAAAATAAATTATATTGTCATGGATCATCCAACATGTTGAGCTTGCATTTCCCTCTCATGCTAGCCAAATTCTTTGCACCAAGTAGAGATACTGCTTGTGCTTCCAAATAACATTAAACCCAGTTTTTCCATGAGAGTCCACCATATCTACCTATGGATTGAGTAAGATCCTTCAAGTAAGTCATCATTGTTGCAAGCAATAAAAAATGCTCTCTAAATATGCATGATTTATTAGTGTGGAGAAAATAAGCTTTATACGATCTTGTGATGTGGAAGAAATAAAAGCGATGGACTGCATAATAAAGGTCCATATCACAAGTGGCAATATAAATTGACGTTCTTTCGCATTAAGATTTCGTGCATCCTACCATAAAAGCACATGACAACTCTGCTTCCCTCTGCAAATGGCCTATCTTTTATTCTTTTCTTACACTTCATACAAGAGTCATGGTGATCTTCACCTTTCCTTTTTACCTTTTATGCTTTGGCAAGAACTGTGTGTTAGAAAGATCCTGATATATATAGCTAATTGGATGTGAGTTTTCATGAACTATTATTGTTGACATTACCCTTGAGGTAAAAGGTTGGGAGGCAAAACTATAAGCCCCTATCTTTCTCTGTGTTGATTAAAACTTCATGCCCATAAATATTGTGTGAGTGTTAGCAATTGTGAAAGACTAAATGATAGTTGAGTATGTGGACTTGCTGAAAAGCTCTTATATTGAATCTTTCCGGTGTTATGATAAATTGCAATTTCTTCAATGGCTGAGATTATAGTTTGTTAGTTTTCAATGAAGTTTCTGATTCATACTTGAAATTGTGAATGAATTTTTACTTTAGCATAAGAAATCATATGGCTATATATATATGTGTGTGTTGATGTTCTAAGAATGATCATGATGCCCTCTTGTCCATATTTTATTTTATCGACACCTCTATCTCTAAACATGTGGACATATTTTTCGATATCGGCTTCCGCTTGAGGACAAGCGAGGTCTAAGCTTGGAGGAGTTGATACGTCCATTTTGCATCATGCCTTTATATCGATATTTATTGCATTATGGGCTGTTATTACACATAATGTCACAATACTTATGCCTATTCTCTCTTATTTTACAAGGTTTACATGAAGAGGGAGAATGCTGGCAGCTGGAATTCTGGGCTGGAAAAGGAGCAAATATTAGAGACCTATTATGCACAACTCCAAAAGTCCAGAAACTTCACGGGAGCGCGTTTTGGAATATAGATATATAAAATATTGGCGAAAGAACTAACCAGAGGGGGGGAGCACACCCTGGCCACGAGGGTGGGGGGCGCGCCCTACCCCCTTGGGCGCACCCCCTGTCTCGTGGGCCCCCTGGAAGGCCTCCGGTGCCCATCTTCTGCTATATGAAGTCTTTCATCCGAGAAAAAATCATAAGCAAGCTCACGGGATGAAACTCCGCCGCCACGAGGCGGAACCTTGGCGGAACCAATCTAGGGCTCCGGCGGAGCTGTTCTGCCAGGGAAACATCCCTTCGGGAGGGGGAAATCATCACCATCTTCATCACCATCAATCCTCTCATCGGGAGGGGTTCAATCTCCATCAACATCTTCACCAGCACCATCTCATCTCAAACCCTAGTTCATCTCTTCTATCCAATCTTTGTCTCAAAACCTCAGATTGGTACCTGTGGGTTACTAGTAGTGTTGATTACTCCTTGTGGTTGATGCTAGTTGGTTTATTCGGTGGAAGATCATATGTTCAGATCCTTTATGCATATTAATACCCCTCTGATTATGAACATGAGTATGATTTGTGAGTAGTTATGTTTGTTCCTGAGGACATGGGAGAAGTCTTGCAATAAGTAGTCATGTGAATTTGGTACTCGTTTGATATTTTCATGAGATGTATGTTGTCTCTCCTCTAGTGGTGTCATGTGAACGTCGACCCAAGCACCGGTCCATCCACATATCAAATTATCAAAGTACCGAATGCGAATCATATGAGCGTGATGAAAACTAGCTTGACGATAATTCCCATGTGTCCTCGGGAGCGCTTTCCTTTATATAAGAGTTTGTCCAGGCTTGTCCTTTGCTACAAAAAGGATTGGGCCATCCTGCTGCACCTTATTTACTTTTATCACTTGTTACCCTTTACAAATTACCTTATCACAAAACTATCTGTTACCGATAATTTCAGTGCTTGCAGAGAAAACCTTACTGAAAACTGCTTATCATTTCCTTCTACTCCTTGTTGGGATCGACGCTCTTACTTATCTAATGGACTACAATAGATCCCCTATACTTGTGGGTCATCAGTGTGGCGGCAATGGCGGCCGGCAATGGCTGCCGACAGGCAGCGGCAGTGGAGCGTGTGGTGGGTGTTTCGCGCACATCCAACAGGGACGTCACGCGCACTACACTACGCCAGGGACTGCGCCGCCGCCGCAGTGTAGCCTCCCAGCTGGAGCTGTCCTCTGATGACGGCGGAGTGGCTGAGCGACGACGACGGACCGGTGCCATTGGCGATTGCGGAAGAAGCAGATGAGATAAGCTACAGGGAGGGAGGGGAAAATGCGATGCAGGACTCGCCGCCCGTGAGGGTTTTTATAGCAGGCCGGTAAGCATTGGGATTTTGGGGGATTTCACAGAGTCGTGCGGGAAGCTTGCGCGGCAACCTGCGAGGTTACGTGGGAACGGGCTCACTGATGATTATATCGTTGGAGTCATATTTGAACATAGTTTCTAGCTACACAATTATTGTAACATGCATTAACACTTTTTTTGGTTAAATTTAAGGTTATACACCAACAAGTGTTTGCCAGCAACACACTCGGCTTATTCCATCACAAACAGTTCTGATGGATCAACTGTCTGCCACATATCACACACGCAACTCTAATATGATTCGTGCTTGATGTCTCCGACATCGCTCGCACAGTTCGTCTTATTTTCCATGTATCACCGTGCCTTCCTCCGCTCGTGTCCCTCGGCAAGCTCTGCTCGCTGTTAGGTGCCGCAGCGCGCTGTGCTCGCCGTTAGGTGCCGTGGCGTGCTCGATCGCGTCCGTTGGCGCGCTCGGCTTGTGGACAGCTTTTCCTAGAGGCGACCGCGGAGCGCTCTGCTCACGTCCCTCTGCGCGCTCTGCCAGCGGTTGGGCGTGCGCATGATCATGTCGGGGGGCCCATATGCATGCGGTTGCGCCGTGCGCGTTGCCACGCGATGTAGTTATGTGCGGCACGATGGAGTTACGCGCTGCAAATTAGAACTACCATCAGGGCCTGCCGATATTCCTGGCCGTCCGGCTTCCCCTTTAATTCATGCGGCCATTATAACCTTTGTCTCTTCAACCTTTCGATCGCGCCCCACAACACAACAAGCACACCCACGATGACACATAGAGAGGGGATGTTCGGTGGCGCTCCAATGGAGTTCGGCGAGCATAGAGTGGTGACCCACGCGAGGGAGATGGATCTCTCGGTGGTGTACACCATGGACACGGCCGTGGTGGACGACTACATCAATAGCATTGAGTAGTTGCTTGCTGGAGACAAGTACAAGGTGGTTGACATTGACCTCCAGTACATCGCCGGTCGTCACGGCATAGATCAGAAGGTTGCTGTCGCCCAGTTGTGCGTGCGCCATCATGTCCTCATCTACCACTACTGCATGGCCACAGGGCCTTGCGACCGTTTCAACATGTTTGTCAACAGCACCGACTACAAGTTCGCCATGGTGGATACCAAAGATGATGTAAAAGCGCTCAGTGTTACGGGCTTGGCCTACAAGAACCTTGTCGAAATCGGTGACCACTACAGGGTCTGGGGTAGCATGAAGCAGGACTCCCTGGTCGAACTCGCCTCAGCCATCATCGACCCCTACTACAAAAAGATGAAGCAGGATGCCCAGAGAACAAGTCCCGCATCCTGGCACAAGGCCTGGATGCGGCAACTGGATGAACCTCACCTCAGGTTCGTGGCCAAGAGCGTGTACACATGCTACGAGATGCACAGGCGGATCGTTGACATGAGGAAGTGCCTCGTTACCCAAATCGACGAGCCCGGATCGAGCCACAAGAAGAGCAAGGATCACAACAAGTAGATGATGATCATATGATCGTTTATGCTAGTTAATCATGCATATAATATATAGTTTACTTTATTCGTGTGTGTGGAAATGTCATGTGTGTAGTAGCCACCTATGTAATTATGCATGTAATAGTTTTCTTTGGTGTGTGAAAATGCCATGGTTGTAGTAGCTACCTATGTAAGTGGATGTTTAATTTGGTTATGCAAGCATGTCCTTATAAAAGTGTGTGTGTGTGTGTGTGTGTGTGTGTGTGTGTGTGTGTGTGTATGTTGTTGTTCTGTATGCAATCCCATCGCACAACACACACGTCTTATTAGCACCAACCGTCTGTGTTCTTATCAGTCTTCAGACACATTTCTGATTACAGACCTGTTTGCCGCGTATCACACACATCTTGTTAAGTTGAGCCGTTTTTGTTCTCTTGTGTCAACGCAAACAGTTCATCCGAGTGAACCGCATGCTATATATCGCACACACCCTTGATCTGGCTGACCGTTTCTTTTGTGTTTCCTAATCACAAACAGTTCATCCGAGTGAACCGTATGTTGTGTATCGCACACGCCTCCATCTGGCTACCCGTTCTTTCGTTCCTCCTCATTGCAAACAGTTCATTGAACTGAACCGTATGCCCTTCATCACACATGCAACTAAAACCTGAACCGTGTTTGATGCATCCATCATCGCAAACGTTTTACACATTTCTGACGGTTTTCATACATCACCGTTTGCGATTATGGCATCACACACAGTTTCTCGAAGGGTCTCTGATCATAGTGTCGCGTTAGCAGCATCCTGCAGTAGTGCATTGTGCTGAGAATTTGAATTGCACGTTTCGTATTTCAAAATTTCCAATTAGAATAATAAATTACAGGCAAAAATAAAAAGAGAACAGACGGTAATGGAACTTTGCAAATGGTTCTGGCAGTAAAAGCGCTTGTGATGGATAGCCCAATGCCACACAGTTTTCTACATCAGATCATGTGTGATGTAGTTAAAAAAAGCAAACAGTTAGCCAAGGCAGACCGTGTGTGATAGTTACACCTTTCACACACGAGTGTATACATAAAACCGTGTGGGATGTACATCCGAATGGAAATGTTTTCCCTGGATTGACTATGTGGGATGTACATAAGAACGGAAACGTATTTCTTTGATTGACTGTGTGTGATATACATATGAACGGAAATGATTTTCTCGGATTACTGTGTGGGATGTACATACCTACGGAAATGATTTTCTTAGATTACCGTGTGGGATGTACATACCTACGGAAATGATTGGGTTTCGATGCCTCGCCCGATCGCACACGGCCCCAGCCTGGGTCCTAGGAGGGCCTATCCCCGACGAATTCTGGGTCGTGTGGGAAGGACACCCTATCGCACACACTCACTTGGCGACGGTTCCAAATGCCGTTGCGGAAAAGGGTTAAAAACCGTTTGTTTAGGACCGACGCGCACCAGTGGGTGTTCTATCTAAAACGTTTGCGATCAAGAGTTGCACAAATCCTGCTCGGCACATTCTCCCTTGGCTTCCTAGGGAAGTTGTCGGTTTGCATATGGGTGTTCTAACTAAAATGTTTGCGATGAGTGTTTTATATTTAAAAACCAAATTAAACTGGGGAAACCAAATTAAACCTGGGGAGCTGACAAATTTTTTACCACGGCATGTTGATGCCGCTCCATGATAGCGTGCCAAGTTTCATGAATTTCAGACGAATTTTGGATTTACTAGAATTTAAAAACCAGGTATCTCATTGTTTGCGGCCGAGTGACGGTGGCAGGGTGTTTGAAATTCATTCCCATTTCTTGCATGGGACCTAAGCATGCACCCAAGGACACATATTTGATTTTTCGACCAGTTTATATGCACTGGAGAATGTGCATGTAGTTCAAATTTGAATTGTGCACATAAAATGCCTGGAAAACCTAGTTAATGTATAAAAATGTCCAAACGAACCCCGAAAAATTCCAAAATTGAACATAGCACTCTTGTTGTTCTATGTTGACACTCGAAAATTTTGGAAAGCAATAAGAGGCAATAGATATCGTTTCGTCCCCAAAGGTGGCACGTTCCCTGCCGAAACCATCACGCTTGTTGTGAGAAGCTCTAATTTGTGAGAAGCTTATACCCAAACCTGCCCCAAATGGGACAAAAAATTTACCACGACATGTTAATGCCGCTCCATGATAGCATGCCAAGTTTCATGATTTTCAGACGAGTTTTGGATTTACTAGAATTTAAGAACTAGGTATCTCAATGTTTGCGGCCGAGTGACGGTGGCAGGGTGTTTGAAATTCATTCCCATTTATTGCATGGGACCTAAGCATGCACCCAAGGACACATATTTGATTTTTCAACCAGTTTATATGCACTGGATAATGTGCATGTAGTTCAAATTTGAATTACTGATAACCCACAAGTATAGGGGATCGCAACAGCTTTCGAGGGTAGAGTATTCAACCCAAATTTATTGATTCGACACAAGGGGAGCCAAAGAATATTCTCAAGTACTAGCAGCTGAGTTGTCAATTCAACCACACCTGGAAACTTAGTATCTGCAGCAAAGTGTTTAGTAGCAAAGTAATATGATAGTGATGGTAACGGTAACAAAAGAGTAACGAAAGCAAAGTAATGTTTTTGGTATTTTGTAATGATTGTAACAATAGCAACGGGAAAGTAAATAAGCGTAAACCAGTATATGGAAAGCTCGTAGGCATCGGATCAATGATGGGTAATTATGCCGGATGCGGTTCATCATGTAACGATCATAACATAGGGTGACACGGAACTAGCTCCAATTCGTCAATGTAATGTAGGCATGTATTCCGAATATAGTCATATGTTCTTATGGAAAAGAACTTACATGACATCTGTTGTCCTACCCTCCCGTGGCAGCGGGGTCCTAATGGAAACTAAGGGATATTAAGGCCTCCTTTTAATAGAGAACTGGAACAAAGCATTAGCACATAGTGAATACATGAACTCCTCAAACTACGGTCATCATCGGTAAGTATCCCGATTATTGTCACTTCGGGGTTAACGGATCATAACACATAATAGGTGACTATAGACTTGCAAGATAGGATCAAGAAATCTCATATATTGATGAAAACATAATATGTTCAGATCTGAAATCATGGCACTCGGGCCCTAGTGACAAGCAGTAAGCATAGCAAAGTCATAGCAACATCAATCTCAGAACATAGTGGATACTAGGGATCAAACCCTAACAAAACTAACTCGATTACATGATAAATCTCATCCAATCCATCACCGTCCAGCAAGCCTACAGTGGAATTACTCACGCACAGCGGTGAGCATCATGAAATTGGTGATGGAAGATGGTTGATGATGACGACGGCGACGAATCCCCCTCTCCGGAGCCCCAAACGGACTCCAGATCAGCCCTTCAGAGAAGTTTTAGGGCTTGGCAGCGGCTCCGTATCGTAAAACATGATGATTTCTTCTCTCCTATTTTTTTCTCCCCGAAAGCAATTATATAGAGTTGGAGTTGGAGTCGGGAGGTCTCCAGGGGGCCCACGAGGTAGGGGTGCACCCTGGGGGGCGCCCCCCACCCTCGTGGCAAGGGTGTGGGCCCCCTGGTCTTCATCTTTGCCGAGGATTTTTTTATTATTTATTGTAAGATATTCCGTGGAGTTTCAGGTCATTCCGAGAACTTTTGTTTTCTGCACATAAAACAACATCATGGCAATTCTGTTGAAAACAACATCAGTCCAGGTTAGTTCCATTCAAATCATACAAGTTAGAGTCCAAAACAAGGGCAACAGTGTTTGGAAAAGTAGATACAACGGAGACGTATCAACTCCCCCAAGCTTAAACCCTTGCTTGTCCTCAAGCAATTCAGTTGACAAACTGAAAGAAATAAAGAAAAACTTTTACAAACTCTGTTTGCTCTTGTTGTTGTAAATATGTCAAGCCAGCATTCGAGTTTTCAGCAAAGATTATAACTGACCATATTTGCAATAATTCTCAGGTCTCATGATTACCCATATCAATAGCATAATCAACTAGCAAGCCATAATAATAAATCTCGGATGACAACACTTCCTCAAAACAATCATAATATGATATAACAAGATGGTATCTCGCTATCCCTTTCTGAGACCGCAAAACATAAATGTAGAGCACCTTTAAAGACCAAGGACTGGCTAGACATTGTAATTCATGGTAAAAGAGATCCAATCATAATCACACCCAATGTAAACTAACAATAATGAATGCAAATGACAGCGGTGATCTCCAACTAGTGCTTTTAATAAGAGGATGATGACTCAGCATAAAAGTAAATAGATAGGCCCTTCGCAGAGGGAAGCAGGGATTTGTAGAGGTGCCAGAGCTCGGTTTTGAAATAGAGGTGAATAATATTTTGAGCGGTATACTTTCATTGTCAATATAACAACCAAGAGATGGCAATATCTTCCATGCTACATACATTATAGGCGGTTCCCAAACAGAATGGTAAAGTTTATACTCCCCCTCACCAACAAACATCAATCCATGGCTTGCTCGAAACAACGAGTGCCTCCAACATACATCAGGTCCTAGGGGGAGTTTTGTTTTGCAATTATTTTTGATTTAGTTTGCATAAAGCATGGGACTGGGCATCCCGGTGACCAGCCATTTTCTCATGAGTGAGGAGCAGAGTCCACTCCTCTTGAGAATAACCCGCCTAACATGGAAGATACAGGCAGCCCTAGTTGATACATGAGCTATTCGAGCATACAAAACAAGATGATTATTTGAAGGTTTAGAGTTTGGCACATACAAATTTACTTGGAACGGCAGGTAGATACCGCATATAGTAAGGTATAGTGGAATCATCTGGAATAACTTTGGGGTTTAAGGAGTTTGGATGCACAAGCAGTATTCTCGCTTAGTACAGGTGAAGGCTAGCAAAAGACTGGGAAGCGACCAACTAGAGAGCGACAACAGCCATGTACATGCATTAAAATTAATAAAAATTGGATGCAAGCATGAGTAGGATATAATCCACCATCAACATAAATATCATGAAGGCTATGTTGATTTGTTTCAACTACATGCGTGAACATGTGCCTAGTCAAGTCACTTAAATCATTCAGAGGAGGATACCACCCTATCATACCACATCATAACCATTTTAAAAGCTTGTTGCCACGCAAGGTAAACCATTATAACTCATAGCTAATCAAGCATGGCACAAGCAACTATGATCTGTAATTGTCATTGCAAACATGTTTATTCATAACAAGCTGAATCAAGAACGATGAACTCATCATATTTACAAAAACAAAAGAGGTCGAGTTCGTACCAGCTTTTCTCATCTCAGTCAGTCCATCATATATCATCATAATTGCCTTTCACTTGCACGACCGAACGATGTGAATAATAATAAGAGTGCACGTGCACGGAGCATATGAGATGTTCCAAGAGCTGAAAATGGTTTTCCAAGCTCGTGCCCGGGTCGAGAGATATGAAGTCTCCGACAAGTTCTACAGTTGTAAGATGGAGGAGAATAGTCCTCTTAGTGAGCACATACTCAAAATGTCTGGGTTGCACAACCGCTTATCTCAGCTGGGAGTTAATCTCCCGGATGATGCGGTCGATGACAGAATCTTTCAGTCGCTCCCACCTAGCTATAAGAGCTTTGTGATGAACTTCAATATGCAGGGGATGGAAAAGGCCATTCCTAAGGTATATTCAATGCTGAAATCAGCGGAGGTGGAGATCAAATAGGAACATCAAGTGTTGATGGTGAATAAAACCACTAAGTTCAAGAAAGGCAAGGGTAAGAAGAACTTCAAGAAGGACGGCAAGGGAGTTGCCGCGCCCGGTAAGCCACTTGCCGGGAAGAAGCCAAAGCATGGACCCAAGCCTGAGACTGAGTGCTTTTATTGCAAGGGAAATGGTCACTGGAAGCGGAACTTCCCCAAGTACTTAGCGGATAAGAAGGCCGGCAATACCAAAGGTATATGTGATATACATGTTATTGATGTGTACCTAACCAGCGCTCGTAGTAGCTCCTGGGTATTTGATACCGGTGCAGTTGCTCATATTTGTAACTCAAAACAAGAGCTACGGAATAAGCGGAGACTGGCGAAGGACGAGGTGACGATGCACGTCGGGAATGGTTCCAAGGTCGATGTGATCGCCGTCGGCACGCTACCTCTACATTTACATACGGGGTTAGTTTTAAACCTCAATAATTGTTATTTAGTACCAGCTTTGAGCATGAACATTGTATCTGGATCTCGTTTAATGTGAGATGGCTACTCATTTAAATCTGAGAATAATGGTTGTTCTATTTATATGAGAGACATGTTTTATGGTCAAGCCCTGCTGGTTAATGGTTTATTCTTATTTAATCTCGAGCGTGATGTTACACATATTCATAGTGTGAATGCCAAAAGATGTAAGGTTGACAATGATAGTCGCACATACTTGTGGCACTGCCGCCTTGGTCACATTGGTGTCAAACGCATGAAGAAACTCCATGCCGATGGACTTTTGGAGTCTCTTGATTATGAATCATTTGACACGTGCGAACCATTCCTCATGGGCAAAATGACCAAGACTCTGTTCTCCGGAACAATGGAGCGAGAAACCAACTTATTGGAAATCATACATACTGATGTGTGCGTTCCAATGAGTGTTGATGCTCGTGGTGGTTATCGTTATGTCCTCACCCTCACTGATGACTTAAGTAGATATGGGTATGTCTACTTGATGAAACACAAGTCTGAGACCTTTGAAAAGTTCAAGGAATTTCAGAGTGAGGTTGAGAATCAATGTGACAGGAAAATAAAGTTCTTATGATCAGATCGTGGAGGGGAATATTTGAGTCACGAATTTGGCACGCACTTAAGGAAATGTGGAATTGTTTCACAACTCACGCCGCCTGGAACACCTCAGCGTAATGGTGTGTCCGAACGTCGTAATCGCACTCTATTGGATATGGTGCGATCTATGATGTCTCTTATCGATCTACAACTATCATTTTGGGGTTATGCTATAGAGAGTGCCGCATTCATTTTAAATAGGGCTCCGTCGAAATCCGTTGAGACGATACCGTATGAATTGTGGTTTGGGAAGAAACCTAAGCTGTCATTTCTGAAAGTTTGGGGATGTGACGCTTATGTCAAGAATTTCAACCTGAAAAGCTCAAACCCAAATCGGAAAAATGCGTCTTCATAGGATACCCTAAGGAAAGTATTGGGTATACCTTCTACCTCAGATCCGAAGGCAAGATCTTTGTTGCCAAGAATGGATCCTTCCTAGAGAAAGAGTTTCTCTCGAAAGAAGTAAGTGGGAGGAAAGTAGAACTTGATGAAGTATTGCCTCTTGAACCGGAGAGTAGCGCAGCTCAAGAAAATGTTTCTGTGGTGCCTGCACCGACTAGAGAGGAAGTTAATGATGATGATCATGAAACTTTAGATGTTGCTACTGAACTTCGTAGGTCCACAAGGACATGTTCCGCACCAGAGTGGTACGGCAACCCTGTCCTGGAAATCATGTTGTTAGACAATGGTGAACCTTCGAACTATGAAGAAGCGATGGAGGGCCCGGATTCCGACAAATGGCTTGAAGCCATGAAATCCGAGATAGGATCCATGTATGAAAACGAAGTATGGACTTTGACTGACTTGCCCGATGATCAGCGAGCCATAGAAAATAAATGGATCATTAAGAAGAAGACAGACGCGGATGGTAATGTAACCATCTATAAGGCTCGGCTTGTCGCTAAGGGTTATCGACAAGTTCAAGGGGTTGACTACGATGAGACCTTCTCACCTGTAGCGAAGCTGAAGTCTGTCCGAATCATGTTAGCTATTGCCGCATTCTATGATTATGAGATATGGAAAATGGACGTCAAAACGGCATTCCTTAATGGTTTCCTTAAGGAAGAATTGTATATGATGCAGCCGGAAGATTTTGTCGATCCTAAGAATGCTGACAAGGTATGCAAGCTCCAACGCTCGATCTATGGGCTGGTGCAAGCATCTCGGAGTTGGAACATTCGTTTTGATGAGATGATCAAAGCGTTTGGGTTTACGCAGATTTATGGAGAAGCCTGTGTTTACAAGAAAGTGAGTGGGAGCTCTGCAACATTTCTCATATTATATGTGGATGACATACTATTGATGGGAAATGATATAGAACTCTTGGAAAGCATAAAGGCCTACTTGAATAAGTGTTTTTCAATGAAGGACCTTGGAGAAGTTGCTTACATATTAGGTATCAAGATCTATAGAGATAGATCGAGACGCCTCATTGGTCTTTCACAAAGCACGTACCTTGACAAGATATTGAAGAAGTTCAATATGGATCACTCCAAGAAGGGGTTCTTGCCTGTATTGCAAGGTGTGAGATTGAGCACGGCTCAATGCCCGACCACGGCAGAAGATAGAGAAAAGATGAGTGTCATCCCCTATGCCTCGGCCATAGGGTCTATTATGTATGCCATGTTGTGTACCAGACCTGATGTAAACATTGTCGTAAGTTTGGTGGGAAGGTACCAAAGTAATCCCGGCATGGAACACTGGACAGCGGTCAAGAATATCCTGAAGTACCTGAAAAGGACTAAGGATATGTTTCTTGTTTATGGAGGTGACGAATTGCTCATCGTAAAGGGTTACGTTGATGCTAGCTTCGACACGGATCTAGATGACTCCAAGTCACAAACCAGATACATGTATATTTTGAATGGTGGGGCAGTCAGCTGGTGAAGTTGCAAGCAAAGCGTCGTGGCGGGATCTACATGTGAAGTGGAGTATATGGCAGCCTCGGAGGCAGCACATGAAGCAATCTAGATGAAGGAGTTCATTACCAACCTAGGAGTTATTCCCAATTCGTCGGGCCCGATGACTCTCTTCTGTGACAATACTAGAGCTATTGCCCTTGCCAAGGAGCCCAGGTTTCACAAGAAGACCAGGCATATCAAGCGTTGCTTCAACTCCATTCGTGAAAATGTTCAAGATGGAGACATAGAGATTTGTAAAGTGCATACGGACATGAATGTCGCGGATCCGTTGACTAAACCTCTTCCACGTGCAAAGCATGATCAACACTAGAACTCTATGGGCGTCCGATTCATCACAATGTAACTAGGTTATTGACTCTAGTGCAAGTTGGAGACTGTTGGAAATATGCCCTAGAGGCAATAATAAAATGGTTATTATTATATTTCCTTGTTCATGATAATTGTTTATTGTTCATGCTATAATTGTGTTATCCGGAAATCGTAATACATGTGTGAATACATAGACCACAACATGTCCCTAGTGAGCCTCTAGTTGACTAGCTCATTGATCAATAGATGGATACGGTTTCCTAACCATGGACTTAGGATGTCATTGATAACGGGATCACATCATTAGGATAATGATGTGATGGACAAGACCCAATCCTAAGCATAGCACAAGATCGTGTAGTTCCTCTGCTAAAGCTTTTCTAATGTCGAGTATCCTTTCCTTAGACCATGAGGTTGTGCAACTCCCGGATACCGTAAGGGTACTTTGGGTGTGCCAAATGTCACAACGTAACTAGGTGGCTATAAAGGTACACTATGGGTGTCGGTGTCAAAACCGGCGGATCTCGAGTAGGGGGTCCCGAACTGTGCGTCTAGGCCAGATGGTAACAGGAGGCAGGGGACACAATGTTTTACCCAGGTTCGGGCCCTCTTGATGGAGGTAAAACCCTACGTCCTGCTTGATTAATATTGATGATATGGGTAGTACAAGAGTAGATCTACCACGAGATCGGAGAGGCTAAACCCTAGAAGCTAGCCTATGGTATGATTGTATGTTGTGGTTGTTGTCCTACGGACTAAAACCCTTCAGTTTATATAGACACTGGAGAGGGTTAGGGTTACATAAGGTCGGTTACAAAGGAGGAGATATCCATATCCGTATTGCCTAGCTAGCCTTCCACGCCAAGTAGAGTCCCATCTGGACACGAGACGAAGTCTTCAATCTTTTATCTTCATAGTCTAATAGTCCGGCCAATGGAGATAGTCCGGATGTCCGGAGACCCCCTAATCCAGGACTCCCTCAGAAGCCCCTGAACCAGGCTTCAATGACGATGAGTCCGGCGCGCAGTGTTGTCTTCGGCATTGCAAGGCGGGTTCCTTCTCCGAATACATCACAGAAGAATTTGAATACGAGGATAGTGTCTGACCCTGCAAAATAAGTTCCACATACCGCCGTAGAGAGAATCATATTTTCGCAAATCCAATTTGCTGACTTGTTTTGGCAGCATGACGTTATGTCATGGCCCGGCGATTATACAAATCGTTTTTCTTCAACCAGCTCCACACATAACGCGAGGCGGTTTCTTGACACGTCTTGTCAAAGCAGAGATCGTGTTCCCCCAATTACGGGATTCTCATTAATGCGGTCATGGGTAACCCAACCGTGTCTAGGACTCCTAGATTATAGGCAAGTCCCAAACAGCTACAGAGAGGACGCTTGATATTCACCCTCTTTATAAAGGGACAAGGTTTTCGCCTTTTCCCTCTCGTGCTCAATCGAACCCTTCCCCCGCCTCGAGTTCTAACACCCAAAGCCCAGGTTAGGTGTTCCGGATCTTCAATCATGTCCGTTTCCAGCCTTCAAGGCCAATGGATGCCCTCCTCCGTTACGGAAGAGGACATTAAGAAGTTGAGGGAGGCCAGATGCCTGACCGCCGAGGTTTCGCATCGGCTGCCTGCTCGAGGGCAGGTCGTCCCTACTCCCGAACCCAACGAGAACACCGTGTTCGTCTCCCACTTCCTCCGAGGCCTAGGCCTCACTCTGGATCCCTTCGTCAGGGGTTTGATGTTCTATTACGGGCTAGATTTCCACGATCTAGCTCCGGACTCCTTTCTCCACATCTCGACATTTATTGTCATGTGTGAGGCCTTCCTCCGCATTACCCCTCACTTCGTCCTATGGCTCAAGACATTTGAAGTGAAGCCGAAGATGATCGAGGGGCAACATACAGCGTGCGGAGGTGCATCAATACGCAAGATGGCAGGAGCTCCATGGCCGAAAGGTTCCTTTCCAGAGGTGTCCGAATTATGGCAACGGGAGTGGTTTTACGTCACGGCTCCCAGAAGTGCCAAGTGGGCGGCTGCCCCCGCTTTCCGCTCGGGCCCCCCACCACAACTGATGTCATGGATTAGCAGAGGTCTGAGCTGGGGTCTAGCCAAGGACGTGCCTATACTACAAATCCGCATTCGAGATCTCTTCGAGGGAGATTTTAATTTGGTTGTGGTAATACAAGTTATGATGGTTCGTCAAGTCCAGCCTTGCAAACGCCAGCCCCTTCGCTTGTGAGAGTTCAACCCAGAGGGACCGCGTGCCATTCAAAGTTTCCTCGGCCTGACGCATGAGGAGATGTACAAGTCATTCTTCGGACCTCAAGTAGAGTGTCCGGATATTACCGAGGACGTGGGCCTAAGCAGTAACCGCGCCGCCGGACAAGTAAGAAATCCTCTGGCCGAACACACTGTCTTTTATTCATCATGAAGTTATTTCTGAGAGTTCACTTTTTGACCAGGACTGGCTAACAAAGGCGAAGATGATTCAGTGTTTGGCCCCCCTCCCTGAGGGTTTGGAAAATCTGGTATTGGAAAAGATGCTCGAGGTCACACCTTGCTCGGAGCCCTCGAAGGAAGATACGGGGGGGGGATAGTATGGGTGGACGCGGGCCCCCATCACTGCCAATTCCAACCGAGGGAAGGAGCGTCTCCATGAAGGAGGATAACCGGGGGAGGAAAAGGACTGCTTCCGAGGATCCGGAAGCCGAAGCCTCCAAACGGG
Source organism: Triticum timopheevii (assembly GCA_963921465.1). Taxonomy (NCBI): domain Eukaryota; kingdom Viridiplantae; phylum Streptophyta; class Magnoliopsida; order Poales; family Poaceae; genus Triticum; species Triticum timopheevii. The sequence continues at coordinate 142,491,403 of OY997273.1, forward strand.
AGAAGAAGTCTCCCATAGAGGGTCCTGCCTCGGGGGTGCTTTTGCTGCACAAAGTCCGCGGGGCGATCAGCCCTCCAACGAGTCGTAAGTGATCCAAAATACTTTAATAGTAAAGGTGTGCTATCTTTTTTCTGAGAAAATAACCACCGCATATATCTTGCAGTTCGGGCCTTAGCCCCTCTCAACTGAGCTCGTCTTTGGGGGATCTTCTTCCAGAGATGATGGAGAGCGAAACTCCTCCCCCGGACTCCTCCGCTCAAGAAGCGGGCAACCCCGAAGTGTCGTCACGGAGGGCCTCTCTGGATCCGGTGAGGCCAGAAGAGAGCAAACAAAAGAGTCCGGCACCGTCCGATATGCGGTCGGACGTTCTGAGGGAGCTGGTGGGGCGAGCGGCCATCTCAGAAGAACACCGTACACTGATGGGTACGGTGATGGAGAGAATTTCGTCCGCCGAAAGTGGATTACATGAAGCCTTTATGAGTCTACTGACAGGCTTTGAGGTACATGAGATAATATGTGATAGTACTGCACATGTTAGGTGTGCCCTGTGTAGATAGTAGCCCCTGAGACTCTGGTTGTCGTCGAGAACGGCGGCGAACAGAGGATCATAGTCCCATGCAATAACCAGACTGCCCCTATGTGCAGGTGGTGGAAGCTCCGGTGGCTAGCCGGACTAGTGAGTTTGCCAAATTAAAACGGCAACTGGATGCGGCAGACGCTGACATCGAGCTTGTTAACAAGAGGCTTGACAAGGCACAGGGTAAGTGTTATTATCTGGTGAACGCCACATAGTAAGAGCAGCATGATGCCAGTATCTTTAATATGTTGTGACTGCAGATGGAGCTGCCATCGTGGAAACCTTGTGGGCAGAACTTGCCCGAGCCAAGGAACAAGCGAGGATTAGTAATGCGGCTGCTTTGAAGGCGGCCGAAGAGTTGAAAGCCGAGAAGGCCACACATTGCGAGAGCCAAGAGAATATGGCCATGATGGCCATAGAATTAAAAGACACTGCCGACCGTTGCCGGGTCCTTGAAAAAGAAAACCGAGCGAAGGCAACGGACCTTGAGAAGGCCATGATGGCGGACAAAGACACCCGTTCTGCTATGAGAGCGAAGAAGGAGGAGCTGCGGGAGGCCGGGGATATTGCGGCTGGGAAGCCCTTCATGTTACGGAGGAAGTTCGGAGATCCACGGTATGCCCCTCTGGATCGGCTGTGGAGTTCGGCAGATGCGTATATGGATTTGGCGGCGAGCGCTGCCAATGCGGCCGAGTACTTCCAAGGTCAAACAGATCGTGAAGTGGACAAGCTGTTCTGGTCGCAATTCAACGTTCTAGAGCGTCCACTTTCATTGACTGACCAGCTAGCCGAATGGGCCGAACTGAATAGGGTGTCCGGACTCGCCATGAGGTCTGTTGTGGATCAGCTATGGCCGGAAAAGCCAAAGCCGAACAGCTATTTCAGCTTAGTGCAGCAGTTCCTTGGTGCGGTGCCGCGCATTAATGCGATGAAGAGGTCGGCGTGCATAGAAGGCTCGCGGATGGCCCTCGCCCATGTTAAAGCATACTGGGCGGAGATGGACGCTACCACTGTTGCGGCGCAGGGTTCGGCCATAGACCGAGTGGCTGCCGAGCACTATTTTGAGGAGGTTCTCGAGGGTGCTCGTTTGATAGAGGCCCAGTGCTCGAAGAATATTATGTTTGAGTGATATGTATTCTCATTGTAAACACAATGCTTTTATGAAATTTTATAAGGCATGTTTATACTTTTGCCTGAAAGTAGTATGATGCCTCATGTGTGGCCGTTTATGTATACATGTGTATAACCTGAAAGATTGCAGCCGTTGGCTTCAACCCCCACGCATATAATGCAGAGGTGCTCGCGAAAAATGCGTGTTCACACTTAACCCAACATCTTGGTCCTATTAAGGAGGTGATAGCGTAGCGAACGAGGCAACCGGACTATAATGCTTTAACACTTTCACTTAGCCATAGGAGTTTGACAGTGGGGCTACTAGATAGCCCCTAGTGGCTCCGCACTCTCTTGGTCTCGGGGTGCGTACATGCCTGGACGGAAAACGGCCCTTCGTTAAGGCGAAGGGATTCTAACATTCCGATAGGTCATCGAGTGGTTGACCAGTCTCACGCTATATCATGACAGTCAGTTTTCGGCTTTCTCTACTGAGGTGCTCATCCAGATGAACCAGGGCACAATCGCAGTAGTTCTCCTGGTGCTACCTTAGCCGATAAAGCCGAACGTAAGGCACCAAAACACAGGAGCCGGGCAAACCCAACATTTGACCAAAGACAATGATTCGGAGCTGATGCATATAAGGCCAAACTCGCGACGCCGAACACTCCCTAAGGTATTCGGTCTTTATGGTATAAACTGGGCCTAAATAGTGCCCTTTGTAAGAAGCCCCTTGTGTCCAGGTACGTGCATTGTTTTGACGTGGCCACATGCCAAGACGTCAGCATCCTTCTCAATTGTGCTGAGAATTCGGTGGATGTGTATCAACAAGAGATAGTAAAAAAGGTTTATGCATGGTCTTAATCTAAAAAGAATCCTTGGAACAGGTCCCTGCTACACGTCTGCGCCTGTGTCTCCGTTGTGCCGTATCCTGGACGAGTGTAGCACGATGGTCATCTATAAAAGAGAGGATTTTAGGTGAAAAAGTTGTCGTGCAGAGAGATAATTTTTAAAGAAATCATGTATAATTCAAGATGAGTAAAAATTGCCACTTGTCTGCGCGCGTTGAGCCCCTTGTAATTGTAATAGGGGTGTGACCGGTATGAATTACATATAGTTGCGCCGGACTCGTCTAACCGTGTCCGTGGTCTTGGCGACCTGTTAAATTCTTTAGTTGGTGAGGCCGTTTTTAGTGTGCGGCTGCCAAGGCAGCTGCACTCTCTTCGGCACGCAAAGATCGCTTAATACTTCCGTTCACTGTAATGATGCCACGTGGGCCGGGCATCTTGAGTGTGAGGGAAGCATAGTGTGGTATTGCATTAAAGCGAGCGAAAGCTTCGTGTCCGAGTAGTGCTTGATAGCCACTTTGGAACAAAGCGATGTGGAAGGTTAAATGTTCGCTACGGAAGTTATCCGGGAAGCCGAATATAACCTTTAGTAGCAGGGAGCCCGTGCAATGAGCCCCTGGGCCTGGCGTTACTCCTTTAAAGGTAGTATTGCTATGGCAAATTTTCGTTGGGTCTATCCCCATTTCGCGGATAGTATCCTGGTGTATCAGGTTTAGACTGCTGCCACCGTCCATCAGGACTCGTGTGAAGTGGTATCCATCAATTATTGGGTCTAATACCAGGGCAGCCCATCCTGCATGCCGGATACTTGCTGAGTAATCACGATGGTCAAAAGTGATCGGTTGAGACGACCAGTGGCAGGACTCCACGGTGATAGGCCCTTGGGCATATTTTTCTGGGAGTGCTGTTCTGTTTCTTCCCTTGATCACGGGTAACAGTTTACTGTTTTGACTTCTGGTGGAAATTTCTTTTGTTCCCCAGTGTCTTGCTTGAGAGGCTCATCCTCGTCTTCGCTTGGTGTATCCTCCCCCTTGTGTACGGCGTTGATCTTGCCGGACTGCTTGAAGACCCAACATTCTCTGTGGGTATGATTAGCAGGTTTACCAGGGGTGCTATGGATCTAACATATTTGGTCCAAAATTTTGTTTAGGCTGGACAGTTCGTCTCTGGCAACTTTAGAGGGCAGCTTTTGCTGACCTAGCCGAGAGCTTTTGAATCCGGCGTTTACTGCCATGCTCTTCGTGCTGTCCTCTTTATTCTGGCGTTTGTTATTGCTGTTGCGCCGTGATTTCCCATTTCCATCTTTAACTTCGGATGTACTGGGGTCGCTGGTGCTGCATCTGGCTAGACAACTATCCTCACCCGTGCAAAAGTGGGTCAGAGGCTTGTTAATGCTGCAATTGTTCTCGGCTTTTCTTGGCTGAGGTGTCTGGCAAGCCATTCATCACGGACGCTATGCTTAAAAGCTGCCAAGGCTTCGGCGTCCGGATAGTCGACAATTTGGTTCTTTTTAGTAAGAAACATGTTCCAAAGCTTTCGGGCTGACTCTCCGGGCTGTTGAGTTATATGACTCAAATCATCCGCGTCCGGAGGTCGGACATAAGTCCCTTGAAAATTTGCCCGAAAGGCGTCTTTGAGCTCTTCCCAACTTCCATGGAGCTCTCAGGGAGGCTCTTAAGCCAGTGCCGAGATGGCCCTTTGAGTTTGAGGGGTAAATACTTAATGGCGTGGAGATCATCTCCCCGAGCCATGTGGATATGGAGGATATAGTCCTCAATCCAGACCCCAGGGTCTGTTGTTTCATCGTATGCCTCTATGTTTATGGGTTTGAATCCCTCTGGAAATTCATGATCCAGCACCTCATCAGTGAAGCATAGGGGGTGTGCGGCACCCCTATATCTGGGTGTACCGTGTTGTTCGGATGTTTGTTGTGTTGCATCGTATGCTGGAGCACGCTTGCGTGGTCCATAGATGGATCTGGTTTCGCCCTCCTTTTGATGTGAGCCCTCGCGTAGACCGTGTATTGGCTTATGTGCAGCGTTGCTTGCCGCTTTATGTTGGTCGTGAGGTCGTCTATCCGGCCAGATGGCTGTTTAAATTTTTGGTTGTGGGGGGTCTGAGGCCTCCTCATCGAATTCAGGTAGCAACTTCCGCTTTGGGTAGCTCTTGGTGGGGCGATTGCCGCCGTACTTCGCTGCTGTGTTGAGTACTTTACTCCATCTGATTTGGAGTGTGTCCTGCGCAGCCTTGAGCCTTTGCTTCTGCTTTTTCAGACTCCTCGCGGTGGCAACAAGCCTTTGGCGGGCATTCTGCTGCTCCGGGTCCTTGTCCGGCGTTATGTCGTCCGGACTATCATCTTTGACAGAATTGGTTTTTTCGGTTTGATTCACCGTATTGCCGTGGTCCGGTGGTGGTTCACCCTGCTCTAGCGCTGGGTCTGTATGATCGTTATTTTTGCCATGGTGGGATTTGGGGCGGCGCTTGCGCCGCCGCTTTGACTGCTTCTCGAGGGAACAAGCCTTTGTTGCGTCCTTCTGTTCCTCGTCGTCGTCTTCTTTTGGTGTGTCCACCATGTATACATCATATGATGAGGTGGACGTCCAACGCCCTATGGGCGGTGGTTCCTCTTCGCCTCCTGCATCGTCGTCCATATCGTCGATGTATTCGGGGTCGAAGTCGAGCATGTCGGTTGAGTCATCGACAGTGGCTATTAAGTGGGTGGTGGGTGGGCATCGAATTTCTTCGTCGTCCGCATCCCAATCCTGTTGGCCATAATCCGGCCAGGGCTCTCCTGACAAAGAGAGAGACCTTAGTGAATTCTGAATGTCGCCGAAGGGCAAGTGCTGAAAGATATCTGCGGCGGTGAATTCCAAGATCGGCGCCCAATCGGATTCGATTGGCAGGGGCGCGGGCGGTTCGGAGTCAGAAAAAGAGTCCGGCACCTTGGGGTCACGGGCTGTGCAGAGGATTAGGCTGTTGTTTGGCTCGATCGCCGTGGAGACTGCAACCCCTGAGGCGGTGTCTAACCACCTGTCCTCGATTGGCGCAGTTGGCTCCGAGCTAAGGGTCGGAGCTGATGTGGGCGCGGCCTCTGGGGTACTGTTCGGTGGCAGAGCTAGGTCATACCCACCATGACAGTGCGGCGTGCCCGGCAGTGGCTCGAATCCTTCAAAGATCACGTCTCCGCGGATGTCGGCTGTGTAGTTCAAACTTCCAAATCTGACCTAACGGCCAGGGGCGTAGCTTTCAATCTGCTCCAGATGGCCAAGCGAATTAGCCCGCAGTGCAAAGCCGCCGAATATGAAGATCTGTCCGGGGAGAAAAGTCTCACCCTGGACCGCATCGCTATCGATGATAGTAGGAGCCATCAAGCCTAACGACGACGACATAGAGGAACTCTCAATGAAAGCACCAATGTCGATGTCAGAACCGGCGGATCTCGGGTAGGGGGTCCCGAACTGTGCATCTAGGCCGGATGGTAACAGGAGGCAGGGGACACAATGTTTTACCCAGGTTCGGGCCCTCTTGATGGAGGTAAAACCCTACGTCCTGCTTGATTAATATTGATGATATGGGTAGTACAAGAGTAGATCTACCACAAGATCGGAGAGGCTAAACCCTAGAAGCTAGCCTATGGTATGATTGTATGTTGTGGTTGTTGTCCTACGGACTAAAACCCTTCGGTTTATATAGACACCGGACAGGGTTAGGGTTACATAAGGTCAGTTACAAAGGAGGAGATATCCATATCCGTATTGCCTAGCTTGCCTTCCACGCCAAGTAGAGTCCCATCCGGACACGAGACGAAGTTTTCAATCTTGTATCTTCATAGTCTAACAGTCTGGACAATGGAGATAGTTCGGCTGTCCGGAGACCCCCTAATCCAGGACTCCCTTAATGGGTATCCCCGAAAGTATCTGTTTGGTTGGCACGAATCAAGACTGGGATTTGTCACTTCATATGACGGAGAGGTATCTCTGGGCCCACTCGGTAGGACATCATCATAATGAGCTCAATGTGATCAAGGAGTTGTTCACGGGATGATGTGTTACGAGAACGAGTAAAGAGACTTGTTGTAACAAGATTGAACAAGGTATCGGTATACCGATGATCGAATCTCGGGCAAGTATCGTACTGATAGACAAAGGGAATTGTATACAGGATTGATTGAATCCTCGACATTGTGGTTCATCCGATGAGATTATTGTGGAGCATGTGGGAGCCAACGTGGGTATCCAGATCCCGTTGTTGGTTATTGACCAGAGAGTTGTCTCGGTCATGTCTACGTGTCTCCCGAACCCGTAGGGTCTACACACTTAAGGTTCGGTGATGCTAGTTGTAGAGATATTAGTATGCGGTTAACCTAATGTTGTTCGGAGTCCCGGATGAGATCCCGGACATCATGAGGAGTTCCGGTATGGTCTAGAGGTAAAGATTTATATAAAGGAAGTCTAGTTTCGGCCACCGGCAGAGTTTCGGGGGTCACCGGTACCGGGACCACCGGAAGGGTCCTGGGGGTCCACCGGGTGGGGCCACCTATCCCGGAGGGCCCCATGGGCTGAAGTGGCGTGGGAACCAGCCCCTGGTGGGCTGGTGCGCCCCACCCAAGGGCCCAAGGTGCCTACGGTTGGAAACCCTAGGGGGGCGTTGCCCCCCGAGGGGGCATGCGCCCCCTGGTTGGAAACCCTAAGGGGGTCGTTGCCCCCCGAGGGGCCGCCGCCCCCATCTAGATGGGATCTCCAAGGGGGCATGCGCCCCCTAGCCCCTATATATAGTGGAGGGGAGGGAGGGCAGCCGCACCCTAAGCCCTGGCGCCTCCCTCTCCCTCCCGTGACACCTCTTCCTCCTCCAGTAGCGGTTGGCGAAGCCCTGCTGGAATCTCGTTGCTTCCACCACCACGCCGTCATGCTGCTGGATCTCCATCAACTTCTCCACCCCCCTTGCTGGATCAAGGAGGAGACGTCTCCGCTCCGTACATGTGTTGAACGCGGAGGTGCCGTTCATTCGGCGCTAGGATCATCGGTGATTTGGATCACGACGAGTACGACTCCATCAACCCCATTCTCTTGAACGCTTCCGCGCGCGATCTAAAAGGGTATGTAGATGCACTCCTCTCTCTCTCGTTGCTAGATGACTCCATAGATTGATCTTGGTGATGCGTAGAAAATTTTAAATGTCTGCTACAATCCCCAACAGTATCTCAATATGTGCGGCCGACTGACGGTGGTAGGGTGTTTAATTTGAAATTCATTCCCATTTCTTGCATGGGACCTAAGCATGCACCCACAAACACATATTTGATTTTTCAACCAGTTTATATGCACTGGAGAATGTGCATGTAGTTCAAATTTGAATTATACACATAAAATGCCTGGAAAACCCAGTTAATGTATAAAAATGTCCAAATGAACCCCGAAAAATTCAAAAATTGAACACAACATTCTTGTTGTTCTATGTTGACACTTGAAAAAATTTGAAAGCAATAAGAGGCAACGCATATCATTTCATCCCCAAAGGTGGCACGTTCCTACTGAAATCATCACCCTTGTTGTGAGAAGTGCTGGTTTGTGAGAAGCTTATACCCAAACCTGCCCCAAATGGGACAAAAATTTTACCATGGCATGTTGATGCTGCTCCATGATAGCATGCCAAGTTTCATGAATTTCAGACGAGTTTTGGATTTACTAGAATTTAAAAACCAGGTATCTCAATAAGTGCAGCTGACTGACGGTTGCGGGGTGTTTGAAATTCATTCCCATTTCTTGCATGGGACCTAAGCATGCAACCAAGGACACATATTTGATTTTTCAACCAGTTTATATGCACTAGAGCATGTGCATGTAGTTCAAATTTGAATTATGCGCATAAAATGCCTAGAAACCCCAGTTAATGTATAAAAATATCCAAACGAACCCTAAATAATTCCAATTTTTTGGAAGACACACCTATAGTTGCATGTTCACTGCAGATAAAAGTTCTAGCAATTGAAACACCATCCATGGTCGTCGTGACCCCATTATGTAATTCAAATCAAGACGAAAAATCAAGTAGATCCCACATAGTTTATTATAACCAACCGTGTGAGATGCAGTACAAAATATCTTCCGACCGTGTCTGAATAAGGGACCGTATCTGATGGCACTTTGCACACCAGTTTTTTGGCTGAAGCGATTCCAAATTTTTGGCTTCCGCGGAAATATCTACCTCCCCGCCCCCTCCCCCTTACCAAAAGCCACATTTCCCCTGTTTTCGCCTTCTTTTTCAAGTTGAAACCTTCACTGGCTTGCAGCGCCGCCGCCTCCTCGCCGGCGACCCTCCTTCACGCTGCTCGGCCTTGCCTATCCAGGCAGGTAATCCACACCCGACCCCCATCCTCCTCCTCCTTCCACATCCCACATGCCCCGACCGCCGGCGCGAGCGTGACACCTTCCACCCAAATCACCAACCCCTCCACCAAATAAGCGCCGCCCTAAGCCATGGTGCACGCAGTATAGCTAGGACCTCAAGGAGCATTTGGCAGTGGATAAGCAAATCGCGGCCGCACATGCGGATGAGGTCGCGATAGCTGCCATTTGTGCTGACCCCCAGATCTTGAAGAAGCACCTTGCCATTTGCTAGCTATGCCGGTTATGCATGCTCGGTTTACCCATTGTGTGTGCTGCTCCTGCCTTTCCTTCACAAATTGTAGTGAATTGTGCTATATAATTTTACCATGCAATCTGTTGCTCTTGTCTATATGTTCTATATGTCGTGTAGTGTGGTGCTCACTTATTAACTATTTTGTTAATTAGTTGTCGTCTTCAGTTAACTGTTTGGTTCAATTATGCAAATGTGATGTTCAATTCTTCAGGCTACAATTTTGTATTGTCTTCCATGTGAGAAATAAATCAAATTTATCTTTACAAAATACAAAATACATGCTACAATTGGCTGTAGTTAACTGTTTGGTTAACTGTCTGATCTTCTATTAGGAGTATGTTATATTGTGCAATGTGGTGCTTAGTTAATGTTGGTTCATTTGTTGTGGTGTTTAGTTAACTGCTTGGTTCAATTCTGCAATGCGATGTCCAATTTTCGTGGGTAGAATTTTGTATTGTTGTGCATGTGAGGAATAAATCGAATTTGGCTGCACTTAATACATGAGAAACATAAAGTGCTATATTTCCTAGTTCTTAATCATGCTTGGTTTGGATAAATGGGTTTTCCCTGTGGCTTGAATTAATCTGATGAATCTGCAATGTGATTGTTTTTCATCAACATATTTTACTAATAGCATGTGAACCCTTACTTAACCTCATGACTAACTACATTATATGTGTTGCAGGGAAACAATGGGAAGCACTGAGGTTTACAATCGAGGTTATCACGTGCATGGTCCGTTGTCTAATTGCACATTATTGTGCAATTGCAGGAACCATTCTAATATTTAGGTTTTTAACAATTTGGTCTTGCACATGTAGGTCATGCATGCTGTCAGAGGTTTTGACCCACTATTCGACCCTTTTTGCATATGGGGAATGAGTTGTCCATGAATATCAGTCAAGTCAAGAAACTCAGAAAGATTGTTAGGATAAAGAAATTAGCGACAAAAAATAACAAGATCTTTGTCTGCACAATGAAGAAGGCATCAGTTCACTACAGGATGGTACTGACTATTATACCTTGCCTTTTTTATTCCTTTGCCCCATTTCCAATATAGAGAAGATATTTATGCACATCCTTGTTTTCAGGCCTTTCCAAAGCAGTTCACTGGTGATTACCTCTCAAACCACCTGTATGGTCAGGAGGCGATGAGGGTATTCATACAACACCCATGGTTCAATATTGAAGTGTTCCTGAAGAGGACGAAGGATGGACGGTCAATCATCCACAGGCACTGCCCTAAAGTTACAAAGACCTTCAACATCAATGAAGGCTCAATATTCGCCTTCTACTTCAGTAGTTTTCCAGATGAGATACATATGTCTATGTAACGTCTATGATGCTAATTTCGAAAGCTTATAGATGTTGCATGTGAAACTTGGTCCTGGTGTAGTTGTGTAGTGGGGTAGCTGAGTGCTGAAGCTATATGATGTTGTACTCTGATATATTTCAATTATGAAAATGAAAAATATTGTGTGCTTAATATGAAATGTCAATTAGATTAATAAATAGATTATGAATAATTGAATAATTAGCCTGCTAATTGGGTTTTGCTATTGCAAACGGTTGTTGAAAAAATACCATGGGCGACGACCTGCGGCAACGCACACAATTCCTAGGAATAAACCGTGTTGGCACACATGACTTTCTCTTGAAAACTGTTTGCGTTAGGCCACCTTGCGCAAACGTTTACCACATAAAAAATGTGTGTGGTGGAGAGCCTTTGCCACACAGTTTCTTCTATGGACCGTGTGTGATACATTCAATAACGCAAACGATTTAACGAGAAAAATGTTTGTGATGTACCTGTGAACGGAAACGTTTTCCTTGGATCGACTATGTGGGATGTACTTGCAACCGGAAACAATTTCGCCATATAATTGTATTATTTTAGCTCTACTGTACGTATTTTCGTATTTGAACACTCGCCGGTCGCACACATTCTCATCTTGCCGAGCCTGTGTGCCAGGAGGGCTTATCCCTGACGGTTTCAGGGTCATGTGGGAAGGACCCCCCTATCGTCCACACTCACTTGGAGATGGTTCCAAATGCCGTCGCGAAAAGGGGTTAAAAACCGTTTGTCTAGGAGATCGCTATACTAGTGATAAAGGAGTGTTTGAAAGGAGTTTTTTAAAGAAATACCACGGTGAAGCTGCTTACACATTGAGCATAAAGATCTATAGAGATAGATCAAGACGCTTGATAAGTTTTTTGTAATGAGTATATACCTTACAAGATTTTGAAGTAGTTCAAAATGGAACAGTCAAAGAAGGAGTTCTTGCATGTGTTGCAAGGTGTGAAGTTGAGTAAGACTCAAAACCCGACCACGACAGAAAATAGAAAGAGAATGAAAGTCATTCCCTATGCCTCAGTCATAGGTTCTATAAAGTATGCTATGCTGTGTACCAGACCTATTGTGTACCTCACCATGAGTTTGGCAAGAGTGTACAATAGTGATCCAGGAGTGGATCATTGGACAACGGTCAAAATTATCCTTAGGGGAAGAAGGATATGTTTCTCGATTATGGAGGTGACAAAGAGTTTGTCGTAACGGGTTATGTCGATGCAAGCTTTGACACTATTCCGGATGACTCCAAATCTCAATCTGGATACATATTGAAAATGGGAGCAATTAGCTAGAGTAGCTCCGTGCAGAGTATTGTAGACATAGGAAATTTGCAAAATACATGCGGATCTGAATATGGCAGACCCATTGACTAAACTTCTCTCACAAGCAAAACATGATCACACCTTAGTACTCTTTGGGTGTTAATCACATAGCGATGTGAACTAGATTATTGACTCTAGTAAACCCTTTGGGTGCTAGTCACATGGAGATGTGAACTAATCACATGAAGATATGAATTATTGGTGTTAAATCACATGACGATGTGAACTAGATTATTGACTCTAATGCAAGTGGGAGACTGAAGCAAATATGCCCTAGAGGCAATAATAAAGTTGTTATTTTATATTTCCTTATATCATGATAAATGTTTATTATCCATGCTAGAATTGCATTAACCGGAAACTTGATACATGTGTGGATACATAGACAAAACACAGTGTCCCTAGTAAGCCTCTACTAGACTAGCTCGTTAATCAAAGATGGATATTTTCCTAACCATAGACATGTGTTGTCATTTGATAAACGGGGTCACATCATTAGAGAATGATGTGATGGACAAGACCCATCTGTTAGCTTAGCATAATGATCGTTTAGTTTTATTGCTATTTCTTTCTTCATGACTTATACATGTTCCTATGTGTAACACCCACAATGTGGCTATATCTCCCACGTGTCGGGGCACAACTTAGAGGCATAGCCACATGGTAGGTTTGTCGCAAGAGGGGTGTCGGTGTCAAAACCGGCGGATCTCAGGTAGGGGGTCCCGAACTGTGCGTCTAAGGCGGATGGTAACAGGAGGCAGGGGACACGATGTTTACCCAGGTTCGGGCCCTCTTGAAGGAGGTAATACCCTACGTCCTGCTTGATTATTCTTGATGATATGAGTATTACAAGAGTTGATCTACCACGAGATCGTAGAGGCTAAACCCTAGAAGCAAGCCTATGGTATGATTGTATGTTGTCCTACGGACTAAACCCTCCGGTTTATATAAACACCGGAGGGGGCTAGGGTTACATAGAGTCGGTTACAAGGGAGGAGATCTACATATCCGTATTGCCAAGCTTCACGGCCTTCCACACCAAGGAAAGTCCCATCCGGACACGGGACAAAGTCTTCAATCTTGTATCTTCATAGTCCAACAGTCCGGCTAAAGGATATAGTCCGGCTGTCCGGAGACCCCCTAATCCAGGACTCCCTCGGTAGCCCATGAACCAGGCTTTAATGACGATGAGTCCGGCACGCAGTTTTGTCTTCGGCATTGCAAGGCGGGTTCCTCCCCCGAATACTTCATAGAAGATTTTGAACGCAAGGATAGTGTCTGGCTCTGCAAAACAAGTTCCACATACCACTGTAGAGAGAATAATATTTCCACAAATCTAATCTGCTAACACGTTTTGACAGCATGACATCATGCCATGGCCCGGTCTTTATTCGAACCGCTTTTCTCAACCAGCGCTGCACATATTGCGAGGCGGCTTTCTAGACACGTCTTGTCAAAGCAGAGATCGTGTCCCCCTTATTACGGGATTCTCGTCAATACGGATGTGGGTAACCCAATCGTGCCTATTAGTATGACTCCTCGGTTTTAGGCATGTCCCAAACGGCCACGAGGAGGATGCTTGATATTCACCCTCTTTATAAAGAGGTCGAGGCATGTCCTTTTTTCCCTCTCATGCTCAATCGAATCCTTCCCCCGCCTCGAGTTCCAACACCCAAAGCTTAGGTCGGGCGCTTCGAACCTTCAACCATGTCCGGATCCAACCTCCAAGGTCGGTGGATGCCTTCCTCTGTCACAGAGGAAGACATCAAGAAGCTGAGAGAGGCCAGGTATCTGACCGCTGAAATCTCGCACAGGCTTCCTGCCCGAGGGCAGGTCATCCCCACTCCCGAACCCAACGAGAGTGTTGTATTCATCTCTCACTTCCTCTGAGGGCTAGGCCTCGCTCTGGATCCCTTTGTTAGGAGGCTCATGTTCTATTATGGAGTGGATTTCCATGATCTAGCCCCGGATTCCCTCCTTCACATCTCGTCGTTCTTCGTCGTGTGTGAGGCCTTCCTTCGCATTACCCCACACTTTGGCATGTGGCTCAAGACTTTCAATGTGAAGCCGAAGATGATCAAGGGGTGGCACGCAGAGTGTGGAGGTGCCGTAATAAGCAAAAGCATTGATGCTTCATGGCCAGAGGGTTCCTTCCCAGAGGTGTCTAGTTTGTGGCAGTGGGAGTGGTTTTATATCACAGCTCCCCGAAGTGCCAAGTGGGTAGCCGCCCCTGCCTTTCGCTCGGGCCCCCCACCACAACTAATGTCATGGATCAGCAAGGGGCTGAACTGGGGGCCAGTAAATGATGTGCCGATATTGCGGAGTCGCATTCGAGATCTCCTTGAGAGAGATGTCAGCCTGGTCATGGTAATGCAAGTCATGCTAGTTCGTTGAGTCCAGCCTTGCAAACGTCGACCCCTCCGTATGTGGGAATTCAACCCGGAAGGACCGCGAACTATTTAGCACTTCCTCGGCATGACGCTCGAAGAGATGTACAAATTGTTCTTCGGACCCCAAATAGAGTGTCCGGACACCACCGAGGATGCGGGTCTGAGCTGTAATCGCCCCGATACCCAAGTAAGTAATCCCATGGCCGAAGACGTTGTCTTTCTATTTACCATGACATCATTTTGAAAAGTCGCTCTTTGACCAGGACTGGATAACAAAGGCGAAGATGATCGGGTGTTCGGCCCCCTTTCCCGAAGGCTTGGCCAATCCGGTACTAGACAGAATACTCGAGCAGGCGCCTTATCAGGCGCCCTCAAAGGAAGATAAAGGGGGGAACAAAGAGGCTGAAAGTGGGCCTCACTCACTATTCGTCCAAACCGGGGTGTTAGCGCATCCGCGAAGGAGGATAGCCAGGGAGAAGAATTTGAAATTCCCTCTCCCCAAGGAAGGAAGAGGACCACCTCGGAAGACCCAAAAACAAAGGTTTCCAAACGGGGGAAGAAATCCCCGACAGAGGGTCCTGCCTTGAAGGGTACCCTTGCCGCATAGTGTCCGCAAGGGGATCAGCCCTCTACCGAGCTGTAAGTAAACAAAAAGTACTTAATGGTAAAAAATATCTTACATTACTTCTGGAGATAATAACCGAAGCATATGTCTTGCAGTTCGGATCGTAGCCCTTCTCGACAGAGTTCGTCTTCGGGGGATCTTCTTCCGGAGATGATGCAGAGTGAAACACCTCCCCCTGCCACCCCCGCCCCATGAGGCGGGCGACCCTGAAGTGTCGTGGCGGAGGGTTTCTCCTGGTCCGCCAAGGCCAGAGGGTAATCCTTTGGCCACCCGAAGTCCCCAGTATTCGGCTCCTGAAGAGAGCAACAGAAAGAGTCCAGAACAGTATAGTGTGCGGTCGGACGCTCTGAAGGATCTTCTGGAGCAAGCGGCCATCTCAAAAGTGCATCGTACACTAATGGGTATGGTAATTGAAAGGATATCATCCGCCGAAAGCGGGTTTCATGAAGCTTTTATGAGTCTGCTGAAAGGCTTTGAGGTACCGCACATGTTACCTGTGCCCTATGCAGATAGTAGCCCCTGAGACTCTGGTTGCCGTCGAGAACGGTGGCAAACAGAGGATCATAGTCCTAGGTAATAACCTGACCGCTGCTACCTCTTGAATACTGCGTTGGTTTTCCCCGAAGAAGAAGGGATGATGCAGCAAAGTAGCGTAAGTATTTCCCTCGGTTTTTGAGAACCAAGGTATCAATCCAGTAGGAGGCTACGTGCCAGTCCCTCGTACCTACACAAAACAAATAAATCCTCGCAACCAACGCGGTAAGGGGTTGTCAATCCCTACACGGCCACTTACGAGAGTGAGATCTGATAGATATGATAAGATAATATTTTTGGTATTTTTATCATAAAGATGCAAAGTAAAATAAAAGCAAAGGAAATTACTAAGTATTGGAAGATTAGTATGATGAAGATAGACCCGGGGGCCATAGGTTTCACTAGTGGCTTCTCTCAAGAGCATAAGTATTCTACGGTGGGTGAACGGATTACTGTTGAGCAATTGATAGAATTGACCATAGTTATGAGAATATCTAGGTATGATCATGTATATAGGCATCACATCCGAGACAAGTAGACCGAATCCTGCCTGCATCTACTACTATTACTCCACTCATCAACCGCTATCCAGCATGCATCTAGAGTATTAAGTTAATGAAAACAGAGTAACGCCTTAAGCAAGATGACATGATGTAGCGGGATAAACTCAGGCAATATGATGAAAACCCCATCTTGTTATCCTCGATGGCAACAATACAATACGTGCCTTGCTGCCCCTACTGTCACTGGGAAAGGACACCGCAAGCTTGAACCCAAAGCTAAGCACTTCTCCCATTGCAAGAAAGATCAATCTAGTAGGCCAAACCAAACTGATAATTCGAAGAGACTTGCAAAGATAACCAATCATACATAAAAGAATTCAGAGAAGATTCAAATATTATTCATAGATAGACTTGATATTCATCGGTCTCAACAAACACACCGCAAAAACAAGATTACATCAAATAGATCTCCACAATCACTACAAAAAAAAGACACATCCGTGACATTTTGGGCCGAATGAATTTTTTTTCTGTCATACGTATGACACTTCTATGACGATAATTGTGACAAAACCCGGTATCATCATAGATGTGGTGGGCTCCTACTTATATGACAAAAAATCATGACAGAAAATGGGCTTTTCGTCCTGGGCGGGCCGGAGACGCAGTTGCATGACATTCTTTGGGCCGTCCATGACAGAAAAAACCGTGGTAGAAGCGAGGGCGAGGAAAATTTCGGGGAGTTCCCGGTTACGGTGGGAGGTCGGGGGCCTAGCATGCGCGTTTCTCTCGTACACGTACACGCGTGTGTGTGAGGTGTTGGCTCTAACTGAACCCGAGCGACGCGTTGGGCTCTAACTGAACCCGAGCGATTGCACTGCAGGCTACGCGTTACTAAACTCGAGCGATCGATCGATGGCTGTTAACTGAACCCGATCGAGCGATTCCTTCACTACTGCTGCTAACTGAAGCCGATCGATGCTGCCTCGGGGATGAACAGTGAGCGTTCTGGGGGGTTTGGATGAACAGTGAGTGGTGGCGTTGCCTCTGGATGAACAGGACCCCGTGGTGTGGTGGAGGGCTGCATGAACAGTAGATGGTGGAGGGGTGCCCATGGAGGGGTGGTTGAACAGGACCCCGTGGTGTGGAGGGCTAGATGAATAGTAGACGGTGGAGGGGTGGTTGAACAGTAGCCGGTGGAGTAGCGCGCGGTGGAGGCTGGATGAACAGGAGCCCGTGGAGGCTGGAGGAGGTCGACGGTGGAGATGAACAGTATCCCGTGGAGTCCCGTTTTGCGGTACGCCACACCCCTCCCGATGAAAAGGACCCCAGTTTTGACCGTAGGAGGTCCCTTTCGTCCGTTTTGCGGTACACCACACCCCTCCCAATCAACAAGACCCCTATTTTAACCATAGGAGGTCCGTTTCCTCCGTTTTGCGGTATGCCACACCCCTCCCGATCAACAGGACCCCCATTTTGACCGTAGGAGGTCCGTCTCCTCCGTTCTGTGGTACGCCAGGCCTCGTTTCCATCGCCTATTCCATCCAAGCCCTCCCAATGAACACGACCACGCATTCCGTCCCGACCCAGTTGATTAGCTCCCATGCGTTCCGTTGCCTCCCAATGAACACGACGCGTTCCGTTGCCTCCCCGTGAACACGACGCGTTCCGTTGCCTTCCCATGAACACAACGACGATGCTGTTTCTCCGTTCCGACCCAGCCATGTACACGAGCCCTGGTCGTACGTATGCGTGAGTAGGCGTTCGAGACCCTGCCCGTATGTACGTATGTGGCCGTATTTTTTTCTTGCACCCTGGCCGATGTACGTATGTGTACATGCTACGTGCACACCTCTACTACGACACGTGTGCGCCTCTACTACAACATGTGCGCGCCTCTACATCGACCAGTATATATGTACGTACACGTTCGCGACCAGAATGATAATGCTACGTACGCTTCGACCAGGTGGGTCCCGACTGTCAGGCACTTCCTTGCGTGCGAAGATGTAGCTGGTGGGTCCCAGCAGTCAAGGGGGCGAATCGTTTTGTTTTTTTTTTGCCCGGACGCACTTCCTTGCATGCGAAGGTGTAGCTGGTGAGTCTCAGCAGTCAGGGGGAAACGTTTTTTTCATGAAATACGGTGGCCCGTCCGGTGGGTCCCCGCTGTCAGGTGGAGGAATAATTATTTTACACTTAATAAGGAGGCACTTCCTTGCTGCGGTCGTGGACCCAGCTGTCAGCCTCTCCACGTACAGTCCACGTCCGATGGAAGTCGTTCCTTGACCATGTTGACCACGCCGCGCCGAGAGCACCAGGGCGGTGGACGACGGCGAGGCCTAGGAAGGGGACGACGCGGAGCCGGGGAAGACGCGGCAGTGGATGCCCATGCGGAGAGGAGTACGAGGGTTCACTGGTTCGCTTCGGTGTGAGGCTGCCGTCACCGTAGAATAACAGGGGGTGTGGGTGAGTAGAGGGATGGCCTGGCCAGCGGTGGGAGTAGTAGGGGCGGTGAGGCCTCCGCCGCATCACAGCCGGCCATGGGAGGCAGGAGCATGAGGCACGACCGGCGCTGGTTTGGGTGTCTAGAGCAAGAAGACCAGAGGTTGAAGAAGCACTACGGTCGTTGGATGGACATCGTACGGTCACTGCATCTAGAATCGTGCATATATTGACTAAGTTGACAAAGCCCTCCGTCCCTGTCAACTTACTAGGCCTACAAGTCAGCCTGCCACTATACTGGGTCCCAGCTAACAGGGGGAGTATTCATTTTTTGTGCGTAATAATGAGGCACTTCCTTGCGTGCGAAGATATAGCTGGTGGGTCCGAGCTGTCAGCGGCGGTAACGTTTTTTTCGTGAAATACAGAGGCCCTTTTGGTGGGTCCCTGATGTCAGGTGGAGGAATCATTATTTTGCACGTAATAAGGAGGCATTTTCTTGCGTGCGGCCGTGGACCCAGTTGTCGGCCTCTCCACGTACAGTCCACTTCAGATGCATGTCGGTCATTGACCATGTTGACCAGGCCGCGCCGAGAGCACCCGGGTGGTGGACGACGGCGAGGCCTAGGAAGGGAACGACACGGAGGCAGGGAAGACTCGGCAGTTGTTTCCCACGCAGAGGGGAGTACGACTGTATGAGTGTTTACTGGTTCGTCTATCATCGCCGGAGAATAACAGCAGGTGTGGGTGAGTAGAGGGATGGCTAGGCCAGCAATGGGAGTACGGTGAGGCGGTGAGGCCTGTGCAGCAGCACAGATGGCCGTGGGGAGGAGGGAGCAGGCAGTCCTCCCGCCGGCTTTTGTTTGAGCGGCTGGAGCAGGAAGAGCAGAGATTGGAGAAGCACGACGGCCGTTCAATGGACATCCAACAGTCACTGCTTGTGCGTCAACCTTTTTTTAGGAAAGCCTCAAATATGTGGAAAACAGCATACAACCCATTTGCTAATTCTTAAGGTTTTTTCTGGAGCCCATATTCTTTTTGTTAGCATTACAGCCCATATTGTGGCCACGGTTAAAAAACTATACGAAATTTTCCATATTTTGGTGCGGTCCGAACTGTTTTTAATCCCGAAATTTCGACTCACATTCAAACTAATTTTAAAAATAAATGTATATCAATATAAAATCCAACAAATTCTCCACGCATAAAAATTAATGCAATTTAAAATCTTGAAATGAAAAAAAGATATTTGAAACTAATTGCCGGTTTGATGTGTTTTAAAAATGTACAGCCCATTTCTCATTACTGATGGGCCATTTTCTCGGCCAGCCGAATGAAAGCTCTCCTCGTCTTGAAAGATTTGTAGCCCAACAGGCCTGACAAAAGGGACTTACTTGGCAAATCACAAAAAAACTGGGTTGTGGCCGTGGACCCAGCTGTCAGCCTCTCCACGTACAGTACTCTTCCGATGGAAGTCGTTCCTTGACCACATTGACCACGCCGCGCGGAGAGCACCACGGAGGTGGACGACGGCGAGGCCTAGGAAAGGGACGACGCGGAGCCGGGGAAGACGCGGCAGTGGAAGCCCGCGCGGAAAGGAGTATGAGGGTTTACTGGTTTGGCTGTGGTGTGAGGCTGCCGTCGCCGCAGGGCCTAGCCAGCGGTGAGGATAGTAGGGGGCGGTGAGGCCTCCGCGGCAACACAGCCGGCCACGGGAAGCAGGAGCATGCGGAAGGACCGGTGCTGCTTTGGGCGGCAAGAGCAAGAAGACCAAAGGTTGAAGAAGCACTACGGCCGTTGGATGGACATCATACGGTCACGGAGCTAGAATCGTTCATATCGACTAAGTTGACAAAGCCCTCCGTCCCCGTCAACTTAGTAGGCCCCCAAGTCAGCCTCCCACAATGGTGGGTCCCAGCTAGCAGGGGGTATTCATTTTTTTGTGTGAAATAAGGAGGCACTTCCTTGCGTGCGAAGATATAACTGGTGGGTCCGACATGTCAGCGGGGGGACGTTTTTTCGCAAAATACAGAGGCCCTTCCGGTGGGTCCCAGCTGCCAGGTGGAGGAATCATTATTTTACGCGTACAGTCCACTGTCGGATTTTGGGTTCCGGCGGACCCTTGAGGTTCGAACACTGGGGTGCACGCGGAGATCTCTCCCCTACTAATCTATGTCCAATCTCCTCGCGTGATCTAAGCTGGAAACAATGAACAACACAAGGGACACGAGGTTTATACTGGTTCGGGCCACCGTTGTGGTGTAATACCCTACTCCAGTGTGTGGTGTGGTGGATTGCCTCAGGGGCTGATGATGAACAGTACAAGGGAAGAACAGCCTCGCGAGAGGTGTTCTTGAGCTGGTGCGATGAACTGCTAGGGTGAGTTCAGTCGCCTCTCTGTCTCTATCTCTCTTTTTCGGTCCCATCCTGTCTGTCCTCTACTCTGTGGTGGCTAGCTCTATTTATAGAGGCTCTGGGCCTCTGCCCTAATAATGAGCGGGAAGGGCGCCAACAATTGGCCATTTTGAAGGGGAACATCTAGTACAAGTTATCCTGACCAAAGGTAGTCTTCGGCTGCCAAAAGTATTGGTGATGACGCCGTCTTGGGCTCCACGGTGACCTCCGTCCTGCCGCTCTATTGGTATTGGTCTCGTTGCACCGGAATGGTAACCTTTGCCTGATGCCTTGGCCTGTGCTTGCCCCCTTTGCACCAAAGGGGAAACAAGGACACTGCGCAGGCCGGCGCCCGCCTGGTCTCGATCGTCATGGCTTGCATCACGGGCTCCTCGCGAGGTACCCCTGCCTTGATCTCTCCGCCTCCTCGCGAGCCTACCTGATGAGGCTGCCTCTGAGGAAGCTTTCTGTCGTCCGCCCCGCGAGGCTTGGCCCCTCGCGAGGGTCTTGAGCTTGAGTTGATGAAGATGGGCCGCGGTGGGCCCCCACTTGAGCCACGCCGCAGGCCGCAGGCAGGAAAGTCTGGGGACCCCCATTCCCAGAACACCGACAGTAGCCCCTGGGCCCAAGGCGCGCTCGGGCTTGGCCTAGCAGGAAAGCGAAGGGGCAAGCGCGAAGCGCCGCGGGCCCTAACAGCCTGCGGCCTTGGGTGCCGCGTGGCGATTGATTGGACGTGGGCGACTGTGCTTCCCCACGACGCCTCGGAGATCGCACGACTTGATAAGTCCCGCATGCAGAAAAACCGATCATGATTACCTGTGATCGTGGTGCTCGGCGGTTGGCCTCCTCCGGCTATAAGTACGGGGCCGCGCGAGCCCCTTCAGCCCGTCCCTTGCTGCTCCTTTTCTTCTTCTTGGCTACTCGCCGTCCCCATGGCCCCAAAGATGTTCTCGGCCGCGGAGAAAGGAAAGGCCCCCCAGGCAGGGCCTGACTCCCCCCGACCAAGCGCGGCCGAGGCCGCCCTTGCAAGTATACCACGGTCCCCGTGGTGGCCTCCTGCGGCCATGGAGGCGGTTCCCTGCACGGTGGTGAGCGCCCGGTTGCCGGCGGGGGGCACGCCGTGGGTGTGCGCCCCCCTAGGCCACACTTTCGCTCTGCGGAGGTGCTGCCGGAGTTCGTCGTGTGGTCGGCGGACCCATCCAGCACCAGGCTCCAGCTCCCCCGTTTCTTCATAGATGAACTGCCGGCCAGCGCCCAGTGCGGCTTCTGGCTCCAGGCGGACGGCTGCTACAGCAGGGCCTCCTGGGCTTCACTGGAAGTCTCCGTTTCTGGGAATGGGGCCCTGACCCGCGGCTGGCAAAACTTTGCCCGCGTGCGCGGCCTGGGCCGGTGGTGCACCTTGTACTTCAAGTTTGATGGCGACGCCACCGTCTACGTGAGGGTGTTCGGGGAAGATGGTCACTGTGCCGGGTGCTGCCCTGAAGACGACGACCGCGGCCGCCTGCCCAGCCCCGACACTGACCAGGATGAAGATGGCGACTGGCGTATAGGCGGAGGTGCTCGTGGTTCGCTGAGCTTCGGCGACCCCCTCTCAGGCAGCAGCTCCTCCAGGGGTGGCCGCGACCAGCCCCCGCGCCGTCACGCCCGCCTGGGTGAAGGCAGCGGGTCAGTCTGCCGTCGTACCCCGGTGAAGCGAGAGGAGGGATCCGCCTAAGCCCCAAGAGCAGCTTGAGCCTTCGCTGTGGGTTGGCGCAGGACAAATCGCGCCCGTTTTGTTTTCTTCCATATCCTGCGTAGAAATAGAAAGTAATGTAGGGCCCCGCGGGGGCGTGTTAGAACTGCTGCTGTTTAACCAGCGCTGTTTCCGCTATTTCTGCGTTGTGTTTCCGCGCCGCGCACCCATGTGCGGGAACTATTTTAGCTCGGTGGGGCTTGGCTCGGTCCTCGCCTCCCGAGGCCGTGGCCCCGTCGTGCGCTTCATGCCCTACAAGAGTCAGTAGGAGGGGTAACTTACAGTCTTGGTTGTGGGGGCGATCGGCCCAGGTCCTGCGCTCATGTCGCGATGCCCGTGGGGCACAGACTGGGAGGGGTGCTCCAGCAAAGGACTCGGATAGGAAAGCTCCAAATGATCGGGGCAGAAAACACTCGCGAGGGCACCCGCGAACCTCCCTCGCGAGACTTGTGCGAGAGAAAACGAGGCAAGCGAGTGAAAAAGGCAAAGAGTCACAAGCCAGGAATGTCAGCAACTCCAATAAAACTTCAAATGGGAATAAACAAGCCAACTGCAGAAAGCAAATGGGAAAGCCGCACCCGGCACCTATTCTAGTCTTCGACGTCTTCTCACCAGCGCGGAGCTAAGTGCTGTCACTGGGAGTGGGCGGGAGCCCCCGAGGCCCGAGGGCGGCACTCCGGAGACTCCGAGGCGTGTACAGCCCCACTCATTATTACGTGAGAGTGTCACGGGCAGCGAGCTTCACAGGCACCAGGCCTTTCCCAAAAACACGGTAGCTTCACAGGCATTTGCCTTCTTCACAGGCACCGGGCCTTTCCCAAAATGCAGCAGCTTCACAGGCATTCTCCTTCTTCACAGGCACTGGGCCTTTCCCAAAACACATCAGCTTCATAGACATTCGCCTTCTTCACAGGCACCGGGCCTTTCCCAAAACGCAGCAGCTTCACAGGCATTCGCCTTCTTCACAGGCACCGGGCCTTTCCTAGGCGCTAGGCATAGCTCAGGGATAAAACCTCCGGAGATGTTGAATGTTCCACATGTTCTAGATGGGTACCCCTTCTGTGGTTTCCAAGCGCGCGGAGCCAGGCCTGGAAACATGAACAACCTTGAACAGGCCCTCCCACATGGGAGAGAGCTTGTGCAGCCCCTCCCTGGAGAGAACCCGTCTGAGCATGAGATCCCCTACCTCAAGAGTTCTGGGGCGGATGTTGCGGCAGTGGTATCGTCGCAGCGCCTGTTAGTACCTTGCCGCTCGCAGTGCGGCTTCTCGGCGGCGTTCCTCCCCCAGCACAAGATACGTCCCCCGCATGGCGTCCTGCTGCATTTCATCGAACGCCAGGACCCGTGCGGAGCGACGCCTGACCTCGTGAGGGAGAACAGCCTCTGCTCCATAGACAAGGAAGAACGGGGTCTCGCCTGTCGGCTTGGTCGCAGTTGTGCGGATTGACCACAGCACGGACTGGAGCTCGTCATACCAGCCCCTGCCGCAGGCCTCCAACTTCCTCTTAAAGGTCCTGGCTTTGAGGCCCCTCAGGGCCTCCGCGTTGGCCCGCTCGGCCTGGCCGTTGCTCCGGGGGTGTGCTACCAAAGCGTAGCATATCTGTGTTCCAAGGTTAGCACTGTACGTTTTGGAGAGATTACTGGTGAATTGCGAACCGTTGTTGGTGATGATGCAGTTGGACACCCCAAATCGGCTCACGAGGCCCTTGATGAATTTGACCGCGGAGCCTGCCGGGATTGTGCGGACGGCTTCCACCTCAGCCCACTTGGTGAATTTGTCCACGGCGACGTAGAGGTAGCAATAGCCCCTGGCGCCCGAGGAAATGGGCCTAGAATGTCCAGCCCCCAAACTGTTAATAGCCATGAGAGGGGTATAGTCTGTAGACCCCCCGCAGGCTGATGGATCTACTTAGCGTGAAACTGGCAGGCCTCGCAAGCCTTCACCAGCTCCGGCGTCGTTGAGCGCAGTGGGCCAGTAGAATCCACTACGGAACGCCTTGCCGATGAGGGTTCGTGAAGACGAGTGGTGCCCGCAGTCTCCGCCGTGTATGTCCGCTAGTAGCTCCTTCCCTTGCTCTTGGGAGATGCAATGTAGGGACACGTCATTTGGTCGCTTCCTGTAGAGCTCTCCATCCCTGATGCAATAAGCCATGGCCTGCCGCGCCACACGCTCAGCTTCCTCCTCATTCTCCGGCAGAGTTCCCTTGCATCAGGTAGTTCTTGAGCTCCAAGATCCAACACCCTTCCTGAGGCTCTAACGCCAGGAGCAGGCGTGCCCCTGAGGCTGGGCTGCAGACCGGGGCTCCTGAGGCAGGCGGCTGAGGGAGCTCCTCCCTTGGTTGCGCCGTGCTCGACAATGATGGTACCGCTGAGGGTTTGAAGAGCCGCTCCTCGAAGACGCCAGGCTCCTGAGGCAGCCGCCTAGATGCCCTCTTGGCAATGTCATCAGCCTCCTGATTGGTGCCGCGGGGCACATGCTGCAACTCCATCCCCCAGAACTGTTTCTCCATCTTGCGAACCTCAGCGGGGTAGGCTTCCATGTGCTCGTCCTTTGGCTCGTATAACTTGTTGGAGAAGTTGACGAGGAGCTGCGAATCGCCCTTGATGATGAGGCACTTCACCCCTAAGGCAATTGCGGCCTTCAAGCCTGCTATTAGGCCTTCATACTCCGCTATGTTGTTGGAGACCTTTTCTCCGTGCTAGAAGCAAAGTTGTACGGCGTAGTAGAGTTTGTCCTTGGTAGGGGATACGAGCACTGTGCCAGCTCCCGCACCGTGTCGGGAGAATGCCCCATCAAAGTACATGACCCAGCTATCCGGTGCTTCACTTCCCGGGGAAAGTGATCGGTCTTCGCCTGCCTCGAGACCCGGCGCTTCTGCCCATTCTTCCACGAGATCTGCAAGTGCGGCTCCCTTGATGACTCTGGTCATACTGAATTCTAGCTGAAATGTCTGTAGTTCAATGTTCCATTTAGCAACCCTTCCAGCTGAGTTGGGGCTCCTGAGCACTCTTTCCAAGGGGTATGCTGAGACGACTTTGATGGGATGTCCTTGGAAGTAGTGGCGCAGCTTGCGTGAGGCCACTAGTAGCGCGAGGAGGAGTTTTTTAGGCATGGGATACCGTGCCCTTGCGTCCCATAGCACCATGTTGACAAAGTACACGGGATGCTCGACGAGGTTGAGGGTGCTGGCACAACTTGCATCCTCCAGAGGTCGAGGTGTCTCTTGAGACGACGCAGCTCCTAGTGCTTGGTTGCCTGAAGAGGCCTCTCCTGCTCCGGGTGCGTTCTCCTGCTGCTGTTGTTCCTTTCTGACTGCGGTTGCGGCCTTCGCAAGGCCCTCCTGGATCTTCTTTGCTTCAGTTCGGACGGTCGATGCAGCCTTGGCACAGCGCTCCTCCCTGACCGCCACCAGGGCTGTGCTAGCGGAGTAGGGGGTGGCCGCAAGGTAGAGCACCAGGGGCTCCCGAGGACGCGGAGCTACCATCACTGGTGGACTGGTAATGTCGGTGTACTAAAATAGGGGGGTACCTTAGTACCCCGAACTTGTGCACGGGCAGTCGCAGCAACCCGCGGCAGGGCTTGCCGGGCGTCCGCCAAGATCCTCCGCGGCTACTTTGATGCCATCCAAGAACAGAATGCTCAAGCTAAAGCCCCGGCAAGAGGAGCTTTCCGGGGAGGCCAGCCAAGACCCCGGCAAGAAGAGCTTGCCGGGAAGGAAATAAAGACCCCGGCAAGAGGAGCTTGCCGGGAAGCAAGGCACCTCCAGAAGACTTGCCGCGACGCCCCGCGCATCCCGGCAAGGCCCGAGGGTCGGCAAGCTCGCCAGCCCGACAAGAGGAGGACCGCGGCAAGGCACTTGCCACGGCAAGATTGCCAACCAAACTCCAGCGCACCGGCGACGTGTCATCACAAGGCAACCCCAAAGGCACGTGGCGAGGCACTACACAGCCATGCGGAGCGAGGTGGCAAGCGGAGCTGACAGAAACACCATCGTGGCAACCGGTGGCTCACTTGACGATCGCCTCCTTGCACTGTTGGGGTGACCGGACGGGCATTAAATGCCCCTGTCCCCTGCCGCCAAAGTTAGGTAGGGGACACTGTTGGTCACTGTTACACCAACCCGCGCTTTTACCTTTGTACCCCCTCTTCCTACGCTGCCACCTGTTGGTGCCCCCTTCAGACTATAAGAGGGAGGCCCATGCGCACGTAGAAAGGGTTCGGTTCATCTGGGTACACATGACTAGGGTTCGGTTCATCTGGGTACACAGGACTAGGGTTCGGTCCATTCGACACACGTAGTACCATCATACGCTTGCACTTGAGCAAGAGCAAATAACAACACAAAGCAGCAGTAGGAGTTTTATCTCTCCGGAGAGCTCCGAAGCTGGGTAAAAATCTTCGTCTCTCTCACCCCAGCGCGCGCCCGGGACCTCGATCCGCTCTGCGCGCGGCCTCCGCCCCCTCGCCGAACCAGAAAGGGGCCCCTCGTGCCCCATAGGTGCTCGGCGGCCACAGAGAGCCCCGACATCTTTGGCGCGCCAGGTAGGGGAGCGCGTCGAGGTTGTGAGCATCCGATCCGGTCTCCGCGCGCGCTGCGTCAACGCCTTCATCGACATGCCACCGAAGAAGAAGCCTTCGGAGGTAGCCGCTCCGTCTGCATCGATTCCGCCACCACCGCCGGAGCAAACGGGCGGTGGAGTGGACGCCGGCGGAGGAGCGGGCGCCGACGGTGGGACTCACGTCGTCACCAGATCTAAAAACAAGGCCCCACAAGCGTCGGCGACCATGCATACACCGCGCCCCTCCCAGGAGGTGCAAGGTCGACAACGCCCCGGTGCCCCTAGCACCGTGCTCGCGTTGGAGCAAGGCCAAGCTGGTGGGTCGAGAGACGCTCGAGGTCAGCATGCACGCCCGCATGCTGGCGCGAGCGAGGTACGGTCGCTAGGGCGGGGTGGTGCACCTCCCAATCCAGTTGGGAGTCCGAGCACATCCCGCTCCTCGCGCCGCTCGTCGCCGCCACCACCCAATACAACAGAGGAAGCGCTGGCCCGAACCCAGCTGCTCCTAGACTACCCTTCGGCGCCGCACAAGATCGACGACTGGAGGATGACCATATACAGCCTCATCGCCTTCGCCAACGGCGACAAGCCCCGGCAGCCGAGTGCATCGAGGCCCCGGCAAGGCGTCCAAGCGCAAGCCCACGCCGACAAGACCGATGGGGGAGCCACCTCCGTGCACTCCCAGCCCCGAAGGCCAAGATCGCCGGCTCGTCGGACCAACCCCGACGGCGACTCCACGGCGTCGTCGGACCCGCGGACTCGACGCGACCAGCGCCACGTTCTCCAAGAACGGCGGCACGAAGACGCTCGCACTCGCATCGAGCGCAGAAGGGAGACGCGACGTCAATCTGACCAGCGTGCTGGGCCCACTGTCGACATGCATGCACTAGGGGAGCCAGGCGACTTGCCGTACGCGGCAGGTTGCCCTGCGTTCACCCGCGAGCTGCGGCAAGTCCAGTGGCCCAAAACCAAGAACTTCAAGCCAGACGTGCCCGAGAAGTACGATGGCAGGATACATCAATCGGAGTTCCTCAGCATCTACACCATCGCGGTGCAGGCTGCCGGAGGGCGCGATGAGAAGATCCTCGCCAACTACTTCCCACTGGTACTCAAGCCCAATGTCAGATCTTGGCTCATGCACTTGCCGGACGGTTCCATCTCTTCATGGGCTGACCTGTGTCATCAGTTTGTCGGCGCCTTCACGGGCGGCCACAAGCCTCATGGCCAGGAGAGTGACCTCCACTTGCTCGTCCAGAAGGAGGGGGAACCCCTGCGCAAGTACATACAGAGATTCAGCCAGGTGCAACGCAACATCCCAGACGTCCACCCTGCCGCGGTTATCAGCGCCTTTCACCGGAACGTGCGTAACCGTAGGATGAGGGAGGAGATGGCGATGTGCAAGATCAGAGACGTCAGCGAGCTCTATGCTCTGGCCGACAAGTGTGCACGGGCTGAGGAGGGAAGGAAAATCCCCGGAGAGGTTGCGGGAGCAGAAGGATCTGACAGTGAGGATACCGCCCCGGCAAGGAAGAACCGGAGACGGAACAACAGGAAGAGAAAAGCTAAGGATGTGCTAGCTGTTGAGCATTCCGGCAACGGAGGCGGCTCCGACAAGGCCAAGGCCGATGACTCTGGCGAGGCTGTAGTAGCCGCCGACAAGCAGGATGGCTCCGGCAAGCGGTATTGCAAGATCCACCGCACCAAGGGCCACGATCTCCAAACCTGCAAGAAAGTCGAAGAGATGGCGGAGCTGCAGAAAGCAGAGTACGAGCGCCGCGATAAGGAGAGAGCCCAGGGAGGTGGCGGAGGATCCGGCAAGAAACTTCCCGCCCGGGGAGGACACCGCGGCAAGCCCAAGCCGCGGCAAGGAGATAGGCCTCCCCGCAGCCGCGACAAGGACGAAGATGAAGATGAGATGGAGGAGGATGAGACCGATGACCAAGAGTTTCAGAAGGCGACAGAGGTGCTGTGCATCGACGGCGGCGCCTCCCTACACGCCTCGCACCGCCAACTCAAGCAGTGGGTGCGAGAGGTGAACGCAACGGAGCCATCCGTCGAGGCGCGCAGGCCTCTGAAATGGTCCGGCACGCCCATCATTTTCGACGTAGAAGACCACCCTGATCGCATCACTGCGATCGGGTGCTTGCCGATGTTGGTCTCACCAACAATCCGCAACCTCAAGGTCACGAAGATGTTGGTTGACGGCGGGGCCGGCCTGAACCTGATTTCCTCCACAGTGCTCAAGAAGCTTCAGATCCCCGACAGCGAGCTCGAAGAGACTGGTACCTTTCAAGGGATAAATCCGGGAAGGAGCAAGCCCAAGGGGAAGATCACACTGCCAGTGACATTTGGCAGTGAGCTGAATTTCAGGACAGAAAGGGTCACATTCGATGTTGCTGATATCCCATTACCCTACAATGGGATACTCGGCCGACCAGCGCTTGCCAAGTTCATGGCAGCCTCTCACTACGCATACAACGTGCTCAAGATGCCTGGCCCGATGAGTATCATTTCTGTCCAAGGCGACAAGAGGTATGCACTCATCTGCGCCGACAAGATTTACCGGGAAGCAGCAGCTGCGGCAGAGCGCGAGCCACTTGCCGCTGAAGCTCCCCGGGGGAAGGAGAAGTTCAAGTCCGGCAAGTGCAGCCCTGATGCCCACTCCGGCAAGCGCACCTCCTCGGAGTGCTGCGCTGCCATCGAGAGCGCACCATCGAGCTCCACCGGCAAGTGCAAGAAAGCAAAGGCAAATCCGCCAAAGATCAAGCCCGGCAAGAACAGCTCTGGTATCTGCTCCGGCGAGCACGCCTCCCCGGAGCGCCGCGCTGCCGTCGAGGATACGCCATCGAGCTTCGCTAGCCAGTAGGGCGAAGAAAACGTCCAGCTTTAAGCTTTTGGATTGTACTCCCTGAGAATCCGTACCTTGTACGAAGAACCTGCGCGCAGAAGGGTCGAATCGTGGCTAAGTTGCGCCCCTGGTCCGTTTCGAGTCCGCTCAACGACAAAAGCGCGAAGCAACTAGCCCGACGAGTTCTTCTTGCTGGAAGCAACACCGCCAGCGGGCTGCTGATGTCCCGCACTCAGCAAGTGTGTTTACACCGGCAGGTTCCCTGAAAGCGCGGGGGGGGGGGGGGGGGGAATGTACAAGGGAAGGAGTCGAGGGAGGAGCGCGGCTTCGCCGGACCGCGAAAGACAGAAAAGCTAAGTCACCCGAGCTCGAGCGCGCAGCTCTTTTCTTTAGTTTTAAGCGCTTATGTTATGTTCCTCGTACGTTCGTTCCTTGTACGTAAAACCTGTGTGCTGAGGAGCCAACTCATGGTTAAGTTGCGCCCTTGCTTTGTTTCCGAGTCCGCTCAACAACGCAAGCGCGCTGCAACTGGCCCGAGAAGGTTTCTTGCCGGGTACAACACCGCCAGCAGGCTGCTGACTTTCCGCACTCAGCAAGTGTGTTAGCACCAGCAAGTTCCCTAGAAGCGTAGGGCAAAAACGTACAAGGGGTATAACGAAATCGAGGATGTAACGTAGCAAGCCTTGCCATGAGACGTCCTTTGTATGAGAAACTTGGACGCAGAGGAGCTAACTCGTGGTTAAGTTGCGCCCTTGCTTTGTTTTCGAGTCCGCTCAACAATGCAAGTGCGCTGCAACTGGCCCGAGGAGGTTTCTTGCCGGGTACAACACCGCCAGCAGGCTGCTGACGTTCCGCACTCAGCAAGTGTGTTAGCACCGGCAAGTTCCCTGGAAGCGTAGAGTGTGAACATGCAAAGGGTGAAACATGGCATCGCATTGCCTAACTTGAGATTTCGTTGCAAAGAATGACTTGCTTCAGCGCTGTCTTAGTTATTCTTGTGACTGTAATAACAGCGACAAGGAGAAACCAGGAGGGCGCACTGGCGAAGAGGCCCCGACAGACCGATTCCACTGGGGGCTGCGGCCGCCGAGATCCCTCACGGCAAGTCAGGGTCCCCGGAGGCTACGACACTGGCGGCAAGGACAGAGCAAGGCGCACCAGCGCCTTGGTCCCGGCGGAGCCAAAATTGCCGGGGGCTGCAAATATCAAGATTTACCCCCGGCAAGCCAGAGTCGCCGGGGGCTGCAATACCAGATAAGTTTTCCATCCCTCGTCATGCATCCTCTCGTGGGCTGGGGAAAGCGAGGCCACGTTTCTGAATGATCGTGCCTTGTACGGAAAGAACCTGTGCGCGGAGGAACCAACTCGTAGCTAGCCGCGCACCAACTGTTGTTTCGAGTCCGCTCGACAATTTAGGTGAACTGCGGCTAGCCCAACGACAAGGTTTCTTGTCGGCCGCGGCACCGCCGGAGGGGAACCAACTCGTAGCTAGTTGCCTTACTATCGTTTCGAGTCCGCTCAACGACTTAAGTAAGCCGCGACTAGCTCGGCGACAAGGTTCCCTGTCGGTTGCAGTTCCGTTGCCGACGTTCCGCACTCGGTGCTCACGGCAAGGTGCCCGCGCCGGCAAGTTCCCTAAAAGCGTAGGGTGAAAACGTACAAGGCACGCAATCAAGTAAAAGACTTAATCCGGCAAGCTTTCCCCTCTTTTCATTAAAAAACATCCCAATTTAGTGTGAGTCCATGGAGGATGAAAAACATGATAGAGAGGATTACAAGCTTTAAGTACAGCTAAGGCCCGAAGGCTTACAAATTAAAAGATAAGGTGCCCATAATCCCTCTCCTGTTTTCTCTTCAGGAGGTAGGTCAAGGAGGCCCCGGCAAGAGAAGCTTGCCGGGGAGGGCAAAAGAAACGCCTAGGCGAGCTACGGGTGCCAGAAGACACCAAGAGAGCTTCCCCGGGGCCGGCCAGGAGCTTGGCGGAGATGGAGGCGCCGGAAGCAGAGCTCGAAGACGGGGCGGCAGGACGTCGGCACGCTGTCGAGGGCACCTCGCCCTCGTACTCCGGCTTGACGGCCTTGCCGCCACCCCTCTTCCTCTTCCGCCGCCTCCCTACGCCAGCCGCCCAAGGAGACGGCCTCGGGGAGTTCAGAAGGCCGGCGGCCCGGATGATGGGGTCGCCGGTGGCGCGCGCGAGGCAGCGTCCGACGCCTAGTCGGACCCGCCGTCCTCGTCGTCGCTGTCGCTCCCCTCCTCGTCACTCTCGCTCAAGGAGGGACCTTCGCTATCGGAGGAGCTGTCCACGCAGCATCTCGCACGGATGCCGGAGTCCCCGAAGACCTTGACGGCGAGAAGGTTGCCCTCCATTAACTTAAAATGGAGGGTAAACCCCGCCGCCAAGCTATGGATGCGGGCGAACGTCTTCCACCCTCGGTCGAAGTACATCACGCCGGGGGCTGGGGATACGACACTAACTCGAGTGCCGCTGATCCCACAGCCCCTCATGCGCAACTCCAGCATCTCGGGCGGGTCCGGCTCCATCGCGCTCGCAAACGGAGCTGGAGGACGGGGGCGTCGACGAGGTGCCCGGTGCAGCTTGACGAAGAACTCCCAGGGATCGTCCCCAATGTGGACCGCCTCGAGGGGAGGAGCCACCAGCGGAGACGGGGGTGGCGCACCACCCCGGCCGCCTCTTCCCCAAGCACCTCGGCCACGCCCTCGGCCTCGCCCTCGGCCTCGCCCCCTCCCTCTTCCCCTCTCGACCGGCTCCACCGCCGCAGGAGCGACAGAGGGAGGGATGCGCTGTCTGGCGGCAACCCTCGCCGCCACCAACAAGGGGCCAGGATTCCCTTTCTCCATGACGAATGGGAGGATGAGGAGCAGAAGTTGAAAAGGAAGGAAGGAGATGAAGGAGTGTGGGCTTCTGTGCCCTCCCCCCTGCCCCTTATAAAGAAGCAGGGTGGGAGCCCGGCCGCCCCGCTCGGCGAATCAAGGCACAGGAGAGCAGGGAATCGGGGCCGACCCGCTGCATCTGCTCACGCCGGCCCAGATTCCCCAATCCCACCGTCCGTGACGCCAAGCGCATGGGAGCCGCATGGCAGGGATGCAGTGCCGAGTGGATGGGTGAGGCGGTCTCGTCCCACCCCGTGAGCATGGGAGCAGATGCCTCAAAAGCCGCGCACTAGCCCCGTCCAGTAAATGCATCACGCCCCCACGCCTACCTCCGTTTAGGTAGGAGGGCGTGGGCCGTCCCCTTCATCATGGCTTGATGCATGCTAGCGAGGCTCAGCCCCGCATGCGCCGCCCATGTCGCCCACGATGCCGCGTTTGACGCATGCCGTTGCGGGGGGACGTGGTGGAAGCGGAGTCTGATTTTGTGTCGACCCAGGCCACGCGTGCCCGTGCACTGTTTTGGGCCTGGCCCAACAACGCTCGGCACCGTGTATGGCCCAGGCCCGGGGGCTACTGTCGGTGTACTAAAATAGGGGGGTACCTTAGTACCCCGAACTTGTGCACGGGCAGTCGCAGCAACCCGCGGCAAGGCTTGCCGGGCGTCCGCCAAGATCCTCCGCGGCTACTTTGATGCCATCCAAGAATAGAATGCTCAAGCTAAAGCCCCGGCAAGAGGAGCTTGCCGGGGAGGCCAGCCAAGACCCCGGCAAGAAGAGCTTGCCGGGAAGGAAATAAAGACCCCGGCAAGAGGAGCTTGCCGGGAAGCAAGGCACCTCCAGAAGACTTGCCGCGACGCCCCGCGCGTCCCGGCAAGGCCCGAGGGCCGGCAAGCTCGCCAGCCCGACAAGAGGAGGACCGCGGCAAGGCACTTGCCGCGGCAATATTGCCAACCAAACTCCAGCGCATCCGGCGACGTGTCATCACAAGGCAGCCCCAAAGGCACGTGGCGAGGCACTACACAGCCATGCGGAGCGAGGTGGCAAGCGGAGCTGACAGAAACGCCATCGTGGCAACCGGTGGCTCACTTGACGATCGCCTCCTTGCACTGTTGGGGCGACCGGACGGGCATTAAATGCCCCTGTCCCCTGCCGCCAAAGTTAGGTAGGGGACACTGTTGGTCACTGTTACACCAACCCGCGCTTTTACCTTTGTACCCCCTCTTCCTACGCTGCCACCTGTTGGTGCCCCCTTCAGACTATAAGAGGGAGGCCCATGCGCACGTAGAAAGGGTTCGGTTCATCTGGGTACACAGGACTAGGGTTCGGTTCATCTGGGTACACAGGACTAGGGTTCGGTCCATTCGACACACGCAGTACCATCATACGCTTGCACTTGAGCAAGATCAAATAACAACACAAAGCAGCAGTAGGAGTTTTATCTCTCCGGAGAGCTCCGAAGCTGGGTAAAAATCTTCGTCTCTCTCACCCCAGCACGCGCCCGGGACCTCGATCCGCTCTGCGCGCGGCCTCCGCCCCCTCGCCGAACCAGAAAGGGGCCCCTCGTGCCCCATAGGTGCTCGGCGGCCACAGAGAGCCCCGACAGGTAAGGTACCTCTTGAGGTCTTGGAATGCCTTGTCGGCCTCTTCAGTCCATTCGAAGGGGCCCTTTTTCTTCATCAGCTTGAAGAAGGGCAGGGCTCGTTCCCCCAGCTTGGAGATGAAGCGCCCCAGCGCAGTCACACGCCCGGTGAGCTTCTGCATTTTTCTGAGGGTCCTTGGCGAGCTCATGTCTTCGACTGCCTTGACCTTCTCTGGGTTGGCCTCGATGCCCCTGTGGGATACGAGGAAACCCAGGAGCTTGCCCGAGGGGACTCCAAACACACACTTCTCCGGGTTGAACCGTAGGTCCACTTCGTTGAGGCTTGCAAAGGTTTCTTCCAGGTCCTATATCAAGGTTCTTGCCTCACGAGACTTCACCACAATGTCATCAACGTAAGCTTCAGCGTTCCTCCCGAGCTGCCGGCCTAAGGCGATGTGCATCAACCGCTGAAAGGTCGCGCCTGCGTTGTGCAACCCAAATGGCATGCATGTATAGAAGTACACTCCACACGGGGTCAGGAAAGCCGTCTTCTCCACGTCTTCTACCGCCATCTTGATCTAATGATAGCTTGAGAAGGCATCCAAGAAGCACAATAGGTCACACTCTGCGGTGGAGTCGACTATCTGGTCAATGCGGGGGAGCGGAAATGGATCCTGCGGGCAGGCCTTGTTGAGGTTGGTGAAGTCGACGCACATGCGCTACTTTCCTCCCTTTTTTGGCACAACGACCGGATTAGCCAGCCAATCAGGGTAGCGGACCTCGCGGATAACTCCTCCGCCTCTAGCTTCCGAGTCTCTTGAATGATGAAAGCTTGTTTCTCAGTAGACTACCGCCTTGCCTTCTGCTTCACGGGGCGCACATTGGGGAACACGTTGAGGTGATGCTCAATCACTTCCCTTGGGACCCCTGCTAACTGATCAGGTTCCCACGCAAACACCTTCTTGTTCGCACGCAGGAACCTGATCAGGGCCTTCTCCTGCTCGGGCTCGAGGTTGGCCCCTATGGTGAAGGTGGCGCTAGTGGACCCATCCTCGTCGACTGGTACCTGCTTGGTTTCCGCCTTGTCTTGGGTGAACACTTGCTTCCTTTTAGCCGGCGCAGCCCCCTTGGGCTCAAGGGCGTCGGTGCTAGTGGGCTGCGCCACCGCGGCCGCCCTGAAAACAAGCTGGAGCACCTGCAGCGCATCCTTTGTGTCTCCTGACACGGTGAGGACGCCGCAACTCCCAGGCATCTTCATGAGGTTGTACGCCGGGTGAGTTGCTGCCATGAACCGAGCCAAGGCCGAATAGCCAAGGATGGCGTTGTAGGGGAGGCCAACGAGGGCGATGTCGAAGTTGATCAGCTCCGTGCGGAAGTTGTCGCAGGTGCCGAAGGTCACTGGGAGGCGGATCTGTCCCAAGGAAGCGGTGGAACCGGCTCCGACGCCCGAGAAAGGCCTGCTGGGTTGGAGCCGCTCCAGCGGCACGTGGAGGAGGCTGAAGGCCTCCACCGAGAGCATGTTGAGGCCGGCACCACCGTCGATGAGGGTCCTGGTGACGGCCACTTGGCAGATGGTGGGGGTGCACAGCATCGGGAGCGCGCCCGAACCAATGGGGTTGAAGGGGTGGTCCTCCGAGTTGAAGGTTAGATCAGCCTCGGGCGCCACCCAGCACGGGGGGGCTTCTCGGCGCTTGAAGGAAGTGCTTATTCGGCGGGTGAACGGCTTGACGTGATGGCTCGACGGAGGTGCCTGGGAGCCACCCAGGAGAGCTGCGACGCGGGCGGCGCTGGTGCGGCAAAACGGGCGAGGAAGAGGTCACGCAGCTCCTCCCAGGAGGTGACAGAGGCCGTCGGCAGGTGGAGGAGCCACGCGCGCGGGACGCCGGTGAGGGCCATGGGTAACCAGTTGGCCATCACCCGGTTGTCGCCCCTGGCTCTGAGGACGGCCTCCTTGTACGCCAGCAGGAAAATCATCGGGTCCGTCGCGCCATCGTAGCACGGCGGCGTCTCGGGCCTGAACTTGCACAGCCACTGCACCTGTCACAAGGCAGGGGCCAAGGCCCGGAACCCCTGGCCCCAGTGTTGGCATCCGTTGCTGGAGAGGGCGGCGCGTTGTCCTCCATGAGGGCGGGATGCGATGTCGGGGGAGAACGGGTCGTCAGGAGGGAGGACTCCGGCGCACCCCTACCTGGCGCGCCAAATGTCAGATTTCGGGTTCTGGCGGACCCTTGAGGTTCGAACACTGAGGTGCACGCAGAGATCTCTCCCCTACTGATCTACATCCAATCTCCTCGCATGATCTAAGCTGGAAACAATGAACAACACAAGGGACACGAGGTTTATACTGGTTCGGGCCACCATTGTGGTGTAATACCCTACTCCAGTGTGTGGTGTGGTGGATTGCCTCAGGGGCTGATGATGAACGGTACAAGGGAAGAACAGCCTCACGAGAGGTGTTCTTGAGCTGGTGCGATGAACTGCTAGGGTGAGTTCGCCTCTCTCTCTCTATCTCTCTTTTCCGGTCCCTTCCTGTCTGTCCTCTACTCTGCGGTGGCTAGCTCTATTTATAGAGGCTCTGGGCCTCTCCCCGAATAATGAGCGGGAAGGGCACCAACAATTGGCCATTTTGAAGGGGAATCTCGTACAAGTTATCCTGACCAAAGGTGGTCTTCGGCTGCCAAAAGTACTAGTGATGACGCCGTCTTGGGCTCCACGGTGACCTCCGTCCTGCCGCTCTGTTGGTCTTGGTCTCGTTGCACCGGAATGGTAACCTTTGCCTGATGCCTTGGCCTGTGCTTGCCCCCTTTGCACCAAAGGGGAAACAAGGACACTGCACAGGCCGGCGCCCGCCTGGTCTCGATTGTCATGGCTTGCATCACGGGCTCCTCGCGAGGTACCCCTGCCTTGATCTCTCTGCCTCCTCGCGAGCCTACCTGATGAGGCTGCCTCTGGGGTAGCTTTCTGTTGTCCGCCCCACGAGGCTTGGCCCCTCGCGAGGGTCTTGAGCTTGAGCTGATGAAGATGGGCCGCGCTGGGCCCCCACTTGATCCACGCTGCAGACCGCAGGCAGGCAAGTCTGGGGACCCCCGTTCCCAGAACGCCGACATCCATGGTCGATGGATGCCGTTCGTTGACCACGTTGACCAGGCCGCGCCAAGAGCACCATGGCGGTGGACGGCGACGAGGCCTAGGAAGGGAACGACACGGAGCCGGGGAAGACTCGGTAATGGTTGCCCACGCGGTGGGGAGTACGAGGGTTTACGGGTCCGGCTGCCGGCGCCGAAAAATAACAGGAGGTGTGGGTGAGTAGAGGAATGGCCTGGCCAGCAATGAAGTAGGGTGGGGCGGTGCGGCCTGTGCGGCAGCACAGCCGGCCACGGGAGGTGGGAGCAGGCAGTCCCACCGGAGCTGGTTTGGGCGGCTGGAGCAAGAAGATCAGATATTGAGGAAGCAGCACGGCCGTTGGATTAACATCCAATGGTCACTGCTGCTAGAATCGTTTGTGGACTAAGTTGACAAAGCCAAAGTACACGTCAACCTAGTAGACCCACAAGTCAGCCTCCAAATCTGTCCCAAATAGCATACAGCCCAAAATTTCTAGCCAGATTCAAATTAATTTTAAATCTAAATATACCTTAATTTAAATTCAATGAAATTTTACCCTCACAAAATCAATGAAATTTAAAATATCAAAATCAGAAAGAAAACAGTATTTTGGAACTAATTGCTTGTTTGCTGTATTTTTTCATTTTACAGCCCATTTCTTATTACTTATAGCCCATTTTCTGGGCAAAATGCATCCCTCCTCATCTTGAAAGATTTCCGGCCCAGTAGGGCGTAGAAAAGCAAGTAGGCCTACGTTGGTTATTCTGCAAAAAACAAAATAGCTGGCTAGCCATTTTCAGAAAGGAAAAAAACAAACTGGGCTGGTCATGTGCTAAACATATGAAATAAAAGCCTGGGCTAGACGGGCCACGGGTCCCGCACAACCCAGTCGATACCCTTCTCCGTCCCGAAAAAACAAAATTTTTGCGCGCGCTACTGGATCCCTACTGTTATCCTCACCATGTACAGTCATCTCCTTATTCCTCTCAGTTGTTGACCATGTTGACAACATCCGAGGGCGGCACCGCGGCGAGCGAACCAAGGCAGAGGACGATGGTGAGGCCTCGGACGGGAACGAACAAGAGCCGGGGAAGATCACAGCCAGTCATGGGAGGCGGGAGTAGGCGGTCCTGCCGGCGCTGGTTTGGCTTTGGCGGCTCGAGGAAGAAGAGACTGAAGAAACGCGACAAACGTTGAATGTCAATCCAAAGGTCAAGGTTGGCACAATCGTTTGTTGACTAAGCGGACACCAAGTAGCATACTTTTTTATATATAGAAAGAAAATCAAAGACTTGGGAAGGCGTACAGAACAAGCTAGTGTACCAGTAAAGAGACATTGCCGAGTTTTAGAAAAAAGAAAGACGTGCTCCTATAGCTGGTTCAAATCCAAACCTAGACTATGACTATCTATGCTACTCTGCAAGTAATGAAACTGACATATCCAACGTTCGCTTCTCCTCTTCTCCACTTACTCTGCCTAGCATCAGAAGCTCTGGCCGCAGCAACCATGTCCGCTGGCTGCTCGTCCACCTGCTCTTCAGCAGGCAACAACTAGATATGCACCAAGTCGCCACCCGTACCATCGCCTGTGGGTCTCATCACACCCCTGCCGGCACGCGCACCGCAGCCGATTGCTCATCGCAACCCGCTGCCGTTGGTGTGGTGCCACTGCTACAAATCATGCAGAGTCATCCGTCGCGTCTCAACCGCAATCCGCAACCCTGGCCGAGTCTTCTACAAATGCCCGAATCATGGGGTAATAATATGTTTAAGTGTTGTTCTGCTGCTTTCCGTTGCTGATTTTTTTAATAGTTTGGTTGATGATCTTCCAATTTGGTTCGTGCAGAAAAGGGAAGATTTGTGTGATTTGAATTTCTGGGAAGTTGTTGATGTGGGGGAATGCAACTACGCTGATTATTTGGTTAGCCGAGGAATCCCAATACCAGCAGGTTGGGGTGTTGGACAAGTAACTGAAGGAACGGCAGAAGAGGAAGATGCAGAGCAGAAGGTTAAAGATGCAGTTCCTCTGATCATGGCCAAGCAACAGCTGCTGAACGGCCTTGACAGCAATGAGGAGATGAAAGAGCTTGTGAAGATAATGGGCAAAATCGTTGTGCTCTGTAGGATTATTGTCTCTTTATTTGCAGTGTATGTAGCACTCGTGATGTATTCAGTGGCTACGACATGAGCACTTTGCTCCAACTAGTAATGAATGAAACATGTGTAGCAGGCTGGACGTAGTGTTGTGAACATCTAATGATTTCTATTAACGAAAATCAGGGGGTATCCCCTTTTGCTCATATAAATAAATAAATAGCAGAGGCCCTGTCGGGTCACCTTTGTTCTCATTCGAAGACGTCGAGCAAATTGCAGTCCAACAGCAAACTATGTCATCAAATTCAAGTTTCACATCCAAATATGAGTACAACTAAACAACAATGTCATCATGTTTTAGTTGTCATACAATCTCCAAACACAAATCAGCATACATAACAAGTGATGTTCTCACAGCAAAATACTAAACAACATGTTCATCAGGTTTTAGTTTTCATAGCAAACATAATTTCACATAGTAGATAAAAAACATCTTCTGACATGCAAATACAACAAAAGCAATGTAATCATCATCCGCAGCAGCAGCGTCTACATCTTCTCCATGTGTATCAGTCTGAATCATAATTCCCCACGGTGTCATCTTCTTCTTCGTCCTCGAACGTTGGATTCTTCTTGATCAACTCTTGTATGTCCACAGCACGACAGGCAATCTTTTCGTCGGTGTCATTGACGTGATGGTTCTCAAAGATATTAGGACCATCTGTGTTATCTTGTACATCAGGAGCAGTGTAAGCATCATCTTGTTGTGCAACTTCATTAAACGAATTCCTCTGCTCAAACCTTTGCAATACTTTCCAGTCATCGCTACGTGCAAATGTGTCTTCCAAGAAAAATATCTGTGTTGCTTGATTTGCCAAAATAAAAGGCTCGTTGGTCTGGTATGCCGCCTTGACATTGATGGATTTGAAATAATCATCAGCTTTGGGTTTTGCGATCCTGGAAAACAGGTTATACCAACGACAGCACAACAGAACCACACACCGATGATCCTCGAAACTAGAGATATACTGCAATTGAACAATGTCTGTTATGTTAGCATACATTTCAGCTGTCTCTTTGTCATACGTATCCGTGCTCATGATGGCACTGTTTTGTGTCTTCCTGCCTTCGTCTCATGCAAGGGTGTTGTAGCGCACATCTCCAACAACGCAAGATTCATAATGTCTTACCCGAGTATCAGGACCCATTGCTAGTGAGTAAAGGGCATCATCAACTGCCTGCCCATCCTCCCGCATCTTCTTAACCTATGGTTAGAAAATAGACAAGTTTATCATCTTATGTACTCAATATATTAAAAAAAACTGACAGTGCACTTCAAAAACTTACATGGTTCTTGAACCATTTCGCAAATCCTGACATAACCAGTTTGTCAATGTTTCTTGGATTTTGTGGCAATAACTCCTCTTTGTAGATGCTGCACAACATAGTGATCGTGTCAAACATCTAAATATATAAGAATGTGCTGCAAGTTTAGTAGATTATGATGTATAAGCTGCAGTACTGCACTTACTTGATATAAGGTAGTATCTCAGGACAGTTATTCAACACAAACCAAACCATTTTGTCCAAATCTTTAGGTTTGTCCTCTTGTCGACTCTTCCCTGTAATTCGAACAGAATAATCGAAAACATTGAGCCCAGGATTGTCTTCACCCACCTCTTTGCTAAGTTGATCAGCTGTTTCAATGTATTTTGAGCAGAATGTCAACGCTTCTGTAGCAATGTAGGCCTCTGCAATGGAACCCTCGGGTCTAGCTCTGTTCCTAACATAGCCCTTGAAAGTGCCTAGCCGCCTTTCAATAGGGTACATCCAGCCATACTGTACTGGACCTCTAAGTAGTGCCTCATCAGGTAGATGAACAGCCAAATGCACCATCACATCAAAGAAGGCTGGAGGATATATCTTCTCAAGGTCGCATAGGATAGTTGGTATCTTGTCTCTAAGACGCTTCAAAGCATCAATCCTGATATTCCTACTACAGAGTTCCCTGAAGAATTGTCCCAACTCTGCAACTGCTCTGTATAAGTCAAGGCGGCCCAATCCTCTAAGGATAACAGGTAAAACCCTTTGAAGTAGGATGTGGCAGTCATGAGTTTTCAACCCTTGTACCTTGTTTCCATCTGCACTGACTCTCCTTTCAGGGTTGGAAGCAAATCCATGTGGGAATCTCACACATGACAGGACCTCGCAGAATTCTTTTCTTTTTACGTTGTCCAAGAAGTACACAGCTGGTGCCATATCCCGTGGTTTACCTTCATCTTGCACCTGCAAATCCTTTCTGATACCCAGGTGTGTCAAATCAATCCTAGATTTTAAGGTATCTTTCGTCTTGCCTTCAATATTAAGAAGTGTGCCGATAATTCTGTCACATATATTTTTCTCGATGTGCATCACATCAAGATTATGCCGCAGATCCAAATCTTTCCAAAACTCCAAGTCCCACAAAGTGGACCTGCAGCTAAACAATAATCTCTCTTCTACCCTGCCACGCTTCCTTTTCCCGCTACCATTACCAGGATGGTTTCCTGGTGTAATATGCCTGACCTTCTCTAATTCCACTTGCAACTCATCGGCGGTGAGCCCCTTTGGCGCATCATGGTTTTCATGCTTTGCATTGAACACATGTCTTTGGTATTTTCTAGGATGTGGCTTGTCCTTGGCAAGGAAACGATAGTGTCTATTTTCTAGGATGTGGCTTGTCCTTGGCAAGGAAACGGCAGTGTCCAATGTAACAGATCTTGCTAAGTATTGCGTATGACAGCGGATTCCTGTCACAGTGAACACATGTATTGTAACCATGTGTCGTTCGCCTTGACATAGTGCCCAAAGCCGGATAATCATGGATGCACAAAATTATAACATCACGCAGAAAGAAATCAGCTGGCGGGCTGCTATATAGGTCTCGAGTGAGAACACCCTTCCATAGATGTTGAAGTTCCTCCACAAGAGGCTCCATGAACAAATCAAAATCCTTTCCAGGACTTTTTGGACCTGGGATGAGCAAGGCCATCATGTAGTTCGATTCTTTGGTGCAGACATTTGGAGGCATGTTGTAAGGGATAACAAGCACTGGACACATGCTATATGTGGCGCTCTGGTGGCCAAATGGGTTAAATCCATCTGAAGTTAAGCCAAGTCTAATGTTTCTCGGGTCAGCAGCAAACTCTTTGTGTTTATCATTGAAGCTTTTCCACTCACTACCATGAGATGGATGGCTCATTACATTCTGATCTCTGTACTCCTAGTTCCTAGAATGCCACAGTACATCCTCTCTTGTTTCAGCATCATAAAACAACCTCTGCAATCTTGGTGTAATTGCAAAATGTCTCAGAACATTATGAGGAATCCTCTTCATAGCATCGCCATCTTTCCATCTTGATGATTTGCATTTCAGGCATTCACTTAAGTTGGCATAATCCTTCCGGAACAGAACACAATTATTCTTACAAACATGGATCATATCATATCCAATTCCAACTACACGAAGGAAATTCTTCATTTTACTGTAGGTGTGTGGCAGCTTAGACGCATCTGGGAAAGATTTGCAGAAAGCAGCCAACATCACATTGAATGATTTGTTGGTCATCCGCTCAGATGTCTTCACCTGAAGAAAGGTGACCATAGCTGAGAATACTGACAGCTTATTTCCTGGGGTGACAACAATGTTGCATTCTTCCAACATGCGGGCCCACCGTTTTTCTTCTGTAGGTGAAAGTTCACGGAATGCGTGAGCATTTCGTAGCATTGTTTCAATGTTGGTCAAACTCACTAGCTCCACCACCACCTCCTCCTCCTCCTCTTCCACCTGAGAATCAGGCAAATCAAGATGGTGATATGCTGCTTCCACGTAGTCAATAACATTGACGTTCACAGCTTCACCATGATGAACCCACCTAGTATATGTGACCGACATCCCATACAAGTGTAGATGATTTTGCACAGTTGACTGGGGTCTTGTAACTGAATTCATACAACTGTTACACGGGCAGAGCACATCTGATTTAGGACCACCGTACTCAGCTTTGATAAAGTTCATGAAGTTTTCAACCCCTCGACATATGCAGCAGAGAATCTTCGAGCAGAAGTTATCCAAGTCCTGTCCATCTGTTAGACATACAAATTAGTTCTTCTACTAGATATTATAGGAAAAACATATATGCTTTTTTATGAAGTCCAGAAAAAAAAATACCTAGGTCGATGTCTAAAGCTCTGGCAAGATATTTGGATGAGCAGATCTAAGTAACGAAATATATATAAAGCTAATTCAGCAAACAGATTTGAGTTCCAAATTATGGCAGGCTGTTTCTGCAGTCTATGAGGCCGAGCACACAGCCATCGAACTATTAAAGGCCATCACAGCAAGATCGAGTATAAAACAGTGTAGAGCTATTTCACCTAACAGATTGGCTACTAGACCATGGCAATCTACGTCACAATAAATATATGGCAGGATATTTTAGCAACTAATTTGCCTTGGCATGCCATCTCAACTAAGCAGATTGAGTGCAGAACAGGGCAAGGAAGCTTCTTAAGCAGAGCATATTGATAGTAAAATACTTCGGCAAACAGTGAGATTAACAGCGTCTATCAGCTAACATTCAGCGCTACACTGACATGAACGGGGCCTCAGTCTAGAATATGTGTACCGTGGGAGAAGCTGACCGCTGTGTGTCTCCACACGAACGTCGCTAGCGGTGGCGGCACTGACCGCCGTGAGCCTCCACAAGAACGTAGCTAGAGGTGGCGGCGCGGCTAGAGGACGGCAGTCTACGAGAGCGTACTGTGGGAGCGAGAGGATCGCCGTACCGCGGCGCCGAGGTATCGGCGCGGCGGGGAGGGCGGATTTGGCGGAGCGAATGGAGTGGAGGGGACAGGGGGGAGGGGGTTTGGGGAATATTATTGGCTAGTTGGCCGAAGGGCGGTTGAATCGGATTTGGGGGGAATTTTTGGGTGTGTGGGGGGAGGATTTTCGCGCAGTGGGCGGGGGGAGTTTGGCACATCGTCGGTTTCTCCAAGTGCAGTCCCATGTGTCAGTGAAGAGGCCAGCCGAAGCGCGTTCCATTTGCGTGAGCCGTGTGCAGGACCGAACGTGTGTGGGGTGCAATGCGACCGCGACAGGAGTGCTGTGAGTGTACCGCCTTTTTTCCTTTTAAACTAGGTGCTTCGCCCCCTCAAAAAAATTGTT
Organism: Triticum timopheevii; assembly: GCA_963921465.1. Taxonomy (NCBI): domain Eukaryota; kingdom Viridiplantae; phylum Streptophyta; class Magnoliopsida; order Poales; family Poaceae; genus Triticum; species Triticum timopheevii. The sequence continues at coordinate 142,536,150 of OY997273.1, forward strand.
GCTTCGCGCGATCCATCGATACCACTACTAGTAATCTGGTAATCCCGACTAAAACAGTGCGGCCGGGTCTTTTCCAGCGCGATATGCTGGGAGGTTGGCTTAGTTGGGTTTTTTAGGACGAGTAATGCTACACCTACGTAATCCCAGTTATGTAATTAACGTAATGTGAAACGTGTAAGCTGTTGATTGTAGATTGGGGGAGGGAGGGGCCCACCACCATGAAAATCAGGGGAGGAGAGAGAGAGAGAGGCAATTTACGTTAACCCTTTCGTAGGTTCCCGTAGATGTAGAAAGATGTGAAATGCATGAATGTGTAGTGGACGTACTATTGGAGTGCCTAAGATAATTTGTGTATGTATAGACCCTATGTGTTTATTTTACTTCGCATGTTAGATTTGTCTCGGTTCAATAAAAAGCAGAGTTGGTGATGATGGTGTGCCTGTCATCCTGCAATATAGGTCGCCCGATCTATATCTAACGGATAGGAAGGAAACTATGACAATTTACCCGCACTCCTCTCCACATTTGCAGATAAGGCTTTCCCTCGTTCATCCTTTTCTCCCACAAGATCTTGATCTTCCGTGCAACTCACGGGCATCTTGCTAGTACTCCTACAATATGTATATTATTGTGAAAGTTCATATACACCGGCCGAGATTAATGCAAACACGGCAGATTTTCATTACATTTTGAACTTTTATAGGACAGAAAAATAAAACAAACCCGACCCTAAACCTATTCTACGGCGGCGACCGACGTCCTCCATCTATGATCTCTATGTACGGGGGCGCGGTTCAAGACCCGTGAAGTGAAGGTGCGGTATCCGGCGAGGAAGAGTAGAACACGGGATACGGATCGGCCAGTTGGCACACCATGCCCTGCCGCCTCCCATGCCCTACTCATCATGTAGGAGCCCACACTCAAGTCCCTCGTACCTGCACAAAGCGATAGCTACTCGCAACCAACGCGATTAGGGGTTGTCAATCCCTTCACGGTCACTTACGAGGGTGAGATCTGATAGATATAATATTTTTGGTATTTTTGGTATAAAGACGCAAAGTAAAAAGTAAAAGCAAAGTAAAAAAGCAAAGCAAGATTAAAGTGATGGAGATTGGTATGATGAGAATAGACCCGGGGGCCATAGGTTTCACTAGTGGCTTCTCTCAAGAGCATAAGTATTCTACGGTGGGTGAACAAATTACTGTTGAGAAATTGACAGAATTGAGCATAGTTATGAGAATATCTAGGCATGATCATGTATATGGGCATCACGTCCGTGACAAGTAGATCGAAACAATTTTGCATCTACTACTATTACTCCACTCATCGACCGCTATCCAGCATGCATCTAGAGTATTATGTTAAAAATAGAGTAATGCCTTAAGCAAGATGACATGATGTAGAGAGATAAATTCATGCAATATGAAATAAACCCCATCTTGTTATCCTCGATGGCAACGATACAATACATGCCTTGCTGCCCCTTCTATCACTGGGTAAGGACACCGCAAGATCGAACCCAAAGCTAAGCACTTCTCCCATGGCAAGAACTACTAATCTAGTTGGCCAAACCAAACGGATAATTCGAATAGACTTGCAAAGATAACCAATCATACATAAAAGAATTCAGAGAAGATTCAAATATTATTTATAGATAGACTTGATCATAAACCCACAATTCATAGGTCTCAACAAACACACTGCAAAAAGAGGATTACATCGAATAGATCTCCACAAGAGAGGGGGAGAACTTTGTATTGAGATTCAAATAGAGAGAAGAAGCCATCTAGCTCCTAACTATGGACCCGAAGGTCTGAGGTAAACTACTCACACTTCATCGGAGGGGCTAGGATGATGTAGAAGCCCTCCATGATGACGGCCCTCTTCCGGCGGAGCTCCGGAACAGGCCCCAAGATGGGATCTCGTGGATACAGAAAGTTGTGGCGGTGGAATTAGGTTTTTGGCTCCCGTTCTGATCGTTTGGGGGTACATGTGTATATATAGGAGGAAGAAGTACGCCGGAGGAGCAACGAGGGGCCCATGAGGCAGGGGGCGTGCCCCCCACCCTCGTGACCGCCTCTTTTGTTCCTTGGAGCAGGGTCCAAGTCTCCTGGATCACGTTCGGTGAGAAAATCACGTTCCCGAAGATTTTATTCCGTTTGGACTCCGTTTGATATTCTGTTTATCTGAAATACTGACATAGGCAAAAAACAGCAATTCTGGGTTGGGCCTCTAGTTAATAGGTTAGTCCCAAAAATAATATAAAAGTGGAAAATAAAGCCCAATATAGTCCAAAACAGTAGATAATATAGCATGGAGCAATCAAAAATTATAGATACGTTGGAGACGTATCATGGGTCGGTACCTGTCCACTAACAGTGCCAAAAGCACGTTCCTGCGTAATACTGGGTTGGTTGTTAAGGCAATATCGTCCAAACTGCCTCATGATCAAGATATGCAAGCTCAAAGCAATGTTGTATCTGCGCTCCAGACACAAGTCCATTCCCTAACAGAGACCCTTTGTGAAACAAGGAGAAACATTGCTCAATGTCGTCAAGATATGCATGGTTTTGAAACCAGACTATCAGACATTTGCTATGTTGTTCAGGAGCCTAGGGGAAATGAAGGCGAGGGTTATGCTGCTCCATCAGACAATACAACATGAAAACGTAACAGTCAGGTCAAATGAACTGAGCTTCTGAACTTCTGGTGGTGCATTTATCTGCTAGACTGTTAAGTTTTATGCCAACCTTCCTTTTGTTATATAGTTGTAATTTGTTTTGGTGCGATACAAAATTTATTCTTAATGTGCAGCCACCAGCTGAAGAAAACAGCAAGCCATTTTTGTATAGTGTAGGGTGTTCCCTATATTTGCACTTGTGGTGATCTTTGATGCCGAGTGGATGTAATCTGCACAATCGCCTTAATAGACTAGCGTTAGTTTCGGCCTTATTTATTTCCTAGTCTTCTTTTTCCCTGGTTTGCTAGTGGCCGCAACTACCATGGGCCATATACAGGCCGTAGGATCCATGGTTCTCCTATGGGCCGTCGATAAATGGGCCTGTAATCGATGGGCCTCGGGCCATCGGATAAATGGGTCTACATGGGCCGTAATCGGGCGTAATTGGTATCGGCCCAGCAAGGTAACAGGCCGTAGGACAGCAAAGGCTTAATTCTGTCACAGGCATAATGGGTCGTTAATGGGCTAGAATATAGGACGGGCTGGAAACGGCGCAACGGGTTAACAGGCCAGAAACGGGCCGACTCTTGCCATGGGCTGAATTTGGCCCATTAGGGTAACAGGCCAGTAACGGGCCGACTCTTGCCATGGGCCGAATTTGTCCCATTAGGGGAATAGGCTAGTAACGGGCCGACTCTTGCCATGGGCCGAATTTGGCCCATTAGGGGAACAGGCCAGTAACGGGCCGGAAGTAATCGAGGGCTGAAAAGGAGCCCAAGAACGTATGGGCCGTCAATAGGCCGAAAGCTAACACGGGCTGGAAACGGCCTATGTAAATCACGGGCCGTTAACGGGTATAAAGAAAATTACTGTTCATTATGGGCTAGAGTCACCGTGGGCCTATAAAGGGCCGAAAGATACGAAGGCCTCATATGGGACGAAAGACGACGTGGGCCATACATGGGCCGAAAGTGAAATGGGCTGGTGTTATATTCGACGGCCCACATAACGTTGTTGAGACGATTTCCTTTAGGGCCTAACGGGTCGTAAAATGGGCTATTTACAAAGAGATCATTAATAGGCTTTTCATGGGCCAGCCCGTTAACTTTTGACCAAGTCAAATGGGCCGGCTTTGTAAGCTAAATGGGCCAGTGGTGGGCCGTGGCACGTGTTGACATATCATAGGCGCCTATCTGACCCACTGACAAGCTGACACATGTTTCGTCCGGCCAATAAGAATTTTACACGTGGAAATTTCCCATTGGTCGGGGCTATTAACGGGTTATCGGATCCAAAACCCGACCCGATAGCTTAACGGCGTTCCGTTATGGTGGATGCCACGTGTCGGTCACCCTTGACGAAAGAACTTCTATGATGTGCGATTTATCATCATGGAAGTGGACACTTCCGTAATGATAATTTTCGTAATGTCATGGAACACTTCTACGACAGCATAGGTATGACTATCTTGATTCCGTCATAAATTTGTCATGGATGTACATGCATGGCAAAAAACGCGACCTACTGTGACAAACACGTATCATCACGGAAGTGTATTTTTTTTAGTGAAGAGAGGGGGAGAACATTGTATTGAGATCCAAAAAGAGATAAGAAGCCATCTAGCTAATAACTATGGACACGTAGGTCTAAGGTGAACTACTCACACTTCATCAGAGGGGCTATGCTAATGATGTAGAAGCCCTCCGTGATCGATGCCCCCTCCGGCAGAGCTCTGGAACAGGCCCCAAGATGGGATCTCATGGATACAGAAAGTTGCGGTGGTGGAATTAGGGTTTTGGCTCCGTATCTGATCGTTTGGGGGTACGTAGGTATATATAGGAGGAAGGAGTATGTCAGTGGAGAAATAGGGGGCCCACGAGGGTGGAGGGCGCTCCTGGGGGGGTAGGCGCGCCCCTACCTCGTGGCCTCCTCTTTTGTGTCTTGATGTAGGGTCCAAGTCTCCTGGATCATGCTCGGTGAGAAAATCACGTTCCCGAAGGTTTCATTCCGTTTGGACTCCGTTTGATATAAATTTTCTTCGAAACCCTAAAATAGGCAAAAAAAACAGCAATTCTAGGCTGGGCCTCCGGTTAATAGGTTAGTCCCAAAAATAATATAAAAGTGGATAATAAAGCCAAATAATGTCCAAAACAGTAGATAATATAGCATGGAGCAATCAAAAATTATAGATACGTTGGAGATGTATCAAGCATACCCAAGCTTAATTCCTGCTCGTCCTCGAGTAGGTAAATGTTAAAAACAGAATTTTTGTTGCGGAGTGCTACTTGGCATAATTTTTATGTAATTCTTCTTAATTGTGGTATGAATATTCACATCCGAATGATTCCAGATAAAAGTTTAATATTGACATGAAAATAATAATACTTCAAGCATACTAACAAAGCAATCATGTCTTCTCAAAATAACATGGCAAAAGAAAGTTATCCCTACAAAATCATATAGTCTGGCCATGCTCCATCTTCACCACACAAAATATTTAAATCATGCACAACCCCGATGACAAGCCAAGCAATTGTTTCATACTTTTGGTGTTCTCAAACTTTTCAATCTTCACGCAATACATGAGCGTGAGCCATTGATGTCTACTACACAACCTTCTTCTTGTAGACGTTGTTGGGCCTCCAAGTGCAGAGGTTTGTAGGACAGTAGCAAATTTCCCTCAAGTGGATTACCTAAGGTTTATCAATCCGTCGGAGGCGCAAGATGAAGATGGTCTCTCTCAAGCAACCCCGCAACCAAATAACAAAGAGTCTCTTGTGTCCCCAACACACCCAATACAATGGTAAATTGTATAGGTGCACTAGTTCGGCAAAGAGATGGTGATACAAGTGGTATATGGATAGTAGATAAAGGTATTTGTAATCTGAAATTATAAAAACAGCAAGGTAACTAATGATAAAAGTGAGCGTAAACGGTATTGCAATGCGTGGAAATAAGGCATAGGTTTCATACTTTCGCTACTGCAAGTTCCCTCAAAAATAATAAGATAATTGGATCACATAACCATCCCTCAACATGCAACAAAGAGTCACTCCAAAGTCACTAATAGCGGAGAACAAATGAAGAGATTATGGTAGGGTACGAAACCACCTCAAAATTATTCTTTCCAATCAATCCGTTGGGCTATTCCTATAGGTGTCACAAACAGCCCTAGAGTTCGTACTAGAATAACACCTTAAGACACAAATCAACCAAAACCCTAATGTCACCTAGATACTCCAATGTCACCTCAAGTATCCGTGGGTATGATTATACGATATGCATCACACAATCTCAGATTCATCTATTCAACCAACACATAGAACCTCAAAGAGTTCCCCAAAGTTCCTACCGGAGAAGCACGACAAAAACGTGTGCCAACCCCTATGCATAGGTTCATGGGCGGAACCCGCAAGTTGATCACCAAAACATACATCAAGTGAATCACGTGGTATCCCATTATCACCACAGATACGCACGGCAAGACATACATCAAGTGTTCTCAAATCTTTAAAGACTCAATCCGATAAGATAACTTCAAAGGGGAAACTCAATCCATTACAAGGGAGTAGAGGGGGGAGAAAACATCATAGGATCCAAATATAATAGCAAAGCTCGCGATACATCAAGATCGTATCACCTCGAGAACACGAGAGAGAGAGAGAGAGAGATCAAACACATAGTTACTGGTACATACCCTCAGCCCCGAGGGAGAACTACTCCCACCTCGTCATGGAGAGCACCGGGATGATGAAGATGGCCACCGGAGAGGGATTTCCCCCTCCGGCAGGGTGCCAGAACGGGTCTAGATTGGCTTTCAGTGGCTACGGAGGCTTCTGGCGGCGGAACTCCCGATCTATTGTGCTATCTAATCGTTTTAGGATATATGGAGATATATAGGCGGAAGAAGTACGTCAGGGGGGCCACGAGGGGCCCACGAGGGTGGAGGGCGCGCCCAGGGGGGTGGGCGCGCCCCCCTACCTCGTGGCCTCCTCGAAGGTCCCCTCATGTGCACTCCAAGTCTTTTGGGCTTCTTTCCTTCCAAAAATGAGTTCCGTGAAGTTTCAGGTCAATTGGACTCCGTTTGATTTTCCTTTTCTTCAAAACCCTAAAACAGGGTAAAAACAGAAACTGGCACTGGGCTCTGGGTTAATAGGTTAGTCCCAAAAAATGATATAAAAGTGTATGATAAAGCCCAATATTGTCCAAAACAGTAGATAATATAGCATGGAGCAATCAAAAATTATAGATACGTTGGAGACGTATCAAGCATCCCCAAGCTTAATTCCTGCTCGTCCTCGAGTAGGTAAATGATAAAAACAGAATTTTTGATGCAGAGTGCTACTTGGCATAATTTCAATGTAATTCTTCTTAATTGTGGCATGAATATTCAGATTGGAAAGATTCAAGATAAAAGTTCATATTGACATAAAAGTAATAATACTTCAAGCATACTAACTAAGCAATTATGTCCTCTCAAAATAACATGGCCAAAGAAAGTTGATCCCTACAAAATCATATAGTTTAGTCATGCTCCATTTTCGTCACACAAGAGTGCTCTCATCATGCACAACCCCGATGACAAGCCAAGCAATTGTTTCATACTTTAGTAATCTCAAACCTATAAACTTTTATGCAATATATGAGCGCGAGCCATGGATATAGCACTATGGGTGGAATAGAATAATGAGGGGGTTATGTGGAGAAGACAAAAAGGAGAAAGTCTCACATCAACGAGGCTAATCAATGGGCTATGGAGATGCCCATCAATTGATGTCGATGCAAGGAGTAGGGATTGCCATGCAACGGATGCAGTAGAGCTATAAATGTATGAAGGCTCAACAAAAGAAACTAAGTGGGTGTGCATCCAACTTGCTTGCTCACGAAGACCTAGGGCACTTGAGGAGGCCCATTGTTGGAATATACAAGCCAAGTTCTATAATGAAAATTTCCCACTAGTATATGAAAGTGACAAAACAAGAGACTCTCTATCATGAAGATCATGGTGCTACTTTGAAGCACAAGTGTGGTAAAGGATAGTAGCATTGTCCCTTCTCTCTTTTTCTCTCATTTTCATTTTTTTGGTCTTCTCTTTTTTATGGCCTTTCTCTTTTTTGGGGGGCCTTCTCTTTTTTATGGCCTTTCTCTTTTTTATGGCCTTTCTCTTTTTTTGGGCCTTCTCTTTTTTGTATTCCTCACTTGGGACAATGCTCTAATAATGATGATCATCACACTTCTATTTATTTACAACTCAATGATTACAACTCGATACTAGAACAAAGATGACTCTATATGAATGCCTTCGTCGGTGTACCGGGATATGTAATGACTCATGAGTGACATGTATGAAAGAATTATGAATGGTGGCTTTGCCACAAATACGATGTCAACTACATGATCATGCAAAGCAATATGACAATGATGAACGTGTCATGATAAACGGAATGGTGGAAAGTTGCATGGCAATATATCTCGAATGGCTATGGAAATGCCATAATAGGTAGGTATGGTGGCTGTTTTGAGGTTTGCACCGACTCTCAATGTGAGAAAGGGCAATGCACGGTACCAAAGAGGCTACCAAGGATGGAAGGGTGAGAGTGCGTATAATCCATGGACTCAACATTAGTCATAAAGAACTCACATACTTATTGCAAAAATCTACAAGTCATCAAAAACCTCGGTACTATGCGCATGCTCCTAGGGGGATAGATTGGTAGGAAAAGACCATCGCTCGTCCCCGACCGCCACTCATAAGGAAGACAATCAAATAACACCTCATGTTTCAAATTTGTTACACAATGTTTACCATACGTGCATGCTACGGGACTTGCAAACTTCAACACAAGCATTTCTCAAATTCACAACTACTCAACTAGCACGACTTTGATATTATTACCTCCATATCTCAAAACAATCATCAAGCATCAAACTTCTCTTAGTATTCAAAACACTCATAAGAAAATTTTACAAATCTTGAATACCTAGCATATTAGGATTTTAAGCAAATTACCATGCTATTTAAGGCTCTCAAAATAATCTAAGTGAAGCATGAGAGATCAATAGTTTCTATAAAACAAATCCACCACCGTGCTCTAAAATATATAAGTGAAGCACTAGAGCAACAACAAACTACTCCGAAAGATATAAGTGAAGATCAATGAGTAATTGAATAATTATGCAACTATGTGAAGACTCTCTAACATTTAAGAATTTCAGATCTTGGTATTTTATTCAAACAGCAAGCAAAGCAAAATAAAATGACATTCTAAGAATGGCAAACATCATGTGAAGAAGCAAAAACTTAGGATCAACCAAAACTAACCGATAGTTGTTGAAGAAGAAAGGTGGGATGCCAACCGGGGCATCCCCAAGCTTAGACGCTTGAGCATTCTGGAAATATTATCTTGGGGTGCCTTGGGCATCCCCAAGCTTGAGCTTTTGTGTCTCCTTAATTCCTCTCATATCACGGTCTCCCTAAATCTCAAAAGCTTCATCCACACAAAACTCAACAAGGACTCGTGAGATAAGTTAGAATAACACATTGCAAAAACCTTATCATACTCTACTGTAGAAAATCACTAAAATTATTATTCAACATTGCATAATAAATGCCTCTGCATATTTAATAGTCCTATCCTCAAATAGAATCATTAAAGAAGCAAACATATGCAAACAATGCAAACATAACAGCAATCTGCCTAAACAGGACAGTCTGTAAAGAATGCAGAAACATCCATACTTCCCTAGCTCCAAAAATTATGAAAGAAAATTCCCACTGTAGTAAATTTATCAGAGCTTAATATGCAAAAGGTTTCAACATTTTATCACATTCTTACTTTTCTAGGGAATTATTGCAACAGCGGTAAACTTTCTGTTTTCAAACAGCAACATGAAGACTTGTAACATAGGCATAGTAAAGGCTATCAATGCCACTTTTATTAAAATAAAAGATGCAAAACATTTTTATAAATAACAGCAAGAAAATCTTAACAAAATAAATTGATGCTCCAAGCAAAACACATATCATGTGGCGAATAAAAAAATAGCTCCAAGTAAAATTACCGATGAACGAAGACGAAAGAGGGGATGCCTTCCGGGGCATCCCCAAGCATAGGCTCTTGTCTATCCTTGAATATTACCTTGGGGTGCCTCGGGCATCCCCAAGCTTAGGCTCTTGCCGCTCCTTATTCCATAGTCCATCGAATCCTTACCCAAAACTTGAAAACTTCACAACACAAAACTTAAGAGAAAACTCGTAAGCTCCGTTAGTATAAGAAAGCAAATGACCATCATAAGGTGCTGTAATGAACTCATTCTTTATTTATATTGGTGTAATATCTAATGTATTACAACTTCTGTATGGTTCATACCCTTCGATACGTACTACTCATAGATTCATCAAAATAAGCAAACAACACATCGAAAACAGAATCTGTCAAAAACAGAACAGCCTGTAGTAATCTGGATCAAACATATACTTATGGAACTCTTAAAATCCTCAAATAAATTTCTGGACGTGAGGAATTTATCTATTAATCATCTGCAAAAATAATTAACTCAATAGCACTCTCCAATAAAAACTGGCAGCAATTCTCGTGAGCGCTAAAGTTTCTGTTTTTTACAGCATGATCGCAAAGACTTTCCCCTAGTCTTCCCAACGGTTCTACTTGGCACAAACACTAACTAAAAGCATAAAACCACATCTAAACAGAGCCTAGATGAATTATTTATTACAAAACAGGAACAAAAAGCAAGGAATAAAAATAAAGTTGGGTTGCCTCCCAACAAGCGCTATCGTTTAACGCCCCTAGCTAGGCATGATGATTTCAATGATGCTCACATAAAGGGTAAGAATTGAAACATAAATAGAGCATCATGAAGAATATGACTAGCACATTTAAGTCTAACATGCTTCCTATGCATAGGGATTTTGTGAGCAAACAACTTATGAGAACAATAATCAACTAGCATAGGAAGGTAAAACAAGCATAACTTCAAAACTTTAAGCACATAGAGAGAAAAATTGATATTATTGCAATTCCTACAAGCATATATTCCTCCCTCATAATAATTTTAAGTAGCATCATGAATGAATTCAACAATATAACTATCACATAAAGCATTCTTTTCATGATCTACAAGCATAGAATTTTTATTACTCTCCACACAAGCAAAATTCTTCTCATGAATAATAGTGGGAGCAAACTCAACAAAATAACTATCATGTGATTGAAAATTAAGATCAAGATGACAAGGTTCATTGTTATCATTATTCTTTAAAGCATATGTGTCATCACAATAATCATCATAGATAGGAGGCATGCTTTCATCATAATAAATTTGCTCATCAAAACTTGGGGGACGAAAAATATCATATTCATCAAACATAGCTTCCCCAAGCTTGTGGCTTTGCATATCATTAGCATAATCGATATTCAAGGAATTCATACTGACAACATTGCAATCATGCTCATCATTCAAATATTTAGTGCCAAACATTTTATAGATTTCTTCTTCTAGCACTTGAGCACAATTATCCTTTCCATCATACTCACGAAAGATATTAAAAAGGTGAAGCGTATGAGACAAACTCAATTCCATTTTTTATAGTTTTCTTTGATAAACTAAACTAGTGATAAAACAAGAAACTAAAAGACTCGATTGCAAGATCTAAAGATATACCTTCAAGCACTCACCTCCCCGGCAACGGCGCCAGAAAATAGCTTGATGTCTACTACACAACCTTCTTCTTGTAGACGTTGTTGGGCCTCCAAGTGCAGAGGTTTGTAGGACAGTAGCAAATTTCCCTCAAGTGGATGACCTAAGGTTTATCAATCCCTAGGAGGCGTAGGATGAAGATGGTCTCTCTCAAGCAACCCTGCAACCAAATAACAAAGAGTCTCTTGTGTCCCCAACACACCCAATACAATGGTAAATTGTATAGGTGCACTAGTTTGGCGAAGAGATGGTGATACAAGTGGTATATGGATAGTAGATAAAGGTATTTGTAATCTGAAATTATAAAAACAGCAAGGTAACTAATGATAAAAGTGAGCGTAAATGGTATTGCAATGCATGGAAATAAGGCCTAGGGTTCATACTTTCGCTAGTGCAAGTCCCTCAAAAATAATAACATAATTGGATCATATAACTATCCCTCAACATGCAACAAAGAGTCACTCCAAAGTCACTAATAGCGGAGAACAAACGAAGAGATTATAGTAGGGTGCGAAACCACCTCAAAGTTATTCTTTCCAATCAATCCGTTGGGCTATTCCTATAGGTGTCACAAACAGCCCTAGAGTTCATACTAGAATAACACCTTAATACACAAATCAACCAAAACCCTAATGTCACCTAGATACTCCAATGTCACCTCAAGTATCTGTGGGTATGATTATACAATATGCATCACACAATCTCAGATTCATCTATTCAACCAACACATAGAACCTCAAAGAGTGCCCCAAAGTTCCTACCGGAGAATCACGACGAAAACGTGTGCCAACCCCTATGCATAGGTTCATGGGCGGAACCCGCAAGTTGATCACCAAAACATACATCAAGTGAATCACGTGGTATCCCATTGTCACCACAGATACGCATTGCAAGACATCCATCAAGTGTTCTCAAATCTTTAAAGACTCAATCCGATAAGATAACTTCAAAGGGGAAACTCAATCCATTACAAGGGAGTAGAGGGGGGAGAAAACATCATAGGATCCAAATATAATAGCAAAGCTCGCGATACGTCAAGATCGTATCACCTCAAGAACACGAGAGAGAGAGAGAGAGAGAGAGAGAGAGAGATCAAACACATAGCTACTGGTACATACCCTCATCCCCGAGGGAGAACTACTCCCTCCTCGTCATGGAGAGCGCCGAGATGATGAAGATGGCCACCGGAGAGGGATTGCCTCCTCCGGCAGGGTGCCGAAACGGGTCTAGATTGGATTTCGGTGGCTACGGAGGCTTCTGGCGGCGGAACTCCCGATCTATTGTGCTATCCAATCGTTTTAGGGTATATGGAAATATATAGGTGGAAGAAGTACGTCAGGGGGGCCACGAGGGGCCCACGAGGGTGGAGGGCGCTCCCCCTACCTTGTGGCCTCCTCGAAGGTCCCCTGACATGCACTCCAAGTCTTCTGGGCTTCTTTCCTTCCAAAAATGAGTTCCATGAAGTTTCAGGTCAATTGGACTCCGTTTGATTTTCCTTTTCTTTGAAACCCTAAAACAGGGTAAAAACAGAAACTCGCACTGGGCTCTGGGTTAATAGGTTAGTCCCAAAAAATGATATAAAAGTGTATGATAAAGCCCAATATTGTCCAAAACAGTAGATAATATAGCATGGAGCAATCAAAAATTATAGATACGTTGGAGACGTATCAGCCATGGATATAGCACTATAAGTGAAATAGAATGGTGGTTGTGGAGAACACAAAAAGGGAGAAGATAGTCTCACATCAACTAGGTGTATCAATGGGCTGTGGGGATGCCCATCAATAGATATCAATGTGAGTGAGTAGGGATTGCCATGCAACGGATGCACTAGAGCTATAAGTATATGAAAGCTCAACAAAAGAAACTAAGTGGGTGTGCATCCAACTTGCTTGCTCATGAAGACCTAGGGCAATTTGAGGAAGCCCATCATTGGAATATACAAGCCAAGTTCTATAATGAAAAATTCCCACTAGTATATGAAAGTGATAACATAGGAGACTCTCTATCATGAATATCATGGTGCTACTTTGAAGCACAAGTGTGGTAAAATGATAGTAACATTGTCCCTTCTCTCTTTTTCTCTCATTTTTTTATTTGGGCCTTTTCTTTTTTTATGGCCTCTTTTCTTTCTCTTTTTTTTTATTTTTCGTCCGGAGTCTCATCCCGACTTGTGGGGGAATCATAGTCTCCATCATCCTTTCCTCACCGGGACAATGCTCTAATAATGATAATCATCACACTTTTATTTTTCTTACAACTCAACAATTACAACTCGATACTTAGAACAAAATATGACTCTATATGAATGCCTCCAGCGGTGTACCGGGATATGCAAGGAATCAAGAGTCACACGTATGAAAGAATTATGAATGGTGGCTTTGCCACAAATACGATGTCAACTACATGATCATGCTAAGCAATATGACAATGATGAAGTGTGTCATAATAAACGGAACGGTGGAAAGTTGCATGGCAATATATTTCGGGATGGCTATGAAAATGCCATAATAGGTAGGTATGGTGGCTGTTTGGAGGAAGTTATATGGTGGGTGTATGATACCGGCGAAAGGTGCACGGTATTAGAGAGGCTAGCAAAGGTGGAAGAGTGAGAAAAGTGCGTATAATCCATGGACTCAACATTAGTCATAAAGAACTCATATAATTATTGCAAAAATCTACAAGTTATCAAAGCAAAGTATTACGCACATGCTCATAGGGGGATAGATTGGTAGGAAAAGACCATCGCTCGTCCTCGACCGCCACTCATAAGGAAGACAATCAAAAAATAAATCATGCTCCGACTTCATCACATAACGGTTCACCATACGTGCATGCTTGTGATGCCCGGATAATTAAGCTACAGTAATCCCACGCTAATGATGCCACGTCACCACTATTACTGTTACTAATCTCACGTTGATCCAAAACCGGTTCAAATTCAAATTCAAATAGTAAGTGGAATTCTAAAATTCTCAAACATGAAAACTAAAGTGTTCATCATGTGGCAAATAATCCCTAACTTATTTTGGTGATGGAACCAACCTTTTTCAAAATGTTTAAATCCCCTAAGCTAAATAAAAAACAGTGGCTGAAATAACAATTTAATTGCTTTTTAAATTATAAAAATTTAAACTAACTTGTTTTGGTATCAAACTAGGTTTGGTAGTGGCCTGTATTAATGATACTACTTTAGGTGCTAACTTGGTATTTTATAAAACTGAAATAAATAAAACTAGAAAGAAACAAAAAAATGTAAAGAGGGAAAAGAAAAACATAAAACAGAAAAGGATAAATGGCAAAGCTAGACTGTGCACTTGGCCCGACCGAAGCCATAGTGTGGCCCAATCCACCTACCTCGGCCTTTCTTCCCCTACTCGTCACCGCTCGGAGCCTGAGCACGCCATCGCCGTCCGTCGCTGTGCGCCGCGCGGATGCTGCCACCGCGACACCACTGTAGCCCTAGGTCGGATAAGAACTCCACCCCGACGCCTTGGGCAAACCCTAGCTCACTTTCCGCTTTTCCTCGCACCCCCTTCTTCCTCCTGATGCAAGGCCGAGCTTCTGCCATCATGGCCTCCATGGTCCTCGCGCTCCCCGTCGCCCCCGAGCCTAGCTAGTCCGTCCATGAACCCCGCCGTGCCCGGTTACATCGTCTTCGCCCACTGGACCGAGCCAGGAGCCACCGCAGCATCGCCCACTATGCCGTCTTCTTCCTCCGCATCGCCGCCGTCCTCCGTTGTTGTCGCGGCCACCGGCGGCCCCGTGCCCGCTGACCCTGTCGATGAGCTCCGCCGGGATCGACTCCTTCAACTGGTGGCCTCAACTGGAGCTGGGAGGCACCAAAGCACCGGATCCCCTTCGTCCCCATCTCCGACTGCCCCCGTTCTTCACCGACTCCGGCGGCGCCTTCTGCTGCTACTAATCCTCCAAGGGCCACCGTGTGTGCCGCTCGGTGAGCCCCCGCTTCCTCCCCTCTCTCTCTCTCTCGTCGCCGTTCGCTAGCTGTACGCGCCGCCCCCAACTTGCCCGAGCTCGCCGCCGCGTAGCTCGTCGCCGGCCTCGTTCCGGCAACCAAACGGCCCCGTGCTGCGACCCATCTGCTTCACCGCATCGCTTAGGCCTCGCCTAGCCTCCTCGTTTACTCACGCGCGCACTGCAGCACCGTCCCCGTCGCAAGCTCGCAACCGCCGCCGCCCGGCGTCGTCGTTGTGGCCAACTCCGGTCACTTTTGCTCGAACCGTGCGCGCCACCGCACTCACCTCGCAACGCCCGTCCACCCGCTGCCGCACACGCGCGCCCCTGCGAGCTGCTCCTGCCGCTGTGCTGCTGCGCTCACCGCGGCTGCTCTGCATGCTCTGCTGCTGCTTCTCGCCTGCCGCCGCCGTTTGTAACTGGTGCTGGCTGCCGCTGTTGCCGCGGCCGTCGCCCGCCTTTGCCTGACGCAGCCACGGCCGGCCTCCCTCGCCGCCCGCAGCCGCTGCTGCCCCATTGCCGCTGCTACTCTGCCTGTGCTGCTGCTGCTACAGTAACATTCAGTTACTGTAGAGCTAGCTAGCTTTTGTATTTCTACAATGTCTAGCCCTTTAAACAGCCCCTGAACAGCGATAAGATAAATCCTAACATGGGTAAAAATTATATGAACGAAAAGTAGATGTAACAAGCTTCATTTTGTTCCATTGGACCTGCTTCAAATAATGCGTGAATTAATTTCTACAAAAATCACAAAATGCTATCTTCTGTTAACAGAAAACTGATTTAACCTCTAGCATTGTGTGTGAGTGTGTTGTGTGCGTGACAGCGTGGCCGGCCCTTACTTAATTAGTTGCTAGGTTTAGTTAGTAGTAGTACTAGTTTAGTGCTAAGTTAGTCTAGTAGTCGATGACATGTAGGCCCCACTTTAAATAAGTTAGATTTATTTATTTGTGTAGGTGAATAGTCTATGACATGTGGGCCACACATCCCTTTTTGACTAGTCAAATTGACTTAGTCAACCCGAATTAGAATAATATGTTAATTCTAGAAAATAAATTAAACTTTAAAAATCAATATAAAATAATCCGTAACTCGGTTGAAAATAACTTGTACATGAAAGTTGCTCAGAACGACGAGACGAATTCAAATACGCAGCCCGTTCGTCCGCCACACATCCTTAGCATAGCAATCACGCAACTTTCCCCTTCCGGTTCATCTGTCCGAAAACGCGAAACACCGGGGATAATTTCCCGGATGTTTCCCCCTTCACCGGTACCACCTCGTACCGCGTTAGGGCACACCTAGCATCACGCTTTATCATGTCATGCATCGTCATGCATTTGTTTGCGATATATTTATTGTTTCTTTCCCCTCTTCTCTCGCTAGACACCGAGACCGACGCCGCTGCTACCCAGTACGACTACAGTGTTGACGACCCCTCTCTTGCCAGAGCAACCAGGCAAGCCCCCCCCCCCCCCCCGATCACCATATATTGCCTACTTTCCTCTATACTGCTTGCATTAGAGTAGTGTAGCATGTTACTGCTTTCCGTTAATCCTATTCTGATGCATAGCCTGTCCTTGCTACTACTGTTGTTACCTTTACCTGCAATCCTAATGCTTAGTATATGATGCTAGTTTATCATCAGTGGCCATACATTCTTGTCCGTCTGCCATGCTATATTATCGGGCCGTGATCACTCGGGAGGTGATCACGGGTATATACTATATACTTTATACATGATACATGTGGTGACTAAAGACGGGTCGGCTTGTGGAGCACCCACGAGTGATTCACGGATTGGGGGCTGAAAGGACCTTTGTCCCAACGGCCCTCTGTGTGGATCTTTGTGGCGAAGCACAGGGCAGGTTGAGACCACCTAGGAGAGAGGTGGGCCTGGCCCTGGTCGGCGTTCGCGGTTATTTCAAATTAACACGCTTAACGAGATCTTGGTATTTGATCTGAGTCTGGCCACTGGCCTATACGCACTAACCATCTACGCGGGGACAGTTATGGGCACTCGACGTCGTGGTATCAGCCGAAGCCTACGTGACGTCAGCGACTGAGTGGCGCGCGCCGGATTGGACCGTAAGCCTGCTCTTGTATTAAGGGGGCTAGTTTTGCTTCCGGCCGTGTTCGCAACGTGCAGGTGTGCAAAGGGCGATGGGCCCAGACCCCTGCGCCATAGGATTTAGACCGGCGTGCTGACCTCTCTGTTGTGTCTAGGTAGGGCTGCGATGTGTTGATCTTCCGAGGCCGGGCATGACCCAGAAAAGTGTGTCCGGCCAAATGGGATCGAGCGTGTTGGGTTATGTGGTGCACCCCTGCAGGGAAGTTAATCTATTCGAATAGCCGTGATCTTCGATAACAGGACGACTTGGAGTTGTACCTTGATCTTATGACAATTAGAACCGGATACTTAATAAAACACACCCTTCCAAGTGCCAGATACAACCGGTGATCGCTCTATCACAGGGCAACGAGGGGAGGATCATCGGTTAGGATTATACTATGCAATGTTACTTGGTGAACTTACCATCTACTCTTTTCTCCTGCTGCAAGATGGAGGTTACCAGAAGAGTAGTCTTCGAAAGGACTAGCTATCCCCCTCTTATTCCGGCATTCTGCAGTTCAGTCCACATATGATAGCCTTATTCCAGTTGATACCAATGCATTCATATGTAGTGTAGCTCCTTGCTTGCGAGTACTTTGGATGAGTATTCACGGTTGCTTTCTCCCTCTTTTCCCCTTTCCCTTCTACCGATTGCTGCGACCAGACGTTGGAGTACAGGAGCCAGACGCCACCGTCGCCGACGACTACTACTATTCGGGAGGTGCCTATTACTACATGCAGCCCGCTGATGGTGACCAGGAGTAGTTTGGGAGGATCCCAGGCAGGAGGCCTGCGCCTCTTTCGATCTGTATCCCAGTTTGTGCTAGCCTTCTTAAGGCAAACTTGTTTAACTTATGTCTGTACTCAGATATTGTTGCTTTCGCTGACTCATCTATGATCGAGCTCTTGTATTCGAGCCCTCAAGGCCCCTGGCTTGTAATATGATGCTTGTATGACTTATTTTATTTGTAGAGTTGTGTTGTGATATCTTCCCGTGAGTCCCTGATCTTGATCGTACACGTTTGCGTGTATGTTTAGTGTACGGTCAAATCGGGGGCGTCACAATGCTATGGGAATCACAAACTTTAACACAAGTATTTCTCAAATTCACAACTACTCAACTACATAACTCTAATATCACCATCTTCATATCTCAAAACAATTATCAAGCATCAAACTTCTCATAGCATTCAACACACTCATAAGAAAGTTCTTTTACTATTCTTGAATTCCAAGCATATTAGGATTATTTAAGCAAATTACCAAGCTATTTAATACTCTCAAAATAATCTAAGTGAAGCATGAGAGACCAATAGTTTCTATAAAACAAATCCACCACTGTGCTCTAAAAGATATAAGTGAAGTACTAGAGCAAAACTATATAACTCAAATGATATAAGCGAAGCACATAGAGTATTTTAACAAATTCCAAATCATGTATGGCTCTCTCAAAAGGTGTGTACATCAAGGATGATTGTGGTAGACTAACAAGCAAAGACTCAAATCATAAAAGACGCTCCAAGCAAAACACATATCATGTGGTGAATAAAAATATAGCTTCAAGTAAAGTTACTGATAGAAGTAGACGAAAGAGGGGATGCCTTCCGGGGCATCCCCAAGCTTTGGCTTTTAGGTGTCCTTAGTTTACCTTGAGGGTGCCATGGGCATCCCCAAGCTTAGGCTCTTGCCAATCCTTGTTCCATAATCCATCAAATCTTTACCCAAAACTTGAAAACTTCACAACACAAAACTTAAAGTAGAAAAACTCGTGAGCTCCGTTAGCGAAAGAAAACAAAAGACCACTTCAAGGTACTGTAATTAACAAATTCTTTATTTATATGGGTGTTATACCTACTGTATTCCAACTTCTCTATGTGTTATAAACTATTTTACTAGCCATAGATTCATCAAAATAAGCAAACAACACACGAAAAACAGAATCTGTCAAAAACAGAACAGTCTGTAGTAATCTGAAGCTAGCGCAAGATCTGGAACCCCAAAAATTCTAAAATAAATTGCTGGACGTGAGGAATTTATCTATTAATCATCTGCAAAAAGAATTAACTAAATATCACTTTCCAAATAAAAATTAAAGCAGTTCTCGTGAACGCTAAAGTTTCTGTTTTTTACAGCAAGTTCAACAAGACTTTCCCCAAGTCTTCCCAACGGTTCTACTTGGCACAAACACTAATTAAACACAAAAAACACAACCAAAACAGAGGATAAATAATTTATTTATTACTAAACTTGAGCAAAGAGCAAGGAATAAAGATAAAATTAGGTTGCCTCCCAACAAGCGCTATCGTTTAACGCCCCTAGCTAGGCATAACAAACAAGAATAGATCTAGGTATTGCCACAATAGTAAGATAGATTATTAAAACTCATTTCATATTCTCTACGTTCGGCAGCAAGTTTTCTTTGAGGCAAGCAAAAGTAATCAAAAGGGCTAAATTTAACGGGACAAAAGTCCCCAAGATCAACCTTGGGAGGTATAGGTTCCTCCTTTGGTCCTTCATAATGCACAACCAATTCATCATTATAAGCATTCTTTTGACAGGACTTTGTGAGCCTATATTCAAGAGAATATCCTAGTTCATTATTTCGAATAGTCAAATCATCATTAAGTTCAGAAATTCTATCAACTAAAATATTGGTAGGAACCCTTTTTCTAAGATTTTCATTGAAAGCAACATAGTCTAGAGATTGAAAACGCATTATTTCTTCTTGATCAAAGAGGATAGCCTCTATGGGAGGATGGCAAGCGTCCACCATATAATGCGCAAAGATTTCTTTGGCTTCTTTTATTACGAATCTAAACTCATGATCCAAAAAGATAGTAGCGGCACGCTTAACAGAAGAATGCTCAATATTAGAAAATTCCAGAAAAATCCTTTGTATGGAAGGATGCATGTGCATGAATTGTATTTCAAGTTCAACTACAAGCATGGCAATAGCGTCCGCAAGACTACTAGTTCCGTGAAGGATAGAATTACCCATAGAAGGTAAAGCACCAGCACAAGTAAAGAAATCTTGAATAACTCCTTTTCCAATAATATTACCACTACCAACGCGGAATTTTTTTGTATGAAAGATGGTAGGTTGTTTTGCAGGAGCATCAGAATTTTTCATGATATCATTGTTGTCCATATCGACAATAATTTCCCCAATTTCAGACATAGGGGCAGAAGGTAAAGGACTTGACATAACGACAAGCAAACAAACTAACACACATGCAAACAAAAAGCAAACGGAGAAAGAGAGGGAGGATAGAGAGAGAGGGCGAATAAAACGGCAAGGGTGAATTGGGGGGAGAGGAAAACGAGAGGCAAATGGCAAATAATGTAATGCGGGAGATAGGGATTGTGATGGGTACTTGGTATGTTGACTTTTGTGCAGACTCCCCGGCAACGGCGCCAGAAATTCTTCTTGCTACCTCTTGAGCACTGCATTGGATTTCCCCGAAGAGGAAGGGATGATGCAGCAAAGTAGCATAAGTATTTCCCTCAGTTTTTGAGAACCAAGGTATCAATCCAGTAGGAGGCTACGCTCGAGTCCCTCGTACCTACACAAAAATAATAGCTCAACGCAACCAACACGCTTAGGGGTTGTCAATCCCTTCACGGTCACTTACGAAAGTAAGATCTGATAGAGATGATAAATAATATTTTTGGTATTTTTGGTATAGAGATGCAAAGTAAAAAGTAAATGTAAAGTAAAAGCAAAGCAATAATAAAGTGATGGAGATTAATATGATGAGAA
The DNA here is from genome assembly GCA_963921465.1 of Triticum timopheevii. Lineage (NCBI taxonomy): Eukaryota > Viridiplantae > Streptophyta > Magnoliopsida > Poales > Poaceae > Triticum > Triticum timopheevii. The sequence goes on from OY997273.1 coordinate 142,557,396, forward strand.
AGAGACCCGGGGAAAGGACACCTCTATCACTGGGAAAGGACACCGCAAGATCGATGGCAATGATACAATACGTGCCTTGCTGCCCCTTCTGTCACTGGGAAAGGACATCGCAAGATCGAACCCAAAGATAAGCACTTCTCCCATGGCAAGAACAACCAATCTAGTAGGCCAAACCAAACTGATAATTCGAAGAGACTTGCAAAGATAACCAATCATACATAAAATAATTCAGAGAAGATTCAAATATTATTCATAGATAGACTTGACCATAAACCTACAATTCATCGGTCTCAACAAACACACCGCAAAAAGAAGATTACATCGAATAGATCTCCACGAGAGAGGGGGAGAACATTGTATTGAGATCCAAAAAGAGAGAAGAAGCCATCTAGCTACTAGCTATGGACCCATAGGTCTGAAGTAAACTACTCACACTTCATCGGAGGGGCTTGGATGATGATGTAGAAGCCCTCCGTGATCGATGCCCCCTCCGGCGGAGCTCCGGAACAGGCCCCAAGATGGGATCTCGTGGATACAGAAAGTTGCGGCGGTGGAATTAGGTTTTTGGCTCCGTATTTGATCGTTTGGGGTACGTGGGTATATATAGGAGGAAGAAGTACGTCGGTGGAGCAACAGGGGGCCCACGAGGGTGGGGGCGTGCCTAGGGGTAGGGCAAGCCCCCTACCTCGTGGCCTCCTGTTACGTGCCTTGACGTATGGTCCAAGTCTCCTGAGTTGTATTCGGTGAGAAAATCACATTCCCGAAAGTTTCATTCCATTTGGACTCCGTTTAATATTCCTTCTCTTAGAAACCCTAAAATAGGAAAAAAAAACAGCAATTCTGGGCTGGGCCTCCGGTTAATAGGTTAGTTCCAAAAATAATATAGAAGTGGATAATAAAGCCCAATAATGTCCAAAACAGTAGATAATATAGCATGGAGCAATAAAAAATTATAGATACATTGGAGACGTATCACCTTACGGCGACGGCACAGTGGAACTCTCAATGAAAGCACCAATGTCGGTGTCAAAACCGGCGGATCTCGAGTAGGGGGTCCCGAACTGTGCGTCTAAGGCGGATGGTAACAAGAGGCAGGGACACGATGTTTACCCATGTTCGGGCCCTCTTGAAGGAGGTAATACCCTACGTCCTGCTTGATTGTTCTTGATGATATGAGTATTACAAGAGTTGATCTACCACGAGATCGTAGAGGCTAAACCCTAGAAGCTAGCCTATGGTATGATTGTATGTTGTCCTACGGACTAAACCCTCCGGTTTATATAGACTCCAGAGGGGGCTAGGGTTACACAGAGTCGGTTACAAGGGAGGAGGTCTACATATCCGTATTGCCAAGCTTGCCTCCCGCGTAAGGAAAGTCCCACCCGGACACGGGACGAAGTCTTCAATCTTGTATCTTCATAGTCCAACAGTCCGGCTAAAGGATATAGTCCGGCTGTCCGGAGATCCCCTAATCCAGGATTCCCTCAAGGTGTAATCTTCACAGAATCCCATGTACTGAATAAGAATGGGATAAAGGGTTGGCTTACAATCGCCACTTCACACAATACATAAATAGTCATACATCATCCAGAATACAATCAAGGTCCAACTACGGAACCAAAATAAAAGAAGAAAACCCAAATGTTAGATCCCCGATCGTCCCAACTGGGCTCCACTACTGATCAGAAAAGGAAACAAAGCACAACAACGACCCAGATCTTCATCGAGCTCCCACTTGAGTTCGGTAGCATCACCTTCACTGGTATCATCGGCACCTGCAACTGTTTGGAAGTATCTGTGAGTCACGAGGACTCAGCAATCTCACACCCGCGAGATCAAGACTATTTAAGATTATGGGTAGGAAAGGGCAGCGAGGTGGAGCTGCAGCAAGCACTAAGCATATATGGTGGCTAACATACGCAAATAAGAGCGAGAAGAGAAGCAACGCAACGGTCGTGAACTAGAAGTGATCAAGAAGTGATCCTGAAACTACTTACCTTCAAGCATAACACAAGACCGTCTTCACTTCCTGGACTCCGCTGAGAAGAGACCATCACGGTTACACACGCGGTTGATGCATTTTAATTAAGTCAAGTGTTAAGTTCTCTACAACCGGATATTAACAAATTCCCATCTGCCACATAACCGCGGGCACGGCTCTCGAAAGTTTATACCCTGCAGGGGTGTCCCAACTTAGCTCATCACAAGCTCTCACGGTCAACGAAGGATATTCCTTCTCCCAGGAAGACCCGATCAGACTCGGAATCCCAGTTACAAGACATCTCGACAATGGTAAAACATGACCAGCAAGACCGCCCGATGCACCGACATCCTGATAGGAGCTGCACATATCTCGTTCTCAGGGCAACACCGGATGAACACCACGTACAACTAAAACCAACCCTCAAGTTTCCCCGAGCTGGCGTTGCAAGTGGCTTTGTTTCGGACCAACACTTAGAGAAGCACTGGCCCGGGGGGATTAAAATAAAGATGACCCTCGGAAGCGCGACTCCCAAGGGAAAAGTAGGTGGTGGTGAGACAAATGGTAAAACCAAGGTTGGGCCTTGCTGGAGGAGTTTTATTCAAAGCGAACTGTTAAGGGGTTCCCATAACACCCAACCACGTAAGGAACGGAAAATCAAGGAACATAACACCGGTATGACGGAAACTAGGGCGGCAAGAGTGGAACAAAACACCAGGCATAAGGCCGAGCCTTCCACCCTTTACCAAGTATATAGATGCATTAATTAAAGTAAGAGATATTGTGATATCCCAACAATAACCATGTTCCAACATGGAACAAACTTCACCTTCACCTGCAACTAGCAATGCCATAAGAGGGGCTGAGCAAAGCGGTAACATAGCCAAACAACGGTTTGCTACGAAAGGTGGGTTAGAGGCTTGACATGGCAATATGGGAGGCATGATATAGCAAGTGGTAGGTATCGCGGCATAGCAATAGAGCGAACAACTAGCAAGCAAAGATAGAAGTGATTTTGAGGGTATGGTCATCTTGCCTGAGATCCCACAAGGAAGAAGAACGAGTCCATGAAGAAGACAGACGGACGTAGTCGAACGAATCCTCACAACTCCGGAACGAAATCGAAACTAACGAGAGAAGCAACCCGAAAAGAAGCAAGCAACAAAGTAGACAACCATCACATAAGCATGGCATGATGCGCAAACAAGTATGATGCATGTCCGGTTTAAAGAGGCATGGCATGACAAAGTGCACAAACAATCCTACAAATTAAGTGGAGCTCAATATGCAACGAATTGCATATTGACGAAACACCACATCAATTATTTGGTTCTCCCTCGTTTATGTACCCAACAATATTAAATGTTGTTAAGCATGGCAAGAGGTGAAGCATAATTAAATTAACGGTTTAGGCAAGTTTAAATGAGGCCGGAACAACAAACAACAATTCCAGTAAAACCCCATATGCATTAGCAATTTAATGCAACAACAATTTTAAACATTTTAAATGTTATTATCATGATGTGGATGACATGTTCAAGTTTATGCAATTTTTATGAAAATGTTGATATGAGCATGAAGAAGCATTTGTCATCGTGGCGGAAACGAAAAGGGTGCCACGGCAATGATAACGGGAATGGTGCCACGGCAACATTCCGGTTCCGGTAACTCGATTGAGATGTCGGTGCAAAAGAAGATGTGACGGGAGCGTGTCATGCGGTGAACGGTGGGGTGCTTCCGGTTACCGGATTCCCACGGGTGGACGGCATGGCAACGAGGAGGAACATGGAAGCGACATTTTTCTGACACGGTGCAAACATGAGCATCTCATGCATCGCAAACATTCGTTCTCGGAAGGTCATCTCGGCGGTTATACCTTTGGAGCGTGCATTCAGGGTGGTTTGGGTCACGCGGTGTAGTCGTTCACGGTCGTCGTGGGAAGTAGTGGTACTCGACGATGGTAGTGGGAGTAGTTGTTCACGGCGACGACAGTTGTACATGGCAATCGTGGACGAACTTGGAGGGTCATCGATAGTCGTTCACGGGTCTTGAGCGATGGTTCTGGTACATGTTCTGTAGATGTTCGGGCGGCGGTAGTGGTAGACGTTTCGAAGGTGAACTTGACGAATTTGAATCCCTTCGGGGTTGTCGTGGTACTTGGGGTCTTCGGACCCGCCGGTCTCGTTCTTGCGACGTTAGTTGAACTTGACATATCGAGGGATCTGGGTGTCGCGGTACTTGGCGAAAAACACGACGAGGGTACTTGTACTCGCATCATGGTGAAAGTAGTCATTCGGGCTCCCGTGTGGACTTGCCGGTCTTGGTCTCCGCAGCGTAGTTGTATAAAAGCATCATCGGAACTTGGACGAATCCAAAGGCATGCACGGCTAGTAGAGGAACTTGACGCATCCAAACGAAGCAACACAAAAGGCCTCAGTTCTTGGTGGTCAACGAAGGGAGGCGGGCGACGAAGCAGCAGCAAGGTGCCAGCACTGTACAGCCACGACGGACACCATGGCCGTGAGGAGCAGGACCTCTGGCACGAGACCAGCCGCGAGGCACGCACATGCAGGAAGGTGGCGAGGTTGACAGCGGCTGACGGCGAGCGTGCAAAAGATGGTTGGCGGCGGCCGGTGACGGAGATGAGGCAGAGGATGGGCGGAGCAGAGGAGCTGCAGGGGGAGGCGCGAGCGGGAGGAGGCGCTGAGGCGGACCGGCCGGCGGATGCAAACTTGGCGCGTGCTCCGGCGAGGGCGTCGCTGCTCCGGGCATGGATGGATGGGTGGATCGATGGAGGCCTGAGGCGTCAATGCTGGCAGAACTCGGAGAGGCCACGGCGAGGTGGCTGTAGATGTCGAAGCAGGGGAGGTAGGCCGGCAGGCTGCGGTGCCCGGCGGCCTTCGCGACGCGGCTGGGCGGCAAGCTCGACCCCCGCGTCCATGGCAGCAAGGAGGGAGGCCATGGAGGAGGCGCAGGGGCCGGGTAGAGCAGAAGGAGGCGACGGGCATGGGATGGCAGGGGCGCGCGGCTGCGCACGCTCCAGGCGGAGGAGGAGAAGGGGCGCGAGCGGGAGGAGGCTCCGTCGTCGCTGGGGGGGACCGAGCACGGGGAATCGGGCGGCGGCAGAGTGGCGTCGCAGGGGACGAGAGGGAGCGGGAGATGGGATCGAACACAGGGAGAGATGGCGGCGCTGGAGGAAAAGATCGAGGGAAAAAAGGTGGTTCGATCGGTCTAGGGATTGAGGCCTTGAGGGTGCCGGCTGGGCCTTGGTGGTCTACGCTGGAAGAATGGGCCGGCCTGGTTGGAGGCCCAAGTGGCCAGCTGGGCTGCAAGGCTGAACTCCTCTCTCTCACACATTTCTCTTTATTTGCCAAAACAGCAAATAACAAAGAAAGAAAATGAGAGAAATAAAAGGTTGGAGAAGGAATTTGGGCACGGGGATAATTTCCCCGGACTCACAAAAATATGCTTGTTCCGAGAAAATAGAAAAGGCGAAGACTGAAAGATGTAAAATTCAAACTCGTTTGAATTTAATTCAAATGGGTTTGAACTAGGACTTGGTTTTTGAAGTGTCCAAAAATGTTGAAAATTTAGGTGGAGCTCCAGAAAATGACAAAAGGATATATGGCAAAGTTAGAGGCCAAGAGTTGTGATAACAAAGGCATTGGGATTTCTGCAAGTGTGTTATGGTGAATTTCAAATTAAAGAAATATTTAATATAGCTCCCTACTATCGGGAGGATATGTTATAAAGAGAAGTCACCCTTCCCTCGATTTAAATAGATCAAAGATCTATGCATTTTATTTAGTTGAGTTTTACAAAATTAAAAGACATGATGACATGATGCAATGCGAATGATGCAATGATGAATGCAACAAACCAACAACTCACATGAAGAAACTCGGAAAACATGGAAGGCGTGTGAAGCTCCGGTCTTGGGGCGTTACAACACTCCACCACTACAAGAGGATCTCGACCCGAGATCCTAGGAATGACACCGGAGAGAAACGGAAGAGGAAGAGAAGAGGTAAAATTAAGTTGCTTTTTTGACAAACGAGTGAAACCAAAGAACCTTGCGAGGTTGAAACAAATTGAAAGAACGAATACAACAAAGATGAACAATGTTGAAAACACTCTATTAGAAAAGAGGAACAAGGAACATTACTAGAACCTTACGAGGTTGAAAGACATAAGAAAAAGGTTGCAATGGACAAGAAGTACTTGCAAGCACTCTGGTTGATGAGATGTAAGACTTGATAAGATGAAAAGAACTTGAGCAGAGGACACAACACTCCGGTTAAAACAAGATAGATAAGGCATAAGAATGATATAATTTGGACAGCACTCCGGTAGAAAAGAGAATAAAACTTGATAAGATGAAAAGAACTTGGAGGGATGACACAACACTCTGGTTGAATGGATAAGCAAAGGAAAGAACATGGTCTTCACAACTCAAAATTATCAACAACGAAAGGATAAGCTTGTTGTGGGCTTATGGAAAACATCTCGAAATCTTGAGGTGAAAATCTGCCACTAACGAAAAACAATAGATTGGATTGATATGAACAAGGAGACGAGAAACTTATTTCACCGGGAGGATAAATGAAGAACTTGGGTCATTTATCAGCACCATAAATAGCAACAATCCTTAGGGAAAGCTTTAGGTGAAATATAACCCAATATAACTCCAATGAAGAGATTGATGGATTGAAAAGATGTCTTGAGCAAAGAGAAAATGATGGATTTAGATATGTCACTCTTGAAAACTTGTGGATCATGAAACACGAAGGGAAATTATCAACAATGACATAACACCACCTCAAAAGATAAGATAGAAAGAATTGCACTTCGGATGCAAGACGAAGAATGCTTGAACTCCTCAAATAAGTCATGTGTTGAACACCATGTTTATTTTTAGAGTATAGCTTGGTGGATCTTAACTCCGAGAGAAATCTTGAAGAACAAATGAAGAAATGGAAGGAATCCTTGACGAATCACCAAGTAGAGCCTCCATGAAGAACTCCAGCAATAAAAGGATGATAAAAGGAAAGAGAAGTTGAAAACACAAGGTGAATCCTTGCAATGATTTAGATGGAGCTTCGCGGTGATATAACCGAGAAAAACTTGGAACTCCGGAAAGAAAAGATGAAGCATCTGGAACCGAGAATGTGACATGATGAACAGCTCCGCAAAGAAGAAATTAGATCACTTGGATGAAACAACAATAAGAATTATGTTATGCGTATCCTTCACCAATTTAAATTGATGACAAGCAACAGATTTGGCATACTACTTATTCTCGTAGAAAGGATTAAGATAGATATGGCGCAAACTTGGGAAGGTCTTCAAAAATCCACCGGTAGGATTGAAACAACGAATAAATTAATATGAGAACAAAGGGAGAGGAATCTTGAACGAACCACCGTAAGAATTGAAAACGAATGAAGAAAAGAGAACGAATCACCAGGAGGAATTAGAAAATGAATGAAGGTACTTGAAGCAATTTAGATACAAGATAACGAAGAGATCCCGAGCTGATTAGAGAATAATTGAATGATGCACCAGTAAGGTTTGGAGAATGAGGGCTGAAAGTTGAGAATGAATAAACCTGAAATGATGTCCTTCGGAGAATAAAACTGAAAAGAATCTTGAATTGCTCCGGATGGGTGAAAAGAATTCTCACAATCCGAAACAATTATGAGAGGATGTCATCAAGCTTGAACTACAAATCTTCAAGAGAACGGACCGAGATTTAAGAGAAACTCTTCTTCGGTCTTCAAAATCGGAGAATGACGACGAGAAACACCACCATGAATTGTTGAGACACTCCGGAATGAAGAATAGAAAGGTTGAACCAACGATGAAAGAATTTGAAAGATCTTGGAGAAAGACATAAGACTGATGATAATTCATTCTTACGTCAAACTTGGAAAATGAATTTGAGAGTAATTCTGAGAAAATTAGGAGAGTCGGGTAAGATCCTAGGAAAAGACCTGTGGGTTAGGGCCCACTCAAAAGATACACCGTTGAATGATTACTTGAAAGGGAGATTGCACCGGTTGATTTAAATGTCTTGAATGAGATAACATCCTCAAAAGAACTACAGCGAATTGAGAATGGAAACTTGAATCTTCTGATATATCTTCAGTACTCCGGAACAATTGAATAGCGAGAAGTGGATGATTAAGAGGTGCACCGGCATGAGAAAACATTTGAAACGAGGAAAAGATATGATCGACAAAGCTTGAACTGAATCCACCGGAGAAGAAATAGAACGAAGAATGATGAACTTGAAGCTCCGTTAGTATCTTCCTGAGAATCATCGGATAAGAACCTTGATTGAAAATAATGAAGAGACTTCACATGAATAAAATGGATACTTGATTAAGAAATCTGAATCCTTGAAGAAAAAGGGTGGGAGGGCGGGAAAAAACAAAGACAACTTGGGACGGATAAAACAAACACCGTTGGAAAAAACTGAGAGGTGATCTTGCGAATGTTGAAATGATCGGATCCACTTGAAGAGAAAGACGCCAGTTGAAAAGAATTGACATGACAACCTCGATGATCAAGAAGGATTGGTATTCATATAGAAGTAAGAGAACACCACTTAGGAAAGGTATGGAATCAACACTTGACATTGAAGCAACTCGAATACCACAAACCAAAACAAAACAAAAGATTGGCTTGAAAAAAATAAGCCAGAAACAAACATATGATAGACCCCATATAGTATCATGTGTCTTTTGGAAAGATATCCTACGATATACTTGAATTCCCACTTATAAACTCCCGAAACTTTCTGGTTACGCAATCAGGTGTTGGGGATACAGGGGAAGCATAATATCTCACCCAAAACTAGCAAATCCTACATCCAGCTGTATCCATCCTTCAACACATAACCAAGAAACCTTCAGAAAATATTTACCTCAACCTTCAAAAAGCATCCGTTATACGAGTTATGGCAATACTCCCGAACTCCCGCCACAGTACTGGGTGGCGTCGAGGTTATCTCACCAACAACTGCATAAAAGAGATTTTCGATGTCGGTGAACTCAGGTATTCCAGAACTGCAACGATAAAATTGTGACGACAACACCTCAGAGCTCAATTCCTCGGGACACTGCCACAACCCCTAAATGTCAGGAGGCACCAAGAACAATGTTCTCGTCACAAAAACCATCGAAACGATTCCAAGATACCCGCGTGATCCTAAAAAAATCGTGAAATTTGAGGAGAGAAGAGTCAAAACTTCTACGTCAGGAGGCCTCACTAGAGCGACGAAGGGACTGAGGAGTAAAAAGAATCCGACTCTCCGATATATATAATCCTAAGGCTCAAAACATTTTGTTCTAGACTCAACAACGTCAGCGATTCGATCAAGCAGCGGGCTCCTAAGTCGGGGATGGCTCTGATTACCAACTTGTAACACCCATAATGCGGCTATATTTCCCACGTGTCGGGGCATGACTTAGAGGCATAGTCGCATGGTAGGTTTGTCGCAAGAGGGGTAATCTTCACACAATCCCATGTACTGAAAAAGAATGGGATAAAGAGTTGGCTTACAATCGCCACTTCACACAAAACATAAATAGTCATACATCATCCAGAATACAATCAAGGTCCGACTACGGAACCAAAATAAAAGAAGAAAACCCCAAATGCTAGATCCCCGATCGTCACAACTGGGCTCCACTACTGATCAGAAAAGGAAACAAAACACAACAACGACCCAGATCTTCATCGAGCTCCCACTTGAGTTCGGTAGCATCACCTTCACTGGTATCATCGGCACCTGCAACTGTTTGGAAGTATCTGTGAGTCACGAGGACTCAGCAATCTCACACCCGCGAGATCAAGACTATTTAAGCTTATGGGTAGGAAAGGGTAGTGAGGTGGAGCTGCAGCAAGCACTAAGCATATATGGTGGCTAACATACGCAAATAAGAGCGGGAAAAGAAGCAACACAACGGTCGTGAATTAGAAGTGATCAAGAAGTGATCCTGAAACTACTTACGTTCAAGCATAACACAAGACCGTGTTCACTTCCCGGACTCCGCCGAGAAGAGACCATCGCAGTTACACACGCGGTTGATGCATTTTAGTTAAGTCAAGTGTTAATTTCTCTACAACCGGATATTAACAAATTCCCATCTGCCAGATAACCACGGGCACGACTCTCGAAATTTTATACCCTGCAGGGGTGTCCCAACTTATCCCATCACAAGCTCTCACGGTCAACGAAGGATATTCCTTCTCCCAGGAAGACCCGATCAGACTCGGAATCCCGGTTACAAGACATCTCGACAATGGTAAAACAAGACCAGCAAGACCGCCCGATGCGTCGACATCCCGATAGGAGCTGCACATATCTCATTCTCAGGGCAACACCGGATGAACACTACGTACAACTAAAACCATCCCTCAAGTTTCCCTGAGGTGGCGCTGCAAGTGGCTCTGTTTCGGACCAACACTTAGAGAAGCACTGGCCTGGGGGGGTTAAAATAAAGATGACCCTCGGGAGCGCGACTCCCAAGGGAAAAGTAGGTGGTGGTGAGGCAAATGGTAAAACCAAGGTTGGGACCTGCTGGAGGAGTTTTATTCAAAGCGAACTGTCAAGGGGTTCCCATAACACCAAACCGCGTAAGGAATGGAAAATCAAGGAACATAACACCGGTATGATGGAAACTAGGGCGGCAAAGAGTGGAACAAAACACCAGGCATAAGGCCGAGCCTTCCACCCTTTACCAAGTATATAGATGCATTAATTAAAGTAAGAGATATTGTGATATCCCAACAATAACCATGTTCCAACATGGAACAAACTTCACCTTCACCTGCAACTAGCAACGCTATAAGAGGGGCTGAGCAAAGCGGTAACATAGCCAAACAACGGTTTGCTACGAAAGGTGGGTTAGAGGCTTGACATGGCAATATGGGAGGCATGATATAGCAAGTGGTAGGTATCGCGGCATAGCAATAGAGCGAACAACTAGCAAGCAAAGATAGAAGTGATTTCGAGGGTATGGTCATCTTGTCTGAGATCCCGCAAGGAAGAAGAACGAGTCCATGAAGAAGACAAACGGATGTAGTCGAACGAATCCTCACAACTCCGGAACTAAACCGAAGCTAACGAGAGAAGCAACCCAGAAAGAAGCAAGCAACAAAGTAGACAACCATCACATAAGCATGGCATGATGCGCACAAGTATGATGCATGTCCGGTTTAAAGAGGCATGGCATGGCAAAATGCACAAACAATCCTAAAAATTAAGTGGAGCTCAATATGCAACGAGTTGCATATTGACGAAACACCACATCAATTATTTGGTTCACTCTCGTTTATGTACCCAACAATATGAAATGTCGTTAAGCATGGCAAGAGGTGAAGCATAATTAAATTAACGGTTTAGGCAAGTTTAAATGAGGCTGGAACAACAAACAACAATTCCGGTAAAACCCCATATGCATTAGCAATTTAATGCAACAACAATTTTAAACATTTTAAATGTTATTATCATGAAGCGGATGGCATGTTCAAGTTTATGCAATTTTTATGAAAATGTTGATATGAGCATGAAGAAGCATTTGTCATCGTGGCGGAAATGAAAGGGGTGCCACGGCAACGATAACGGGAATGGTGCCACGGCAACATTCCGGTTTTGGTAACTCGATTGAGATGTCGGTGCAAAGAAGATGTGACGGGAGCGTGTCATGCGATGAACGGCGGGGTGCTCCCGGTTACCGGGTTCCCACGGGTGGACGGCATGGCAACGAGGAGGAACATGGAAGCGACATTTTTCTGACACGGTGCAAACACGAGCATCTCATGCATCTCAAACATTCGTTCTCGGAAGGTCATCTCGGCGGTTATACCTTTGGAGCATGCATTCGGGGTGGTTTGGGTCACGCGGTGTAGTCGTTCACGGTCGTCATGGGAAGTAGTGGTACTCGGTGATGGTAGTGGGAGTAGTTGTTCACGGCGACGGCAGTTGTACATGGCAATCATGGACGAACTTGGAGGGTCATCGATAGTCGTTCACGGGTCTTGAGCGATGGTTCTGGTACATGTTCCGTAGATGTTCGGGCAGCGGTAGTGGTACACGTTTCGAAGGTGAACTTGACGAATTTGAATCCCTTCAGGGTTGTCATGGTACTTGGGGTCTTCGGACCCGCCGGTCTCATTCTTGCAACGTTAGTTGAACTTGACATATCCGAGGGATCTGGGTGTCGCGGTACTTGGCGAAAAACACGTCGAGGGTACTTGTACTCGCATCATCGTGGAAGTAGTCGTTCGGGCTCCCGTGTGGACTTGCCAGTCTTGGTCTTCGCAGCGTAGTTTTACAAAAGCATCATCGGAACTCGGACGAATCCAGAGGCGTGCACGGCTAGTAGAGGAACTTGACGCATCCAAACGAAGCAACACAAAAGGCATCGGTTCTTGGTGGTCAACGAAGGGAGGCGGGTGACGAAGCAGCAGCAAGGTGACAGCACTGTACAGCCACGACAGACACCATGGCCGTGAGGAGCAGGACCTCTGGCACGAGACCAGCAGCGAGGCATGCACATGCAGGAAGGCGGCGAGGTCGACAGCGGCTGACGGCGAGCATGCAAAAGATGGTTGGCGGCGGTTGGTCGACGGAGACGAGGCAGAGGATGGGTAGAGCAGAGAAGCTGCAGGGGGAGGCGCGAGCGGGAGGAGGCGCTGAGGCGGACTGACCGGCAGAGGCAAACTTGGCGCGTGCTCCAGCGAGGGCGGCGCTGCTCCGGGCATGGATGGATGGGTGGATCGATGGAGGCCTGAGGCGTCAACACGGGCAGACCTCGGAGAGGCCACGGCGAGGTGGCTGTAGATGTCGAAGCAGGGGAGGTAGGCCGGTAGGCTGCGGTGCCCGGCGGCCTTGGCGACGCGGCGGGGCGGCAAGCTCGACCCTCGGGTCTATGGCAGCAAGGAGGGAGGCCATGGAGGAGGCGCAGGGGCGGGGTAGAGCAGAAGGAGGCGACGGGCATGCGACAGACATGATGACATGATGCAATGTGAATGATGCAATGATGAATGCAACAAACCAACAACTCACACGACGAAACTCGGAAAACATGGAAGGCGTCTGAAGCTCCGGTCTTGGCGCGTCACACTATGACTATGAGATTTTGGAACTCTCGAATACCGGAGGAACACCTTGTGTGCTATCAAACATCACAACATAATTGGGTGATTGTAAAGATGCTCTACAGGTGTCTCCGATGGTGTTTGTTGAGTTGGCATAGATCGAGATTAGGATTTGTCACTCTGTGTATTGGAGAGGTATCTCTGGGCCCTCTCGGTAATACACATCACTATGAGCATTGCAAGCAATGTGACTAATGAGTTAGTTACGGGATGATGCATTACGGAACGAGTAAAGAGACTTGCCGGTAACGAGATTGAACTAGGTATGAAGATACCGACGATCGAATCTCGGGCAAGTAACATACCGATGACAAAGGGAACAACGTATGTTGTTATGCGGTTTGACCAATAAAGATCTTCGTAAAATATGTAGGAACCAATATGAGCATCTAGGTTCCGCTATTGGTTATTGACCGGAGATGTGTCTCGATCATGTCTACATAGTTCTCGAACCCGTAGGGTCTGCACGCTTAACGTTCGATGACGATTTGTATTATGAGTTATGTGATTTGATGACTGAAGCTTGTTCGGAGTCCCGTATAAGATCACAGGCATGACCAGGAGTCTCGAAATGGTCGGGAGGTAAAGATTCATATATTGGAAGGCTATATTCAGACATCAGAAATGTTCCGAGTGATTCGTATTTTTTGGAGTACCGAGGAGTTATGGGAATTCACCAGGAAAAGTAATGGGCCTTATTGGGCCATACGGGAAAAGAGGAGGCAGGCCAAGGGGAGGTGGCGCGCGCCTGCCCCATGGGTCCAGATTGGACTAGGGGAAGGGGGCGGCGCCCCCGTTGCCTTTTCCTACACCCTCTCTCTTTCCCTCTTTCCTTATCTCCTACTCCTAAAAGGAAAGAGATTCCTACTAGGACTTGGAAGTCCTAGTAGGACTTCATACTCTTGGCGCGCCCCTAGGGGGCCAGCCTCTCTCCCTCCCTCCTTTATATACGCAGGCAGGGGACACCCCAAAGACACACCAAGTCTTCTCTTAGCCGTGTGCAGTGCCCCCCTCCACAGTTACACACCTCGGTCATATCGTCGTAGTGCTTAGGCGAAGCCCTACGCCGGTAACTTCATCATTACTGTTGCCACGCCGTCGTGCTGACGGAACTCTCCCTCGTCCTCAACTGGATCAAGAGATCGAGGGACGTCATCGAGCTGAACGTGTGCTGAACGCGGAGGTGTCGTACATTCGGTGCTTGGATCGGTTGGATCGCGAAGACGTTCGACTACATCAACCGTGTTACTAAACGCTTCCGCTTTTAGTCTACGAGGGTACGTGGACACACTCTCCCCTCTCGTTGCTGTGCATCTCCTAGATAGATCTTGCGTGATTGTAGGTAAACTTTTTGAAATACTACATTCCCCAACATCTTTCCCTCTCATACTCCATTTTTCAAAACTGAAAAGCTCCATAACCACCACACCCTTACCCTTCGTCAAATCATTCCACCCCTTTGAGGGGAAAGAGGGAGGAGCTCATGATATATGGATTTGGGTCCCTTTGAGTTCATTAACAATTTGTTAATCTTGGAGGTCGAATTATCCTAGGAGGCAGGAGTACCCGGAGCGGAATCCACTTGTGATTTACCCCATTATTCGTAAATGTATGAAGATTGCTTCAACGTCTACCACTATTGGCTAGAAATCGAATTCGTAGTGATATCTCAAGAAGAACAGGGCGAGCCTTCGTGGTAACACCCACCCCTAGAGGTCATTACCTTCCCTGCAAACAAGTAAACATCATTATACAATTTCATATGCGTGGCTTACTTTGATCACTTGAACTTGAAATCATCATATGGACTATAAGGGTTGGCGCGCTTTGCTGCGCCGTTGGTATTTTTGGGTTGTCATAAAAAAATTACTCCCCTTGTTTCAAAATATAAGGTGTATTAGTTTTTTCAAAAGTGAAACCTCTTTAAGTTTGACCAAATTTGTAGAGAATATATCAATATCCATAATATCAAATTGATATCATTAGATTCATCATGAAATGAATTTCCATATTTCATTTATTTAGTATTGTAGATGTTGATATTTTGTCTTTGAACTTTGTCAAAGTTAAAGGAAATTGACTTCTTTTTTAAAAAATAAACCTTATATTTTAAAACCGAGGGAGTCTTTGGTTCGGTGAGTGGGGAGACGATGGAGTGTGTTTTATTTTTATTTATAGTGCAGTGCTTTGATTGATCTTTCGCGATGTGATTCTGTGTTATATGCTAATCAACCCATATTTATTTGGAGACATTTTTTGCACCGGTGTCTGCATGCACTATATTTGTGCTACAATATCACATGTTAACGCTTCTTATTTTTCTAGGTGATGAGAGGATGCACGGGTTTGATATGTCTTCATAGGCTTATTGCAGTCGATTGATTTGAAAAATAGCTAACCCGATTAAAATCATAAACCAAATCCTGAATAGCTCAATCGGATGAAAAACTCCTAATTAAGGAGCATAGTGAATTGAAAAAATTAAATGGGAGAGATTTTTAAAAATTGTTAGACCCAGTCAAAATCAGATAACCTAATTTTTAAATTAGAGACTCAATTGATTGTGAGGCCTTACAAATTATGGACCATTATTAGAGAGCATAATGTATTTGTATGAGCCTAGTGAGTTTTAAAAATTGAATAAGAATTTTTGTTTAGCCTGGTACTTTTTTTTGCGGATAGGTACTTTCTATTTCGTATAGCTTAAATTTGCTAATAGTCAAACTAAATTATAGCTATTCCATTTCACCTTTCTCTATGTCCATCTCTATGTTTTAATTGGTGCAGTCAGCGTGCGGATCGCCGGAGTCCAACCCGGAGTCCGATCGGCATTCCGGGAGGCGCTCGTGGAGCCGTCGCCTCTTCCGGAAGCCGCTGTCGTGCACGACGAAGGAGCCGTAAAGGAGAAAATCCAGGTCGGCTTGGGGCTCGACTTTTTCCTAGGTCCGCCACTGGGTACAAGGACGAGCTGCTCGACGCGCTCGGTGACGCCCTCGCCGGCGGGCTGCCGAAGGTGTTCGTCGACGGCTGGCACTTGGGCAGCGCTGAGGAGGTCCGCATGCACGAGTCAGGGGAGGAGGCGGAGGCCCTCGAGGCCTGAGAGCCGGCGCCGGGCGCCGCCGCCGACGGGAAAGATGGAAAGAAATCGGGGGCCCAAAACAACACCGGACAAAAGGGAAAATTGAAGCCAGTTGCGTGCCCACCTTGTACATGTACGGATGTACCCCCCTCGGAGAATCAATGCCGTCGAGACAAATGGTGGCCATGGCCTCCTATGGGCAACCAGCTGCCGTCGAGGACGAAGGCTTTTCACCGAGGGTAGAGCAAGTCCAATGACGACCTCCGGCATTGCAAAAGGTGCATGTTTTGGTCCCCTAAACCGTAGCTCCAACGGAGGAGTACTCTGTAAAATGAAGAGTGAAAGACGAAGAAAACAAGTGCTAGCCCACCTAGACAGGCTCCTGCTCCCAACCCTAGCCTCCGCCATCAAAGGTCTCCTCCATGCCGCTGCCTTGGACCCCCTCCTACCTCGTCCGACGGCCTTGTCGACGGCAAGAGGAGTGGGGATCCGTCCATTTTGTTTTTGTTTTCTTTATGGTTTTTCCCTCTAGCAGCATCGACGAGGCGGTGGCGGCGATGACTTATTGGAAAGCTCTCTCCGGTCTCTCCTTACCTAATAATGTTCGATCTGGCATCGATGAAAGACCTGTGAGAGTTATGTCAGCAGATTTGTTCATTCTCTTTTCATCTTGGCCATTATTGACATGTCCATCAAGGAGAGCATTCGAGGGGCTATTGGTGTGGTGACTTCAACATCTTCTTACATGTTGTTATGCCGCGTGGTATGGTTTATCCAACTCTCTTGATTAGGGGTGATGGATTGCAAGCCCGTACTGTGTGAGATGATGTTCAACTAATGTTTATTCAAGTCCATCGCAATACCAGTGACGCTCCGGCGGCCCGACAAAATGCTCCAACACAACACCAGTGATACTCTGATGGCCCGACGATGCTCCATCGTAGCACCAGTAATGCTCCATTACAATAAGGGAGACCCAACGATGCTCCATGGCAGTATGACAACTCCTTGAAGACAGGTAATGCTACAAAACCTAGCAGGCCCTTGGTTGCAACACCCGCTCACTTGCAGCGACGTCTGCCATGACATCCCAACTCTGGTCGTCCCGCCCTTGCCAGCACCGCTGAATGTTGGCTCACAGCGGTGTCGCCACGCTCACAATGGGGTTTTCCTCCCCTCAAAAAGTAAGTGGTGGTCTCGTGCGGTGTGGCATGCATGTCGGCTTCAATTCCCATTCCCTTGATGGTGTGGCACGCACGCACGGATGAACGTCGCGCTCACAATAGACTTGATGTCTCGTACCCCTTCAGTTCTCATTCTCTTGATCTAATCACCCCCAACCAAACAAGCTATGAGGGTATTGGTTCGATGGTTGTGTCCCTACTGAACCTTATATAGATGGCCAGAGGGTAGTTTTACATGATCCAGGTTAGTTTGGAGTAGTCCTATGAAAACTACGCTACGTACAATAGTAGATTCCTTGTCGATCTGTACATGCCAAATATAAGAATCATACACTATGTAGGCAGCAGAGTCCTTGCCATGTGTGCTAAGATGGTGATGCGCCCTATATTGCAGAACAACTCTAAGGAGTAGGGTTGGGCCACCCCGTGGTTGGTGGGCCTCTTCTGTCCTCCGTGGCAATATCTTGGGTTTAGAAGAAAAAAAGATGATTAAGGGCCTCTTTGATTTGCAGGAATTTCAAAATGCATGAAGGAAAAGTACATAATTGGAGTGGCATGCCCACTTAAATCCTATAGACTAAAGAGTGCTTGATGCCATAGCAAAATAAAGGAATTGTAAAAAAAAGGTTGGAGTAGATGTTTGGTTCTTCATGAAATGAACTGATTCCAAATCCTAAAGGATTCAATCCTACAAATCAAACAACCAACATAGGAATAGTTCCTAAGGATTCGAATTCTCCAAAAATTCTATGGAATTTTCATGTTTCACAAAAATGTTGCAAGCAAGCCAAAAAGGATGACTATTATATGTAGCGTAGAGTGGATTTGCATTCTCTGATGGAAAGTTGTACACATTGAGTAGATTTGGCCAGCTTTCAACATTTGAGTGGGACGAGACCTTGTTATCCATCGAGAACATAATTGACTCTTTGGGTGATTTAGGTGGTTTCACGCCATGGCTAATTCGGCAAGCGACGATGTGTTCGAAGATAAAATCAGGCTGTACTTGAGGTCTCTTTGGCAGATTTGCACAGCAGCCAGGTCAATGGAGAAGGGTTGATTTGCGCGGCCATGCGATCTTTCTTGGCCAACATGGCTCCTAGTCCTGGCTCCCTGCCCGCTGGAGAATGCAGTCGATACCAAGAGGATTGCATCTACTTCATGTGGACTATCCCTGCTCGAACTCTTCTGCTTCTTGACTCCGGCACGTACAACATCAGGAATGAGATGATCACGCCATTGATGTCAGGGACAGCAGCAGCACCGCTACAACATGTTGGGCGGTGGTGTTCGACAAGGGTTTTCCCTTGGGTAGCTATGTGATCAACCTAGCAGGATTAATTCTGTTTTCTTGGAAGCTGGAACATATGTACTCCCAACTTTCTGTGCTACAACTTCGGGATCAACCAGTTAGCCTAGATCTGCTTATCTTTCTTTTTAGAAAAACAGGGAGCACTCCCCGGTTCCATTGAATGAAACCACAGGCTTACACAGGCCAGGTCAGGTTTTTCCGCTCTCCCCAGGAAGGGGGAGAAACCAAATGACAGAAACTAATAAGTTCCAAAGCAACAAATGCAAAAACATCAACATTTTTCTGCTGCATGTTCCACGCAGGGAAGCAGTTCCTAACACGATCTGCTTATCTTTATTCAGTGATCTTGATTCTTAGTTTCCTATACATGTATGATCTTGGGGTGCATCCGAATGTGCAAGTCTTTCATTGTAGCAAACTTGGTGTGTTGTCTGAGTGGCTTTTTAATTTCATTTTTTTCCTCACAAGGCAAAAATACTTGGGGGTCGCACTAGCCCCTGAATCCTGATCACCAAGGATTTGTATACCTCAAATACTTGGTTAGTGTATGGTTATGTATAAGGTATACCTCAAATACTTGGTTAGTGTATGATTGTGTGTATAAGGTATACCTCAAATCCTATGTATGTATGTAGTCCCTTTGGCTTGCTTGTAGCATTTGTGAAACATAAAAAGGACACGAAGAGATTCCATTGACATCCCTAAAAAGAAGAGTATTGACAAATATAAGAAAACAAAAGGCAGACAATAGCCCCTGCACAGATAATGAGTTCTGATCTCAAAAGGAGATAACGATGTACACTGCGTAAAGGAGAACAAGTTATGATCTCAAAAGATGGAAGAAATTTGTACGTAGTGTTAGCATACGGAATTACGGATACAGAAGCGATTTCTTGGCACCTCCCGCGGCTCCACCAGGCACCAGCGCATCAACCGGTGAATCAACCGTTGCTGGAGAAGACGCCGGTGAGGTGAAGCTGACGCTTGGATCTCCTACATACTATAGTACATAGCCTGGTCTCAACTGATGAAAGAAAAGCCACCGAAGAAAGCGGGATTGAACCAACCACGAGATCCGCAAGAAAAACAACTTCCTAAATTAGAACGGACTCGTCTTCAGATCGATCGCTCTGTTTAAAGAGGACGCATCCGCACTTACCACACGACGATGGCCGCGTCATCAAGCTCGTCTCTCCGGTGCCCATGGCCGGACCTCCAGCCGGAGCTGCTGGGCGTCGTGCTCTCGCGGCTGCCGTCGCACGCCGACCGCGTCCGCCTCGCCGCCGTCTGCCGCCCATGGCGCTCCAACGCGCGGCTGCTGCGCCCGCTTCCCCGCTGCTCCCGTGGATCGCCCTCTGCGATGGCACCTTCCTCAGCCTCCCCGATGGCGCCGTCCACCGCCTGCCCGTCGCGGACGACGGCGTCTCCGTCCGAGCCTCCACCGGCAGCAGGCTCTTCCTCGTGCACGGCGACGGCAGGTGCTCCCTGATGAACCCTTCCCCCTCGGCGACGACCCCTGTCCCCGAGGCCGCCTTATGGTTCCAGGGAAAGCCCGTCGTCCGGAAGGTGGTGGCGTCCGATCACCTCATCGCCGCTCTAGTGGAGTCAGAAAATTCCAGGACCGCAAAAGTCATCATCTCTACTCGTGGGCAGCCATGGGACATCACGAGGTGCTCCACGATGGAGTTGGCGGAGCCTGAAGGCGGCCTCGTCAGCGACATTGCCATCTTCAAAGGAAAGATCTACGCCCTCCTCACCACAAAAGTGGGGCGATATCGTCAGCATGAGCTTCGTGTCCTGGACGACGGCCACGAGCAGACAACCATCCACGGCACCCTAGTAGGGCAGGAGGCATGGTATGATCCTAAATTGACCGACTTCTACTTGCAGCGGAACTACCTTGTCGTCTCCGGCGATCGGCTGCTGATGGTCGAACAAAGGATCAGCGAGCGGTGGCCGAGAGACTGGGGACCTTTGAAGCTGACTCGACACTTCAAGGTATTGGAAGCAACGGACCTGAGCAGCAGCGGCTGTGCACGCTGGACCGAAGTCGATACATTGATGGGGCGCGCGCTCTTCGTCAGCCAAGGGTGCTCCGAGTCCCTCCCTGCCAGTGCCGGAGGTCAATCTAGCGGCACCAGAGTCGAAGAAGATTGCATCTACTTTCTAAAGGAGAAGAAAGGATCTAGTCAGCCTGGTTTGGCCTTTCTTAACTTAAAGCCGGGCAGGCCCTTCGTTTCAAAAATAAACGGGGGGAATTGTGAGAATGCCTTTCAAGACTCTGGGGTATACAACATGAGAGACCGGACAGTGACGCCATTGCTGTCGGAGACGGTAGTGGCGTCCACAGCCGGCGAAGGTCTATGGTCTCCAACTTGGCTTTTTCCAGAGCCTTGAGTTAAGCTAGTTACGCTGTATTATTAGTTACTAGGATTTTTCTTAGATGTTGCAGTATGTATTGGTTCCATCTCTTTTTACTTTCGCAATACCATTAGACACTTTTAAAGTTCTATAAAGCATATGCTCGAGACTGTGAAGTGTGAACAAATCATCTCCTGTGTGTGTGTGGTATAGGAATATCTGGAATTTAATTCAAAATAAGAAGCCGTGGATCGGCACAAGCTGGGTGTAGGGCTTGTGCACAAGAAGACCCACATAAGCAAGGTATGTCAAAACTCCTATAAAGACAATGGGCATTGTAGTTTTAAGGAAAATACAAACTGCAAAGATTTTGCTTTTATAGCATGAAACAATTTTCCCTACTACATGTAATATATTATCAGAAAAATGCAAATGGTTCAACACTATCAAATGATTTGATGGCGAAATGCTGAGCTAAATAGAAACCTAATGGACAGAACTCCCGATATTTATTGGTAGTTCAGAGGGGGGGGGGGGGAGGGGGATTGAATTTTTTAGTGGGGTTTTGCTTGCTGAACTGTGTCATCAAACACATCGAGTTCATATTTGATATGTTTGCATAGCTGGTTAGTTGCAATGTCCAAATTTATGATGGATCAAGATGAAATTTGATAGTTTCTGTCAGAACCAACGGCCTTTGAAATTCCAGCATTTATCAGATCAACCTACATAACCGAATGCCGTAAAAACAAACTTTAATCATTGTTGAGTTTGAGATTCCTAACCTTATGCGATATTATTATTGCTAACAATAAAACATACCTTACACATGTTACTCAAATATAAAATCTTTTAATTGTGCACTCTGGTGGAAGACATGAGTTAAACTAATTAGATTGAATGTGGATACAAGAATTGACTTTGCATGATTAAATTGCCAGGATGATGTCATATTAGTTTGCAAACAAAATTTAGAACACATGTTAGTTTGCAACTTTGCATCATATAAGATGTGCTCATTACCAAACACATGGGACACCAATGTGCACAGAACCAAGCAATGAATATTGATCATAACTTCTGATGAAACAGAAAACTGCAAAGCGTGTTGTATTTGCATGTGATGCTGGAAATGTGATGAGCTTCTAGAAGCTTTTTCTCTCAAACATGAGCTCCTAGAAGATGTTAATCTAATATCCAGGTAAGGAGGTTAATGATTAGATTAATTCACATGCTACTTTTTTGAATTTTTAGTTACTATCAATTAAGAGTTTAACACAAAGGAACCAAGCAATTCTGATTCGCAATCAATTCTACTTCAATTTTTGCTTACAGAAATGTGATATGTGATACTGTTAATCTTTTCTTTCCGTAGGCAGCTTATAGAATTAGTGTAGACTGTTCTCTGACCTAAAACAAACACTAAAACTACATTGATAGAGGTAAACAAAAAGAACAATCGAATTTGAGATTTCTTACATGTGTAGTCTTGTTCCTCTATTCACCTGATATTGTCCCAGAAGCACTATCCCACACCTCAACAGACCGCTTATCGACTCTAGCCAATGCCATTCTGCTGCCTCCGAAGGCCCAGCTTACGATCTTGGCCTTCTCCTCGCCGCCTGCAGTAACCATCGATGGCCCGTTCCCTACCCAATTCCTCCTCATCACCTTCTTCTCCCGAGGCTCTGATGTAATTTCCACCTGTGTCCACACCTCAGCATATGCACCTCGTGCCACAAACACCCAACTGCGGTAACACTCAATTCTACAACCATTCCCATCCTTTCTGCGAGATGTTGTGGCTGCTCCCGCCCTTTGCATGTCTCCGATGCACACCCAAGGATCCACACTGATGCCATCACCACTAAATCTCCTCAAGTCAGCCACGAAAACCTCACTGGAGGCAGCCCCCACCTTAAACAATGCCGACGGTGAGTCTGATGCAGCAACATCTGCAAAGCAGTCGTCCTTCTCCCTCACCTCCCACACTGGCACCGTCGAGCTTGCCCGGACATCCCACAGGCGTATGTCCCCCACCATTCCAGCCGGCCCGGAGTGTGATCCGGCCGCAAGCAAGAGACTGTGCCCAGCAAGCCAGCCGAGCTTGGTAGGTGGTATTGCTGCCTCAATGTCCGTGTCGAACACCTCCTTCCGCCCGATTTCCACTACAGGTGACAGAGAATTCAGATCGAAGGCCACCACGGCGCTCGAATTCCGTCGCGCTGACTCGAAGCTGGCAAAGAGCCACTGTGACGCCGTTTCTGAGGCCGCTGTGGCGGCCATAGACAGCACAGAAGAAGAAGGCGAGTCTGCCCAATATAGAGCACCAGAAGCTGTGGCAGGGGCGCCGTCCGGCGCCCCAAGGGAATGTTTGGTCCCCTTACCCCTCGCTGTCATCTTGGCGCAAAGAGGTGGGGCAGCCTCGCATCTTCAAGAGTTTCATGATCTTTGTCATCGTTTAATGATTATCGTATTTTATGAGAATAAATTTACTTTTTTTTACGGTTTCATGAGGTTAGAGAGTTTTTTTCCTTATAGATCTGATTATTCGGATTTTATATCTTTATGTTGGTGTGTCAAACTTTTTTTGTTGGTTGATTTTTTGTGGAGTTGAAATCTCTCATCGACACCATGGTGAAGATATTGTGATCAAACGACCTGCACTTCTAGGGGATTATCCCAGACCCAAGTGCGTTCATCGACCAAGGTTTCTTGTCTTTTTGGATGGACGGCTCAAGGTGCTATCAAAAACCACTATTAGTAATTTGTGTGCGGGTGAAAAAGCGACAAATCGTTTTATTGCAGCCTCTTTAGATTGAAGTATTTCTTCTAGCTGAGATTGATACAACAAAGAAGGTATTTTTCAAGAGATTTCATTGTAATTCTTAGTCAGAAGAGTTACTTTGTATTTTCTTGAATCTTAGATCCAAATTAGTGTGCTTATAATTGTTATGAGTATGATGAATAAAACTACAGGTGTTTCTTAAAAAAGACTTGTTGGGATCGAACTCAACTTTCCTTTCTCGAAAAAACGGTCCGAACCCCAAGGGGAAAATGGTAGTACTCTCTCTGAAAAAAATACAGTGACCTAAAACGTCTTATCTTTGTTTATACAGGGAGTAGTATTTTAGAATGTGAGTTAAATATCTAATCCAATATGGTCTTCTCCCATGGCTCGGACACAGTCGCCTAAATGCAGCTACCACTACCTTTCAAAACTGGCATGTTTTTTTAACTATTGAGAAAAGCAAAAAATCACACACATTGGATCTATCCTGATATGATTGGTTGATTTGAACGTTTCCTTAAGAACAAGCAACCACACTAAATCCTAAAAGGTCCTAAGCTACTGTTCTTGAGAAATGATCGACCCCTGCCCATCTGGAGGTGCATACCCGAGATCGTTCGGTTTTCTCCCGGACTTTTGAATTCTTGCAACACTCAGGCACCTTGAGGGCTATTTCTCGCCTATTGCTTTCCCCTTGATTTTCGTATAGCAAAACACAGGTGTCGTCAGTGCTATTTCTCGCCTATTTCTAGAGCTACAGTAACGGGGCTCGTGCTTTTTAAAAGATCGGCCCATCAAAACGGTTTTAGAAAGATTATGTAGACCGGTTCGTAGTAGTTTTGGAAGCTTTCAACAAGGGTTTTCTCTGTGTTTTTTTGTCAGTATTCTGGTCTTCTTCTTTTTTTTTCTTTTGTGGATTGTTGCCTCGGTCTTCACCGGTTTTATTTTTCTTTTGTTTCTCCGTGTTTTTTGTCGGTTTTTATTTCTATTTTTAGTTTTATTATTTTTTCAATACATGCCTGTTTTTTCATACACATTGCACATATTTTGTGTACACCAATTATTTTCCTATACAATTTTAACATTTTCTAAATAGATGATTAACATTTTTTTCAAATACATATTTGGGTGTCTACTTTTTTTATACTTATTTTACATTTTTATATACATTTGGAACATTTTCTATACATGTTTAAAAAATTTAAATACATTACTAAGAATTTATCAAATATATATATTTCAACATTTTTTCGAATATGTGCTAAACAAATTTTCAAATGCATATAGAACTTTTTTATGACTGATACGAAATATTGTTTTGCATTGTATTTTCTAAAAATGGCATGAACACATCTTCTGAAAATGCGTGAACATTTTCTTAAATGTCATGTAGTGCATCTTTTTTAATGGTATGGAACGTTTTTTCTGAGTTACGCAAACATTTTTTTGAATGACATATACATTTTTCCAAATGGTACAGAACATTTTTCTGAATTATGTAAGCATTACTTTACATTGTAGTAAAAAATATCACAAACATTTTTTGAAATGTGGGAACATTTTTTATTGTTACCAACATTTTAAAATGTTGTGCAAACCTTTAAAAATTTAAGTAACATTTTCCACTTCAGAGATATAAATAAAAGTAATAAAAGGAAGAAAAAATCATGTGCTAGAGACCCAGCACTCCTCCCGCAATGGGCCGACCATTTAGGGGGGGGGGGGGGGGGGGGGCTAGGCCGAGCAAACGGTTCGGACTCACTATAAGCGAGACAGAGCCTCTCCTGCAGGCGTACACACATGCTAATTTGGCATGACGACTAACCTTTCCTCCTATCACTAGTCAACCTTATCTTGATAAAAAAATCACTAGTCAGTCGCCACCCCGAGTTTAGGGTTTGTATTTCGCAAAGTCGATTATTTAGATTCAAACAGTTTATGTTGTTGTGTCGTGTTGCTTTTGTTGGTTTGATTTTTTGTGGGTTGAAATATTTCACATTCATCGCTCATGGCTTCTCATCTTTTTAGATGGACGACTCATTGGGCTTTGATAAATCTTTATTAGTAATCAAGTATGTGCAAGTAAAGTAGTGGCAGTATCACTACTTCAGTCTAATTGTAGTCTCTGTACAAATGTCTTGGCAGTATTTTGTCTCCCAGGGATTGATGGCATGGAGAAAATATCTTCAAGATATTGCATTGTATTTCTTAATTGTGGGAGTTACCTCGTTGTTTCATAGATCTCAGATTCAAAGCATTGTACCTATAATATTTCCTAGTATGAATAAAGTCACAAGTATTTATAAAAAGGCAATACGAAAGTGAAAACACTCTGTTGGGATTTACCCCGGTCGACATTACTTTCCAACCATGCTCGCGTGGCACCTATATATTTTCATTTTAGTTGTTCAAAGCACAACTTTTTCCTTTTCATCGTTGCGGACACCCAGTCCAATGCCGGCTCCAAGTTCGCTCTTGGCCTTGTCAAGGGCGTCGCCGCAATGGTGAGAATACCCCCTATGGGTCTGAAGATGAGAGCAGCAAACTTAAAGTCTTTGATGATCCCTTTTCAAGTGATGATGAGGTGAACAAGACCGAAGATGATAATGATGGCACCCCTCCAGCTGATACTATTGACATCTATCATCATGAGGAGGATGGGTGATGGACTTCGTGCTAGCATCACTCATTTCTTCACTCTTTTTAGTGGTTCGATGCCAAAGGGGGAGAAGAATGAGTTATATTAGGTTTCCGGGCTATATGGGGTAGTATTTCATAATTTACGGACCTTGAAGTTTTATTTGCATCTTATTTGGTTTTCTTAAAACTTTTATATGGTCATGTAATATGCACTTAACGGATGTGGTCGTGTGTGAGCATTGGATACTCTAGTACCTTTATTTAAGTGATGCTCAAGACCTCGTTATAGTGTCTTTGGGTTTATGCAATGTTTCTTATCATATATACATATCATGTCATTACAATATCCATATTTTTGGCCTTTGCTCATACCTTTGTAGGAAAATCTATGTATACACTATGGCATGTAACACGCTCCACCTTGTAAGGTCTCTTACATGATTTATACATTTTATGATCTCACATTAGTGTGCAATGAAAAATTCTTGGTGTATCTATTTCACATTGCTACACCCCACTTTGTTCTAGGATTTAGGGGGAGTCTTTTTTTCATTTAGGTATGTGCATTGTGCTTCACCTAGCATGTCCATTTTGATGATGCACATATTTAGGTGGAGCCTTCCTACTTATCGTAGACAACCTAAAGCTCAAATTCCATAATTTATGATGGCAAGTCATGTTGTCATCATGCACCAAAAAGGGGAGATTGAAAGAGCAACTCTCTTTCTAGGTGGGTTTTAGTGATAATGACAATATGAATTGAAGACTAATCTTGTGTGCTGAATTTATAGGAAGTGGATTAGTCAAAAGAGTTGATGCAAAGATGGATGTGGGTCCCTAATTTACCAACTCAATTCATAGTTTTTCATATTTACTTTTGTATAGGAAGTCACACTATTAAGAGGGGTCCCTCGATGAAACTATGGTGGAACTCATAAATTGGTACATTTCAAAATACACATCCCAACCTCCTGTAACGCCCCTGATCGGAGAGGGGATCGGCGATCTAGAGTAGGTGAGAGGGAGCAGGTGAGGAAGGGGGATGAGCTTGGAGAAGGGGTTAGGATTGTAGAGGAAGGTTTGGATACAGAGAATGATCTACACACGCATGCCTCCACACGGCCACATGCGGCCACCCTTAACGCACCCACGCCTCCACTTGGCAGCCCAGCTAGCTGGGCCCGCCAGCCAGCACCTAGGCACACTAATCAGCTGATTAGGTGTGACACTCTCCCCTCCTTAAGAAGAGGCCTCCCCCTCCCAAATGGGTGCCGTGGGAAAACGCCGGCGTAGCACGTCATAGTCCTCCCAGGTGGCCGAGCCGGGGACGACGACGACCATTGTATCTTGAGATGCACCACGGGCGCATCGCCATGCTTCATCATACGCCTCTCCAGGATCTTGACGGGCTCTGTCATCGACGCAGACAGGTCTTGGACTCGGGGAAGCTCAGCGAAAATCGGTGAGTAGTCCGGCGTGAACGGCTTCAGCTGGGAGACGTGGAAGACCGAGTGCACGCGGCTGTCCGGTGGCAGATCCAGCTTGTAAGCCAGAGGTCCAATCTTCTCAAGCACAGTGTAGGGGCCGAAGAACTTGTAGGCGAGCTTGGCGCATGGGCGCGAGACCACGGTGTTGGAAATATGCCCTAGAGGCAATAATAAATTCGTTATTATTATATTTCCTTGTTCATGATAATCGTTTATTATCCATGCTAGAATTGTATTGATAGGAAACTCAGATACATGTGTGGATACATAGACAACACCATGTCCCTAGTAAGCCTCTAGTTGACTAGCTCGTTGATCAATAGATGGTTACGGTTTCCTGACTATGGACATTGGATGTCGTTGATAACGGGATCACATCATTAGGAGAATGATGTGATGGACAAGACCCAATCCTAAGCATAGCACAAGATCGTGTAGTTCGTTTGCTAAATCTTTTCTAATGTCAAGTATCATTTCCTTAGACCATGAGATTGTGCAACTCCCGGATACCGTAGGAGTGCTTTGGGTGTGCCAAACATCACAACGTAACTGGGTGGCTATAAAGGTACACTACAGGTATCTCCGAAAGTGTCTGTTGGGTTGGCACGAATCGAGACTGGGATTTGTCACTCCGTGTAAACAGAGAGGTATCTCTGGGCCCACTCGGTAGGACATCATCATAATGTGCACAATGTGACCAAGGAGTTGATCATGGGATGATGTGTTACGGAACGAGTAAAGAGACTTGCCGGTAACGAGATTGAACAAGGTATCGGGATACCGACGATCGAATCTCGGGCAAGTACAATACCGCTGGACAAAGGGAATTGTATACGGGATTGATTGAATCCTCGACATCGTGGTTCATCCGATGAGATCATCGTGGAACATGTGGGAGCCAACATGGGTATCCAGATCCCGCTGTTGGTTATTGGCCGGAGAGTTGTCTCGGTCATGTCTGCATGGTTCCCGAACCCGTAGGATCTACACACTTAAGGTTCGGTGACGCTAGAGTTGTTATGGGAAATACTATGTGGTTACGGAAGGTTGTTCGGAGTCCCGGATGAGATCCCGGACATGACGAGGAGCTCCGGAATGGTCCGGAGGTGAAGATCGGTATATTGGACGAAGGGTATTGGAGTCCGGAATTGTTCCGGGGTTACCAGGTGATGACCAGCGTGTCCGAAAGGGGTTTCGGAGGCCCCGGCAAGTGTTGGGGGGCCTTATGGGCCAAGGGGAGAGGACACATCAGCCCACTAAGGGGCTGAGCACCCCTCCCACCCCATCTCACGTAACAAGGAGAGGTGGGGGCGCCACCCCTAGGGCAGCCGCCCCTCTCGGCTTGGGGGGCAAGTTTCCTAGGGGGTGGGTGCGCCCAAACCCATCTAGGGTTTCCCCTGTGGCCGCCGCCCCTCCCCTAGGGAACCCTAGGGCGCCTCCCCCTCCTCCCTTCCCCCTATATATAGTGAGGGAGAGAGAGGGCAGACGCACCCTTCCCCTGGTGCAGCCCTCTCCCTCCTCCTACACCTCCTCCTCCTCCTCCATAGTGCTTGGCGAAGTCCTGCTGGAGAACCACGAGCTCCATCACCACCACGCCGTCGTGCTGCTGTTGGTCTCTCTTCCTCAACCTCTCCCTCCTCCTTGCTGTATCAAGGCGTGGGAGACGTCTCCATTCCGTACGTGTGTTGAACGTGGAGGTGCCATCCGTTCGGCGCTAGGATCATCGGTGATTTAGATCACGACGAGTACGACTCCATCAACCCCGTTCACTTGAACGCTTCCGCTTAGCGATCTACAAGGGTATGTAGATGCACTCTCCTTCCCCTCGTTGCTAGATTACTCCATAGATTGATCTTGGTGATGCGTAGAAAATTTTGAATTTCTGCTACGATCCCCAACTGTGGCATCATGAGCTAGGTCTATGCGTAGTTTCTATGCACGAGTAGAACACAAAGCAGTTGTGGGCGTCGATATTGTCAATTTACTTGTCGTTACTAGTCTTATCTTGATTCGGCGGCATCGTGGGATGAAGCGGCCCGGACCGACCTTACACGTACTCTTACGTGAGACTGGTTCCACCGACTGACATGCACTAGTTGCATAAGGTGGCTAGCGGGTGTCTATATCTCCCACTTTAGTCGGATCGGATTCGATGAAAAGGGTCCTTATGAAGGGTAAATAGAAATTGACATATCACGTTGTTGTTTTCGCGTAGGTAAGAAACGTTCTTGCTAGAAACCTATAGCAGCCACGTAAAAACTTGCAACAACAATTAGAGGACGTCTAACTTGTTTTTGCAGCATATGCCGTGTGATGTGATATGGCCAAAAGGATGTGATGAATGATATGTGTGATGTATGAGATGATCATGTTCTTGTAATAGGAATCATGACTTGCATGTCAATGAGTATGACAACCGGCAGGAGCCATAGGAGTTGTCTTAATTTATTTATGACCTGTGTGTCAACTTAAACGTCATGTAATTACTTTACTTTATTGCTAAAGCGTTTGCCATAGTAGTAGAAGTAATAGATGACGAGACAACTTCAAGAAGACACGATGATGGAGATCATGATGATGGAGATCATGGTGTCATGCCGGTGACAACGATGATCATGGAGCCCCGAAGATGGAGATCAAAAGGAGCAAAATGATATTGTCCATATCATGTCACTATTTGATTGCATGTGATGTTTATCATGTTTTACATCTTGTTTGCTTAGAACGACAGTAGCTTAAATAAGATGATCCCTCACTAAAATTTCAAGAAAAGTGTTCCCCCTAACTGTGCGCCGTTGCGAAGGTTCATCGTTTCGAAGCACCACGTGATGATCGGGTGTGATAGATTCTAACGTTCGAATACAACGGGTGTAAGCCAGATTTACACACGCAATACACTTAGGTTGACTTGACGAGCCTAGCATGTACAGACATGGCCTCGGAACACGGAAGACCGAAAGGTCGAGCATGAGTCGTATAGAAGATACGATCAACATGAAGATGTTCACCGATGTTGACTAGTCCGTCTCACGTGATGATCGGACACGGCCTAGTTGACTCGGATCATGTTTCACTTAGATGACTAGAGGGATGTCTATCTGAGTGGGAGTTCATTAAATAATTTGATTAGATGAACTCAATTATCATGAACATAGTCTATGTTGTCTTTGCAAATATGTTGTAGATAAATAGCTCACGTTGTAACTCCCGGTTTCAATACGTTCCTAGAGAAAGACCAAGTTGAAAGATATTGTAAGCAATGATGCGAACTAGGTCCGTAGTCCGAGGAGTATCCTCACTGCTACACAGAAGGCTTACGTCCTTGATGCACCGCTCGATGTGCAAACCCCTACAACGTCGTCTGTGGATGTTGTTAACACCTGACAGACACGTCCTGATGAATACTTGATAGTTTAGTGCACCATACTTCACGGCTTAGAATCGGGATTCCAATGACGTTTTTGAACGTCATAAGACATATGAGATGTTCCAAGAGCTGAAATTGGGATTTCAGGCTCATGCCTGTGTTGAGAGGTATGAGACCTCTGACAAGTTCTTTTGCCAACAAGATGGAGGAGAATAGCTCAACTAGTGAGCATGTGCTCAGAATGTCTGGGTGCTACAATCACTTAAATCAAGTGGGAGTTAAACTTCCAGATAAGATAGTGATTGATAGAGTTCTCTAGCCACTATCACTAAGATACTAGATCTTCGTGATGAACTATGACATGCAAGGGATGGAGTTGATCCCGGAGCTGTTCGCGGTGCTTAAGACCGCAAAAGGTAGAAATCAAGAAGGAGCATCAAGTGTTGATGGTTTAACAATACCACTGGTTTCAAGAAGGGCAAGGGCTAGAAGGGAAACTTCATGGATGGCAAACCAGTTGCCGCTCCAGTGAAGGAACCCAAGGTTGAACCCAAACCCGAGACTAAGTGCTTCTATTGTAAGGGGAACGGTCACTGGTAGCGGAATTACCCCAAATGCATGGTAGATAAGAAGGCTGGCAACTTCAACAAAGTATATACGTGTTATTAATGTGTACCTCACTAGTACTCCTGGTAGCACCTGGGTATTGGATACCGGTTCAGTTGCTATTATTGGTGACTTGAAGCAAAAGCTACGGACTAAACGGAGACTGGCTAAGGGCGAGGTGACGATGTGTGTTGGAAATGTTTCCAAAGTTGATGAGATCACCATTGCACGCTCCATCTGCCTTCGGGATTAGTATTGAACCTAGATACATGTTATCAGGTGTCTACATTGAGCATGAATATGATTAGATCATGTTCATTGCAATACAGTCATTCATTTAAGTTAGAGAATAATGGTTATTCTGTTTTACATGAATGATACCTATCATGGTCATGCACCCTATGTGAATGGTTCATTGAATCTCGGTCGTGGTAATACACATGTTCACGCCAAAAGATGTAGAGTCAATAATGATAGTACCACTTTCTCGTGGCACTGCTGCTTAAGTCATATTGGCGTAAGATGCATGAAGAAACTCCATGTCGATGGATGTTTGGAGTCACTTGATTTTGAATCGCTTGACACATGCGAGCCATGCCTCATGGGCAGGATGACTAAGACCCCGTTTTCAGGTACAATGAAATGGGCAAGTGACTTGTTGGAGATCATGCATGCTGATGCGTGTGATCCAATGAGAATTGAAGCGTGTAGTGGATATCGCTATTTTCTCATCTTCACTGATGATTTGAGTAGATATAGGTATATCTACTTAATGAAGCACAAGTCTGAAACGTTTGAAAAGTTCAAGCGATTTCAGAGTGAAGTTAAGAATCATCATAACAATAAGATCATGTTCCTACGATCTGATCAAAAGGGGATTTTCTGAGTTATGAGTTTGGAAATCACTTAAGACATTGTGGAATTGTTTCACAGTTGAAGCCACCTGGAACACCACAAGGTAATGGTGTATCCGGACGTCGTAATCGAACACTATGAGATATGGTGCGATCTATGATGTCTCTTACCAATCTACCATTTTCATTTTGAGGTTATGCGTTAGAGACAGCTGCATTCACTTTAGATAGGACACCATCTAAGTCCGTTGAGACGACGTCGTATGAACATTGGTTTGGCAAGAAACCAAAGTTGTCGTTTCTTAATGTTTGGGGCTGCGATGCTTAAGGCTTCAGCCGGAGAAGCTCGAACCCAAAGTGGACAAACACATCTTCATAGGATACCCAAAGGTGACAGTAGGGTATACCTTCCATCTCAGATCCGAGGGCAAATTGTTTGTCACTAAGAACGGGTCCTTTCTCGAGAAGGAGTTTCTCTCGAAATAATTGAGTGGGAGGAAGATAGAACTTGATGAGGTTGTCGAACCTTTACTTCAACCAGAGAGTGATGCAACACAGAAAGATGTTTTCTGTGGCGCCTACGTCTGTTGAAGAGGAAGTTAATGATAGTGATCATGAAGCTTCGGATCAAGTTGCTATCGAACCTCGTAGGTCGACAAGGATATGTACTACTCCTGAGTGGTACGGTAATCCTGTCTTAGATATCATGTTGTTAGACAACAATGAACCTACGAGCTATGGAGAAGCGATGGTGGGCCTGTATTCTGACAAATGGTTAGAAGCCATGAAATCCGACATAGGATCCATGTATCAGAACAAAGTATGGACTTTGGTGGACTTGGCCGATGATCGGCAAGCCATTGAGAATAAATGGATCTTTAAGAAGAAGACGGACATGGACGGTAATGTTACCGTCTATGAAGTGCGACTTGTGGGAAAGAGTCTTTTCACAAGTTCAAGGAGTTGACTACGATGAGAATTTCTCACCCGTAGCGATGCTTAAGTCCGTCGGAATCATGTTAGCATTAGCTGTATTTTTTGATTATGAAATCTGACAGATGGATTCCAAAACAAGTTTTCTTACCAGTTTCTGTAAGAAAAGTTTGTATGTGATACAATAAAAGGTTTTGTCGATCCTAAGGGTGCTAAAAGGTATGCTTGCTCCAGAAATCCTTCTATGGACTAGAGCAAGCATCTCGGAGTTAGAATACATGCTTTGATGGAGTGATCAAAGCTTTTAGGTTTATATAATGTTTGCTAGAAACTTGTATTTACAAGAAAGTGAGTGGGAGCACTACAAAATTTCTGATAAGTATATGTGGATGACATATTGTAAGATCCAAAATAATGTAGAATTTCTGGAAAGCATAAACGGTTGTTTGAAGAGTGTTTTTCAAAGGAAGACCTGGATAAAGCTGCTTACAAATTGGGCATCAAGATCTATAGAGATAGATCAAGACGCCTAATGGTACTTTCAAAGAACGCACACCTTGACATGTTTTTGAAGGAGTTCAAAATAGATCAGTCAAAGAAGGGGTTCTTACTTGAGTTGTATGGTGTGAAGTTGAGTAAGACTCAAAGATTGACCACGGCAGAAGAAAGAGGAAGGACGAAGGTCGTCCCCTATGCTCTTGTCATAGGCTCTATACGGTATGCCATGCTGAGTATCGCACCTTATGTGTGCCTTGACACATGTCTGGCAAGAAGGTACAAAGGTGATCTAGGACTGGATCACTAGATAGCAGTCAAAATTATCCTTAGAGGAATAAGGAAATGTTTCTCGGTTATGGAGGTGATAAAGAATTCGACATAAAGAGTTACATCGATGCAAGCTTAACACCTATTCGGATAGCTCTGAGTAGAGATACCGGATATGTACAATGGAGAAATAATTTGGAATAGCTCCAAGTGGAACGTGGTAGCAGCATCTACGATATAAAGTTTTGTGAAATACATAGGGATCTAAATATGACAAGACCCGTTGACTACAACCTCTCTCACAAGCATAACATGATCAAACCCAGAACTGTTTGAGTGTTTATCACATAGTGATGTGAACTAGATCATTGAGTCTAGTAGACTCTTGGATGTTGGTCACATGGCGATGTGACCTGTGAGTATTAATCACATGGCGATGTGAACTAGTTTATTGACTCTAGTGCAAGTGGGAGACTGTTGGAAATATGCCCTAGAGGCAATAATAAATTGGTTATTATTATATTTCCTTGTTTATGATAATCGTTTATTATCCATGCTAGAATTGTATTGATAGGAAACTCAGATACATGTGTGGATACATAGACAACACCATGTCCCTAGTAAGCCTCTAGTTGACTAGCTCGTTGATCAATAGATGGTTACGGTTTCCTGACCATGGACATTGGATGTCGTTGATAACGGGATCACATCATTAGGAGAATGATGTGATGGACAAGACCCAATCCTAAGCCTAGCACAAGATCGTGTAGTTCGTTTGCTAAAGCTTTTCTAATGTCAAGTATCATTTCCTTAGACCATGAGATTGTGCAACTCCCGGATACCGTAGGAGTGCTTTGGGTGTGCCAAACGTCACAACGTAACTGGGTGGCTATAAAGGTACACTACAGGTATCTCCGAAAGTGTCTATTGGGTTGGCACGAATCGAGACTGGGATTTGTCACTCCGTGTAAATGGAGAGGTATCTCTGGGCCCACTCGGTAGGACATCATCATAATGTGCACAATGTGACCAAGGAGTTGATCATGGGATGATGTGTTACGGAATGAGTAAAGAGACTTGCCGGTAACGAGATTGAACAAGGTATCGGGATACCGACGATCGAATCTCGGGCAAGTACAATACCGCTGGACAAAGGGAATTGTATACGGGATTGATTGAATCCTCGACATCGTGGTTCATCCGATGAGATCATCGTGGAACATGTGGGAGCCAACATGGGTATCCAGATCCCGCTGTTGGTTATTGTCCGGAGAGTTGTCTCGGTCATGTCTGCATGGTTCCCGAACCGGTAGGGTCTACACACTTAAGGTTCGGTGACGCTAGAGTTGTTATGGGAAATAGTATGTGGTTACTGAAGGTTGTTCGGAGTCCCGGATGAGATCTCAGACATGACGAGGAGCTCCGGAATGGTCCGGAGGTGAAGATCGGTATATTGGACGAAGGGTATTGGAGTCCGGAATTGTTCCGGGGGTACCAGGTGATGACCAGCGTGTCCGAAAGGGGTTTCGGAGGCCCCGGCAAGCGTTGGGGGGCCTTATGGGCCAAGGGGAGAGGGCACATCAGCCCACTAAGGGGCTGAGCGCCCCTCCCACCCCATCTCATGTAACCAGGAGAGGTGGGGGCGCCACCCCTAGGGCAGCCGCCCCTCCCGGCTTGGGGGGCAAGTTTCCTAGGGGGTGGGGGGCCCAAACCCATCTAGGGTTTCCCCTGTGGCCGCCGCCCCTCCCCTAGGGAACCCTAGGGCGCCTCCCCCTCCTCCCTTCCCCCTATATATAGTTAGGGAGAGAGAGGGCAGCCGCACCCTTCCCCTGGCGCAGCCCTCTCCCTCCTCCTACACCTCCTCCTCCTCCATAGTGCTTGGCGAAGCCCTGCTAGAGAACCACGAGCTCCATCACCACCATGCCGTCGTGCTGCTGTTGGACTCTCTTCCTCAACCTCAACCTCCTCCTTGCTGGATCAAGGCGTGGGAGACATCTCCGTTCCGTACGTGTGTTGAACGCGGAGGTGCCTTCCGTTCGACGTTAGGATCATCGGTGATTTGGATCACGACGAGTACGACTCCATCAACCCCGTTCACTTGAACGCTTCCGCTTAGCGATCTACAAGGGTATGTAGATGCACTCTCCTTCCCCTTGTTGCTAGATTACTCCATAGATTGATCTTGGTGATGCGTAGAAAATTTTGAATTTCTGCTATGATCCCCAACACACGGAGCGTTGCACATAAGGCTGCAGTTTCAGCAAGACCTGTTCTCCCACTTGGAATGAGCGCTCGACACGGTGCTTGTCCGCCTACTTCTTCAAGCGGTGCTGGGCACGCGCCAGCTGGGCGCGGATGGCAACTATATGCTCTGCCCAGTCCAGGTCGTCGCCGGTCGGTGTCGCCTTCGCCAGGTTGCCATTGCACCCAAGTTGGCTTCTCTGCCATACAGGGCCTTGAAGGGTGTGCACTGGAGAGATGAATGGAAGGTCGAGTTGTACCAGAACTCAGCCATCGGTAGCCAGCGGCGCCACTTGCTGGGGGAATCATGGACGGCACAGCGCAGGTACATCTCCAGGCACTGGTTCACCCACTCGCTCTGGCCATCGGTCTGCGGGTGGTACGTTGTTGAGTACAAGAGCTCGGTGCCCGCGCTCTTGAGCAGTTTGCGCTAGAGGTTGCTGGTGAAGATCTTGTCGCGGTCGGAGACGATGGACAAAGGGATGCCGTGCAGCTTCACAATGTTGTCCCAGAACGCGCGGGCGACAGTCGCGGCGGTGAAGGGGTGGCGGAGTGGCACGAAGTGCGCGAACTTGGTGAAGCGGTTGACGACCACCATGATGGAATTGCAGCTCTCGGACGCTGGTAGGCCCTCGATAAAATCCATCGTCAGGTCCTCCCATGGCGCCGAAGGAATGGGTAGAGGCGCGAGGAGGCCGGCTGGCCTAGTGTGCTCGTGCTTGGCATGTTGACAGACGGCGCATTGATGCACGAACTCCTCCACGTCTCTCTTCAGGCCACGCCACTCGAACTGCTTCTTGACGCGGTGATAAGTCGCCGTGACGCCCGAGTGGCCGCCCACCGCTCTGTTGTGGAGCGCGGCGATCAGCTTGGTGCACAGGGCCGTGTTCACCCCAATCCAGAGCCGGCCTTGACGATGAATGACGCTGCGGTGGAGCTCGTACCCATCTGCATCCGGGCTGGACACGGCTAGATGTTGGAGGTGCTCTTGAGCCTCCACGTCCGTTGCGTAGGAGTTAGCCACCTCTTGCAACCACGCCGGCTGGCAGATCGAGAGCGCGGCCACGTCCATGAGCTTGCCCACCCGGGAGAGCGCATCCGCGGCTCCGTTGTCGAGGCCGCGCTTGTACAGGAAGCGAAACTGAAGGCCGACGAGCTTGGACATGGCCTTGCGCTGGACGTCTGTCTCGAGGTGTTGCTCACCCAAATTGTAGAGACTCTTGTGATCCGTGAGGATGTCGAACGGCCCGTGTTGTAGATATTATCGCCACTTGTCCACAGCCATCATAACCGCGAGGAACTCCTTCTCGTAAGTGGAGAGTTTCTGGTTGCGCGCACCTAGCGCCTTGCTGAAATAGGCCACGGGGTGCCCCTCTTGAGTGAGCACCGCGCCGATGCCCGTGTCGCAGGCATCCGTCTCGATGGCGAACGGCTTGTCGAACTTGGGAAGCGCGAGCACCGGTGTGGTGACCATGGCCTGATTGAGCAGGTCGAACACAGCTTGGGCGTGCTCGGACCACTCGAAGCCTTTCTTGGTGAGGAGCTGCGTGAGTGGCTTGGCGATGATGCCGTAGTGCGGCGCAAACTTGCGATAGT
This sequence comes from Triticum timopheevii, assembly GCA_963921465.1. Taxonomy (NCBI): domain Eukaryota; kingdom Viridiplantae; phylum Streptophyta; class Magnoliopsida; order Poales; family Poaceae; genus Triticum; species Triticum timopheevii. The sequence continues at coordinate 142,595,762 of OY997273.1, forward strand.
AGCCTGTAAGGCCGAGGAAACCGCGAAGTTCAGTCGTCGTTGGCGTAGGCCACTGCACCATGGCTTGGGTCTTCTCCGCATCGGTGGCGACGCCCTCGCGTGAAATCACATGCCCGAGGTAGTCGATGTGGTCGGTGGCGAACTCGCACTTGGAGGCCTTGACATAGAGTTGGTGTTGCCGGAGCAACTCCAGCACCGTGCGCACATGTTCCAGGTGCTCCTCCATCGTTTCACTAAAGATCAGAATATCGTCAATGAAAATGATGACGAACTTGCGAATGTACTTACTGAAGATTGCATTCATCAGGCACTGAAATGTTGCCGGTGCGTTGGTGAGGCCGAACGGCATGACGCGGAACTGAAAATGGTCGTGATGGGTTTTGAACGCCGTCTTGGCCTCATCTTCTTCGCGCATTCGAATCTGGTGATAGCCAGACCGCAGATCAAGCTTGGAGAAGACCGTAGCGCCCGCCAGTTCATCGAGAAGTTCGTCCACGATCGGCAGGGGAAACTTGTTTTTGATCGTCGCGTCGTTGAGCCGGCAGTAGTCGACGCAAAACCTCCAGGTGCCGTCCTGTTGGGGAACGTAGCAATAATTCAAAATTTTCCTACGTGTCACCAAGATCTATCTATGGAGTCATCTAGCAACGAGGGAGGAGTGGATCTACATACCCTGGTAGATCGCGCGCGGAAGCGTTCAAGAGAACAGGGTTGATGGAGTCGTACTCGTCGTGATCCAAATCACCGATGATCCTAGCGCCGAACGGACGGCACCTCCGCGTTCAACACACGTACGGAGCAACGACGTCTCCTCCTTCTTGATCCAGCAAGGGGGGAGGAGAGGTTGATGGAGATCCAGCAGCACGACGGCGTGATGGTGGAAGTAGCGGGATTCCAACAGGGCTTCGCCAAGCGCTGCGGGAGGAGGAAGATGTGTCGTGAGAGGGAGAGGGAGGCGCCAGGGCTTAGGTATGGTTGCCCTCCCTTCCCCCCACTATATATAGGGCCAAGGGAGAGGGGGAGGGCGCAGCCTTGCCCCTTCCTCCAAGGAAGGGTGCGGCCAAGGGGGGGAGGAGTCCATCCTCCCCAAGGCACCTCGGAGGTGCCTTCCCCCTTTAGGACTCTCCCCTGCTCTTGTCCCTTTGGCGCATGGGCCTCTAGGGGCTGGTGCCCTTGGCCCATATAGGCCAAGGCGCACCCCCTACAGCCCATGTGACCCCCCGGGGCAGGTGGCCCCACCCGGTGGACCCCCGGGACCCTTCCGGTGGTCCCGGTACAATACCGGTGACCCCGAAACTTGTCCCGATAGCCGAAATAGCACTTCCTATATATAATTCTTTACCTCCGGACCATTCCGGAACTCCTTGTGACATCCGGGATCTCATCCGGGACTCCGAACAACTTTCGGGTTACCGCATACTAATATCTCTATAATCCTAGCGTCACCGAACCTTAAGTGTGTAGACCCTACGGGTTCGGGAGACATGCAGACATGACCGAGATGACTCTCCGGTCAATAACCAACAGCGGGATCTGGATACCCATGTTGGCTCCCACATGTTCCACGATGATCTCATCGGATGAACCACGATGTCAAGGACTTAATCAATCCCGTATACAATTCCCTTTGTCTAGCGGTACGATACTTGCCCGAGATTCGATCATCGGTATTCCGATACCTTGTTCAATCTCGTTACCGGCAAGTCTCTTTACTCGTTCCGTAACACATCATCCCATGATCAACTCCTTGATCACATTGTGCACATTATGATGATGTCCTACCAAGTGGGCCCAGAGACACCTCTCCATCACACGGAGTGACAAATCCCAGTCTCGATTCGTGCCAACCCAACAGACACTTTCGGAGATACCTGTAGTGTACCTTTATAGCCACCCAGTTACGTTGTGACGTTTGGCACACCCAAAGCACTCCTACGGTATCCGGGAGTTGCACAATCTCATGGTCTAAGGAAATGATACTTGACATTAGAAAAGCTTTAGCATACGAACTACACGATCTAGTGCTATGCTTAGGATTGGGTCTTGTCCATCACATCATTCTCCTAATGATGTGATCCTGTTATCAACGACATCCAATGTCCATGGTCAGGAAACCGTAACCATCTATTGATCAACGAGCTAGTCAACTAGAGGCTTACTAGGGACATGGTGTTGTCTATGTATCCACACATGTATCTTAGTTTCCTATCAATACAATTCTAGCATGGATAATAAACGATTATCATGAACAAGGAAATATAATAATAACCAATTTATTATTGCCTCTAGGGCATATTTCCAACAGTCTCCCACTTGCACTAGAGTCAATAATCTAGTTCACATCGATATGTGATTAACACTCAAGGACACATCCCCATGTGACTAACACCCAAAGAGTTTACTAGAGTCAATAATCTAGTTCACATTTACCATGTGATTAACACTCGATGAGTTCTGGGTTTCATCATGTTATGCTTGTGAGAGATGTTATAGTCAACGGGTCTGAATCTTTCAGATCCGTATGTACTTCGCAAATCTCTATGTCATCTCCTAGATGCAGCTACCACGTTCTATTTGGAGCTATTCCAAATAACTGTTCTACTTGGAGCTATTCTAAATTGTTGCTCCATTATACGTATCCGGTATCTCTACTCAGAGCTATCCGGATAGGTGTTAAGCTTGCATCGACGTAACTCTTTACGTCAAACTCTTTATCACCTCCATAACCGAGAAACATATCCTTATTCCTCTAAGGATAATTTAGACCGCTATCTGGTGATCTACTGCTAGATTACCTTTGTACCCTCTTGCCAGATATGTGGCAAGGCACACATCAGGTGCGGTACTCAGCATGGCATACCGTATAGAGCCTATGACAAAAACATAGGGGACGACATTCGTCCTTTGTCTTTCTTCTGCCGTGGTCGAGCTTTAAGTCTTAACTTCATACCTTACAACTCAGGCAAGTACTCCTTCTTTGACTGATCCATCTTGAACCCCTTCGAGATCATGTCAAGGTATGTGCTCATTTGAAAGTACCATTAAGCGTTTTGATCTATCCTCATAGATCTTGATGCTCAATGTTCAAGTAGCTTAATCCAGGCCTTCCATTGAAAAACACTTTCAAATAACCCTATATGCTTTCCAGAAATCCTACGTCATTTCTGATCCATAATATGTCAACAACATATACTCATCAGAAATTCTATAGTGCTCCCACTCACTTCTTTGGAAATACAAGTTTCTCATAAACTTTGTATAAACCCAAAATCTTTGATCATCTCATCAAAGCGTACATTCCAACTCCGAGATGCTTACTCCAGTCCTTAGAAGGATTACTGGAGCTTTGCATACTTATTAGCATCTTTCAGGATTGACAAAACCTTCCGGTTGTATCACATACAACCTTTCCTCAAGAAAATCATCGAGGAAACAATGTTTTGACATCCTATCTGCAAGATTTCATAAATAAAGCAGTAATCGCTAATATAATTCCAACAGACTCTTAGCATCGCTACGAGTGAGAAAGTCTCATCATAGTCAACTCCTTGAACTTGTCGGAAAACATCTTAACGACAAGTCGAGCTTTCTTAATGGTGATACATACCATCATTGTCCGTCTTCCTTTTAAAATCCATATGTACCTAACAGCCTTACGACCATCAAGTAGTTCTCCCAAAGTCTACACTTTGTTTTCATATATGGATCCTCTCTCGGATTATATGGCCTCGAGCCATTTTTGGAATCCAGGCCCACCATCGCTTCTCCATAGCTCGTAGGTTCATTGTTGTCTAGCAACATGACTTCCCAGACAGGATTACGTACCACTCTGAAGTAGTACGCATCCTTGTCATCCCACGAGGTTTGGTAGTGACTTGATCCGAAGTTTCATGATCACTATCATAAGCTTCCACTTCAATTGGTATAGGTGCCACAGGAACAACTTCCTGTGCCCTGCCACACACTACTTGAAGAGACGGTTTAATAACCTCATCAAGTCTCCACCATCCTCCCACTCAATTCTTTCGAGAGAAACTTTTACTCGAGAAAGGACCCGGTTCTAGAAACAATCCCTTATTGCTTTCGAATCTGAGACAGGAGGTATACCCAACTGTTTTGGGTGTCCTATGAAGATGCATTTATCCGCTTTGGGTTCGAGCTTATCAGCCTAAAACTTTTTCACATAAGCATCGCAGCCCCAAACTTTTAAAAAATGACAGCTTAGGTTTCTCTAAACCATAGTTCATACGGTGTCATCTCATCGGAATTACGTGGTGCCCTATTTAAAGTGAATGTGGTTGTCTCTAATGCCTAACCCATAAACTATCGTGGTAATTCGATAAGAGACATCATGGTATGCATCATATCCAATAGGGTGCAGTTATGATGTTCGGACACACCATCACACTATGGTGTTCCAGGCTGTATTAGTTATGAAACAATTTCCACAATGTCTTAATTCTGTGCCAAACTCGTAATTCAGATATTCATCTCTATGATCATATCATAGATATTTTATCCTCTTGTCACGACGATCTTTCAACTTCACCCTGAAATTACTTGAACCTTTCAATAATTCAGACTCGTGATTTATCAAGTAAATGTACTCAACATCTACTCAAATCATCTATGAAGTAAGAACATAACGATATCCACTACACGCCTCAGCACTCATTGGACTGCACACATCAAAATGTATTTCTTCCAACAAGTTGCTTTCTAGTTCCATTTTACTGAAACCGAGGATTTCAGTCATCTTGCCCATGTGGTATGATTTGCATGTCTCAAGTGATTCAAGATCAAGTGAGTTCAAACGGTCCATTTGCATGGAGTTTCTTCATGCATATACACCAATAGACATGGTTCGCATGTCTCAAACTTTTCAAAAATGAGTGAGCCCAAAGATCCATCAACATGGAGCTTCTTCATGCGTTTTATACCGATATGACTTACGTGGCAGTGCCACAAGTAGGTGGTACTATCATTACTATCTTATATCTTTTGGCATGAACATGTGTATCACTACGATCGAGATTCAATAAACCATTCATTTTAGGTGTAAGACCATTGAAGGTATTATTCAAATAAACAGAGTAACCATTATTCTCCTTAAATGAATAACCGTATCGCGATAGACATAATACAATCATGTCTATGCTCAATGCAAACACCAAATAACAATTATTCAGGTTCAACACCAATCTCGATGGTAGAAGGAACGTGCGATCCTTGATCATATCAACATTGGAGACACTTCCAACACATATCGTCAGCTCACCTTTAGCTAGTCTCCGTTTGTTCCGTAGCTTTTATTTCGAGTTACTAACACTTAGCAACCGAACCGGTATCTAATACCCTGGTGCTACTAGGAGTACTAGTAAAGTACACATTAATATAATGTATATCCAATATACTTCTGTCGACCTTGCCTGCCTTCTCATCTACCAAGTATCTAGGGTAGTTCTGCTTCAGTGACCGTTCCCCTAATTACAGAAGCACTTTCTCGGGTTTGGGTTCAACCTTGGGTTTCTTCACTAGAGCAGCAGCTGATTTGCCGTTTCATGAAGCATCCCTTTTTGCCCTTGCCCTCCTTGAAACTAGTGGTTTCACAAACCATCAACAATTGATGCTCCCTTTTGATTTCTACTTTTGTGGTGTCAAACATTGCGAATATCTCAAGGATCATCATATATGTCCCCGATACATTATAGTTCATCACGAAGCTCTAGCAGCTTGGTGGTAATGACTTCGGAGAAACATCACTATCTCATTTGGAAGATCAACTCCCACTTGATTCAAATGATTGTTGTACTCAGACAATCTGAGCACAAGCTCAACAATTTAGCTTTTCTCCTTAGTTTGCAGGCTAAGAAAATCGTCGGAGGTCTCATACCTCTTGACGTGGGCACGAGCCTGAAATCCCAATTTCAGCCCTCGAAACATCTCATATGTTTCGCGACGTTTCAAAATGTCTTCGGTGCCTCAACTCTAAACCGTTTAACTGAACTATCACGTAGTTATCAAAATGTGTATGTCGGATGTTCGCAACATCCACAGACGACGTTCGAGGTTCAGCACACTGAGCGGTGCATTAAGGACATAAGCCTTCTATGAAGCAATGAGGACAATCCTCAGTCTATGGACCTAGTCCGCATAATTGCTACTATCAACTTTCAACTAAATTTTCTCTAGGAACATATCTAAACAGTAGAACAGAAGCGCGAGCTACGACATAATTTGCGAAGACCTTTTTGACTATGTTCAGGATAATTAAGTTCATCTTATGAACTCCCACTCAGATAGACATCCCTCTAGTCATCTAAGTGATTACATGATCCGAGTCAACTAGGCCGTGTCCGATCATCACGTGAGACGGACTAGTCAACATCGGTGAACATCTTCATGTTGATCGTATCTACCATACGACTCATGCTCGACCTTTCGGTCTTCTGTGTTCCGAGGCCATGTCTGTACACATGCTAGGCTCGTCAAGTCAACCTAAGTGTTTTGCGTGTGTAAATCTGTCTTACATCCGTTGTATGTGAACGTTACAATCTATCACACCCGATCATCACGTGGTGTTTCGAAATGACGAACTTTCGCAACGGTGCACAGTTAGGGGGAACACTTTCTTGAAATTATTATGAGGGATCATCTTATTTACTACCGTCGTTCTAAGTAAACAAGATGCATAAACATGATAAAGATCACATGCAATCAAATAGTGACATGATATGGCCAATATCATATTGCTCCTTTTGATCTCCATCTTTGGGGCTCCATGATTATTATCGTCACCGGCATGACACCATGATCTCCATCATCATGATCTCCATCATCGTGTCTTCATGAAGTTGTCTCGCCAACTATTACTTCTACTACTATAGCTAACGGTTAGCAATAAAGTAAAGTAATTACATGACGTTTATGTTGACACGCAGGTCATAAATAAATTAAGACAACTCCTATGGCTCCTGCCGGTTGTCATACTCATCGACATGCAAGTCGTGATTCCTATTACAAGAACATGATCAATCTCATACATCACATATCATTCATCACATCCTTTGGCCATACCACATCACATAGCATACCCTGCAAAAACAAGTTAGACGTCCTCTAATTGTTGTTTGCATGTTTTACGTGGCTGCTATGGGTTTCTAGCAAGAACGTTTCTTACCTACGCAAAAACCACAACATGATATGCCAATTGCTATTTACCCTTCATAAGGACCCTTTTCATCGAATCCGATCCGACTAAAGTGGGAGAGACAGACACCCGCCAGCCACCTAATGCAACTAGTGCATGTCAGTCGGTGGAATCGGTCTCACGTAAGCATACGTGTAAGGCTAGTCCGGGCCGCTTCATCCCACGATGCCGCCGAATCAAGATAAGACTAGTAACGGCAAGCATATTGAAAAAAATCAACGCCCACAACTACTTTGTGTTCTACTCGTGCATAGAAACTACGCATAGACCTAGCTCATGATGCCACTGTTGGGGAACGTAGCAATAATTCAAAATTTTCCTACGTGTCACCAAGATCTATCTATGGAGTCATCTAGCAACGAGGGAGGAGTGGATCTACATACCCTTGTAGATCGAGCGCGGAAGCGTTCAAGAGAACGGGGTTGATGGAGTCGTACTCGTCGTGATCCAAATCACCGATGATCCTAGCGCCGAACGGATGGCACCTCCGCGTTCAACACACGTACGGAGCAGCGACATCTCCTCCTTCTTGATCCAGCAAGGGGGGAGGAGAGGTTGATGGAGATCCAGCAGCACGACGGCGTGATGGTGGAAGTAGCGGGATTCCAACAGGGCTTCGCCAAGCGCTGCGGGAGGAGGAAGATGTGTCGTGGGAGGGAGAGGGAGGCGCCAGGGCTTAGGTATGGTTGCCCTCCCTTTCCCCCACTATATATAGGGCCAAGGGAGAGGGGGAGGGCGCAGACTTGCCCCTTCCTCCAAGGAAGGGTGTGGCCAAGGGGGGGAGGAGTCCATCCTCCCCAAGGCTCCTCGGAGGTGCCTTCCCCCTTTAGGACTCTCCCCTCCTCTTGTCCCTTTGGCGCATGGGCCTCTAGGGGCTGGTGCCCTTGGCCCATATAGGCCAATACGCACCCCCTACAGCCCATGTGCCCCCCCGGGGCAGGTGGCCCACCCGGTGGACCCCCGGGACCCTTCCGGTGGTCCCGGTACAATACCGGTGACCCCGAAACTTGTCCCGATAGCCGAAATAGCACTTCCTATATATAATTATTTACCTCCGGACCATTCCAGAACTCCTCATGACGTCCGGGATCTCATCCAGGACTCCAAACAACTTTCGGGTTACCGCATACTAATATCTCTATAACCCTAGCGTCACCGAACCTTAAGTGTGTAGACCCTACGGGTTCGGGAGACATGCAGACATGACCGAGATGACTCTCTTGTCAATAACCAACAACGGGATCTGGATACCCATGTTGGCTCCCACATGTTCCACGATGATCTCATCGGATGAACCACGATGTCAAGGACTTAATCAATCCCGTATACAATTCCCTTTGTCTAGCGGTACGATACTTGCCCGAGATTCGATCGTCGGTATCCCGATACCTTGTTCAATCTTGTTACCGGCAAGTCTCTTTACTCGTTCCGTAACACATCATCCCGTGATCAACTCCTTGATCACATTGTGCACATTATGATGATTTCCTACCGAGTGGGCCCAGAGACACCTCTCCGTCACACGGAGTGACAAATCCCAGTCTCGATTCGTGCCAACCCAACAGACACTTTCGGAGATACCTGTAGTGTACCTTTATAGCCACCCAGTTACGTTGTGACATTTGACACACCCAAAGCACTCCTACGGTATTCGGGAGTTTCACAATCTCATGGTCTAAGGAAATGATACTTGACATTAGAAAAGCTTTAGCATACGAACTACACGATCTAGTGCTATGCTTAGGATTGGGTCTTGTCCATCACATCATTCTCCTAATGATGTGATCCCGTTATCAACGACATCCAATGTCCATGGTCAGGAAACTGTAACCATCTATTGATCAACGAGCTAGTCAACTAGAGGCTTACTAGGGACATGGTGTTGTCTATGTATCCACACATGTATCTTAGTTTCCTATCAATACATGTGACGCCCCCCGATTTAATCGTACACTAATCATACACGCAAACGTGTACGATCAAGATCAGGGACTCACGGGAAGATATCACAACACAACTCTACAAATAAAATAAGTCATACAAGCATCATATTACAAGCCAGGGGCCTCGAGGGCTCGAATACAAGAGCTCGATCATAGACGAGTCAGCGGAAGCAACAATATCTGAGTACAGACATAAGTTAAACAAGTTTGCCTTAAGAAGGCTAGCACAAACTGGGATACAGATCGAAAGAGGCGCATGCCTCCTGCCTGGGATCCTCCTAACTACTCCTAATCGTCGTCAGCGGGCATCACATAGTAGTAGGCACCTCCGGTGTAGTAGGAGTCATCATCGACGGTGGCGTCTGGATCCTGGGCTCCAACATCTGGTTGCGACAACCAGGTAGAAGGGATAGGGGAAAAAGAGGGAGAAAGCAACCGTGAGTACTCATCCAAAGTACTCGCAAGCAAGGAGCTACACTACATATGCATGGGTATCAAATGGAGTAAGGGTATCATATGTGGACTGAACTGCAGAATGCCAGAATAAGAGGGGGATAACTAATCCTTTCGAAGACTACGCTTCTGGTAACCTCCGTCTTGCAGCATGTAGAAGAGAGTAGACTGAAGACCTCCAAGTAGCATCGCATAGCATAACCCTAACCGATGATCCTCCCCTCATCGCCCTGTGAGAGAGCGACCACCGGTTGTATCTGGCACTTGGAAGGGTGTGTTTTATTAAGTATCCGGTTCTAGTTGTCATAAGGTCAAGGTACAACTCCAAATCGTCCTATTACCGAAGATCACGGCTATTCGAATAGATTAACTTCCCTGTAGGGGTGCACCACATTCCCCAACACGCTCGATCCCATTTGGCCGGACACACTTTCCTGGGTCATGCCCGGCCTCGGAAGATCAACACGTCGCAGCCCCACCTAGGCACAATAGAGAGGTCAGCACGCCGGTCTAAACCTATGCGCGCAGGGGTCTGGGCCCATCGCCCTTAGCACACCTGCATGTTGCGTACGCGGCCGAAAGCAGACCTAGCCTAGTGGCGTTCCAGTCCAATCCGGCGCGCGCCACTCAGTCGCTGACGTCACGAAGGCTTCGGCTGATACCACGACGCCGGGATACCCATAACTACTCCCGCGTAGATGGTTAGTGCGTATAGACCAAATGGCCAGACTCAGATCAAATACCCAGATCTCGTTAAGCGTGTTAAGTATCCGCGAACGCCGACCAGGGCCAGGCCCACCTCTCTCCTAGGTGGTCTGAACCTGCCCTGTCGCTCCACCTCAAAGATCCACTCGCGGGTGCTCCTCAAGCCGACCCGTCTTTAGTCACCACATGTATCCTGTATAAAGTATATAGTATATACCCGTGATCACCTCCCGAGTGATCACGGCCCGATAATATAGCATGGCAGACGGACAAGAATGTAGGGCCACAGATGATAAACTGGCATCCTATACTAAGCATTAGGATTGCAGGTAAGGGTATCAACAGTAGTAGCAAGAACAGGCTATGCATCAGTATAGGATTAACGAGAAGCAGTAACATGCTACACTACTCTAATGCAAGCAGTATAGAGAAGAGTAGGCGATATATGGTGATCAAAGGGGGGGGCTTGCCTGGTTGCTCTGGCAAGAGAGAGGGGTCGTCAACTCCGTAGTCGTACTGGGTAGCAGCGGCGTCGGTCTCGGTGTCTAGCGGAAGAAGAGGGGGGGGGGGAGAAACAATGAATACAATGTAAACAGATGCATAACAATGCATGACAAGACAAGTAACGGTGCTAGGGGTGCCCTAACGCGGTATGAGGTGATACCGGTGAAGGGGGGAAACATCTGGGAAAGAATCCTCAGTGTTTCGCGTTTTCGGGCAGAGTAACTGGAGGGGGAAAGTTGCGAGTTTGATAGGTTAGGGATGCGTGGCGGACGAACAGGCTGCGTATCCGGGTTCGTCTCGTCGTTCTGAGCAACTTTCATGTACAAAGTATTTTCATCCGAATTACGGATTAAAAGATATGATTTTCTAAAGATTTTATTAATTTCTGGTATTTAATTAATTATTTAAATTAATTCGAAAATGAATTAATGACATCAGCATGATGCCATGCTGACGTCAGCAGTCAACAGAGTTGACTGGGTCAAACTGACATGTGGGTCCAGTGGGACCCACTTGTCATACTCTGTTTAGGTTAATTAGGTCTTAGTTAAACTAAGTACTATTTAATTAAACTAACTAGTTAATTAGATTAATTAAACATGATTAATTAACTTAATTAATTCACTTATTGATTAATTAATTAATGTAATTATTATTTATTTATTTATTTATTTTCAATTCCTTTTTTTTAATAAAGTTCTGGGGGATGGGCCCCCCTAGTCATAGGCATAGGGGCCTAGCGGGTTTGGGCGCGAGTGCGCGAACGAGCGCGGGCGCCAGGAGTGGGCGTCCGACAGGGGTAAGATCATGCGCGGCGTTGCCCGAGCGAGAGCGCCGGCGAGCAGGGCGGCCGCGACTTGGGAGGGGCCGAGCGGAGGACGACGAGGGAAGGGTGGTTGGGGGCGCGTCCCCCCGGCGCAAGCAGCGGGCGGAGGCGGCGGCGACGTCAGGCGGGTAGCAGCGGGCAGAGCGCACTCGGGCGACGGCCAAGCCACGGTGGATGCACGCCCGGGCGGCGCAGGGGCACGGCCAGGGGCGCGCATGTGCGTGTTGGAGCAAGGCAGAGTCAACGTGACGGGAGCGCCGGCCACGATGACTTCTAGCGCGGGACAACAATGACGAGCACGGCGGTCAGAGGATGCAGATCAAGGGGAAGGCAGAGGGGAAAAGCGCGTCGGCTCACATCGTTGACGGGGAGAGGCTCGGGGATGCGCGGGATGCAGTGAAGCCGTCGGAACCCATGACGAACGGCGGCGGAGATGAGCTCGATGGCGAGCGTATGTGCTGTCCCGGCTCGATTCAGAGCACGTAGGCGAACGAGATGACTATGGCGAAGCTCCTGGACGCCTTGGAGTGATGAGGGGAGGCCGGTGGCCACCGGATCGACGAGGTTGGTCGGAGGCGCGGTAGCCATGGTGCGGGAGAGGTCCGAGAAGGCGAGGATGGCGCCTGCTGCTTGCTGCCGCGGTGGAGGTCCAGGGGTGAAGCAGGATCGAACGGAGGGAGGAGAGGCTGCGAGGGGGGGTCAGGTATGAGGTGCCTCGCCTCTAGTCTCGATGTGCGGCGGCGCGAGGGGAGGAGGTGAGGGATCGAGCGAGAGGAGTGGGGGGGAATCGGGGGGAGTGGGTGCGGTTAGGGTTTTGGGGTGGCTCAGGGGGTAATAGGGGGCGGCTGGGCCGGCCTGGTTGGCCCGATGGCTAGCTGGGCCGAGGCCCAGCGAGGGAGGGGGGTTTCCCTTTCTTTTGTCCTTATTTTACTTTTGTTTAATTTTCCTTTTTCTGTTTTCTGTTTTACTTTAGTTCCTCTTTTATTTTAGATTTGTAAACTATAAAAGTAGTCCCTAATTTAGTGTTAGTAAATAGGCTACTGTCACATAAGTTTGGGCAACTAAATAAAATAGTTTAATATTTTATTCATTTTTTTAAAAGGCATTCAACTAATTGTTTTTGGTACTGTTAAAAATATTTTTAGAGTATTAAAACCTTTTCTAAAAGTGTGGTTTCTCCACCATACTTTCCTATGCATTATTTGGATCTCCCCGAACATTATAGCTTTAATATTTGAAAACTTTTATTGTTTGCTTGATTTTGAATTTGAATTTGAACCGATTTCAAACTAACGCGAGATTAGCAACAGTAATCGAGGTGACGTGGCATCATTAGTAGATGGTTACTGTAGCATAATCATCCGGGCGTCACAATTCTCCTCCACTACAAGAAATCTCATCCCGAGATTAAAGAGGGGGACTAATGGGGAAAAGATTTGGTTACGAAATTCTAACGAGTCATCTCGGTCTTGGTTTCCCTTCTCGAAAAGTTGAACCCCCTTGTTGATGTCTTCATTTCCCTGCTCATCATGATGAAGTCTTCATCCTTTCTTTGGGAGTCTCATCGTACTTATGAAAAATGATAAGGGGTATCTTCGGAAGAACTGACCTCTACAAGGTCGCGTATCTGGTAGAGAACAACAGGGAGGGTGGCGGATAGTAACTCTCGAATTGAAACTTAAGAAAATATCGAGAGCAAAGTAAGAAGGTGCGAAATAGAAGTTTCAAGAGGATATGCAATTGTTCGATGCCTAATCAGAAGGTGAAAGAGTTTCAGGGCAACAAGAATAAGTATTGCATCTAATACCCGAATAGATCACTTGGCAGGTGGCCCGTGAGTTACATAAGAAGTCAAGCGCGAGGAATAACTTTGGAAACTGGGGGTGTACAGGAGAGTCAGGTTTCGTTCCTATGGAACGGTGGGTTATGGGCCCACCATGTGGGTTAAAAGTAGGAAGGGGGTGACGTCTTGCATGATCATGTCAGCAAGGCATGTCAGAGGATAGATTATCGATTATGTCGGCAACAACCATTGGTACCAAGGGCGGGGGACGAAGAGAACCATTTTCCTGCTCGTTGAACGAGGCGGACCAATAGGAAAAGTTCTCGTCCATCGGTGGTTACCAGAATGCTATCAACAAAAGCAACAGGGTCTTACTGACACGGTTGTACACCAAGGTGTTTACATAAGTAGAAGAATATTACTGCTTAGATCATATAGATCACTAGAAAGGTTAAACAAAACAATGGAAAGGAAAATGTGATCTTTGTATTAAATAGAACAATGGAAAGGAAAATGTGTTTAAACACAAATTTCAGGGGTATATCCTTCCCAAGGTCAAGCAAAGCATGATATCCATGACAGGATATTATGTAGAAAACTATTTTGGGAAAGGTGAGAGAAATTTCATGACATTACCCATACAACGGTGTTTGAATAATTGATAAAGAGAATTTTGCATTTTGCTTCAAATGCTCTTATTGAAAATCGGAGTACCACAGACATGCTTCGGGATAGCATCGACATGGTCTTCAAACAAAGTTAGGACTTTGGATACACAAAGGATCCATCAGGATAAACTTATTAAACAAGGCATTCAATTTCCTCATGGAAGAATGATTAACCTTGTTAAAAAGGAAACTATAACACTAGGTCCTCTCGTCAGGTGTGCTAGGCATGACATCACCTTACCGGGGCATATAGGGACCAATTTTATAACTCTTGAAAATATGTTCCAACCATCATGTCTGACCGAGATTCAGATCTGACTGGTGTCAGGATACCTTAGACTCAGGATGCCTGAGAAGAAAGGTGCAACACAAATTGTCGAGGTGACATTGTAAGATTCTCGGGGAAATGAATTATGGAAGCAAGTTCCAAAACAAGAGTTCATCAGTTACCAAGGAGAGGAAGAGGATGTGGCTGATGGACTCAGCAATAATTCAACAAGGTATCCAAAAGGATGCATCTCCACAATTATGTGGATAGGGAGATAGCATTTGTCAGATCAAATAATATAATGAAGTATGCTCGAGGAAAACATACACAATTAAACATTGGTTGAAAGGTGCGCCCGAATTATGGGTTGGGTTGCACAACCAATGTCAGAATGGTGATTCAATAATCAATAGTCTAAGAATGAACGGATATGGCAAGAAGTATCACTTGTACCAAGAATGCATAAGAGGTGGTGAAATTCCCACAACATTCTTGACATAAAAAGTGGTAATATCCAAGGTAAAGAAGAACAATGCTGGGTAGCAAGGAACTCAAGGTATAACACAAAACACGAACAAGTTTGTGTCGAATGGAAGGCAATAAAGTGGTAGATGATAAAACAAATCATCAAGGGCAAGGATGGTATTTCTCATCACGAATTCGATATATATCTTGGAAGAGCTCAGGATGTTGTTGATGACCACGACACATTTGTCGAGAGATTTCATGAAGATGTAATCGGCCGGTGATGACATCAAGTCAAATGATGATGCAGCGAAAGTCAAATAATACTTGAAGAAGAACTCATAAGAAGTTATGCAGTTCCGTGATAATCTCGAGATACCAGAGGGGGTAATACTCGATGACAGATCAAAGTAGAGGTTGGACTGGGTATTGCTCTACAGAAGACAAGCGCTTAAACTTGCACGCAAAATGGTATTTAAAGGAGAACATGGTCGGAACCACGATTGCAAAAGGCCAAATCCCGGATATAAGATGAACTTATACCAAAGGAATAATTTAATTTAAGAGAAGCTTTAATGATAAGATCTACATCGTGTCCATGGGCATGAACGCAAAGTTCAAGGTCGACTCCCACTTCTCCAATGCATAACCTTTCATTCACTCCTCACTTTCGAAGAAATTGTAGTGTTGAAATTTTATTTGGCCAAAATACCAGAAGTGTATGACTCGTGAAAACTTTCGAGTTCACACAGTTTAGAGAAGGCATATGTTCAACCCATAGGGGCTTCTTAGAAACATATACCACAAGTTTCAAGAGTAAATATCACAAGCTCGAAAGTAGAGCAAGGTTGAGAAAGTAGATGATACCATTTACCAAAGGCATTATGTATCTGAGGGAAGGCTCACAAGGTTATTGAATATGAAGGACGTTGTCGGATAAAATCCATTAAAGGATCAGCCGGTCCATAACAGAGTTGACGTGAGCATCGGCACACAACCAGAGGAAGTAACAATGCAAAGGCATTGGATTATGGAAACAACTGACTAATCCAGAGCTCAAATGCAAAGGAATTATGATTTTCAAATCAAGGGATCAGAAGTAATGTTCTGATTAGGGATGGATAAGTTGAATAGCCTTAGGGATACAATCGACGACAATTGGATTTGTTGAGAACCAGCTCATGTTTAAAATGATGTCTGAGCCGGAAAGATAATTTAGAAGGATTAACTGATGATTGCGTGCATTCGCACTCATGTTGAATCAAAGGTATCAAAATGATGGTGTCTAAGGATACTAACGAATATTGCCAGACATATGGAAAGCATCCATCATGCAAGCAGACAAGTATTGCAGAGCAATAAGCTACTAAGGATTTTGGAGGATCGAATAGTATTTCGATGACCATTGTGAAACACATGAACAACTAGGGGATGAGCGGATACTCGATAAGTGCGAGAATTATCCGTAGGGGTATTCAGGTGACAAAGAACAGCAAGGCAGTAAGCTTAAAGGATTATCGAAACAACGACGAGTATTTCGGGGTATCTTGTAATAACAAGACCAACTGGAATAAAAGTAAGAACGACAGGTGTAAGTATTTATCCATAGGGATTTTTCGGTGGTAGGGAATTGCAAAAGCAATGGCACCAAGTTTTAGGAGAACATCGAAAAGTATTATCAGAATCTTCTGTTGAAGCAGTCGATCATCTTTAATGAAGGGCTCTCCGGGAGAAAGTGGTAACGAGATCCTAATGTTAGATTTTAGCAAAATTCATTTAACCCAAATAGAAGAGAGTTCAGAGTCCCAGAGTAAGGATCGAGGAGTAAAAGATCCTAATACCACCCAAATGGCGACATGGGCCCATAAGGCACACAACCATGTTAGTAAAAGTTTTTGTAATGTCTAGACTCAACTTCAGCCAAGGAGTGTGGAAGGGGGATTCCTACAGGCAGTCGGCTCTGATACCAACTTGTGACACCCCCGATTTAATCGTACACTAATCATACATGCAAACGTGTACGATCAAGATCAGGGACTCACGGGAAGATATCACAACACAACTCTACAAATAAAATAAGTCATACAAGCATCATATTACAAGCCAGGGGCCTCGAGGGCTCGAATACAAGAGCTCGATCATAGACGAGTCAGCGGAAGCAACAATATCTGAGTACAGACATAAGTTAAACAAGTTTGCCTTAAGAAGGCTAGCACAAACTGGGATACAGATCGAAAGAGGCGCGGGCCTCCTGCCTGGGATCCTCCTAACTACTCCTGATCGTCGTCAGCGGGCATCACGTAGTAGTAGGCACCTCCGGTGTAGTAGGAGTCGTCGTCGACGGTGGCGTTTGGATCCTGGGCTCCAACATCTGGTTGCGACAACCAGGTAGAAGGGATAGGGGAAAAAGAGGGAGAAAGCAACTGTGAGTACTCATCCAAAGTACTCGCAAGCAAGGAGCTACACTACATATGCATGGGTATCAAATGGAGTAAGGGTATCATATGTGGACTGAACTGCAGAATGCCAGAATAAGAGGGGGATAATTAATCCTTTCGAAGACTACGCTTCTGGTAACCTCCGTCTTGCAGCATGTAGAAGAGAGTAGACTGAAGACCTCCAAGTAGCATCGCATAGCATAACCCTAACCGATGATCCTCCCCTTGTCGCCCTGTGAGAGAGCGACCACCGGTTGTATCTGGCACTTGGAAGGGTGTGTTTTATTAAGTATCCGGTTCTAGTTGTCATAAGGTCAAGGTACAACTCCAAATCGTCCTATTACCGAAGATCACGGCTATTCGAATAGATTAACTTCCCTGCAGGGGTGCACCACATTCCCCAACACGCTCGATCTCATTTGGCCGGACACACTTTCCTGGGTCATGCCCGGCCTCGGAAGATCCACACGTCGCAGCCCCACCTAGGCACAACAGAGAGGTCATCACGCCGGTCTAAACCTATGCGCACAGGGGTCTGGGCCCATCGCCCTTAGCACACCTGCATGTTGCGTACGCGGCCGAAAGCAGACCTAGCCTAGTGGCGTTCCATTCCAATCTGGCGCGCGCCACTCAGTCGCTGACGTCACGAAGGCTTCGGCTGATACCACGACGCCGGGATACCCATAACTACTCCCGCGTAGATGGTTAGTGCGTATAGACCAAATGGCCAGACTCAGATCAAATACCCAGATCTCGTTAAGCGTGTTAAGTATCCGCGAACGCCGACCAGGGCCAGGCCCACCTCTCTCCTAGGTGGTCTGAACCTGCCCTGTCGCTTCGCCTCAAAGATCCACTCGCGGGTGCTCCTCAAGCCGACCCGTCTTTAGTCACCACATGTATCCTGTATAAAGTATATAGTATATACCCGTGATCACCTCCCGAGTGATCACGGCCCGATAATATAGCATGGCAGACGGACAAGAATGTAGGGCCACAGATGATAAACTGGCATCCTATACTAAGCATTAGGATTGCAGGTAAGGGTATCAACAGTAGTAGCAAGGACAGGCTATGCATCAGTATAGGATTAATGAGAAGCAGTAACATGCTACACTACTCTAATGCAAGCAGTATAGAGAAGAGTAGGCGATATCTAGTGATCAAAGGGGGGGCTTGCCTGGTTGCTCTGGCAAGAGAGAGGGGTCGTCAACTCCGTAGTCGTACTGGGTAGCAGCGGCATCGGTCTCGGTGTCTAGCGGAAGAAGAGGGGGGGAAGAAACAATGAATACAATGCAAACAGATGCATAACGATGCATGACAAGACAAGTAACGGTGCTAGGGGTGCCCTAACGCGGTATGAGGTGATACCGGTGAAGGGGGGAAACATCTGGGAAAGAATCCCCGGTGTTTCGCGTTTTCGGGCAGAGTAACCGGAGGGGGAAAGTTGCGAGTTTGATAGGTTAGAGATGTGTGGCGGACAAACAAGCTGCGTATCCGGGTTCGTCTCGTCGTTCTGAGCAACTTTCATGTACAAAGTATTTTCATCCGAATTACGGATTAAAAGATATGATTTTCTAAAGATTTTATTAATTTCTGGTATTTAATTAATTATTTAAATTAATTCGAAAATGAATTAATGACATCAGCATGATGTCATGCTGACGTCAGCAGTCAACAGAGTTGACTGGGTCAAACTAACATGTGGGTCCAGTGGGACCCACCTGTCATACTCTGTTTAGGTTAATTAGGTCTTAGTTAAACTAAGTACTATTTAATTAAACTAACTAGTTAATTAGATTAATTAAACATGATTAATTAACTTAATTAATTCACTTATTGATTAATTAATTAATGTAATTATTATTTATTTATTTATTTATTTATTTTCAATTCCTTTTTTTTAATAAAGTTCTGGGGGATGGGGCCCCCTTGTCATAGGCATAGGGGCCTAGCGGGTTTGGGCGCGAGTGCGCGAACGGGCGCGGGCGCCAGGAGCGGGCGCCCGACAGGGGTAAGATCATGCGCGGCGTCGCCCGAGCGAGAGCGCCGGCGAGCAGGGCGGCCGCGACTTGGGAGGGGCCGAGCGGAGGACGACGAGGGAAGGGTGGTTGGGGGCGCGTCCCCCCGGCGCAAGCAGCGGGCGGAGGCGGCGGCGACGTCAGGCGGGTAGCAGCGGGCAGAGCGCACTCGGGCGACGGCCAAGCCACGGTGGATGCACGCCCGGGCGGCGCAGGGGCACGGCCAGGGGCGCGCATGTGCGTGTTGGAGCAAGGCAGAGTCAACGTGACGGGAGCGCCGGCCACGATGACTTCTAGCGCGGGACAACAACGACGAGCACGGCGGTCAGAGGATGCAGATCAAGGGGAAGGCAGAGGGGAAAAGCGCGTCGGCTCACATCGTTGATGGGGAGAGGCTCGGGGATGCGCGGGATGCAGTGAAGCCGTCGGAACCCATGATGAACGGCGGCGGAGATGAGCTCGATGGCGAGCGTATGTGCTGTCCCGGCTCGATTCAGAGCACGTAGGCGAACGAGATGAGTATGGCGAAGCTCCTGGACGCCTTGGAGCGATGAGGGGA
Organism: Triticum timopheevii; assembly: GCA_963921465.1. Classification (NCBI taxonomy): domain Eukaryota; kingdom Viridiplantae; phylum Streptophyta; class Magnoliopsida; order Poales; family Poaceae; genus Triticum; species Triticum timopheevii. The sequence continues at coordinate 142,615,602 of OY997273.1, forward strand.
GGCCGGTGGCCACCGGATCGACGAGGTTGGTCGGAGGCGCGGTAGCCGTGGTGCGGGAGAGGTCCGAGAAGGCGAGGACGGCGCCTGCTGCTTGCTGCCGCAGTGGAGGTCCAGGGGTGAAGCAGGATCGAACGGAGGGAGGAGAGGCTGCGAGGGGGGGTCGGGTATGAGGTGCCTCGCCACTGGTCTCGATGTGCGGCGGCGCGAGGGGAGGAGGTGAGGGATCGAGCGAGAGGAGTGGGGGGAATCGGGGGGAGTGGGTGCGGTTAGGGTTTTGGGGTGGCTCAGGGGGTAATAGGGGGCGGCTGGGCCGGCCTGGTTGGCCCGATGGCTAGCTGGGCCGAGGCCCAGCGAGGGAGGGGGGTTTCCCTTTCTTTTGTCCTTATTTTACTTTTGTTTAATTTTCCTTTTTCTGTTTTCTGTTTTACTTTAGTTCCTCTTTTATTTTAGATTTGTAAACTATAAAAGTAGTCCCTAATTTAGTGTTAGTAAATAGGCTACTGCCACATAAGTTTGGGCAACTAAATAAAATAGTTTAATATTTTATTCATTTTTTTAAAGGCATTCAACTAATTGTTTTTGCTACTGTTAAAAATATTTTTAGAGTATTAAAACCTTTTCTAAAAGTGTGGTTTCTCCACCATACTTTCCTATGCATTATTTGGCTCACCCCGAACTTTATAGCTTTAATATTTGAAAACTTTTATTGTTTGCTTGATTTTGAATTTGAATTTGAACCGATTTCAAACTAACGTGAGATTAGCAATAGTAATCGAGGTGATGTGGCATCATTAGTAGATGGTTACTGTAGCATAATCATCCGGGCATCACAATACAATTCTAGCATGGATAATAGACGATTATCATGAACAAGGAAATATAATAATAACCAATTTATTATTGCCTCTAGGGCATATTTCCTACACGTCCTTCTTCTTGACGAGGAGCACCGGTGCCGCGTAGGGGCTCACGCTGTGAGTAATGATCCCCGAGTCCAGCATCTCGCAGACCTGCCGCTCGATCTCGTCTTTCTGCAGGGGAGAGTAGCGATAGGGGCGAGTATTGGCTGTAATCGCCCCTTCCACCAATGTGACGGCGTGGTTGTACTGACGGTGCAGCGGCAGTCCTTGGGGCGCGGCGAAGACATTGGTGTACTCGTCGAGGAGGTCGGCGAGTGGGGTCTGGCTCGGTGACTTGCGCTTGGTCTGCACGGGCGGACAAGCATCCACCATGGCCATTGCCCAAACCTCGTTGCCAGCGATCAACTTGCGAAGTTCTGCTGGCTCCACCGCCGTCAGGGTCTCGGTGGCCTTGGGTTTGACGCCGCGCAGCGTGACTTGCTCGTCGTCGTGGAGGAATGAGACGAACTTGTCTTGCCAGTGGCAGGTCATGGGGTTGTGCTGCGCCAGCCAGTCCATGCCCAGGATGCCATCGTAAGCACCGATGTCGAGCTCGCGCATTGGTGTCGAGAAGGTGTGCCCCTTCATCTACCACTTCAGGTCGGGTACGATGCGATCACAGGTGAGGCGATCGCCGTTGGCGACCCGTACTTCCACTGGCGGCAGAGGTTGGGTTTGTGCGCCGATGCGGTTGACGAAGCTCTTGTTGATGAAGCTGTGGGTGCTGCCCGAGTCAAGGAGGAGCAGCATGACTTGGTTCCCGACCAAGGCGCGCAGGTGAATAGTGCTCGGCGAGTCAGAGCCGTCCAGCGCCTGGGCTGACAGAACGCAGCACTCCGCAGGCCGGTCTGGTGGAGCGGGCTCATCCAAGAGCTGGAGAGCATGGATCGCGTCGTCGGAGAGAACCTCCCCATGCTCCCCCACGTGTATGGTGAGCAACTGTGCCGGCTGCGCGCAGCGGTGCTCCCGTGAGTATTTGTCGCCGCACTTGAAGTTGAGGTTGTTGGCGCGCCTGTAATCCCGCAACTGGCGCTCCCGAGCAAATTCATCGCCGACAGCGCGTGGGGCTGCCACTTGGCGCGGTTGAGCCGCGTTTGTTGGTGGAGGAGGACGCCCTGGAGGAACTGGTCGGCCCCGTGGACGTGTCGTGCCCAGCTCTTCCTCCTGAATGCGCGCCAGCACGGATGCGCGGGTGATGCTCGACGGGGCTTGTAGACGAACCGCAGCGCGCAGGTCGTCCTTCAGTCCCAACAAAAACTGGGTGATGAAGAACTTGTTGATGGAGGGATCCAACGCCAGAAGGTGATACATGAGTTCATCAAACGTCGTGCGATAATCGGCGACGCTGCCCGTCTGCCGTAGCTGAAGGAGACGATGCATAGTGAGCTCGAACTCGTCCGCACCAAACTCTTCGAGCACGGCGGCGCAGAACATGTCCCATGTCAGGTTGCGGTGACTCTGGCGAAACACCTGGAGCCAGTGCGCCGCCTGCCCCTCGATGTACAGAGCAACGGTAGGCACCCAAAATTGCTGACCCACCTTGTAGAGCTCAAAGTATGCCAAGCAACGATCCAGCCATAGGTAGGGTGCGGATCCGTCGAAACGGGGGAAATCGTGTTTTGGGGGTTTGTGGTAGGAGCTCTCTGGGTGGCTGGGGCTGGGCGGCGGCGCGGTGACCCCAGCCATGGGCGCACCGAGAGGGGGAACCGGAATGAGTGGTGATCGGTTGTCCCCCAGACGAGCGTGAGCAGAGGCGGGACAATGGGGCTCCGCGTGGGGGGGCTGATGGCGCGGAGGCGGTGGTGGCGGTGGTGGTGGTGGTGGTGGTACCAGCGTGGTGACAGAGCCTGCTGGTGAGGTCGAGTCGTCGACGGTCTTGCGGGTCGCATCAATGTCTGCCTGCGTCAGATCGAGCTGCCGCGAGAGGCCCCGCAGCTCCGCCGAGATCTGGTTGTTGAAGGCGATCTGCGCCTCGAGTTGCTTGTCGCAGAGAGCGGTTTGCTCGTCGAGCTTGGTGAGGAGGGAGTCGAGCATCTTCGCGATGTGGGTGTTCCCTTCCTCCATGGCTTCCAGGACTTGCCGCGTCGCAACGGAGGGCTTCGAGGGCGCCGTTGCTCCTGCCTGAAAGGGGATCGAACCCCGCGACGGATTTTAGGCGAGATCCGGCGAGCGGACTCGCACCGTGCGCGGTGGATGTTACCGATCCACCTCCCAAGCTTCAGAAGGTGCAGCGGCGGCGAGGGGGAAATTTTTTTTGGCTCTGAATACCAATGTAACGCCCCTGATCGGAGAGGGGATCAGCGATCTAGAGTAGGTGAGAGGGAGCAGGTGAGGAAGGGGGATGAGCTTGGAGAAGGGGTTAGGATTGTAGAGGAAGGTTTGGATACAGAGAATGATCTACACACGCATGCCTCCACACGGCCACAGGCGGCCACCCTTAACGCACCCACGCCTCCACTTGGCAGGCCAGCTGGCTGGGCCCGCTAGCCAGCACCTAGGCACACTAATCAGTTGATTAGGTGTGACACCTCCATCATATATGAGCCCAAGATAACCAAAATACACACCTCCATATATTCATGTTAGGCTACTTTTACATGCTTCAGAAGTAGTTGCCGAAACCTTCGATGGCAACTTCTGGAAACTCCTGAAAAACGGGGCACTCTCCGGCGCAAAATCCGACTGACATCATAGGCTTATGTTGTCAGCCAGAGCCCACGTTGGGTATGTGCCGAATCCGGAGCTCTGGGAGTCTACCTCGGTTTTCAGTAGTACCGGAATCCGGCGCCACCTCCAACATATGTTCTGGATGACATCAAAGACGTGAACAGCAGCGAAGCTACGTGTGTAGCTGTGGGGTCAACTGACCCCACAGGTTTTTTGAAAATAAGCCTAAAATCACTATTTACTTATTGTTCATATTGAAGAAAAAAAATCCAAAAATACCATTGACCCTACAGATATTTTAGGCTGGCCTCGCCGCTGGACGTGAAGGCTGTGTTCTAGAGTAGACGCTGGAACCGGGACACCATATGTGTCACTGTATTGCATGCCCGTCTAGTTAGATGTGTGTCCGCATATTATTTTCTGACTAGAGAGGCTGTTTAGAAAGTATCATACAATGTAATATCCTATAGACAAGTCACATACTTGTCGACATGCATCATTAATATCTCGAAGGAACTGTTTTTATTTATAAACACATAGAAAATGTTATTATACGTGATTGCCTCTAGGTATACTTTAACAGGGTTGGCACCATATTTCTGAAAACATCCCCACATTTGCCACGTTGTCGGTCAAACAGTGTGCTACGTCGCCGGGATACGCAGCCAAAGCGTACGCGATGAGTGACCAAGGCGCTGTTCACTGTGACATTCGTGACCGTAATCCGGTATTTCTGAGCCTAGTGACGGTAGTGAATTTCATGGACGAGTCCTTGTGACCACGGATGAATTCCACTCCTCTCATGGATGATTCGGCTTACTGATCACTTCGTCAATCACGCATTGTGTAACTAATGTATCACTAAGAAATACCGGATTACTGACATTCTCCTCTGCGACTTTCAGAATATAAAAATGTCGCTCATGGATTGGGTTGTAAGCCATATGAAAAGCACACTGCACATCCAACTGTCAATTGTTTTTTCTTTTCTTTTGTGAAAAAAACTGTCAGCTGTTTTCGCCGCCTATGAAGAACACACTCACAGTCACTCACGTCTCAATGTCTCATTTTCAAAACTGAAAAGGGGTGAAGTTGGTGCCCAAACGGCCAAACCAATGGAGCAGAAAAACACCTCAGAGGCGACACAAAGGAGTTCAACGACTGAGACTAATCGTGATGCCCTGCGTTCGACTTTTATGCGTGCATATATATACAACAAAAAGGAGCAGTCAATTGGTAGCTGTCGCGGAGGAGGAAGGCATTAGAGGCACACTGTCGCCGCTGCTGCCGGTCTGCCGTTGAGACTTGAGAATTGGTCGAATGCAAGTGTCGGCCATTGGGTTCTACTCTCTTCTCTCTCCTCTGTGCCTATGTCTCGCAAACAGTGAGAAATAGGGTGCGCTCATGTCAGGCGCCTCCCTAAATCGACCGGCCCATCGCCCCTAGGAGGCCATAGACCGCTGCCTTGTTTTATTTTTTTATACTTCCAAATATTATATGTTAACCAGGTATTTAAAAAATATTACATGTGTATAGAAAAAACATTTCTCATGTATACGAAAAATATATAAATATATATACAATGTGTATGAAAAAAGTTGATCATGTATTTAGAAAATGTTAATCAAGTATTTAAAAAATATTAAATGTGTATAAAAAATGTTTGTCGTGTATACAAATGTAACATCCCAAATGTTATACAATACATCATCATTGCATATCATATTTTATTGCACTTGGTTGATCCTAGAAATTTCATGCAACTCAAGGACCCTCGGAGAGAGTTGGGGATTTCGTTATTTTCATATTTGAGTTTTCTCAAATTTTGAAAATAGGATCATTTGATTTTATTTATTTTTTCTTCAATTATTTCTATTATAAAATTATGAGAGAGGGAATAAAATGAATTTCCCAAAATAAAGAAATATTGAGGATTTAACTAAAAATCAAATAAGATTTTATTTGCTATTTTATTTGAATTTAGGAAAAATGCACGTTTTCAAAAAATTGCATTTAGGGACAAGAAAATATTCATCCTGTTCTAAATATTTTATTTAGACGGTGAAAATTTGTTTTGGCATTTTTATTAGATTTTTATTTATTTCTCTAGACTTTTCTTTTAGTTGCAGCGATATTGTTTTAAAAAAATAAATCCGCGCGCCCGACTGGCCGAAGGCCCAGCCGCCGCCGCCTCCCGCGAGCCGAATCGGGACCGGAGTCCCGATCGCCGCCGCCGCCGAGTCCGGGGAGGACACGCCTCCCGAGGCCGCCCCCTTCCCCAAGTTGCTCCTCCCCCCCTTTATAACCTGCCGGAGCCCCCCCTCCTTGGAGCCCCACACTGCCGCCGCCTCCCCACGCCGCCCGCGCTGCCGCATGCCGCCGCACGCCGCAGCCGCCGCCCGCGCCGCCTGCCGCCGCAGCCCGGAGCTGCCGCCCCGCACCACCCGCCGCCGACCGGAGCCCGCCGGAGCTTCGCCGGAGCCCGAGCCGAGGTAGCCGCCGTCACCGGTTTTCTGAGAAAAACCACTTCGTTTTTTTAGAATACCCTAGTTTTCGTTTTTTAAATAGATCGGTTTTTCTCCGGTTTTAACGAACGCGTTCATCGTTTAGTTCTAGTTAACGAACGAACGTTCGTTAACCTTTTCGTCATTTTTCTTTTTTATCGGATTAAATCCGCGATTTTTCTGATCGCGATTCCTGATCCGATGTTCATTTTAGTTTAACTTTTCGCTCGTTTATCGGAATCAGGCGATTCAAGCGCCTGGAGTTTCGTCTCGAAACTCTCTTTCCGTTTAACCAACTCAAACAAGTTTTTTCCATAGTAAAATTTTTCCTAGACTCAGATTAGTAAACGGAGCTTGTTTCTTTTGCCGTTTGTCTTTCATTGCTTCGTTTGATTTGATTCTTTTTGCCAACCGGAGTTCTTCAGTTGAACTTTCTGGTTAGATATTTTATTCGAGTTTTACCTGTGCAATAGTTGAGTACTTATTGTATACTTGTTTGTTTGCGATAAAGTATCCGGAGTGCGCCGCTTGCTACTTCGAATCGCTAGGTTTCACGGATCATCAGCAAGACAAATAACACTTTGATCATACTTCCTATTACCCAGTTTTTATTGCATTAGATTCAACTCTCACACATTGCATGATTAGGATCTAATTAAATTGTGGGTTTGGGAAGTAGATGAGGTAGTACATATTACCTGTTATTATCAAACCTTTGGGAGTTACTTCTACGTTTGCTTAATATGCCATGCTATGCTAGTAGACGTGGATTGGGTGAGTGAAATCCATGACAGATGTGAGATTGATAATTTAAAGGTTTATTTAAGGTGGCAACTTAAACACACATTTGAGTGGATTGAGGCACCTGAGTATTCCAGTGATTGCCTGTTTTTCTTTTGGATCGCCACCCAGGCTCAAAGGGATCATGAGATTATTCATACTAGAAACTTCCGTGTGCAGCCACAAGCTACTATGGGCTCTAGCATAGTTGACTAAGTCGTGCGAACTCTTAAAGTGGTAGACTAGCAGATGTAGAGGATGTAGGTTGGTACGGTCTAATCGTTTGTAAGGTGCTAGCGCTTTCGAAAGACTATGTCTCGGTCATCCGTTTCTCAAACACCATGTAGTGCGAGAATCCTAACGGAGGAGATCGAGTCTTGTGGGGAAAAGTGCGCAAACCTCTTCAGAGTGTATAAACTAATCATGATTAGTCATGTCCCCAGTTATGGACGTCTTGAGTATCTAGTACTTGGATTATTATGTGAATCTCATCATGTTACTCTAATTAATTTTGTTGGGTTTAATGATGATGCTTAATTGGGATTGAGAATGCTGTCAACCATTCTCAATGTTTAACAACTACCATGATAGTTAAATAAAAATTTATTCCTTTGCAGTAGGGAAAAATTGGCTTTTCGCAAAACTATAACCATAGAGATTTTCACCAGCCAAATATGCATATAGTATAGTCTTATTCTTTCATTGCTCTCTATGTGTTACATTGCCAGCATATTCCATGTGCTGACCCGTTTCGGGCTGCAACGTTCATGTTGCAGACTTTTTAGACGACGATTAAGGTGCCTTAGGTCGTGGTTCTATACTCAGTGATGCCGTTGGAGTTGATGGACTGACTTATCTTTCAAGCCTTCCGCTGTTATCGTTATTAGATGACCTTAAGCCATATTTATTGTAATAAGTTCTCTTTTGAGACACTCGATGTAATAAGTGTGTGATTGCTACTCTGTTATAAATCCTTCAAGTACTGTGTGGTGTCAGCATTACTGATCCAGGGATGACACCTAAGCACAGAGATTGGACCATTTGAGGTCTGGTCGCTACAACGAAAAATACAATGTGTATGGAAAATGTTGAACTTTTATTAAAATTATATTAAACATTTATAAGAAAATATTCCTGATATATATGCGAAAAATAAACGGCCTACATTAAATAAAAGTATATATAGAAACATATATTTGATAAAAGTTGATTATGTATTTAATTTTTTAACACATTTATATAAAAATGTTCCTGTTGTATATGAAAAATCTACATTGTGTGTGAAAAAATGTTTATTGTCATTACAAAAATGTTCATTGTGTATTGAAAAATGTTGTCCATGTATTTAAAAATGCTAATCTTTGTATTTGAAAAAGTTAAACGTGTATTAAAAATGTAGTAGATACGTACAAAAATGTACAATGCTGGGAAAAAGTAGACTAAAAAATAGTATAAGTTTTCAGAAAACATGACATCAAAGTAGAACCCAAAAGAGCTAGTTAAACATTGAGCCCGGTATGTACCGAACGGACAGAAATATTATTGGACATCCGTGCTCAATTGGGCTACATCGTCACACCTAACTCTAACCCCCCTCCCCCCAAACCAACCTATAATTGTAGGTTAGAGAGACTATGGTATCCTCAGCCCACCAGGGTTCAAGTCCTGGTGAACATTTGTTCCTGGATTTATTTCAGGATTTCCGGCAATGCTCATTCAGTGGGAGGAGACGTTCCCGTCGACGATGAGGTGCCTACGGTGACTTTATAAATTTCAAGAAAATATGCCGGCTCAGTCTTTTGGAGGTGCTCATAAGTGTGCGTGTGTGCGTTCATATGGGTGAGTGTATGCGCGTGTATATGAACGTTTGCGTCTGTACCGTACCGTGTTAAGAAAAACTCTAAACCCCCGCACACACATGATCTCAACCCTGGCTTTCCTAAAAAAACATGATCTCAACCCTGCCAAGACAATTGGAACATACTCCTCTGAAGAAAAAAACATAGCACTACACACCGCGATGCGATCGATGTTCTTGCACATACATTCGAAAGCAAACACACTCAACTAATTAAATGGACACCTGCTTTTGTTTACACTTTGTGGCACATACCCTACACCATTCCACCCCGCCATCCATGCATGCACCCACGGCCAGCCTCCCGGCCCCAGGGCGCCAGTGGACAGTGCACAACGCTGCCTCCCACCAACCTGGGCCTAGCCAGCTTCCGGCCGGCCCCTGAGATCGGTCGGGATCGACCACCAGATCAAACGCCACACATGCGGCTGTCGATCGGTCCCTTCGTCCCGCGGGCGCGGCAGGCAGGCAGCGTGCGGAGGCCGGCGTTAGGCGCCTGCCACCTTGCTCGCCGGCACCCGTCCTGCCGGCCCCCGGCCACCCCACCTGTACGTGCCACCGGCCCGGCATATCCATTACGCCGCGCGACGCGCGCCGGTAGATGGATCGAGCGCCGACTGCCGCCGAGGGCAGCAGTACGTGCGTGGCGGGCGCGCTGGCTCCTGGACTCCCAGAGACATGCATGCATGCATGGCATGGACGTAGGCTAGGCCCGCCCGAGCTTTGCAACAGCAGACAAGGTATGTATTGCTGCCAGGCCCTATGCCAATTAATCAGCAGGTGGATAGGGTCTCATCAAAAGTTCTGCCTGTGATCTACTCCTATGCTACTGGTAGTTGGATGAGCATGAGCTCGTTGGATATGATCGGGAGCATGCAATAAAGTTTCTGGTTGCGCACGGTATTGATGTCCAAATAAACGGGAGGTTTATGGTGTGTGTTTTCTCGGTGCACAGGGGCCAACCGAAATTGGATATGTAGATGGACACATTCAGGTTCGGGACCGATACCTGGGGGGGGCTTGCTGCTGGTCCTGCCGTCGAAAAGGTTCATAATTTGATTATCTCCATGTACGTGTCTGTCTTTGTACAGGACCACGGTCTGTAGTCTCATAATTATTTTCTGAATCTTGCATTGCCATTGTGTGTATAAACAAATCACTCAAAGAAATTATGTTCTTCATACGATCGTCCACAGGCCGGCCGGTTCCACTGCTGGAGGAAATTCATATGCCTGTTCTTATGAAAAAGTACATATACTTACGGTGGTATTGTCTTTACTAGCTAGCTGATGAAGCCATTCCAATACTGTGTTTTGCCTTGCCAATCATGCACGCTGAAGTCTCTAGAGGTTCAGCAACGTCCCTACTGCCTGAAATGGTTTTGAACATCCAGCTAGGCGATCGATTGCCATGCACGCAGTCAGAGTTAGTTACAGGCCGGCAATGCATGCTGCCGAGATTATTGAAAGAGCAGCGTCCGCTGCTGCCCGGTCGGCCTGTTTCGCAGCAAGACGAGACTTGAGATGCATGCATGCACCTGGAGCAAGCACAGTGGCCGTGCATGCATGCATGCACACGGCGTGACCGCCGTGCCGACTAAATAAGGCCCGGACCGATCAGGCACCGTCGACGACGACGAGTGGTGTGGACCTCCGTTGATCAGCCAGTCGAATTCACATGATCTGATGAATCGGTTACCACTACCTCCACTCTCCAGTTGTGACTTGGGAGGATGAAACAATTGCACGCATCCGGCCGGCCATGTGTCGAGGAGATGCGAGCTGAGCGGGAGCCGCGACACGCAGGTGGGCGTCGCCGCCGGGGCCGGGACGGTCGACCACAAGTTGGCCTAGGGCACTGCCGTGAACGCATGCATGTAACCATTACTTGCCCCCATGAAATGAAAGGTTTCAATCATGAAACCCTTTTCGAAAATCCAATTTACGATACATGGCACACGATTAATTCTCCGTAGCACGCATGTGTACCTGTATTAGAGATACCAGGAAACTATAGCACGGCACGACCGTTGCTTTTCGGCCGTGCTTTTCTTCTAGACGTTTACGTGGGGCCGGGCCGGGGCAGGGATGCATGCACGCATCGTGCATGACCCCAACGAACTAACCGCCGCCCGGCCGCGAGCGCGCGATGACGATGCCGATCGCTGCGGCCAGGGACCGACCAAATTCCGGGCAGGCGCGTACGTCGGGCATGGCACGCACATGGCGCTGTACCTGCGCGCGCGCGCGCGCGGTGGAGCTCGATCGGCTCGGCCGCGGCAGCGGCACGGCGTGTGGGATCCCACCGGCGGCTCCAGGCAATAAACGCCGCGACGGCGACCTCACCGGCAGCGCAACTTTGGGGTCGGGTGATCTGATCATGCGTATATCTCGCTTCGCCACAAACGTGGCCTTCGTCGGCCCCGGGCCCCGCGTGCACGAAAGAGCCATGGCGTACCATGCAGGATGCAGCCAGGCTGGGGCTGCTCGCTCACCCGTCCATGGCCGTGTAAAAGTAGCTATCCTGTCCGTTTGGAATGCTTCGCCAAACCGATTTCTACCGACAGCCCATGGCTGTGCAACAGTAGCCATCTAGTGATGCGTTTGTAAAAGCAGACAGTCAAATTTAATGAATACACTTTTATGTGAGCGTGAGTTCTATCGACAGCTCTCTCTGCTGGGGCTTGCTGGCCCGAAGAGATTTTACCGGTCCGTTTAGCGAGGCGAAATTTACTTTGCCTGAGGAAAGATCAAAATTTACAATTAACAAGTTGCTCAGTTGTTGAAAAGACTTCCTCTTGTTCTCGTCCCCTAACTAACCCTAGACGACTAGGGCAAACTTTCCCCTCTAGTCGTCATCGCCGAGCCCATGGTTCGCCTCCCCTCCATCGCTGCTCCGGCGGCTGGCAGGGAGGGGAATGCTGATGCCTCCGCTCCGGTTAGTAGTTTAGGTTAGGTTTTTTTTTATTTCACGCACGTATGACACTTGGGTGGATGGCGACACTTCTTCTTTGAGTTTGTTTTCCAGACTCCGATCCTCGTCGAGTTCTTCTGTCTGGAAGTAGCCGTCGGAGCTCCGGTGTAGATTCCTGGTGTCTCCTTGCGACGGTGAGGTTAGAGTTTCTCGTTATGTGACGATATTTGGTGGCAGGTGCTTCAAATCTACGCGAGGGTTCAACGGCGACAACCCAGACTCCAGGTTGCAAGTCCTTAGGGGCATGTGCATAAAGACTTCTCCGCTGTCATCGAAAATGTAAAGCCGGCTCTAGTAGGAAAGCACTGACAACGGGCATGTCGGTGGCTCATTCTGGAGAAAGTAGTGGTCGTTCAGTGTTCTTGTAATCTTGATGTAACTGTTTATTATGTTTGAGATGATTCTGAACTTTTATTATTTTTTTTGTCTTTGTTTTTTTTGTTTCTTGTTGCTGCATTATGTATTTGTGGGAGCTTAGATGTGACATCTTTAAAAAACATCTAGATGTGAATTAGTCAAACTGTTTATAATAGATCTGATGTTTTTTGGTAAAAGAAAAAATCCGTTGTTCCAGCATTTGGGCGAGTGGCTCGGTGGCAATGTGCGCAAAAGGATCGGCACTGTACTAGACGAGCGCTGATTTTGTGATCGACACATGTCGGGCGCATTCATCCTCAACAGTTATGCCCCAGCCGATCAGGGGGGCGTTAGGCCGCTATAGGTGGCTAGCCCCCGATGGATGGATGGACCGATGGAGATGGATGTCGTTGCCTCGATCTCACTCACGCCATACATGAATCTCGCTCATCTCCGGCCGGCCGGGGCGTGATCGACAGGGACGGCACCCATAAACCCGCCGATGGAGCCAACCAATTAAGGCGCATATGCGAGTGTCCCAGATACCTGCGCCCCCCGCGCCGCGCCGGAGCGTCGTCCGATCGTCCGTTCGAGCAGAATACGTGCCGTGTGGTGTAGCAGCAGCGGTGATCGTAGCCCCTCCGCCGTACGTACCGGCGGGCGGGCGACCCCGACCCGTGCGCCCCGCCCCGTCGCCGTCGCCGTCGCCCCGCCCGTCCTGCTCACATGGGGGAACGGCCTCTGCCCGTTGGAGCGCGCTCCCTTTTCCCACTTTGGCACGGGCGGCGAGCCAAAACGAGCCGGACCGCGGAGCTAGCGCACAGCCCAGGACGAACGCGCGACAGGCGCTGTGGCCGGACGCGACCGCCCGCGCGCCCCCGGCCAGTGGCACCCGATCGATCGGAGCGTTTCGCCAGTTCCCACTTGCCGCGCGCGCGCGCGGCACGCGTGCATGGGCACATGCACGTACGTTCCCACGAGCCCACGACGGACCTTTGGACGAGCGAAACGAAAGGTTACGAGCTAGCTAGCCCACGCGGCCGTCACGTGGACGTACGCGTCCGGTTAGTTGTCTTGTCCGGGCGCCGGGCCCCGTCGAGAAAAACGAATACATGTACGTACGCACGTTGGTACGTACTACGTACGTGCGCGTCAGGACACCTGGCCGGCGAGCGACGCCCACTTTGGCAGCTGGTAAATGCGGCCAAAAGCGTCGGCTCGTACGTACGCACGCACGTACGTAGCTACGACATGCAACGGCCGGGACTACGACCGTGTCGGTAGCGTCGTCCGCCGTTCCGTCCTCGCTGCGACGTGACGTTTTAAAAAGTCGACCGTGTCATTAAGCATCCACTGATCACTGTTAAGCATGTGGTTATACTATATGCGAGATCCACTGTAGTTGTTTTTGTCGAATCTTAAGCATCCAAGGTGTGCTCCTCCTACCAGATAGGACAAGCTAGCAATGGGATCGATCCGGCGCTGCGTGCAGCACCCGACCGGCCGCTAGGTCGAGGCGAGTTGTTTGCTCCGGCAACGGGACATCGGGGGACAAAGGCATCTTCCGGGTCTGCTACTCGGCTCGCTCCCTGATGGGGACGTGCCCTGCCCTGCCCTGGTAAAATACTTGTTTTTCCCACCCATTGACCACAGCTACATACTCTACGTTGCATGCCCAAGAAAGTTGGACTGCTGACTACTGTCAGAGTACATGGTAAACCAAAGGACCGGCTGCTGGTCACAGCAAGTCCCCGCTGACTTTGCCACAGGATCAAGAAGCGAAGGCTGAGATTTGCCAAATCACTGTCCGCGAACACTGTTCACGTAAACCACTGTTCATGCAAATCACTATTGACCATACTGTAGCATCCGATTTTTCAATCCGACGGACGAGACTGGGCAAAGGTAGTGGTACTGTAGCTTCGCTACCTTTGCCACGGCAAGTCAGCGAATCTGAATCGGATCTGGCGGCATCTGCACGCTCTAGACTCCAGAGTTTCTCGAACACTTGGTACGCAAACCGTATATATTGATTGCGAGCAGTCGACGGCGAGCATTTCCCGCGGTCGGAGGAGGACGACGTGAACAGCATTTTCCTGGCCATTTCGCTACGTTACCGGCCGAGAGACTGACGATACCAACACAAATCGACAGGGGGGCGGGGGCACGTGGCAAGTGGAGGGGGGAGGCTGGTGCGTGGCCGTAGCTCATAACTAGCGGCGGAGGGCCCACGGACATCCACAGTGAGAGAGAGAGAGGGACACGCGGGCCCAGCACCCCTTAACTTTTTCCTTTTGTTCATGTGTGTAAAAACAGTACGGCTGCTTGCAGAGCAGCTGATTAAGCTGGATGAAACGACCGCTAACTCCTTTTCTTAAGAGAGAGATCTCTTTTTCCTAATCTGCATTTGTCTTGGCCTACGTCATCGACCCTGTCTTGTATGCATGCATCTTAATTTTTGCTCTCCCCGTCTTCTCTTCTGGCTAACCGGCCGGCCGGATCCGTCTCTATAAAAGCCCCCAGTCGTCTCCCATCCTTCTTCCCCATCGCACCTCGCAGCTAGCCGCCCACTCTACTCCCGATCACACAGGTTCTCAATCGACCTTCGCTCGCCCAGCATTATTCTGTGAAGACGATGTCTGGCAGGAGGTCGCGCGGCTCCGTGTCGGAGGAGGAGATCAACGAGCTCATCTCCAGGCTCCAGACCCTGCTCCCCACGACGCGCCGCCGCGGCAGCAGCAGCAGCCAGGTACGACCGACACGACTAGTTTCATCAGTTTGCAGCTAGCACATGCGCTTGCATGTCAGCATGTGTGCAGCTTGACTAAGCTAGCTAGCTAGCTCAGCCAGAGTGCAAAGCTTAATGTGTTTATGGGAGGTTTATGGAAGCGTGCTAATGAACATATCGATCGATGAATGCATGCAGGCGTCGACGACGAAAATGCTCAAGGAGACATGCAGCTACATCAAGAGCCTGCACAGGGAAGTGGACAACCTCAGCGACCGCCTCTCCGACCTCATGTCCACCATGGACAACAACAGCCCCGCCGCCGAGATCATCCGCAGCCTCCTCCGCTAGCTAGCCAGCTACATGGCTACTCATCGTCGTCAACCACACACATCGGCTGATTGTCCTAAGCTAGTTCATCATCTGCGTACATCTCGTGCATGCCTAGCTAATATCTATATATACATACAGTATATATGTCTCAGTCGATCTCTGCAAGGCATATATATATATACATATATGTATATATATATACATGCAGATCGATCGACATCTAATTAAGGACTGCATGCTGAGGCCGGCTGGTCTAATTCACTTTGGTAGGGCATCAATCATTAGCTAGGGCCTTCACCTAAGTTCTATAGCTGCTTAATTAGCTCACCCTTGCATGTGGTTTCCTCCCAGTTTCCATCCCTCCGTTCCGCCTCTCTCATGTTCTCATCTGCCTGTGTAAACTTGGTTACTTATTTGCAGTCTGGATCGAGTTGTTTCCCCTAGAGACAACCGGCCGACCGCTAGCTACCCGTCCGGTGGTGGTACTGCTAATATATTACTCCTACCCAGTATCAATCACCCATGATTGTATGTACTATGTACTGTCGTCGCTTCGGCTGAATGACTATTGATTAATCCAAACTGATTATGTTATCTGTGCTAAAGCTCCATGAGATCTGCTGTTGTACTCCCTCCAGCCCTTTTTACTTCGTGTATTAGATTTGTCTCAAGTCAAATTTTACAAACTTTGACCAAATTCATATTAAAAATATCAATATTTGCAATAACAAATATATATATATATATACTATGAAACTACATTACATAATGAATGTGATAATATTGATTTGACATTGTGAATGTTGATACTTTTTCTTGTAAATCTGGTCAAAGTAGAGATATTTTGACCGGAGACAATACGTATATGCAGACAAAAAGGACCGGAGGGAGTACTGATTATGTTATTAGTAATACGTACACTCATGGTTCATGTGCTCGTTCATTACCCAAGACAGTAACAGACGCAGACGATGGCGAAGCCACCGGACGGCCGTCGTCTCCATCTCGCGCAGTACTGTTGATACTTCAAGTCGAGTCGCTGCTGGTAGGCACAGCACAGGATTACCGGCCGCTCTTTCGCGGAAGCTTCGGCCTCTCTGCAGTTGCACTCATCTCCATCCACCGGTGGTCGCGGGTATGAGAAGAAAGGGATGCCAGACGGTTGATGGCTTACGCCGATCCGGCAGAGGAAATCGACCGGTCGCCGCTCGCTAGCCGACGACGTACGGATCAGCAGTGCGCCAGCCGGCCACTACTACTCTGTCAGTCAGTGCGTCTCCTCTCGTGCATGGCATGGAACGTACGTGCGTGCGCGGCCATGCCGCTCGTCGTTTCGTTCCGTGCATGCATGGGCCACTCGGTCGATCGTACCGCCCGAGACTCGCTCGCGCGTGTCGTGCTAGCCAGTACTACGTACGTAGCCAAGCTAGCCTAGCACGCACGTACGGCCGGCGATGTGTACATGGCGCGCCGGCCGTGGAAAGGAGGCCGGCGATGTGTACAGGCCCATGTGTGCGGTCACCTGGGCGTGTCGTGTCGCCTGGGTGAAAGAGGGGAGAGCGACGGGTCGGGAAAGGGCGCGCAACGACTGCCCCCTTTCCGTCGGTTGGTTGTTGGTGGACTCTACGGCGCGCCTCGCGTTTCCGGCGTCCGTCAGCTCTGACCGGCCGGCCGGCGCGCGTACGACGCAAGGACGGTGCGCACGCTGCGCACGGTACCCGGCCGTGTCTTTTAGCCGAGCCAGGGGGACTGCAGGGCGCGCACGGCTTCGGCGGCCTTTCACTCGCCGGTGATCACACGTACTACTACGGTTTAGTACGTACTGATCGGTGTGGTGCTAGAGCTGCGTAGGCCCGGCTGGGGTGGGTTCGTACGATGGACCGGTCGATTTTGTGTAGTAGCCTAGTACTTGTTTGTTTCTTCGAGCCACGGTTCGGTCGTATTACTTTATATATAAGGTGGGATGAAAGCCTTTTTCGATTCTTCTCGAGCCACGGTGCTCCTCTTTTGCTTTAAGAATACCAAACTCTTCATAGGGCTGAGAAGGAGCACTGTGAGAAAGCCGCTGCTTAATCATGCCACGGGATAAAAACCCGGGTAGCACGCACGTAAAGAAAAAACTGGTAGATATGAAAATGATTTACAGTACAAAATATTGACATTTACAGTACAAAATAAACAAAATATGAAAATGATTTTCATGACGAATCTAATGATACAAATTTAGGTATTGTAGATATTGGTATTCTTTTTCCTTCTAAAAACTTGACCAAGCATGCACATGTTAGACTTTAAAAAATACACCTTATATTTTGAAACGAAAGAAGTATGATGCAACGGGGCGTGAGTTGGTAGCCACACACGAGTGGCGCCAAAGTTATTGAGTTATGGGTGCCCTAGGTACGGCGAGGTCAACGACCGTGCATGTGCGAAGAAGAGGAACAAAAGACAAACAACTACCGAGTTTGTCTTTATTTAGCTCACTAGTCACAAAAACAGTCGAGTCACGCATACTCAGCCTAAATCTCACCATTACCTGAACAAATCATGACAGGCAATCTTGAATTGCTCAGAGAACCTGATGACAGGCAATCTTGAATTGCTCAGAGAACCTGAAAACTAAGCATTTCGGCCCAAAGAAGAGCAGTAACACACCATTTCCCACCATTTTTCAACCTGAAACACAGGCAATTTACTTTCAAGTCCAGCAAGTCCGATCCATTCGAGTATTTCACATGGATATTTTCAGCCAACTACGTACATGAGTGCCACTAAACCAAAGAGGAAAAAGGAAATATTACCTAAAACTATTTATGTCGTACAGAGAGAAGCCACGATTAACAAAACTGACTTCGTCGGGCAGGAAAGCTCTAGCTCTATACAGCATACACGTTGCCTCAATGCATCTGTTGGGAGGACCACTAAAAACTGGTCGCTCACAGAATCCACCAGGCATGTATAAATTTTTTCAATGAACAGAGACCAGACAAGTAAAGATGTACATTTGCCAGAAGAAGTTGCGCGTTACACACCAGTTAGCTGATGATAAAATCCTATCCCTTTGCTTGGGATGTTCACGACGGGATGATACTGTCTCCAGTCAGGATACCATACTGCTGGTGTAGAGTTGGCCGGTGCTCGGCCCACCATCGCTCTGCTTGCTGTTCCGTGAAATGCCTCTTGCTTCGGGTGAGCAAAAGAAGCGATCAATAGGCAAATCCACGAAAGTAAAAGGCATATAAGTAGAGTTTATGAGAACGAGATAAGATATATCCATACCTGAAACGGACACGCCTGAGGTATTTATGACCCGCTGGTGAGCGAAATATAGTGATGTATACACCATGTTCAACCTGTTCAGTCCATTCCGCGTCTGCTGCAATGCTATTCTCTTTGCAAGGCGACTGATGAGCCAAGTGGGCGCTGGAATCAGGTGCCCTTGAAACATCGTTCAAATGGTTCTCGCAGAAATGACTTCCTAACAACTTAGATACTTGACTGGTCCAGGTGTCGTTGACAGTACGCTCTTCAGGTGTTCTTTCGGTCATACTTCTAATCTAACAACGCAAAATAATTTTAAGTTAAACGACGAAGTAACCATGAAGTCCATTATATCGATTGGAACAGGGTTGGCGACCAGGAGTTCTTCAGATCACCAGTGGCTTAACTCCTCTGTGAAACCTTGTTACTGTTAGTTCTACTTGAGGGAGAAGTTCATGGATGCCTTGGTTCCTTTTGCTGTTTTCCTTATTTCGCTTTGTCAGTTGTGGAGACCTGTTAATCTAACCTGCCTCTGATGAGAGGTTTGGGTGATTTCTACTTTCGCTGCTAGTTTATATGTTCTAGTCATGTAATGATCGATCAGGGGATGATTGATACTTGTAGTGCCCAGGTATGCTTGCGAACCAGATGATTTGTTTAATAGGAATCGGAGAGGGCGGCCTCTCTTTTATTCAAAAAAAAAAACATTGATTGCAACAGCGCAACAGCGACACAAAATTAGCTGAATTTAAGATTATAAGCATCGATTCATAGGCAAAAGCTTATAGTGACGCCATCTGATGGTTCTGGGAATAGTAATACCATTACCATGTGCTTCCACTTCTCATCACATTGCACTAGCTGGGACCTACTAGTTGTAAGCATGAAAACAAAATTTGTATCCGTGATGCGCTGCGTCTATCATTCAACGTTCTCTGGTCGTTCTCTGGTCTCCCCGGTTTTTGTTTTCAGTACGTCAGCATTTCAACTTGCAGGTATAGAACCTAACGCAAATGTATACAAGCGGATAAAGAAACTTCAAGTAAGTAATGCACTCGCCCAATGCGGAACAAGACAGCTTTAGATTCTGTCCTAGGATTATACAACTGATATGTTTGCACTCCAAGAATTGACAGTATAAGAAAAAGAAAACTACCTGAGTGGTAAGGGAACTGATAACTTCTTTTGCTGCTTTGCACTTCAAGTTCTCCTCAGCAGCAGTAGTCCTGGCCTCTCTTAACTGATTATTAGTTCTGTCAAGTTCTGCTTCAAGTAATTCAGACTTACGTGTCAGCTCTTTCACCTACGAGAATTGATCAGGTTAGGTCACTGTGTGAGAAATTTTTAGTCAATATTGTTTCCAAGGTAAAGATCGAGCAGTACATATATTAACTCCCAAGCAAACGATTAGAAATCAAATTCTAATGTTCTGAATAGTCATATATGCTGCCTAGAGAACTGTCATCCTACCAAAATATCAATCTTTAGAAGAAACGAGGATCGGAGGAGAACACTTGGAATCTTGATGAAATTGCAAATTGTATACGATGGTGATGGTTACCTGTGATTGCAACCTAGCAACTTCTTCAGTCATATTTTTGTTTGACGGATACGCACAGGAAGAGTCTGGTGATGTTAGGACAGATGTAGTCAACTTATTAGTAGGAAGTGGTGAAATCGGTACAGAGGACACGCGTGAAGTCGTCGAGGTAGGAATGCACAAAGAAGTCAACTCCTTGGAATGGCCTATACTGCCAAGGCTTAAGTTTCCCAAGTGATGAAGAGGAAACCGGCTGTTATTCCTTGAGTGTTTACCTTCAGGCTTGAATGATTCCATGGTCAAAAGCCTAGATAGACGCACTCGCAAACTCTTAACTGTGTTTTCTCTATCAGTTGCTTCACTGGACAAAGGATGTGGGTTTCCATCAAGAGGCTTTGAGTTCTGCAGTTTTTTAGCATCCCCGGTCGTATTAAGTTTGGTGCAGCACTCATCAGAATGGCCTATACTGCCAAGGCTTAAGTTTCCCAAGTGATGAAGAGGAAACCGGCTGTTATTCCTTGAGTGTTTACCTTCAGGCTTGAATGATTCCATGGTCAAAAGCCTAGATAGACGCACTCGCAAACTCTTAACTGTGTTTTCTCTATCAGTTGCTTCACTGGACAAAGGATGTGGGTTTCCATCAAGAGGCTTTGAGTTCTGCAGTTTTTTAGCATCCCCGGTCGTATTAAGTTTGGTGCAGCACTCATCACATACCCGATATGGTTTGTTCGAATTTGGAGCCAAAGAAGCTTTCGTTGATTTTCTCATGCTGCATGCTTTGCAATATACTAAGCCACAGTTATAACAGTTATGCCTCTTTCTTCTAAAACTAAATTGCAAATGACAGCCAGAGCATAGTGACTGATCCAAACCAGATGTGCACCTATGGAAACATATAACAGCAGTGAAATCTGTACCACATGCCACACTCTTCACTTGCTTATCTTTCAAAGCCTCAACAAGAGTTGGAGTATTCCGATCAAAATTATTGCCATGCCCTAAGCGACCATTCGCACCCTTGCCCCAAGTATAAACTCCAGCTTTAGAAGTCAGCAGAGCAACATGATGAGAACCACAGGCTATCTCTTCAACACAACTGCTGGAGATGCTCCCTTTAACAACAGTGGGGAGCTTCCCATCAATCGTCGGATTTCCAAGTTGTCCAAAAGCATTACTGCCCATTGTGTACACTTGCCCAGAAGTTGACAAGGCGGCTGTAAAGTCATAGCCACAAGCTACTTGGCAAAAACTAAGCTTACGAAGTGATTCCACACAGGCTGGGGTGAGTCTGGTTTCCCTGTCAGCATGTCCAAGCTGATCTTTATTGCCATCTCCCCATGTGAATAGTTTACAAGATGTGGCAGAATTTAGAGAATCTACAACCTCAACTATCACAACTGTATGCCAAGCACCACAAGCTCCACGTACAGTACGCAAGCCTCTTAGAGAGCTCACTTCCCTTGCAACATTTGTGCTTTGGCGATCTCCATGGCCCAATGCACCAAATACTCCATCGCCAAAAGTGAACAACTGGCCCGTTGAAGTCACTACGGCTGTATGCCAAGGTCCACATGATACCGATGAGACATGCAATCCTTCCAATGGACCACAGACCTTTTTTGGAATCCAATGAGCAGTATCATTCCCATGACCAAGAAGACCAAAATTGTGCATTCCATCACCCCAGGTGTAGAGATCCCCACAAAAAGAAACAGCACAAGTATGAAATTCCCCGCATGCAACGGATTCAATATTAATTCCACTCAAGGTACTAATAAGCTTAGGGTGGGTAAGATTGGTATCAACTCCATGCCCGAGCCTACCACCTGACTCTTCACCCCAACTATACATTTCTCCTTGTTTAGTAACCAAAACCGAATGCTTACTCCCACAAGCTATATTGTGAATATCCAGCAAAACTGTTGATTCCAGTGCCTTTGGTAAAGATGCATCAATTCTAGGTCCATACAAGTTTCCAGATAAATGTGAAGAATAAGCAAGCGTGCCATCACCTACTCCCTTGCCCCAAAGGAGAACATCCCCCATTGCATCAAAATCATCACCTGACCCATAGCTGCATGAACTTACTGCACTTGAGTAGCTAACTCTGACGTTATTATCTACTCCAGCTACTCCCCCATCTGAGGTATCTGCACTTCCAGATATACTGGAGTTAGAAGAACCAACTGAACCTGTACTAACTCTACTCCTCTCCTGCCCGGTGTATAATATCACGTCAGAAAAAAAATTCCCAAAATTGGCAAATGGACGAGCATCATGATTTGTGGTGCACTGTTGGACGCCTTTCGATACCTACAAAGATTAAGTGTGATATAAATATACATAGGTAACTAATGAATGTGCATACTGAAATCACTGCTTAGTGCTTACCAACCTTTTTTCCAACATCAGTACCATAACAAGAAGATGCCAATGGTAAATCTCCATGCATCTGATTAATTGGGCAATAAGATGGTTTATCATTTTTTGTTTCTGTTGCCAACTTCTTACAGTTTTGTCGTGAAATAATTGCCTTTAAAGCAACGAACCAGGCTTCTGCTTCGTCCTTATCTTTACAGATCTACAGCAAATTGCCTACTGAGGGTTATTAAACTAATGGAAGGTTCATAACAGCACATTAGAGCTGTGTCCTAGTAAATATTTATCTTTGATCAGTATGTACAAAAATAATGGGATTACAAATTTAAGCATGACTACAGATAAAGAGATGAATTTCACACACCAGATCCAGTGATCTCTGCCCATATATAAGGGAGAATGATTGATGCTCTTTATCAGGTCTTGGATGTCTCAGGAAGATAGCCTGTCAAAGAAAGCAACACAGGAAACACTTTATTCATCTTACCAGATATTTCTTGATTATCATGAAAGTAACTGAACAGAGCTGGCAAGTGCCCTAATTTCGAAATAAAAAGAGGAGTTGACAAGTGAGCACAACGATGTGACAAGTAAAATAAAAAGGAAGAACAAGACAAAAGGGTATAGTAGCGAGTGCTTCCATATCATGGCAACTGCTTATTCTGTCTTAGAACATGGGGATTTAAAAAAATTTCCCCATTGTCTTTCATGACTCCCATGTGGGAAGCAGCTTTAGAAAGCTTGGCTGTGGTACAATCAACAAGGAGAACGGTGCAGACCTCCTAAACATGGTAACTGTTCATACTGTCTTCAACAAATGGAGACAGCTGAGCACATCTTCATGGCCTACCCTGCCACTAGGGAAGTCTTGTTCAGAATGCTAAGGAGTAGCATTGAATCAAATTTAGCACGACTGCAATTTTCAAGGCTGGAGACCTGGTGGCTAACAAGCCGGAATAGGTTACCGAAGATCAGCAGAAAGTACCATACTATTGTAACTTTGTGGTTTGGCAGTAGGGTAAGTAAGCCAATGATTTGACAAAAACTGGCAAAACAAACAGAGAGAGCTTACCCAGTCCATCAGAGAGGAAGGGACTCAGTGGCACTTGGTTGGAAAGCTTTGATTGACTTTGACTGTTCTCTTAATTTTCCTATTTTAGTTCGACAGATGAACTATGACTATGGAGTTTATCCCAACCCTTTAGGCAAATGATTTGTAAGTTTATAGCATCATTGTCTTATATTTGGCCTTGACACAGTTTATCTTAATGAAAATATACACATACCATATACGTGTTCATGAGCACTAACTTAATCCGAGTTACAGTTGATCATGTTTAAAACAGAAAACCCTTCCAGACTGATGAGGTGAATCGCATAATCATAAAACAGCAAAATATCCAAGTATGGACATACCGTACGCTGTCCAGGAATTATTTTCGATACTTGAATAAGGTTTAGCTTCTTCTCCATTCGCCCGGAGTGCCAGATGAGCATAGCCTCATCCTGAACAGTAAAAAAATGATAGTCATAGGCACAAGATTTACCAATGAAATGTTTCTTTACATAAAACATTAGGACACTGTGTTTATTCTTTTGGATATGCAGGTTTTTCTCAGAAGATCCTATGATGCAGAATGTACATGGCACTTGCACATTATGTATGTCTCCTCAGCCCGCATTATCTATCTGAGAATCAATAGATGGAGGACTTGCATGCCAAATGTAAGAGATTTAGTCTCAGGAAAATGCTAAACACAATGGTTAGAATTTACAAGTAAATGGTAGAGAAACAACCAAAAACTATCTCATCTAGTTGATTTAATAATACAACAAAATAGGCTAACACATTTTATTCACAGAAGAAGATACTATGGTACGTACATTGGAAAGTCTGAATGGGCAGAATTTTGGTTTTCCCCGCCGCCCATATTTCAACAAGTGTGTTCCTTTCTTCAGGGTTGTTATTGCCTAGCAATTCAAAAGGTCCCCGTTGAGTGATGGAAGATGAGAAGGCCATTCCATTACACACTACGAGAGCAAAATAAAAGTACAATTTTGAGAATAAAGCAAAGTTAATCCTCTTATGTTAATGCTGGTTCACATACACTGCCTTCATAAGTTTTAATTGTATCATTAGAATGTTATTATAATTTACATGCTCTTGGTACTCTCAGATAAGACATTATATGATTGATGCTCCCAGCTTCCCACCACCAAAATGTTGTTAAACCGACAACTTTGCAATTTGCATCAGGTGCTAAACCTGTAAACCACCTGCTTGTGTTTTCTGTTTTCCATGCCATAGGATTCAGACAATAATAGATCAAGCCATGTTACACTGCTTGAAGGTTATTGTCAGAAAATACGGAAGTAAACATGGGTGCATAACTGCATACACGTGAGTTGCAAAAAGAAAGCCTTTCAAAAATATTTAAAAATTCTCACAAATGTGTAGTATTAATAGAAAGTGCTCATACTATACAGCACAACATCATGACTTTAAAAAAAATCGAAATTTAGAATAGTTGCAAATTCGGCAAAATGAGAATACTGAGGAAGCTGGTATTTTTCCCTGAAAAACAAGAAATGAACCAAAATTCTAGTTCAGGTGGACTTAAACTTGGATCGTGGAGTTGCACATCTAAATGGGCCAGATAGGCTCGGTTCTTACACATCAGCTTACCCACTCCACCTAGCTGATAAACAGTTACCTGTTCGACATTCCTCTCAAAGGGATCGTTCTTCGAAGAATCTGCAGCCATGCAATACCCAGAGTCATATGCCACAAACTGAGTTCACTCCAACACCACATGTCTGTCGCAGCCACATAACTTCCTCCAAGCCAATACCACAAAAGGCAAACCCTGTAGCAAGGGATCTGCAGAATTATAAAATCTGAATCACTCATTCAAACACATCACTACAGCTAGACTCTTCATTTCTTCCCATTTTTACACTACACACGCATATGGAAGAGATAAACTATAGGAACTTTTAGGCACATACTCCAAATATGCCTGACATTAGCTTCAGATCAACTGTAAACACTATGCCTACCGACATGCCATCTGAGAACAAAAAATGCGGAGGTAAAGTGGGAGCACAATAGCTTAGACATTTTTGCCTTCAAACATCATTCAGTCAAGATAGTGGTAGGACCTGCAGTACTGCAACTTTCTTTGGTAAAAAATACAACTGACATAACTCTAACATAGACTAGGAAACAACGAATTCGGCAAGGCAATCACTCTCAGCAAGAGATTATCTCTAGATAAAAGATAAAGCATGCCCCCATTATCAGCATTGCACGAGTGGATACAAGATGTAAGGATGAATGTGGCACCCAGCATCAGCATTGCACAAGTAGATACAAGAGGTAAGGACGAATGTTCCCTGAACTAACAGCTGGAACAGATTCGCATCGAGGCAACGCTAGTGGTCCCACTCCCACGCAAGCTACTGCCAACGCCCAAAATTCACAACAATGTGAGCAGAACAATGGGGAAAACATCCCCAAAACGTGGACGTGATTCAGGGCATAAAAAAAATACGGCCCAATGACTAAAATGTAACCCTGAAACCGCTCCAGCACAAACGCATTTCGGCCGCAATCCAAGCCGCCCTCGCAAATCGCCCCCCAAAAACATGGGATTACCTCAGAGCTCGGGCCCGAATCATGGCTGGATTGGACGGAGCCGAGGCGATCCTTGTCGGCGCGGCAAGGGCGCCGGCGAGGTGATTCGGCGGCCGGATTCCTCCGGCCGGTCGGGGGCGAGGGGGGCGATCGGCGAGGGTTTTGCTCGACGCGTGTGCGGTGGGCGAGAAAGGCGGGCGGAGCGGCGGAGGAGAGAGAGGGGGCCAAACGAGCTCTCGCGCCGCGCGTTGCGGAAGAAGGGGCCCCGGCCTCCGGGAGGTGGCCGTGGGCCGGGTGCATGGACCAGGGAATGTGGCCTGGAGGTGGCAGTGGGCCGGGTGCATGGACCAGGGAATGTGGCCTGTGGGGTGAATGAACGGTGGGGATCGAGCTTTTTGCCGGGTAATTTTTGAGGAGCGGTCGGCGTTTGTCCCTGGAATCACGGACAATTTTATTACTACATATGAATGTCTGCATTATATGAAAATAAGTAGTTTTAAAGCAAACTGATTGTATGCACTAAAACTTGATAGGACGAAGATCGTACGACAGGCTAGAGTGTCCATATTTGAAGGCAATGATAAATAAGAAGAGTTAAAGCACATAGATTTTATGCACTAAAACTTGATATGACGAAGATCGTACGATGTGATCAAATAAAGCCGGCGTGGGTATCGTGGAGTACCATGTGTATTATATGAAAATTTTGGTGGGGTAGTAAACAAGGTCAAAGAAAGCCGGCGTGGGTATCGTGGAGTACCATGTGCAAGCCGAAGTATATGGGTGGTATGGGCTTTCGGGATATTGAACTGTTTAATCTTGCATTACTAGCCAGACAGTTTTGACGATTGCTTCAGGACTTGCTCTCCTTAAGTGTTAGAGGTCTAAAAGCAAGGTACTTCCCAGAGAATGATATTCTGCATGCAACTTTGGGGCCTCATCCGTCTCAAGTTTGGCGATCTTTGATAGAGGGCAGGGATGTCCTTGCTTTGGGACTAATTAAGAGGATTGGGACAGGAGCGGACACACCGATTTGGCAAGACAATTGGCTGCCACGTGATTATAAACTGAGACCAATTTGCCCGATTACGGCGAACCCGCCCCATCTGGTTTCGGAAACTGATCGATCCAGACACACGAACATGGGATACACAGGTCATTAATGAGCACATCATTGCACTGGATGTGGACATAATTATGAACATTCCTTTGAGCTATAGAGTGCAGTCGGACTTCTAGGCATGGCATTATGATAGGAGGGGGCTCTTCTCTGTCCGATCAGCTTACAGGATGATAAGTGTGATTAAGCATCAGAGAGAGGATTGGTTGGAACGCAGGTCGGGGCACTCAAATCAAGCAAAGGAGAAGAATTCATGATCGCATTTATGGAAGGTTAAAGTCCCATCAAAGGTTAGAGTTCTTTATGTGGAGATTGTCGCATATGTCTCTACCCCACGGGGACGACACGACATGAAAGGAAGATGGCAACCACGCCGGCTTGTTCAATCTACCATGCGGGCATTGATTCTTGCAGGCACTCTCTCTTTGAGTGCCGAATGGCACGGTGTGTATGGGCTTTGGATGATGAAGAGGTCCTAGAACACATGCTGTTAAATAGAACTGATGATGCTCGACTTTGGCTATTTTGGCTCTTCGAAACAATGAATCGGCAGGATCTGGCTAGGGTCCTAATCACAATGTGGGTCATTTGGTGGGCAAGAAGACGGGCGATACATGATGACGAATTTCAAAGCCCTTTGTCCACTGTGTGTTTCATCAATCGATACTTAGAGGATCTTGACATAGCTACAAATAGAAGGCCAACGGCTGTTGCAAAATCTCCTAAGCCACGAGTTCAGTGTTGGATTGCACCGGGAGAAGAAGCAGCAAAAAAAATGTTGATGGGGCTCTTTCCTGCAATGGCAGGTCAGGTGCGTCTGCTGTGATTTGTAGGGACAAGGATGGCAACTACTTGGGATCCTCAACAGTTACTTTTGATGGGCTGGTAGACGCGGCAAGCCTCGAAGCGCATGCATGAAGAGAGGCTCTTGCACTGGCAAGAGACCTATAAACATCTCACATGTGATCGTGGTGTCGGATATCAACTGGAGGACATATTCATCATATGCACTAGTCATAGATGAGATTAAGGAGTCCATGCAAGATTTTGTTAAAGTTAGTTTTCGTTATGAGTGTAGGGAAGCAAATTTCGAAGCACACGCCATCGCTAAGGTTGCTTCATCGTTTCCTTCTGGTCGCTGTTTGTGGCTAGGAATTCTCCCAGACACTGTTTGTATTCCCTCAACTTTGAACTCTGAATAAAATCCTTAGTTCACCTAAAAAAAAGTTTTTTCACATGGGGGGGGGGGGGGGGGGGGGGTTCATGGAAACGGTGCGGCGTTCACTTGTTGGAGGATTACAAAAATTGTTTGTTTTCAAACAGGCAGGCTGATTATTTATTTATTTTTGCAAATTTCTTGCAGGTTCGAGAAGAAATACTAGTAGAAAAAAACATGATTACAAGGTCATGCACACTCTAATCCCACAAGATTTTTTCCCACCGAAGTTTGCCTAACTGCGCTATATATTTGAGGCAGAGAATAATATAATAAAATGACTGTATGCATCGAGGTCATCCTTCATTTCCAAAAAAAAAAAATTCGAGGCAGCGCAAACCCAGTGAAAAGTGCTCGAAGAAGTGCTTAGGAATATAAACATCATTTTTTCTTAAGCAGCTGCTAAACACATATTTGTAGATCACAAATGCTTAGTTTGGCACATTTTCTAAAAACGGCTCAATTTGACAGTGTTATAGATATAAACGCTAGTGTTTAAAACATCAGTTTTCTTTTTTCTAAGCACCTACACGCTTAGGATTGAGGGACAGAAGGAGCTACAGGCCAACAAGGAATAGAAGAAGCTGTTCCACTCGGAGCTCTTCTTTTTTTTTTAAAAAGCTTAACTCACATTTCAGGAGCGGATGCTGCTCGAGCTAAAGATATGCCCCCAACTCTTGAACAGCTCTCACTTGCCTTGGCCGGTAGCTTGAAATAAACGCTAATGTTTAAAACATCAGTTTTCTTTTTTCTAAGCACCTACACGCTTTGTATTGTGGTCTGTGCATGACCTAATAGGCTCGGTTAAAATTTCATGACCCAAATATTGCACACAGAAAAAAAAAACTTCTAATTGTATTTAATGCCTAGGTCAATTTCCTAAGTATGCAATATGAATTTAATGAAAAGTAACTACAGCTTGGTAAAGAGTACAAAGCTGCATTTTTCATAACTTAGACATAACAAAAATAAATAAATCTTTGCGCTCATTTGAAGTTCTTAATTCTAAAAAAGTCTTCAGAATGTTTTAAACGCACAACTTGCCCGCACTAACAGACAGGAAATCGCTATGTTCGAAGCAAGCGATGTCTAGTAGAGGCACATAATCAGTTTGTCTAGCCAAATCTGTTACTAATATGCAAAACAACATTACATCATCTGGGAACATGTCAATGCTGGCGCCTATATACAAGAATTCAGCCGTCACATAGTTCTTGTGGTACCAATTACGATTTGGTAGACACATCATGCAATCCTCAAGCGCGTGCGTGGAAAGCTCTTCATCAGGCAGAATCCAAGAAGACTGCATGAAAAGTAGAATTGCATCTTTGTAAGGAAGAGCCTTCTCTACTAATCATAACGCAAATCTAATTTGGCATTAACATCCAGCTTGTAAGTACACTTTGCTAACCTGATTTAGTGTCGGTAATTTTTATCGTAGAATGGATTTTCACCCCATGAATCTCTCTCAGCCTTGCCCATCTTTTCAGCTTCCGCCTCCTGCAAGATTGACCGCCTCGTGCTCCTAAACTTTGAAGGCTTTGTACTTGTAGACTGAAAAGAGTTGATAAATTAATTGCACTAGCTAGAAGGAAGATAAAACATATAGAGGGGAAGTACAATTTATGTAAGTGTAGCAATTGAACTATCGAGCACGCTGGTGCAAGAAAACCTGCAAGTCAATGCTATACAATGCAAGCATTCAAAAGAGTGAGTTAATCAGCTAGTTATGTTACTTCACTTACAGTAAAAATGGCATGATTCATAAACCAGTAAAAATGGCGTCACAGTACTACGCAGACTAGCATGAAAGAAGGACAAATATCACATAAATGACACAAGCAGGAATATAGAAACACTCCAATAGATAAACATATGATACTAAAGTAATGCATTTGCAAGTATTTTAGCCGACAACAGGAATACCTTGCTAATTAGCTTCTCAAACGCTTCCGGTCCATTTAGTTCAATATATTTCTCAGCGGCTGAGAGTACGTCATCAGATTTACTCAACTTCTCCTTCCTTGGGACGTACCAGATGTTGACTATTTGGCGATTCACAAACATTGGCCGCGCAAAATGCTCGTAAACATAAGCAGCACCATTGAAGCAAGGAAAGACTAGCCAGCAGTTGAAGAACAGTTTTCCATAGGGCCAGAATGGAAGCCTCAAAAAACAATGTTAAGAAGGTAAGAGGAATATTTAATCTAGTATATTAAGAAACTCCAGCTTGCAGAGGTAAGAGGAAAATTTAACCAAAGCCGTCCAATGATCAAGGGTAATTCTGGTTACAGGATTTTTTTTACTTATGCAAGTTATTTCTGATGCGTTGAAAACGAAATGTTTTGTCTTTTAATGTAAAAAACACACCTATGTTTCTTCGTTCATACCATAAGAATGGATTACAAATTATACTACATACACAATGATCGATATACTCCCTCCTTCCATCTATATAGGGCCTAATGCGTTTTTCGAGGTTAACTTTGACCAAATGTTAGAGCAATAATACTCCCTCCATTCCCTTATACAAGGCCACAACCAAAATTACATCTTGCATCAATACAAGGCCACCAACAATAACCGAGGCAAAAAATAATGAAGTTTCTTCGTACTAGCAACTATTTAATACTTACATGCATGTAATCATAATGACACTTAGCTACTTACTTCCCATTCATTCGTTGCATGCTTGTGGCGTATTAATGATCCCGATTAACAAAAAGAAAAGTTGACTTGAAAAGCAGTCATTAAGTTTTATCTTGGTACCTGTAATATGAGTTTGTGGCCTTGTATAAGGGAATGGAGGGAGTATATGACATGCAACTTACACAAACATATCGTCAAATTCGTATGTGAAAGGAGCTTTCAATGATATAATTTTCACATTATGCATGCCATGTACTATTAATCTTGTCAATAGTCAAAGACGTTCTTAAAAATGCATTAGGCCCTATATAGATGGAAGGAGGGAGTAGCAAAATTTCAGTTTCAAGTTGTTAATATTTGTTGGCGAGGACATTCTTATTCTTCTGTGCCATACATGTAGATCATGAATTGAATCAAAGATGCAAAGTAGCACTAGCACGTGCAACATCCGTCCAGGTTGTATTTTGAACTTGAAGCATAGCAGTAGCACATCTGGCCCATTTTATCGACAATGCATAGCATTCTGTTCTTATACTACCTACCTAAGTGCTTTCAAAGTTCCGTAAGTATCAAATGGTTGTGTTAGTGATGCCATGTAAACTAAAGTAAATAGTATGCACTGGAGACACTACCCTGTGCGTTCGGTTTATTCGGTTTACATGGTTCGGTTTATACGGTTTTTCGGTTTGTACGGTATTAATACTTCGGTAAATACAGTATGAAATTAAAATACGGTTCGGTTTCGGTATATACCAAATTATTTCGGTATGGTTTCGGTATATACCATAAAAACCAAAGTTGACGCGAATTTGAAAATGACGTAATAATAATTTGCAAATTTATGACTCAAAACACATACTATTTTACACAAATAGTATATGACTATATATATAAGTATATATGCATGCATTAATTCATCTGTTGATGGTTATGGACGTGCTTAGCATTTTAAAAAGAGAAAAATGACTATGTTACAAGAAAATTTTACATGCTTATTAGTGAATTTGACTCATGTACAAGAAAAATGACAACTTGTATGGTTGTTCATCTCAAGAAATATAAATTTATTTTTACTTCGGTTTATTCGGTTAACCGTTCGGTTTTTCGGTATATACCATAAAAACCAAAGTTCAAATCGGTATGAAAAGTTCATACCATACCAAAACCAGAAACCATAAAAACCATAAAATCGGTTCGGTTCGGTTTATTTTCGGTATGGTTTTTCGGTTCGGTTTTGAAATGCACAGGGTGAAAGCAAGGAAACGAAAACTAATATAGAATTAATACAACAAATTACCTCCTTATTTCCTTATTATCCATGGTGCTTTAGTTATGTATCGTTTCCCTCCAGACTTATATTGAGTGCAAAGTCTACGACAACCTTACGAGGTAATAGTAAGTATGAACCATTAGGTTACATAGGATTAACGGCTCATACTAGTTTGATTGCAGTCTTATAATTTCTCTCTCAGGAAAGCATATCTGAACATCAATTCGCCTTGTAATAGGATTGATGACTCATATTAGTTTGACTCTAGTAAAGGGCAGCCCGGTGCACGTAGCTCCCGCTTGCGCAGGGTTCGGGGAAGGGTCCGACCACTTTGGGTCTTTTGTCGCAGTCTTTCCCTACATTTCTGCAAGAGACTGTTTCCAGGACTCGAACCCATGACCTCATGGCCACAAGGCAACAGCTTTACTGCTGCACCAAGGCTCCCCTTCCGTTAGTTTGATTGCAGTCTTATAAAAGAAGACATTATTGCAGTCCTATAATTTCTCTCTTATGAAAAGATATGTGATCATCTATCCGCCTCTTGGTGCATCAAATAGTTATATTCAGGTATCTCCAATGATTTTAGCAACAAATAATAAATAACACAAAAAAACCAAGAAAAGCATAAAAGGGAGCACATTGAATCAGGGCCAATTCTTCTCTTCATCTTTTAGTGTTACAGCTTTCACTACTGGAAAGTAGAAATTATGAGGAGTGCCACCAACACTGAACATTTTGGGGTATTTAAGGTCTAAAATTCTAAAATATAGTGTATCTGAAGAGCCAGAAAAGTGATGTTTACCATTCAAGTATCGGAGCAAAAGTGAGCTCAAACAAAGTGATAAACGAGTACAGCACCCAGTAAGTAAGCCATTGCTGATCATCTACTTGAGATTTTGTTTCAATTGCTCTCACAGAAGCATATCTGCAAACAGTGTTAACAGAGAAAATGTGGAAATTACAACAGTGGAAATCAGTACCAAGATGAAAAGAGGTAAGTGAATCATGAAACTGAGGATAATGGTAATACTTACAGAGGATAAGCAAGCGAAACTAGTGGCCTGCAAAGAGGAACCAAGATTAAATTGGAACTAAAAGCACTTAGGTATAGCATTTAGAATCCCTAAAAAAAAGTATAGTATTTAGAAAAATATCCTAGTCCTGAAGCTAAAGGCATCACACAGACATAGAGCCAGCTATGTCTCTCGGAGAATACATGATAAGACGGCATTATCATTTTTAAGATGAAATATGTTTATTCTTAACAGTTAACCCCATTGTCTGTACTGACATGACAACAATGCAGACAAGCTACTGCACCAACAAAATGTATTTAGCTCCGCAAGATTGTAGCAGCACATCACAGCAGATCCAGTAGTCAAATTGAGCAGAGTTTGTAGAACACCGTATCCAAGTTATATCCTGAACACCAACCACTCTCTTCAAATAGACCCGCAGCATTGCTTCCTCCTCTAGGCACGGCTACATTTGCACTGGAGATATAAACGTGTCCCGGACAGAGGAATCGGTATATCTGTCCTTAACTTCCTATTATCCCCACAGCACTGGGGCATACAGATCAGCAAGACGGGCATTAAGTTGCGCAACACAAACTGCTGTCAGCAGTCAGCACCACGTGGTTGGTAATCTCTGTGGAAGCATCAAGCATACAGCTAGTCCAAGATGCAAACATAAACAAGTACTCCACTTGATGCTCTCAAAGAAAGCATCAGGATATCACGCAGAAAACCCCAACTTTGAAGCTAGGGCTTTGAAGTAGCATATTTTCCGTTGCCACTCTCAGAGAAGGAACCAATATAAGGACACGACAAAAAAAATCCTAACTTTGACACTAGGGCTTTGAAGTACAGTCGGATTATTTTTTTCGACCGACACTCTCAGAGACAGCATCAATATAAGGAAACAGGAAAAGAAATCCTAACTTTGACACTAGGGCTTTGAAGCAGGGCATTTACATTTTCTTCCGCCAGCAAGATCCACATGACCCACACGCATTTGCTCACCCTTACCCCGGGACAGCACCTACGAATCGACCGCTCCAAGATTCTCGCACATCTTCGCCACAAAACCCAAGCCCCAAGCGCAGCCTACCAGGCTAACGACATGAACGGCAGATCCATGACATGAGGAAACCGCAGCAACGATGAATCCCCCCAAACTAATCGACCAGTGAACCAATCGCCGGGCGAGGATGCAGCCTTGAACCAGAGCAAGAAAGGGGGAGGGGAAGGGAAGGGGGAGGAGCCCGTACCCGGCGAGGACGTCGAAGTTCTTGGCCAGCACCTTGAGGAAAGATCCGGACCCCATCCCTCTCGCACTCCCCTCCTCCTACCCCTGCTGCTTCCTCGACTCCACTCGCTCCCCCCTCCTGGGTTCCGCAGTACTAGCACCTACTACTACCCTAGTGCGGCGCCGTCGGGGCGTGCGCACAGTAGTGGGAGCAGATTCCTCTTCTTTGCGAGCCGTTGGTGTTTGGTGCACGCGCTTTCTTCTTTTTCACTCGTCTTTTCTCTGGTTTACTTTCTCGCTCTCGTTTTCTTTTCTTTATTATATACGCGAGATACTCTTCGGCATCTTTTCTGAGACGTTTCTCGCTCCTTGCGTATGGCCGACCGCCCTGTGCCGGGACGCCGACGGCTCCTGGGTAGCGGCCACCGCAGAAGGTTCTAGAGTACTTCCATCGTTCACTGGCTGGTAAGGTGGGCTCCTTCAGTTTGGCCCATCAATGAAAATGCGTGGATTTCAGTGCAGTTTTGGCCCGTTAAGTCTTGTGAAAGCATAACATATCTAAAGGCCATCGGTTGCAGAAGATCTTAATCTGCATAATATCATAGTTGCATCTGATAGGCAAGAAGTGGTTAACGATATCAATAGGGGGACGAGGGGCCCCAATGCTGGTATAGTGCATGAAATAATAGGTCGTAAGAATAGTTTTCAGTTATGTAATTTCATTCATAAGCATAGAACTACAACTATGAGGCTCATAAACTTGCCAAGTTTTTTTGTAACCTAGATTCAGGTAGACATGTGTGGTTGGAGAATCCTCATAACCCAACAGTTGTACCTACAAACGTTGCTTTGGAATAGTAAAGTTTGGTGAGTTTTTCTCAAAAAAAATCTAAAGGCCATCGGAATTTTTACTTTTCCATCTAGCTAGGGTTACTTTTCTGGCAAACCCAACGCTGGTTAAGGGCGATTTTCCTAACCAGTGGGGCTGGCCCATTTATCTGTTTTAATCTGTAGGTTTTTTTTCTTCGGTTTCCGAAAACGCAAAAGAAGTGCGTGCAGTGTGAGTCGAACAGGCGACCTCCTGTTTTTGAGGTGCAATGCACTAATCACCCCGCCACACAACCTCATCTGATATTGTTCATATTTCTCTTTTTTTTATTAATTCTACTTTTTCTTTCCTTTTTTCCTTTTTCTTCTTCTAGTTCGATGAACTTTTTGGCGAAATTAATGAACCTGTTTCAAAAAGTTGTTGAATTGTTTTTCAAATTTTGATGTTTTTTTCAAATTTGATGAACCTTTTTCATATTTGATGAACTTTTTTCAAATCAATGAACTTTTTCTCAAAATCGTTGATTTATGTTTCAAATTTGATGAATTTTTTTCTAATTCAATTAACTTTTTCTCAAAATAGTTGACTTTTGTTTCAAATTTGATGAACTTTTTACAAATTTGATGATTTTTTTTCAAATTCGATGAACATTTTTCAAATTTGATGAATTATTTTTAAATTGACAAACTTTTTCCATTTTTATGAACTTTTTTTAATTGATACAAACCTTTCTCAAATTTTTATTTTCTTTCAATACGTGGTTTTTGTGAATGTTTTTTCAAATTTATGTTTTCTTTATTCAAATAATTTATAGCTGGTATATAATACTACTATATGTTTAATGTTTGTACTAAAAAGAAAGGTCAAATAGTGTTGTTTCCTCTAATAAACAACAAAGTGAGTTTGTCCTCGTGGTTAACATGTGTGGCATTCAAATTGGCGGCCACAGTTTGATTCCTAATCCAGCCGAATAAAAGTTTTTTCCTTCGCATTTTGCCTTTCACCAGTTTGCAACACCACTACTAGGAAAAGAGCTATAGCTAATATGAACATTAATGACGCACCATGTATGTGGTGTGCCACTGTTATATAGCAATGACACACCAGATACAGGTGCGCCATTAGTGTCCTCATTACTAATGACGCACCAGACACATGGTGCGTCATTACTAGCAAATTTTTTATTTTTTCAAAACTATTAATGGTGCACCAGGGCACAGTGTGCCATTATTAGTTTTAACTAAACTAGTAATGGTGCACCACACTCTCTGTGCGCCACTACTAACAATTTTCTTTTCAAAACTAGTAATGGCGCACATTTGTGAAGTGCGTCATTACTAGTTCAAACTAGTAATGGCGCACCACAACCACGGTGCGCCAATATTAACAATTATATTTTTTTTTACAAAACTAGTAATGGCGCACCCCTAACTGGTGCGCCATTAGTAACCAGGGTTACTAATGGCGCATTTTTAGGTGGTGTGCCATTAGTAACTTGAGATCAGCTAGATATTTTGGACAGCCACCTACCACACTCATTTTCCCCACTTCATTCTCTCCACCTCGTCCTCCAAGCTTGTCTCGGCTGCCTCCTCCTCCTCACCTCATTTGCACCATAGATTCACTCAAATTAAGTGGTTAAATTACATTTTTTGATAGGTAAGTAGGGGGAAAGCTTTCTTTATGTTGTAGATCTACTTTTTTCTCCCTCCAACAACATGCACATGCACTTTTTATGGCCTAGCTAGATCTACGTATGTTTGTGGTGTTGCATATGTTTGTGGTGTTGCATATATGTTTGTGTTTGCAGGTACCGGTATTTGAAATGCGATAGTTGCCAATATTTTGCCGGAATGTTGATTCATTTTCGTTTCGGCGAGAATTTGGCACGATGCATTCTTTTGGTCCTATTTTTAGGCAAAGTCATGCCAAATTTTTTCTTGGTTCTAAAATATCGTTTTGCTCTACCCCGCAGGCGACCATGGTCTGCACGATGATCGAAGGCATCGTGAATAGGTTTTTGAGCTCCGCGAAGGCCGAGATGCTTCAAAAGAACGAGACGGAGATAAGATGTCCGTGTCGAAAAATGCAAGCTGAAGAGCCTTATTGCGGACCCGAATTCCGGACAGGTGCGGGACCACCTGCTCTTGCGTGGTTTCATGGATGGCTATCGGTGGCAAGGTGATGAAGATGACTATGAAGTCGTCCATGGGGCCGGGCAAGAAATGAGGAAGGGCAGCAAGACAACCACCCCGGCGAGGGCGGGCGAGAAGACGAAGAATCTCCAGGACATGATCACCACGGTGATGCTGTACATAGTCATCATGTAGAAGATGCCAGACATGATGATGAGGAAGATCAAGACGAAGGGCATGATCATGAAGATGAAGATGCCGGAGCAGACGACGATGGACCATCGATGGGCTGGGTGCAGGACCCTCATATTCAAGAGCTGCTTCTCAAGCAGACGGATAACGCAAGAGCTGCCGCCCGAGAGAAAGCCAAACTGGATCAACTGGAGATAGACGTGATTACTCCATTGTATGAAGGATGCAGGCCCGAGGATACCCGCCTGAAAGTACGCTCATGGCTCTGGAGATGAAGGTAAACACAAAATGATCGACGCATACTTCGACAAGAACATGTCATTCTGGCACGAACGTCTTCCCAAGGGGAACAAGTGCCCGACCAGTTTCGAGGAGGCGAAGAAAATTGTGTGTCCTCTGGATTTACTGCACGTGAAATACCATGTGTGCATGAACAATTGCATCATTTATCGGGACGAGCACGCAAAGTCTACCATATATCCGGTGTGCGGCGTCACTCGATACAAGAAGAGGAAGAAAGCTCCTCGAAAAGTGGTGTGGTACTTTCTGATCACTCCTCGTGTGCAGCGGTATTTCACGGACCCTAAGCTAGCAAAGCTCCTGCATTGGCACAAGGATAGGGAGGAGAAGAAGCGAGAAGATGACGGAAATGATCCGGAGATAAATAAAAAAGACAAGATGCTGAGTCACCCTAAGGATGCGAGCCAGTGGCAAGCGTTGAACTTCGAACACCCAAAATTTGGGGCCGATCCAAGGAACATCGTGCTGGGCGCGAGCACCGATGGAGTCAATCTGTTTGGCTGCCAGAGAAGCACACATAGCACCTGGCCTATGTTTGTGTGGATGTACAACCTTCCCCCCTGGTTGTGCATGAAGAGGAAGTACATTCACGTGAGTATGCTAATTGAAGGGCCGAAACAACTAGGGAACGGCATCAATCCGTATCTGGGGCTGCTGAAAGAGGAGCTAGACACCCTGTGGAAAACACCAGCCAATACGTGGGACGCTGCAGAGAAAGAATATTTCCCTATGAGAGCTGCACTGCTCACGACGGTGCACGAGTATCTCGGTTACGAATATCTCACGGGGCTGGTGGTCCACGGATTTTCTGTATGCATCAGGTGCATGGATGACACAACATATCGCTAGCTAGATAGAGATCCCGGGTCTTCGAAAACTGTGTTCATGGGACATCGAAGGTGGCTTCGCGACAATGACCCACGGAGAAAACGCAAGGATCTGTTAGATGGTGAAACCGAACCCCGAAGATGCCCGTGTACGAGGAGCGGCGAGGAAATAGACGAACTGTTGAAAAATTGGAAAGATTGCCCACTGCCGGGAAAGAAGCAAAAGGAGGCAGAGCCGGGAAAGAAGCGAAAGGCGCCAGAGCCACTGCTGAAGGTATGGAAAACGAGGTCTGTTTTCTCGGACTTGCCGTACTGGAAGATCCACCGTGTGCCTCACAGCCTTGATGTCATGCATATCACGAAGAACGTGCGCGAGAGTCTGCTTGGTACCCTGCTCAACATGCCAGAGAGGACCAAAGATGGGCTGAAAGCAAGGGCAGACTTGAAATCAATGGGCATCAGGGAGGAGCTTCACGCTAATGATGATGATGATGAGGCGAAGCAGGACACAGTAAGTCATCGCAAAGGCAAAAAGGCCAAGAAGACCGGAAATGAATACCCTCCCGTGTGCTTCACTCTAAGTCAGGAGGAGATCGAGCAGTTTTTCACCTGCCTCGTAGGAGTAAAACTTCCTTACGGTTACGCGGGGAAGATAAGCAGATACCTAGACTCAGCGAAGCAGAAGTTCAACGGGATGAAGTCTCACGACTGTCACGTGCTGATGACGCAGATACTTCCAGTTGCAATCCGTGGGATCATGGACGTGCACGTCCGTGAAATGCTATTTGGCCTATGCAACTTTTTCGACGTCATATCTCGGAAGTCGGTTGGCGTGAGGCAACTCAGAAGGCTACAGGAAGAGATCGTGGTGATACTATGCGAGCTTGAGATGTACTTCCTGCCCGCATTCTTCGATGTTATGGTGCATCTGCTGGTCCATATCATGGAGGATATCATCCAACTCGGGCCGACGTTCCTGCACAGCATGATGCCGTTCGAAAGTATGAATGGTGTCATCAAAGGATACATTTGCAACATGTCACGTCTAGAGGGAAGCATAGCTAGGGGCTTTCTGACCAAAGAGTGCATCTCCTATTGCACGAATTATCTAGGCATCGAGAACCCCGTTGGTCTGCCCGTCAACAGGCACCTCAGCAGGCTCGCTGGATGGGGTCACCGCGATGGTCGCCGCGAAATGCATGTCGACTTCAAGGGTCGACTCGCCGACTTTGAAAGAGCAAACCTAGATGCGCTAAAACACATAGACGTGGTCGATCCTTGGGTGGTAGAGCACAAAACCTTTATTGAGAAGACGTACAATGACCGAGGCCAACAGAGGACGGACGGAGATATAATCAAAGAGCACAACTCATGTTTCACGCGTTGGTTCAAGGAGAAGCTTCCGTCGTACCCTTTACATGAGGATTCTTCCGTGGAAGAAAAACTCATATTTGCCTTGTCACAGGGCGCCGAGCACAACCTGATGACTTATGAGGCGTACGATATCAACGGCTACACATTCTACACCGAGGACAAGGACATGAAGAGCGATGGTTATCAGAACTCCGGGGTAACGATGGAATCCTACACCGGTAACGACAAGGACAGATACTACGGAAGGATCAAGGAGATATGGGAGCTGAGCTACGCTAGAGAGAAGGTCCCGATGTTCCGTCTCAGATGGGCCAAGAGCATCCTAAAAGAAGACCGGTATTTCAACACCATGGTTATACCCGAAGCCAAATCCAAGACCGCGGGCGCAAACGTCACTGCGAAAAATGAGCCATGGGTACTGGCTTCCCAAGTGGACCAATGCTTCTTCATTACCGACCCGTCAAAGCCCAGTCGTATTGTCGTGAGGAGAGGCAAAAGGAAGATCATCGGAATGGATGGAGTCGCCAATGAGCAAGACTTTGACAAGTACGGCGACCCGAATATGGAACATGACGACGACGATGAAGTGCCATACACCACAAGAAGAAGCAGGACCATGATACGTCTCCAACGTATCTATAATTTTTGATTGCTCGATGCTATATTATCTACTGTTTTGGACATTATTGGGCTTTATTATCCATTTTTATATTATTTTTGGGACTAACCTATTAACCGAAGGCCCAGCCCAGAATTGCTGTTTTTTCTGCCTATTTTAGGGTTTCGAAGAAAAGGAATATCAAACAGAGTCCAAGCGGAATGAAACCTTCAGGAACGTGATTTTTAGGAAGATTATGATCCGGGAGACTTGGTGTTGGGTTTCGTAGTAATTTCAAAAAAATTCCTACGCACACGCAAGATCATGTGATGCATAGCAATGAGAGGGGAGAGTATTGTCTACGTACCCAACGCAGACCGACTGCGGAAGCGCTGACACGACGTAGAGGAAGTAGTCGTACGTCTTCACGATCCAACCGATCAAGCACCGAAACTACGGCACCTCCGAGTTCGAGCACACGTTCAGCTCGATGACGATCCCCGGACTCCGATCCAGCAAAGTGTCGGGGAAGAGTTCCGTCAGCACGATGGCGTGGTGACGATCTTGATGAACTACAGCAGCAGGGCTTCGCCTAAACTCCGCTACAATATTATCGAGGAATATGGTGGCAGGGGGCACCGCACACGGCTAAGGAATAGATCACGTGGATCAACTTGTGTGTTTCTGGGGTGCCTCTGCCTCAGTATATAAAGGAGCTAAGGGGGGAGAGGGGCGCCGGCCAGGAGGAGGGCGCAGGAGGAGTCCTACTCCTTCCGGGAGTATGACTCCCCCCCAATCCTATTCCAACTAGGATTCCCAAGGGGGGAAAGAGAGAGAGGGGGGACGGCCACCTTCTCCTAGTCCTAATAGGACTAGGGGAGGGGGGAGGTGCGCAGCCACCTTGGGCTGCCCCTTTCTCCTTTCCACTAAGGCCCATGAAGGCCCATATGGCTCCCGGGGGGTTCCGGTAATCTCCCGGTATCCCGGTAAAATCCCGATTTCACCCGGAACACTTTCGATATCCAAATATAGGCTTCCAATATATCAATCTTTACGTCTCGACCATTTCGAGACTCCTCGTCATGTCCGTGATCACATCCGGGACTCCGAACAACCTTCGGTACATCAAAATGCATAAACTCATAATATAATTGTCATCGTAACCTTAAGCGTGCGGACCCTACGGGTTCGAGAACAATGTAGACATGACCGAGACACGTCTCCAGTCAATAACCAATAGCGGGACCTGGATGC
Organism: Triticum timopheevii; assembly: GCA_963921465.1. NCBI lineage: Eukaryota > Viridiplantae > Streptophyta > Magnoliopsida > Poales > Poaceae > Triticum > Triticum timopheevii. The sequence continues at coordinate 142,657,532 of OY997273.1, forward strand.
CCATATTGGCTCCTACATATTCTACGAAGATCTTTATCGGTCAGAGCGCATAACAACATACGTTGTTCCCTTTGTCATCGGTATGTTACTTGCCCGAGATTCGATCGTCGGTATCCAATACCTAGTTCAATCTCGTTACCGGGAAGTCTCTTTACTCGTTCCGTAATACATCATCTCACAACTAACATATTAGTTGTAATGCTTGCAAGGCTTATGTGATGTGTATTACCGAGAGGGCCCAGAGATACCTCTCCAACAATCGGAGTGACAAATCCTAATCTCGAAATACGCCAACCCAACATCTACCTTTGGAGACACCTGTAATGCTCCTTTATAATCACCCAGTTACGTTGTGACGTTTGGTAGCACCCAAAGTGTTCCTCCGGTAAATGGGAGTTGCATAATCTCATAGTTATAGGAACATGTATAAGTCATGAAGAAAGCAATAGCAACATACTAAACGATCGGGTGCTAAGCTAATGGAATGGGTCATGTCAATCAGATCATTCAACTAATGATGTGACCTCGTTAATCAAATAACAACTCTTTGTTCATGGTTAGGAAACATAACCATCTTTGATTAACGAGCTAGTCAAGTAGAGGCATACTAGTGACACTTTGTTTGTCTATGTATTCACACATGTATTATGTTTCCAGTTAATAAAATTCTAGCATGAATAATAAACATTTGTCATGATATAAGGAAATAAATAATAACTTTATTATTGCCTCTAGGGCATATTTCCTTCACTTGGACCATATTCTAAGCCGTAAAGAATGGCACACTATCGTTGTGGTTTTGACTCCTGGAATATGTTAAAGAACTCCCACTTAGATAGACATCCCTCTAATCTTCTAAGTGATTACGTGATCCAAATCAACTAAACCATAACCGATCATCACGTGAGATGGAGTAGTTTTCAATGGTGAACATCGTTTATGTTGATCATATCTACTATATGATTCACGCTCGACCTTTTGATCTCCGTGTTCCGAGGCCATATCTGCTTATGCTAGGCTCGTCAAGTTTAACCTGAGTATTCTGCGTGTGCAAAACTGGCTTGCACCCTTTGTAGATGGACGTAGAGCTTATCACACTCGATCATCACGTGGTGTCTGGGCACGACGAACTTTGGCAACGGTGCATACTCAGGGAGAACACTTATTGATAATTTAGTGAGAGATCATCTTATAATGCTACCGTCAATCAAAGCAAGATAAGATGCATAAAAGGATAAACATCACATGCAATCAATTTAAGTGATATGATATGGCCATCATCATCTTGTGCTTGTGATCTCCATCTCCGAAGCACTGTCATGATCTCCATCGTCACCGGCGCGACACCTTGATCTCCATCATAGCATCATTGTCGTCTCGCCAATCTTATGCTTCCACGACTATCACTACCGTTTAGTAATAAAGTAAAGCATTACATCGCGATTGCATTGCATACAATAAAGCGACAACCATATGGCTCCTGCCAGTTGCCGATAACTCGGTTACAAAACATGATCATCTCATACAATAAAATTCAGCATCATGCCTTGACCATATCACATCACAACATGCCCTGCAAAAACAAGTTAGACGTCCTCTACTTTGTTGTTGCAAGTTTTACGTGGCTGCTACGGGCTTAAGTAAGAACCAATCTCACCTACGCATCAAAACCACAACGATAGTTTGTCAAATAGACTCCGTTTTAACCTTCGCAAGGACCGGGCGTAGCCACACTCGGTTCAACTAAAGTTGGAGAGACAGTCGCCCGCAAGCCATCTATGTGCAAAGCACGTCGAGGGAACCGGTCTCGCGTAAGCGTACGCGTAAGGTTGGTCCGGGTCGTCTCGTCCAACAATGCCGCCGAACCAAAGTATGACATGCTGGTAGGCAGTATGACTTGTATCGTCCACAACTCACTTGTGTTCTACTCGTGCATATAACATCAACATAAATAACCTAGGCTCGGATGCCACTGTTGGGTTTCGTAGTAATTTCAAAAAATTTCCCACGCACACGCAAGATCATGTGATGCATAGCAACGAGAGGGGAGAGTATTGTCTATGTACCCAACGCAGACCGACTGCGGAAGCGCTGACACGACGTAGAGGAAGTAGTCGTACGTCTTCACGATCCAACCGATCAAGCACTGAAACTACGGCACCTCCGAGTTCGAGCACACGTTCAGCTCGATGACGATACCCGGACTCCGATCCAGCAAAGTGTCGGGGAAGAGTTCCGTCAGCACGACGGCGTGGTGACGATCTTGATGAACTACAGCAGCAGGGCTTCGCCTAAACTCCGCTACAGTATTATCGAGGAATATGGTGGCAGGGGGCACCGCACACGGCTAAGGAATAGATCATGTGGATCAACTTGTGTGTTTCTGGGGTGCCTCTGCCTCAGTATATAAAGGAGCCAAGGGGGGAGAGGGGCGCCGGCCAGGAGGAGGGCGCAGGAGGAGCCCTACTCCTTCCGGGAGTAGGACTCCCCCCCAATCCTATTCCAACTAGGATTCCCAAGGGGGGAAGAGAGAGAGGGGGGCCGGCCACCTTCTCCTAGTCCTAATAGGACTAGGGAAGGGGGGAGGTGCGCAGCCACCTTGGGCTGCCCCTTTCTCCTTTCCACTAAGGCCCATGAAGGCCCATATGGCTCCCGGGGGGTTCCGGTAATCTCCCGGTAACCCGGTAAAATCCCGATTTCACCCGGAACACTTCCGATATCCAAATATAGGCTTCCAATATATCAATCTTTACGTCTCGACCATTTCGAGACTCCTCGTCATGTCCGTGATCACATCCGGGACTCCGAACAACCTTCGGTACATCAAAATGCATAAACTCATAGTATAACTGTCATCGTAACCTTAAGCGTGCGGACCCTACGGGTTCGAGAACAATGTAGACATGACCGAGACACGTCTCCGGTCAATAACCAATAGCGGGACCTGGATGCCCATATTGGCTCCTACATATTCTACGAAGATCTTTATCGGTCAGACCGCATAACAACATACGTTGTTCCCTTTGTCATCCGTATGTTACTTGCCCGAGATTCGATCGTCGGTATCCAATACCTAGTTCAATCTCGTTACCGGGAAGTCTCTTTACTCGTTCCGTAATACATCATCTCACAACTAACATATTAGTTGTAATGCTTACAAGGCTTATGTGATGTGTATTACCGAGAGGGCCCAGAGATACCTCTCCGACAATCGGAGTGACAAATCCTAATCTCGAAATACGCCAACCCAACATCTACCTTTGGAGACACCTGTAATGCTCCTTTATAATCACCCAGTTACGTTGTGACGTTTGGTAGCACCCAAAGTGTTCCTCCGGTAAACGGGAGTTGCATAATCTCATAGTTATAGGAACATGTATAAGTCATGAAGAAAGCAATAGCAACATACTAAACGATCGGGTGCTAAGCTAATGGAATGGGTCATGTCAATCAGATCATTCAACTAATGATGTGACCTCGTTAATCAAATAACAACTCTTTGTTCATGGTTAGGAAACATAACCATCTTTGATTAACGAGCTAGTCAAGTAGAGGCATACTAGTGACACTTTGTTTGTCTATGTATTCACACATGTATTATGTTTCCAGTTAATACAATTCTAGCATGAATAATAAACATTTATCATGATATAAGGAAATAAATAATAACTTTATTATTGCCTCTTGGGCATATTTCCTTCACTTGGACCCTACGTCAAGAAAAGAAACAGGAGGCCACGAGGTAGGGGGATGCGCCCACCCCCACCAGGCACGCTCTCCACCCTCGTGGGCCCCCTGTTGCTCCACCGACGTACTCCTTCCTCCTATATATATCCACGTACCCCCAAACGATCATATACGGAGCCAAAACCCTAATTCCACCACTGTAACTTTCTGTATCCACGAGATCCCATCTTGGGGCCTATTCCGGAGCTCCGCCGGAGGGGGCATCGATCACGGAGGGCTTCTACATCAACACCATAGCCTCTCCGATGAAGTGTGAGTAGTTTACCTCAGACCTACGGGTCCATAGTTAGTAGCTAGATGGCTTCTTCTCTCTTTTTGGATCTCAATACAATGTTCTCCCCCTCTCTTGTGGAGAACTATTCGGTGTAATCTTCTTTTTGCGGTGTGTTTGTTGAGACCGATGAATTGTGGGTTTATGATGAAGTCTATCTATGAATAATATTTGAATCTTCTATGAATTCTTTTATGTATGATTGGTTATGTTTGCAAGTCTCTTCGAATTATCAGTTTGGTTTGGCCTACTAGATTGATCTTTCTTGCAATGGGAGAAGTGCTTAGCTTTGGGTTCAATCTTGCGGTGTCCTTTCCCAGTGACAGTAGGGGCAGCAAGGCACGTATTGTATTGTTGCCATCGAGGATAACAAGATGGTGTTTTCTTCATATTGCATGAGTCTATCCCTCTACATCATGTCATCTTGCTTAAGGCGTTACTCTGTTTTTAACTTAATACTCTAGATGCCTGCTGGATAGCGGTCGATGAATGGAGTAATAGTAGTAGATGCAGGCAGGAGTCGGTCTACTTGTCTCGGACGTGATGCCTATATACATGATCATACCTAGATATTCTCATAACTATGCTCAATTTTGTCAATTGCTCAACAGTAATTTGCTCACCCACCGTAGAATACTTATGCTCTCGAGAGAAGCCACTAGTGAAACCTATGGCCCCCTGGTCTATCTTTATCATATTGATCTCCTACTACATAGTTATTTCCTTTGCTTTTTTACTTTGCCTTTATTTTACTTTGCATCTTTTATCATAAAAATACCAAAAATATTATCTTATCATATCTATCAGATCTCACTCTCGTAAGTGGCCTTATAGGGATTGACAACCCCTATTTGCGTTGGTTGCGAGGATTTATTTGTTTTGTGCAAGTACGAGGGACTAGCGCGTAGCCTCCTACTAGATTGATACCTTGGTTCTCAAAAACTGAGGGAAATACTTACGCTACTTTGCTGCATCATCCCTTCCTCTTCAGGGAAAACCAACGCAGTGCTCAAGAGGTAGCAAGAAGGATTTCTGGCGCCGTTGCCGGGGAGGTCTTCGCAAAATTCAACATACCAAGTACCCATCACATTGTTGGGGAACGTAGCAGAAATTCAAAATTTTCCTACGTGTCACCAAGATCTATCTATGGAGAGACTAGCAACGAGGGGAAGGAGAGTGCATCTACATACCCTTGTAGATCGCTAAGCGGAAGCGTTCAAGTGAACGGGGTTGATGGAGTCGTACTCGTCGTGATTCAAATCACCGATGATAAAGTGCCGAACGCACGGCACCTCCACGTTCAACACACGTACAGCCCGGTGACGTCTCCCAAGCCTTGATCCAGCAAGGAGAGAGGGAGAGGTTGAGGAAGACTCCATCCAGCAGCAGCACAACGGCGTGGTGGTGGTGGAGGAGCGTGGCAATCCTGCAGGGCTTCGCCAAGCACCGCGAGAGAGGAGGAGCACTTGGGAGAGGGAGGGCTGCGCCAGAACTTCGTGTGTAGCTCCCATGCGCCCCCCCACTATATATAGGGGTGGAGGGGCTGGTTTCTTGCCCTCCAAGTCTATTGGGGCGTTGGCCAAGGTGGGAGGAAAGAAATCCCATCATTTCCTTCCCCACCGATTGCTATCCCCCCTTTTTAGGGATCTTGATCTTATCCCTTCGGGATATGATCTTATTCCTTCTAAGGGGGGATCTTGGTGCGCCTTGACCAGGGGTGTGGGGCCTTTCCCCCACTACCCACGTTCATGTGGGTCCCCCCATGCAGGTGGGCCCCACTCCGGAACCTTCTAGAACCTTCCCGGTACAATACCGAAAAATCCCGAACATTTTCCGGTGGCCAAAATAGGACTTCCCATATATAAATCTTTACCTCCGGACCATTCCGGAACTCCTCGTGACGTCCGGGATCTCATCCGGGACTCCGAACAACATTCGGTAACCACATGAAAACTTCCTTTATAACCCTAGCGTCATCGAACCTTAAGTGTGTAGACCCTACGGGTTCGGGAGACATGTAGACATGACCGAGACGTTCTCCGGTCAATAACCAACAGCGGGATCTGGATACCCATGATGGCTCCCACATGTTCCACGATGATCTCATCGGATGAACCACGATGTCAAGGACTTAATCAATCCCGTATACAATTCCCTTTGTCTAGCGGTATTGTACTTGCCCGAGATTCGATCGTCGGTATCCTTATACCTTGTTCAATCTCGTTACCGGCAAGTCTCTTTACTCGTTCCGTAACACATCATCCCGTGATCAACTCCTTGGTCACATTGCGCATATGATGATGTCCTACCGAGTGGGCCCAGAGATACCTCTCCGCTTATACGGAGTGACAAATCCCAGTCTCGATATGTGTCAACCCAACAGACACTTTCGGAGATACCTGTAGTGCACCTTTATAGTCACCCAGTTACGTTGTGACGTTTGATACACCCAAAGCACTCCTACGGTATCCGGGAGTTACACGATCTCATGGTCTAAGGAAGAGATACTTGACATTGGAAAAGCTCTAGCAAACGAACTACACGATCTTAGTGCTAGGCTTAGGATTGGGTCTTGTCCATCACATCATTCTCCTAATGATGTGATCCCGTTATCAACGACATCCAATGTCCATAGCCAGGAAACCATGACTATCTGTTGATCACAACGAGCTAGTCAACTAGAGGCTCACTAGGGACATATTGTGGTCTATGTATTCACACGTGTATTACGATTTTCGGATAATACAGTTATAGCATGAATAAAAGACAATTATCATGAACAAGGAAATATAATAATAACTAATTTATTATTGCCTCTAGGGCATATTTCCAACAGTCTCCCACTTGCACTAGAGTCAATAATCTAGTTCACATCGATATGTGATTAACACTCAAGGTCACATCCCCATGTGACTAACACCCAAAGAGTTTACTAGAGTCAATAATCTAGTTCACATTTACCATGTGATTAACACTCGATGAGTTCTGGGTTTGATCATGTTATGCTTGTGAGAGAGGTTATAGTCAACGGGTCTGAACCTTTTAGATCCGTGTGTGCTTTACAAATCTCTATGTCATCTCCTAGATGCAGCTACCACGCTCTATTTGGAGCTATTCCAAATAACTGTTCTACTTGGAGCTATTCTAAATTGTTGCTCCATTATACGTATCTGGTATCTCTACTCAGAGCTATCCGGATAGGTGTTAAGCTTGCATCGACGTAACCCTTTACGACGAACTCTTTTACCACCTCCATAATCGAGAAAATTCCTTAGTCCACTAGTTACTAAGGATAACTTTGACCGCTGTCCTGTGATCCATTCTTGGATCACTCTTGTACCCCTTGACTGTCTCATGGCAAGGCACACTTCAGGTGCGGTACACAGCATAGCATACTGTAGAGCCTACGTCTTAAGCATAGGGGACGACCTTCGTCCTTTCTCTCTATTCTGCCGTGGTCGAGCTTTTTAAGTCTTAACTTCATACCTTACAACTCAGGCAAGAACTCCTTCTTTGACTGATCCATCTTGAACACCTTCAAGATCATGTCAAGGAATGTGCTCACTTGAAAGTACCATTAAGCGTCTTGATCTATCCTTATAGATCTTGATGCTCAATGCTCAAGTAACTTAATCCAGGTTTTCTATTTGAAAAACACCTTTCAAATAACCCTATATGCTTTCTAGAAATTCTACATCATTTCTGATCATCAATATGTCAACAACATATACTCATCAGAAATTCTATAGTGCTCCCACTCACTTCTTTGGAAATACAAGTTTCTCATAAACTTTGTATAAACCCAAAATCTTTGATCATCTTATCAAAGCACACATTCCAACTCCGAGATGCTTACTCCAGTCCTTAGAAGGATCGCTGGAGCCAGCATACCTATTAGCATCCTTAGGATCAACAAAAACTTTTGGATTGTATTACATACAACCTTTCCTTACGAAAACTGGTAAGGAAACTTGTTTTGACATCCATCTGCCAGATTTCATAAATGCAGCTAATGCTAACATGAATCCGACGGACTTAAGCATCGCTACGGATGAGAAAATCTCATCGCAGTCAACTCCTTGAACTTGTGAAAAACTCTTCGCCACAAGTCGAGCTTCATAGATGGTGACATTACCATCCACGTCTGTCTTCTTCTTAAAGATCCATTTATCTCAATGGCTTGCCGATCTTTGGGCAAGTCCACCAAAGTTCATGCTTTGTTCTGATACATGGATCCGATCTCGGATTTCATGGCTTCTAACCATTTGTCGGAATTTGGGCCCACCATCACTTCTCCATAGCTCATAGGTTCATTGTTGTCTAGCAACATGACCTTCAAGACAGGATTACTGTACCACTCTAAAGTAGTACGTATCCTTGTCACCCTACGAGGTACGGCAGTGACTTGATCCGAAACTTCATGATCACTATCATAAGCTTCTCCTTCAATTGGTGTAGGTGCCACGGGAACAACTTCCTGTGCCCTGATACACACTGGTTGAAGTGATGGTTCAATAACCATATCAAGTCTCCACCATCCTCCCACTCAACTTTTCGAGACAAACCTTTTCTCGAGAAAGGACCCGATTCAAGAAACAATCCATATTGCTTTCGGATCTGAATTAGGAGGTATACCCAACTGTTTTGGGTGTCCTATGAAGATGCATTTTATCCGCTTTGGGTTCGAGCTTATCAATCCTGAAACTTTTTCACATAAGCATCGCAGCCCCAAACCTTTAAGAAACGACAACTTAGGTTTCTCTAAACCATAATTCATATGGTGTCATCTCAACGGAATTACGTGGTGCCCTATTTAAAGTGAATGTGGTTGTCTCTAATGCCTAACCCATGAACAATAGTGGTAATTCGACAAGAGACATCATGGTACGCACCATATCCAATAGGGTGCAACTATGATGTTCGGACACACCATCACACTATGGTGTTCCAGGCGGTATTAATTGCGAAACAATTTCCACAATGTATTAATTGTGTGCCAAACTCGTAATTCAGATATTCATCTCTATGATCATATCATAGATATTTTATCCTCTTGTCACGACGAACTTTCAACTTCACCCTGAAATTACTTGAACCTTTCAATAATTCAGACTCGTGATTCATCAAGTAAATATACTCAACATCTACTCAAATCATCTGTGAAGAACATAACGATATCCACTATACGCCTCAGCACTCATTGGACTGCACACATCAAAATGTGTTACTTCCAACGAGTTGCTATCTTGTTCCGTCTTACTAAAACGAGGCTTTCAGTCATCTTGCCCATGTGGTATGATTTGCATATCTCAAGTGATTCAAGATCAAGTGAGTCCAAACGGTCCATTTGCATGGAGTTTCTTCATGCATATACACCAATAGACATGGTTCGCACGTCTCAAACTTTTCAAAAATGAGTGAGTCCAAAGATCCATCAACATGGAGCCTCTTCATGCGTTTTATACCATTATGACTTACATGGCAGTGCTACAAGTAAGTGGTACTATCATTACTATCTTATATCTTTTGGCATGAAAATGTGTATCACTATGATCGAGATTCAATAAACCAATCATTTAGGTGCAAGATCATTGAAGGTATTATTCAAATAAATAGAGTAACCATTATTCTCCTTAAATGAATAACCGTAATGCGATAGACATAATCCAATCATGTCTATGCTCAACGCAAACACCAATCTCGATGGTAGAGGGAGCGTGCGATGCTTGATCATATCAACATTGGAAACACTTCCAACACTTATCGTCAGCTCACCTTTAGCTAGTCTCCGTTTATTCCGTAGCCTTTTGTTTCGAGTTACTAACACTTAGCAACCGAACCGGTATCTAATACCCTGGTGCTACTAGGAGTACTAGTGAAGTACACATTAACATAATGTACATCCAATATACTTCTATCGACCTTGCCAGCCTTCTCATCTACCAAGTATCTAGGGTAATGCTGCTCCAGTGGCTGTTCCCCTTATTACAGAAGCACTTAGTCTCGGGTTTGGGTTCAACCTTGGGTTTCTTTATTAGAGCAGCAGCTGATTTGCTGTTTCATGAAGTATCCCTTCTTGCCCTTGCCCTTCTTGAAACTAGTGGTTTCACCAACCATCAACAATTGATGCTCCTTCTTGATTTCTACTTTCGCGGTGTCAAACATCACGAATACCTCAAGGATCATCATATCTATCCCTGATATGTTATAGTTCATCACGAAGCTCTAGTAGCTTGGTGGCAATGACTTTTGGAGAAACATCACTATCTCATCTGGAAGATCAACTCCCACTCGATTCAAGTGATTGTTGTACTCAGACAATCTGAGAACAAGCACAACAATTGAGCTTTTCTCCATTAGTTTGCAGGTTAAGAAAATCGTCAGAGGTCTTATACCTCTTGACGTGGGCACGAGCCTGAAATCTCAATTTCAGCCCTCAAAACATCTCATATGTTCCGCGACATTTCGAAAAACGTCTTTGGTGCCTCAACTCTAAACCGTTTCACTGAACTATCACGTAGTTATCAAAACGTGTATGTCTGATGTTCGTAACATCCACAAACGACGTTTGGGGTTCAGCACACTGAGCGGTGCATTAAGGACATAAGCTTTCTACTGTCCGCATAATAGCTACTATCAACTCTCAACTATATTTTCTCTAGGAACATATCTAAACAGTAGAACTATAGCGTGAGCTATGACATAATTTGCAAAAGGTCCTTTTTGACTATGTTCAGGATAATTAAGTTCATCTTATGAACTCCCACTCAGATAGACATCCCTCTGGTCATCTAAGTGATCACATGATCCGAGTCAAACTAGCCCGTGTCCGATCATCATGTGAGACGGACTAGTCATCATCGGTGAACATCTTCATGTTGATCGTATCTACTATACGACTCATGCTCGACCTTTCGGTCTCCGTGTTCCGAGGCCATGTCTGTACATGCTAGGCTCGTCAAGTTAACCCTAAGTGTTTTCGTGTGTGTAAATCTGTCTTACACCCGTTGTATGTGAACGTAAGGATCCATCACATCCGATCATCATGTGGTGCTTAGAAACGACGAACTGTAGCAACGGTGCACAGTTAGGGGAGAACACTTCTTGAAATTTTTGTAAGGGATCACCTTATTTACTACCGTCGTCCTAAGTAAACAAGATTCATAAACATGATAAACATCACATGCAATCAAATAGTGACATGATATGGCCAATATCATTTTGCTCCTTTTGATCTCCATCTTCGGGGCTCCATGATCATCATCGTCACCGGCATGACACCATGATCTCCATCATCATGATCTCCATGAAGTCGTCTCGCCAACTTATTACTTCTACTACTATGGCTACCGGTTAGCAATAAAGTAAAGTAATTACATGGCGTTGTTCAATGACACGCAGGTCATACAATAAATTAAGACAACTCCTATGGCTCCTGCCGGTTGTCATACTCATCGACATGCAAGTCGTGATTCCTATTACAAGAACATGATCAATCTCATACATCACATATCATTCATCACATTCTTCTTGGCCATATCACATCACATAGCATACCCTGCAAAAACAAGTTAGACGTCCTCTAATTGTTGTTTGCATGTTTTACGTGGCTGCTATGGGTTTCTAGCAAGAACGTTTCTTACCTACGCAAAGACCACAACGTGATATGCCAATTGCTATTTACCCTTCATAAGGACCCTTTTCATCGAATCCGTTCCGACTAAAGTGGGAGAGACTGGCACCCGCTAGCCACCTTATGCACCAAGTGCATGTCAATCGGTGGAACCTGTCTCACGTAAGAGTACGTGTAAGGTCGGTCCGGGCCGCTTCATCCCACAATACCGTCGAAACAAGATTGGACTAGTAACGGTAAGCATATTGAACAAAATCAACGCCCACAACTACTTTGTGTTCTACTCGTGCAAAGAATCTACGCAATAGACCTAGCTCATGATGCCACTGTTGGGGAACGTAGCAGAAATTCAAAAAATTTCCTACGTATCACCAAGATCTATCTATGGAGAGACCAGCAACGAGTAGAAAGAGAGTGCATCTACATACCCTTGTAGATCGCTAAGCGGAAGCGTTCAAGTGAACGGGGTTGATGGAGTCGTACTCGTCGTGATTCAAATCACCGATGATCAAGTGCCGAACGCACGGCACCTCCGCGTTCAACACACGTACAGCCCGGTGACGTCTCCCAAGCCTTGATCCAGCAAGGAGAGAGGGAGAGGTTGAGGAAGACTCCATCAGCAGTAGCACAACGGCGTGGTGGTGGTGGAGGAGCGTGGCAATCCTGCAGGGCTTCGCCAAGCACCGCGAGAGAGGAGGAGCACTTGGGAGAGGGAGGGCTGCGCCAGGGGCAAGGGTGAAGCTCCCATGCGCCTCCCCACTATATATAGGGGTGGAGGGGGCTGGTTTCTTGCCCTCCAAGTCCATTGGGGCGTTGGCAAAGGTGGGAGGAAAGAAATCCCATCATTTCCTTCCCCACCGATTGCTATCCCCCCTTTTTAGGGATCTTGATCTTATCCCTTTGGGATATGATCTTATTCCTTCTAAGGGGGGATCTTGGTGCGCCTTGACCAGGGGTGTGGGGCCTTTCCCCCACTACCCACGTTCATGTGGGCCCCCCCATGCAGGTGGGCCCCACTCCGGAACCTTCTAGAACCTTCCCGGTACAATACCGAAAAATCCCGAACATTTTCCGGTGGCCAAAATAGGACTTCCCATATATAAATCTTTACCTCCGGACCATTCCGGAACTCCTCGTGACGTCCAGGATCTCATCCGGGACTCCGAACAACATTCGGTAACCACATGCAAACTTCCTTTATAACCCTAGCGTCATCGAACCTTAAGTGTGTAGACCCTACGGGTTCGGGAGACATGTAGACATGACCGAGACGTTCTCCGGTCAATAACCAACAGCGGGATCTGGATACCCATGATGGCTCCCACATGTTCCACGATGATCTCATCGGATGAACCACGATGTCAAGGACTTAATCAATCCCGTATACAATTCCCTTTGTCTAGCGGTATTGTACTTGCTCGAGATTCGATCGTCGGTATCCTTATACCTTGTTCAATCTCGTTACCGGCAAGTCTCTTTACTCGTTCCGTAACACATCATCCCGTGATCAACTCCTTGGTCACATTGCGCATATGATGATGTCCTACCGAGTGGGCCCAGAGATACCTCTCCGCTTATACGGAGTGACAAATCCCAGTCTCGATATGTGTCAACCCAACAGACACTTTCGGAGATACCTGTAGTGCACCTTTATAGTCACCCAGTTACGTTGTGACGTTTGATACACCCAAAGCACTCCTACGGTATCCGGGAGTTACACGATCTCATGGTCTAAGGAAGAGATACTTGACATTGGAAAAGCTCTAGCAAACGAACTACACGATCTTAGTGCTAGGCTTAGGATTGGGTCTTGTCCATCACATCATTCTCCTAATGATGTGATCCCGTTATCAACGACATCCAATGTCCATAGCCAGGAAACCATGACTATCTGTTGATCACAACGAGCTAGTCAACTAGAGGCTCACTAGGGACATATTGTGGTCTATGTATTCACACATGTATTACGATTTTCGGATAATACAGTTATAGCATGAATAAAAGACAATTATCATGAACAAGGAAATATAATAATAACTAATTTATTATTGCCTCTAGGGCATATTTCCAACACACATACCCTTATCTCCCACATTACATTATTTGCCACTTGCCTCTCATTTTCCTCTCCCCCACTTCACCCTTGCTTTTTTATTCGCCCCCTCTCTCTCTCTATCGTCCATCTCTATTTGCCTCTTTTTGTTCGCTTGCTTTTTGTTTGCTTGTGTGTTAGTTTGTTTGCTTGTCACGATGGCTCAAGATAATACTAAATTGTGTGACTTCACCAATACCAACAACAATGATTTTATTAGCACTCCGATTGCTCCTCTTACCGATGCCGAATCTTGTGAAATTAATGCTGCTTTGCTGAATCTTGTCATGAAAGATCCGTCCTCCGGCCTTCCTAGTGAAGATGCCGCTACCCATCTAAATAGCTTCGTTTATTTGTGTGACATGCAAAAGAAGAAAGATGTGGATAATGATATTGTTAAATTGAAGCTATTTCCTTTTTCGCTTAGAGGTCGTGCTAAAGCTTGGTTTTAGTCTTTGCCTAAAAATAGTATAGATTCATGGAACAAGTGCAAAGATGCTTTTATCTCTAATATTTTCCTCCCGCTAAGATCATCTCTCTTAGAAATGATATTATGAATTTTAAGCAACTTGATCATTAACATGTTGCACAAGCTTGGGAGAGAATGAAATTAATGATACGTAATTGCCCTACTCATGGTTTAAATTTATGGATGATTGTTCAAATTTTTTATGCCGGATTGAATTTTGCTTCTAGAAATCTTTTAGATTCGGCCGCGGGAGGCACTTTTATGGAAATCACTTTAGGAGAAGCTACTAAACTCCTAGATAATATTATGGTTAATTATTCTCAATGGCATACTGAAAGATCAACTAATAAAAAGGTGCATGCGATAGAAGAAATTAATGTTTTGAGTGGAAAGATGGATGAACTTATGAAATTATTTGCTAATAAGAGTGTTTCTTATGATCCTAATGATATTCCCTTGTCTACTTTGATCGAGAATAATAATGAATCTATGGATGTGAATTTTGTTGGTAGGAACAATTTTGGTAACAACGCGTATAGAGGAAATTTCAATCCTAGGCCTTATCCTAGTAATTCCTCTAATAATTATGGTAATTCCTACAACAAATCTTATGGAAATTATAATAAGATGTCCTCTGATTTTGAATCTAATATTAAAGAATTTATTACTTCACAAAAGAATTTTAATGCTATGATTGAAGAAAAATTGCTTAAGATTGATGATTTGGCTAGGAACGTTGATAGAATTTCTCTTGATGTTGATTCTTTGAAACCTAGATCTATTCCACCTAAGCATGATATCAATGAGTCTCTCAAAGCCATGATAATTTCCATTGATGAGTGCAAATAAAGAACCGCTAGGATGCGTGCTAAGAAAGATGCCTTTATAAGAGCGTGTTCTTCTAGTTCCTATGAGAATAAAGATGAAGATCTAAAAGTTATTGATGTGTCCCCTATTAAATCCTTGTTTTTCAATATGAATCTTGATAATTATGGAACTTAATATGATCCACCTTTACCTAGAAGGCATTCTAAGAATTCGGAATTTGTTGATCTTGATGCTAAATTTGATAAAAGTGGGATTGAAGAAATTAAAACCCTAGATGTTGCTAAACCCACTATTAGGGATTTCAAGGAATTTAACTATGAAAATTGCTCTTTGATTGATTGTGTTTCCTTGTTGCAATCCGTGCTAAATTCTCCTCACGCTTATAGTCAAAATAAAGCGTTTACTAAACATATCGTTGATGCCTTGATGCAATCTTATGAAGAAAAAATTGAATTGGAAGTTTCTATCCCTAGAAAACTTTATGATGAGTGGGAACCAACTGTTAATATTAAAATTAAAGATCATGAATGCTATGCTTTATGTGATTTGGGTGCTAGCGTTTCCACGATTCCAAATACTTTGTGTGATTTGTTAGGTTTCGTGATTTTGATGATTGCTCTCTAAACTTGCACCTTGAGGTTCCACTATTAAAAAACCTATGGGAAGAATTAATGATGTTCTTATTGTTGCAAATAGGAATTATGTGCCCATATATTTTAATGTTCTTGACATAGATTGCAATCCTTCATGTCCTATTATTCTAGGTAGACCTTTCCTTATAACGATTGGTGCAATTATTGATATGAAGGAAGGAAATATTAGGTTCCAATTTCCATTAAGGAAAGGCACGGAACACTTTCCTGGAAAGAAAATTAAATTACCTTATGAATCTATTATGAGAGCCACTTTTGGATTGCCTACCAAAGATGGCAATACCTAGATCTATTCTTGCTTGTTATGCCTAGCTAGGGGCGTTAAACGATAGCGCTTGTTGGGAGGCAACCCAATTTTATTTTTATTCCTTGCTTTTTGCTCCTGTTTAGTAATAAATAATTTTTCTAGCCTCTTTTTTGTTTGTGTTTTTTGTGTTTAATTAGTGTTTGTGCCAAGTAGAACCGTTGGGAAGACTTGGGGAAAGTCTTGTTGAACTTGCTGTAAAAAAACAGAAACTTTAGCGCTCACGAGAACTACTGCCATTTTTATTTGGAGATTGATATTTAGTTAATTATTTTTGAAGATGATTAATAGAGAAATTTCTCACGTCCAGCAGTTTATTTTAGAATTTTTGGGGTTCCGGATCTTACGCTAACTACAGATTACTACAGACTGTTCTGTTTTTGACAGATTCTGTTTTTCGTGTGTTGTTTGCTTATTTTGATGAATCTATGGCTAGTAAAATAGTTTATAAACCATAGAGAAGTTGGAATACAGTAGGTATAACACCAATATAAATAAAGAATGAGTTCATTACAGTACCTTGAAGTGGTCTTTTGTTTTCTTTCGCTAACGGAACTCACGAGATTTTCTACTTTAAGTTTTGTGTTGTGAAGTTTTCAAGTTTTGGGGTAAAGATTTGATGGATTATGGAACAAGGAGTGGCAAGAGCCTAAGCTTGGGGATGCCCATGGCACCCCCAAGATAATCTAAGGACACCTAAAAGCCAAAGCTTTGGGATGCCCCGGAAGGCATCCCCTCTTTCGTCTACTTCTATCGGTAACTTTACTTGGAGCTATATTTTTATTCGCCACATGATATGTGTTTTGCTTGGAGCATCTTGTATTATTTGAGTCTTTGCTTGTTAGTTTACCACAATCATCCTTGCTGTACACACATTTTGGGAGAGCCATATATGATTTGGAATTTGTTAGAATACTCTATGTGCTTCGCTTATATCTTTTGAGTTATATAATTTTGCTCTAGTGCTTCACTTATATCTTTTAGAGCACAGTGGTGGATTTGTTTTATAGAAACTATTGATCTCTCATGCTTCACTTAGATTATTTTGATAGTCTTAAATAGCATGGTAATTTTCTTAAAATCCTAATATGCTTGGTACACAAGATTAATAATAAAACTTTCTTATGAGTGTGTTGGATACTATGATAAGTTTGATATTTGATAATTGTTTTGAGATATGGAGATGGTGATATTAAAGTCATGCTAGTTGAGTAGTTGTGAATTTGAGAAATACTTGTGTTGAAGCTTGTGATTCCCGTAGCATGCACGTATGGTGAACCGTTATGTGATGAAGTCGGAGCATGATTTATTTTGATTGCCTTCCTTATGAGTGGCGGTTGGGGACGAGCGATGGTCTTTTCCTACCAATCTATCCCCCTAGGAGCATGCGCGTAATACTTTGCTTTTATAACTTGTAGATTTTTGCAATAAGTATATGAGTTCTTTATGACTAATGTTGAGTCCATGGATTATACACACACTCACCCTTCCACCTTTGCTAGCCTCTCTAATACCGCGCACCTTTCGCCAGTATCATACACCCACCATATACCTTCCTCAAAACAGCCACCATACCTACCTATTATGGCATTTCCATAGCCATTCTGAGATATATTGCCATGCAACTTTCCACTGTTCCGTTTATTATGACACACTCTATCTTTGTCACATTGCTTAGCATGATCATGTAGTTGACATCGTATTTGTGGCAAAGCCACCGTTCATAATTCTTTCATACATGTCACTCATGAGTCATTGCATATCCCGGTACACTGCCGGAGGCATTTATATAGAGTCATATTTTGTTCTAAGTATCAAGTTGTAATTGTTGAGCTATAAGAAAAATAAAAGTGTGATGATCATCATTATTAGAGCATTGTCCTAGTGAGGAAAGGATGATGGAGACTATGATTCCCCCACAAGTCGGGATGACACTTCGGGCGAAAAAAAGAGGCCATGAAAAAAGAGAAAAGGCCCAAATAAAAAAAGAGAGAAAAAGAGAGAAGGGACAATGCTACTATCCTTTTACCACACTTGTGCTTCAAAGTAGCACCATGATCTTCATAGTAGAGAGTCTCTCGTGTTATCACTTTCATATACTAATGGGAATTTTTCATTATAGAACTTGGCTTGTATATTCCAATGATGGGCTTCCTCAAAATGCCCTAGGTCTTCATGAGAAAGTGCTACCTCTAGAGCACTGCGTTGGATTTTCCCGAAGAGGAGAGGATGATGCAGCAAAGTAGCGTAAGTATTTCCCTCAGTTTTTGAGAACCAAGGTATCAATCCAGTAGGAGGCTACGCGCGAGTCCCTCGTACCTACACAAAAACAATAGCTCAACGCAACCAACATGCTTAGGGGTTGTCAATCCCTTCACGGTCACTTACGAAAGTGAGAACTGATAGAGATGATAAATAATATTTTTGGTATTTTTGGTATAGAGATGCAAAGTAAAAAGTAAAAGGCAAAGTAAAAGCAAATCAATAATAAAGTGATGGGGATTGATATGATGAGAAAGAGACCCGGGGGCCATAGGTTTCACTAGTGGCTTCTCTCAATAGCATAAGTATTCTACGGTGGGTGTACAAATTACTGTTGAGCAATTGACAGAATTGAGCATAGTTATGAGAATACCTAGGTATGATCATGTATGTAGGCATCACGTCCGAGACAAGTAGACCGACTCCTGCCTGCATCTACTACTATTACTCCACTCATCGACCGCTATCTAGCATGCATCTAGAGTATTAAGTTAAAAACAGAGTAACGCCTTAAGCAAGATGACATGATGTAGAGGGATAGTTTCATGCAATATGATAAAAAACCCATCTTGTTATCCTCGATGGCAACAATATAATACGTGCCTTGTTGCCCCTTCTGTCACTGGGAAAGGACACCGCAAGATCGAACCCAAAGCTAAGCACTTCTCCCATGGTAAGAACAACCAATCTAGTAGGCCAAACCAAACTGATAATTCGAAGAGACTTGCAAAGATAACCAATCATGCATAAAAGAATTCAGAGAAGATTCAAATATTATTCATAGATAGACTTGATCATAAACCCACAATTCATTAGTCTCAACAAACACACCACAAAAAGAAGATTACATCGAATAGATCTCCACGAGAGAGGGGGAGAACATTGTATTGAGATCCAAAAAGAGAGAAGAAGCCATCTAGCTGTTGGGGAACGTAGCAGAAATTCAAAATTTTCCTACGTGTCACCAAGATCTATCTATGGAGAGACCAGCAACGAGTAGAAAGAGAGTGCATCTACATACCCTTGTAGATCGCTAAGCGGAAGCGTTCAAGTGAACGGGGTTGATGGAGTCGTACTCATCGTGATTCAAATCACCGATGATCAAGTGCCGAACGCACGGCACCTCCGCGTTCAACACACGTACAGCCCGGTGACATCTCCCAAGCCTTGATCCAGCAAGGAGAGAGGGAGAGGTTGAGGAAGACTCCATCCAGCAGCAGCACAACGGCGTGGTGGTGGTGGAGGAGCGTGGCAATCCTGCAGGGCTTCGCCAAGCACCGCGGGAGAGGAGGAGGACTTGGGAGAGGGGGAGGGCTGCGCCAGAACTTCGTGTGTAGCTCCCATGCGCCCCCCCACTATATATAGGGGTGGAGGGGCTGGTTTCTTGCCCTCCAAGTCCATTGGGGCGTTGGCCAAGGTGGGAGGAAAGAAATCCCATCATTTCCTTCCCCACCGATTGCTATCCCCCCTTTTTAGGGATCTTGATCTTATCCCTTCGGGATATGATCTTATTCCTTCTAAGGGGGGATCTTGGTGCGCCTTGACCAGGGGTGTGGGGCCTTGCCCCCACTACCCACGTTCATGTGGGCCCCCCCATGCAGGTGGGCCCCACTCCGGAACCTTCTAGAACCTTCCCGGTACAATACCGAAAAATCCCGAACATTTTCCGGTGGCCAAAATAGGACTTCCCATATATAAATCTTTACCTCCGGACCATTCCCGAACTCCTCGCGACGTCCGGGATCTCATCCGGGACTCCGAACAACATTCGGTAACCACATACAAACTTCCTTTATAACCCTAGAGTCATCGAACCTTAAGTGTGTAGACCCTACGGGTTCGGGAGGCATGTAGACATGACCGAGACGTTCTCCGGTCAATAACCAACAGCGGGATCTGGATACCCATGTTGGCTCCCACATGTTCCACGATGATCTCATCGGATGAACCACGATGTCAAGGGCTCAATCGATCCCGTATACAATTCCCTTTGTCTAGCGGTATTATACTTGCCCGAGATTCGATCGTCGGTATCCTTATACCTTGTTCAATCTCGTTACCGGCAAGTCTCTTTACTCGTTCCGTAACACATCATCCCGTGATCAACTCCTTGGTCACATTGCGCATATGATGATGTCCTACCGAGTGGGCCCAGAGATACCTCTCCGCTTACACGGAGTGACAAATCCCAGTCTCGATCCGTGTCAACCCAACAGACACTTTCGGAGATACCTGTAGTGCACCTTTATAGTCACCCAGTTACGTTGTGACGTTTGATACACCCAAAGCACTCCTACGGTATCCGGGAGTTACACGATCTCATGGTCTAAGGAAGAGATACTTGACATTGGAAAAGCTCTAGCAAACGAACTACACGATCTTAGTGCTAGGCTTAGGATTGGGTCTTGTCCATCACATCATTCTCCTAATGATGTGATCCCGTTATCAACGACATCCAATGTCCATAGCCAGGAAACCATGACTATCTGTTGATCACAACGAGCTAGTAAACTAGAGGCTCACTAGGGACATATTGTGGTCTATGTATTCACACGTGTATTACGATTTCCGAATAATACAGTTATAGCATGAATAAAAGACAATTATCATGAACAAGGAAATATAATAATAACTAATTTATTATTGCCTCTAGGGCATATTTCCAACAGTCTCCCACTTGCACTAGAGTCAATAATCTTGTTCACACCGATATGTGATTAACACTCAAGGTCACATCCCCATGTGACTAACACCCAAAGAGTTTAGGGTTTGATCATGTTATGCTTGTGAGAGAGGTTATAGTCAACGGGTCTGAACCTTTCAGATCCGTGTGTGCTTTACAAATCTCTATGTCATCTCCTAGATGCACCTACCACGCTCTATTTGGAGCTATTCCAAATAACTGTTCTACTTGGAGCTATTCTAAATTGTTGCTCCATCATACGTATCCGGTATCTCTACTCAGAGCTATCCGGATAGGTGTTAAGCTTGCATCGACGTAACCCTTTACGACGAACTCTTTTACCACCTCCATAATCGAGAAAATTCCTTAGTCCACTAGTTACTAAGGATAACTTTGATCGCTGTCCTGTGATCCATTCTTGGATCACTCTTGTACCCCTTGACTGACTCATGGCAAGGCACACTACAGGTGCGGTACACAGCATAGCATACTGTAGAGAGCCTATGATAAAAGCATAGGGGACGACCTTCGTCCTTTCTCTCTATTCTGCCGTGGTCGAGATTTTAAGTCTTAACTTCATACCTTACATCTCATGCAAGAATTCCTTCTTTGACTGATCCATCTTGAACACCTTCAAGATCATGTCAAGGTACGTGCTCATTTGAAAGTACTATTAAGCATTTTGATCTATCTTATAGATCTTGATGCTTATTGTTCAAGTAGCCTAATCCAGGTTTTCCATTGAAAAGCAGTTTTGAAATAACCCTATATGCTTTCTAGAAATTCTACATCATTTCTGATCATCAATATGTCAACAACATATACTCATCAGAAATTCTATAGTGCTCCCACTCACTTCTTTGGAAATACAAGTTTCTCATAAACTTTGTATAAACCCAAAATCTTTGATCATCTTATCAAAGCGCACATTCCAACTCCAAGATGCTTACTCCAGTCCATGGAAGGATCGCTGGAGCTAGCATACCTTTTAGCATCCTTAGGATCGACAAAAACTTTCTGATTTGTATCACATACAACCTTTCCATACGAAGACTAGTAAGGAAACTCATTTTGTCATCCATCTGCCAGATTTCATAAATGCAGCTAATGCTAACATGAATCCGACGGATTTAAGCATCGCTACGGATGAGAAAATCTCATCGCAGTCAACTCCTTGAACTTGTGAAAAACTCTTCGCCACAAGTCGAGCTTCATAGATGGTGACATTACCATCCACGTCCGTCTTCTTCTTAAAGATCCATTTATCTCAATGGCTTGCCGATCTTTGGGCAAGTCCACCAAAGTCCATGCTTTGTTCTGATACATGGATCCTATCTCGGATTTCATGGCTTCTAACCATTTGTCGGAATTTGGGCCCACCATCACTTCTCCATAGCTCATAGGTTCATTGTTGTCTAGCAACATGACCTTCAAGACAGGATTACTGTACCACTCTGAAGTAGTACGTATCCTTGTCACCCTACGAGGTACGGCAGTGACTTGATCCGAAACTTCATGATCACTATCATAAGCTTCTACTTCAATTGGTGTAGGTGCCACGGGAACAACTTCCTGTGCCCTGATACACACTGGTTGAAGTGATGGTTCAATAACCATATCAAGTCTCCACCATCCTCCCACTCAACTTTTCGAGACAAACCTTTTCTCGAGAAAGGACCCGATTCAAGAAACAATCCATATTGCTTTCGGATCTGAATTAGGAGGTATACCCAACTGTTTTGGGTGTCCTATGAAGATGCATTTTATCCGCTTTGGGTTCGAGCTTATCAATCCTGAAACTTTTTCACATAAGCATCGCAGCCCCAAACCTTTTAAGAAAGGACAACTTAGGTTTCTCCAAACCATAATTCAAACGGTGTCGTCTCAACGGAATTACGTGGTACCCTATTAAAGTGAATGTGGTTGTCTCTAATGCCTAACCCATGAACGATAGTGGTAATTCGATAAGAGACATCATGGTACGCACCATATACAATAGGGTGCAACTATGATGTTCGGACACACCGTCACACTATGGTGTTCCAGGCGGTATTAATTGTGAAACAATTTCCACAATGTCTTAATTGTGTGCCAAAACTCATAACTCAGATATTCATCTCTATGATCATATCATAGACATTTTACCCTCCTGTCACAATGATCTTCTACTTCACTCTGAAATTACTTGAACTATTCAATGATTCAGACTTGTGTTTCATCAAGTAAATATTCTCAACATCTACTCGAATCATCTATGAAGTAAGAACATAACGATATTCACTGCATGCCTCAGCACTCATTGGACTGCACACATCAAAATGTGTTACTTCCAACAAGTTGCTTTCTTGTTCCATTTTACTGAAAACGAGGCTTTCAGTCATCTTGCCCATGTGGTATGATTTGCATGTCTCAAGTGATTCAAAATCAAGTGAGTCCAAATGCTCCATTTGCATGGAGTTTCTTCATGCATATACACCAATAGACATGGTTCGCATGCCTCAAGCTTTTCAAAAACGAGTGAGCCCAAAGATCCATCAACATGGAGCTTCTTCATGCGTTTTATACCGATATGACTTACGTGGCAGTGCCACAAGTAGGTGGTACTATCATTAGTATCTTATATCTTTTGGCATGAACATGTGTATCACTATGATCGAGATTCAATGAACCATTCATTTTGGGTGCAAGACCATTGAAGGTATTATTCAAATAAATAGAGTAACCATTATTCTCCTTAAATGAATAACCGTATTGCGATAGACATAATCCAATCACGTCTATGCTCAACGCAAACACCAAATCTCGATGGTAGAGGGAGCGTGCGATACTTGATCACATCAACCTTGGAAATACTTCCAACACATATCGTCAGCTCACCTTTAGCTAGTCTCCGTTAATTCCGTAGCTTTTATTTCGAGTTACTAACACTTAGCAACCGAACCGGTATCTAATACCCTGGTGCTACTAGGAGTACTAGTAAAGTACACATCAACACAATGTATATCCAATATACTTCTATCGACCTTGCCAGCCTTCTCATCTACCAAGTATCTAGGGTAATTCTGCTCCAGTGGTTGTTCCCCTTATTACAGGAGCACTTAGTCTCGGGTTTGGGTTCAACCTTGGGTTTCTTCACTAGAGCAGCAGCTGATTTGCCGTTTCATGAAGTATCCCTTCTTGCCCTTGCCCTTCTTGAAACTAGTGGTTTCATCAACAATTGATGCTCCTTCTTGATTTCTACTTTCACGGTGTCAAACAACGTGAATACCTCAAGGATCATCATATCTATCCCTGATATGTTTATAGTTCATCACGAAGCTCTAGCAGCTTGGTGGTAATGACTTTGGAGAAACATCACTATCTCATCTGGAAGATCATCTCCCACTTGATTCAAGTGATTGTTGTACTCAGACAATCTGAGCACAAGCTCAACGATTGAGCTTTTCTCCCTTAGTTTGCAGGCTAAGAAATCATCGGAGGTCTTATACCTCTTGACGTGGGCACGAGCCTGAAATCCCAATTTCAGCCCTCGAAACATCTCATATGTTCCGCGACGTTTCGAAAAACGTCTTTGGTGCCTCAACTCTAAACCGTTTCACTGAACTATCACGTAGTTATCAAAACGTGTATGTCTGATGTTCGTAACATCCACAAACGACGTTTGGGGTTCAGCACACTGAGCGGTGCATTAAGCTTTCTACTGTCCGCATAATTGCTACTATCAACTTTCAACTATATTTTCTCTAGGAACATATCTAAACAGTGGAACTAAAGCGTGAGCTACGACATAATTTGCAAAAGGTCTTTTGACTATGTTCAGGATAATCAAGTTCATCTTATGAACTCCCACTTAGATAGACATCCCTCTGGTCATCTAAGTGATTACATGATCCGAGTCAACTAGGCCGTGTCCGATCATCACGTGAGACGGACTAGTCATCATCGGTTAACATCTTCATGTTGATCGTATCTACTATACGACTCATGCTCGACCTTTCGGTCTCCGTGTTCCGAGGCCATGTCTGTACATGCTAGGCTCGTCAAGTTAACCCTAAGTGTTTTCGCTGTGTAAAACTGTCTTACACCCGTTGTATGTGAACGTAAGAATCCATCACACCCGATCATCACGTGGTGCTTAGAAGCGACGAACTGTAGCAACGGTGCACAGTTAGGGGAGAACACTTCTTGAAATTGTTGTAAGGGATCATCTTATTTACTGCCATCGTCCTAAGTAAACAAGATGCATAAGCATAATAAACATCACATGCAATTATATAGTAGTGACATGATATGGCCAATATCATATAGCTCCATTGATCTCCATCTTCGGGGCTCCATGATCATCATCGTCACCGGCATGACACCATGATCTCCATCATCATGATCTCCATCATCGTGTCTCCATGAAGTCGTCTCGCCAACTATTACTTCTACTACTATGGCTACCGGTTAGCAATGAAGTAAAGTAATTACATGGCGTTGTTCAATGATACGCAGGTCATACAATAAATTTAAGACAACTCCTATGGCTCCTGCCGGTTGTCATACTCATCGACATGCAAGTTGTGAATCCTATTACAAGAACATGATCAATCTCATACAACACATATCATTCATCACATTCTTATTGGCCATATCACATCACAAAGCATACCCTGCAAAAACAAGTTAGACGTCCTCTAATTGTTGTTGCATGTTTTACGTGGCTGCTATGGGTTTCTAGCAAGAACGTTTCTTACCTATGCAAAACCACAACGTGATATGCCAATTGCTATTTACCCTTCATAAGGACCCTTTTCATCGAATCCGTTCCGACTAAAGTGGGAGAGACTGGCACCCGCTAGCCACCTTATGCACCAAGTGCATGTCAATCGGTGGAACCTGTCTCACGTAAGAGTACGTGTAAGGTCGGTCCGGGCCGCTTCATCCCACAATACCGTCGAAACAAGATTGGACTAGTAACGGTAAGCATATTGAACAAAATCAACGCCCACAACTACTTTGTGTTCTACTCGTGCAAAGAATCTACGCAATAGACCTAGCTCATGATGCCACTGTTGGGGAACGTAGTAGAAATTCAAAATTTTCCTACGTGTCACCAAGATCTATCTATGGAGAGACCAGCAACGAGTAGAAAGAGAGTGCATCTACATACCCTTGTAGATCGCTAAGCGGAAGCGTTCAAGTGAACGGGGTTGATGGAGTCGTACTTGTCGTGATTCAAATCACCGATGATCAAGTGTCGAACGCACGGCACCTCCGCGTTCAACACACGTACAGCCCGGTGACGTCTCCCAAGCCTTGATCCAGAAAGGAGAGAGGGATAGGTTGAGGAAGACTCCATCCAGCAGCAGCACAATGGCGTGGTGGTGGTGGAGGAGCGTGGCAATCCTGCAGGGCTTCGCCAAGCACCGCGGGAGAGGAGGAGGACTTGGGAGAGGGGGAGGGCTGCGCCAGAACTTCGTGTGTAGCTCCCATGCGCCCCCCCACTATATATAGGGGTGGAGGGGCTGGTTTCTTGCCCTCCAAGTCTATTGGGGCGTTGGCCAAGGTGGGAGGAAAGAAATCCCATCATTTCCTTCCCCACCGATTGCTATCCCCCCTTTTTAGGGATCTTGATCTTATCCCTTCGGGATATGATCTTATTCCTTCTAAGGGGGGATCTTTGTGCGCCTTGACCAGGGGTGTGGGGCCTTGCCCCCACTACCCACGTTCATGTGGGTCCCCCCATGCAGGTGGGCCCCACTCCGGAACCTTCTAGAACCTTCCCGGTACAATACCGAAAAATCCCGAACATTTTCCGGTGGCCAAAATAGGACTTCCCATATATAAATCTTTACCTCCGGACCATTCCGGAACTCCTCGTGACGTCCGGGATCTCATCCGGGACTCCGAACAACATTCGGTAACCACATACAAACTTCCTTTATAACCCTAGCGTCATCGAACCTTAAGTGTGTAGACCCTACGGGTTCGGGAGGCATGTAGACATGACCGAGACGTTCTCCGGTCAATAACCAACAGCGGGATCTGGATACCCATGTTGGCTCCCACATGTTCCACGATGATCTCATCGGATGAACCACGATGTCAAGGGCTCAATCGATCCCGTATACAATTCCCTTTGTCTAGCGGTATTATACTTGCCCGAGATTCGATCGTCGGTATCCTTATACCTTGTTCAATCTCGTTACCGGCAAGTCTCTTTACTCGTTCCGTAACACATCATCCCGTGATCAACTCCTTGGTCACATTGCGCATATGATGATGTCCTACCGAGTGGGCCCAGAGATACCTCTCCGCTTACACGGAGTGACAAATCCCAGTCTCGATCCGTGTCAACCCAACAGACACTTTCGGAGATACCTGTAGTGCACCTTTATAGTCACCCAGTTACGTTGTGACGTTTGATACACCCAAAGCACTCCTACGGTATCCGGGAGTTACACGATCTCATGGTCTAAGGAAGAGATACTTGACATTGGAAAAGCTCTAGCAAACGAACTACACGATCTTAGTGCTAGGCTTAGGATTGGGTCTTGTCCATCACATCATTCTCCTAATGATGTGATCCCGTTATCAACGACATCCAATGTCCATAGCCAGGAAACCATGACTATCTGTTGATCACAACGAGCTAGTCAACTAGAGGCTCACTAGGGACATATTATGGTCTATGTATTCACACGTGTATTACGATTTCTGGATAATACAATTATAGCATGAATAAAAGACAATTATCATGAACAAGGAAATATAATAATAACTAATTTATTATTGCCTCTAGGGCATATTTCCAACACTAGCTACTAACTATGGACCCGTAGGTCTGAAGTAAACTACTCACACTTCATCGGAGGGGCTTGGATGATGATGTAGAAGCCCTCCGTGATTGATGCCCCCTCCGGCGGACCTCCGGAATAGGCCCAAAGATGGGATCTCGTGGATACAGAAAGTTGTGGCGGTGGAATTAGGTTTTTGGCTCCGTCCCCGATTGTTGGGGGGTACATAGGTATATATAGGAGGAAGGAGTACGTCGGTGGAGCTTCGAGGGGCCCACGAGGCAGGGGGCGCGCCCTAGGGGGGGCCTCCACCCTCGTGACTGCCTCGTGACTTTATTGACAGAGGGTCCAAGTCTCTCGGATCTTATCTGATGAGAAAATCACGTTTCCGAAGGTTTCATTCCGTTTGATATTCTGTTTCTCCGAAACACTGAAATAGGCAAAAAACAACAATTCTGGGCTGGGCCTCCGGTTAATAGGTTAGTCCCAAGAATAATATATAAGTGGATAATAAAGCCCAATAATGTCCAAAACAGTAGATAATATAGCATGGAGCAATCAAAAATTATAGATACGTTGGAGACGTATCAAGCATTTCCAAGCTTAATTCCTGCTCGTCCTCGAGTAGGTAAATGATAAAAACAGAATTTTTGATGCGGAGTGCTACTTGGCATAATTTTAATGTAATTCTTCTTAATTGTGGTATGAATATTCAGATCCGAAAGATTCAAGACAAAAGTTCATATTGACATAAAAATGATAATACTTCAAGCATACTAACTAAGCAATTATGTCTTCTCAAAATAACATGGGCAAAGAAAGTTCATCCCTACAAAATCATATAGTTTAGTCATGTTTCATTTTCGTCACACAAGAATGCTCTCATCATGCACAACCCCGATGACAAGCCAAGGAATTGTTTTATACTTCAGTAATCTCAAACCTATAAACTTTCACGCAATATATGAGCGCGAGCCATGGACATAGCACTATAGGTGGAATAGAATATAATGAGGGGGTTATGTGGAGAAGACAAAAGGGAGAAAGTCTCACATCAACGAGGCTAATCAATGGGCTATGGAGATGCCCACCGATTGATGTTAATGCAAGGAGTAGGGATTGCCATGCAACGGATGCACTAGAGCTATAAATGTATGAAAGCTCAACAAAAGAAACTAGCGGGTGTGCATCCAACTTGCTTGCTCACGAAGGCCTAGGGCACTTGAGGAGGCCCATTGTTGGAATATACAAGCCAAGTTATATAATGAAAAAAATTCCCACTAGTACATGAAAGTGATAACATGAGAGACTCTCTATTATGAAGATCATGGTGCTACTTTGAAGCACAAGTGTGGTAAAAGGATAGTAACATTGTCCCTTCTCTCTTTTTCTCTCATTTTTTGGGCCTTTTCTTTTTTTGGCCATTCTATTTTTTGGCATTTTTTTATTCCTCACTTGGGACAATGCTCTAATAATGATGATCATCACACTTCTATTTATTTACAACTCAATGATTACAACTCGATACTAGAACAAAGATGACTCTATATGAATGCCTCCGGCGGTATACCGGGATATGCAATGAACCAAGAGTGACATGTATGAAAGAATTATGAACGGTGGCTTTGCCACAAATACTATGTCAACTACATGATCATGCTAAGCAATATGACAATGATGAATGTGTCATGATGAACGAAATGATGGAAAGTTGCATGGCAATATATCTCGGAATGGCTATGGAAATGCCATAATAGGTAGGTATGGTGGCTGTTTTGAGGAAGATATAAGGAGGTTTATGTGTGAAAGAGCGTATCATATCACGGGGTTTGGATGCACTGGCGAAGTCTGCGCCAACTCTCAATATGAGAAAGGGCAATGCACGGTACCGAAGAGGCTAGCAAGGATGGATGGGTGAGAGTGCGTATAATCCATGGACTCACATTAGTCATAAAGAACTCACATACTTATTGCAAAAATCTACAAGTCATCAAAAACCTCGGTACTACGCGCATGCTCCTTGGGGGATAGATTGGTAGGAAAATACCATCGCTCGTCCCCGACCGCCACTCATAAGGAAGACAATCAAATAACACTTCATGTTTCAAATTTGTTGCATAACGTTTACCATACATGCATGCTACGAGACTTGCAAACCTCAACACAAGTATTTCTCAATTTCACAACTACTCAACTAGCACGACTTTGATATTATTACCTCCATATCTCAAAACAATCATCAAGCATCAAACTTTTCTTAGTATTCAACACACTCATAAGAAAGTTTTATTATTAATCTTGCATACCAAGCATATTAGGATTTTAAGCAAATTACCATGCTATTAAGACTCTCAAAATAATCTAAGTGAAGCATTAGAGATCAATAGTTTCTATAAAACAAATCCACCACCGTGCTCTAAAAGATATAAGTGAAGCACTAGAGCAAAACTATAAAGATCAAAAGATATAAGTGAAGCACATAGAGTATTCTATCAAATTCCAAATTATGTATGGCTCTCTCAAAAGGTGTGTACAGCAAGGATGATTGTAGTAGACTAACAAGCAAAGACTCAAATCATAAAATACGCTCCAAGCAAAACACATATCATGTGGTGAATAAAAATATAGCTCCAAGTAAAGTTACCGATAGAAGTAGACGAAAGAGGGGATGCCTTCCGGGGCATACCCAAGCTTTGGCTTTTAGGTGTCCTTATTTTATCTTGGGGGTGCCATGGGCATCCCCAATATTAGGCTCTCGCCACTCCTTGTTCCATAATCCATCAAATCTTTACCCAAAACTTGAAAACTTCACAACACAAAACTTAAAGTAGAAAATCTCGTGGGCTCCGTTAGCGAAAGAAAACAAAAGACCACTTCAAGGTACTGTAATGAACTCATTATTTATTTATATTGGTGTTAAACCTACTTTGTTCCAACTTCTCTATGTATTATAAACTATTTTACTAGTCATAGATTCATCAAAATAAGCAAACAACACACGAAAAACAGAATCTGTCAAAAACAGAACAGTCTGTAGTAATCTGTAGCTAGCATAAGATCTGGAACCCCAAAAATTCTAAAATAAATTGCTGGACGTGAGGAATTTATCTATTAATCATATGAAAAAATAATTAACTAAATATCACTCTCCAAATAAAAATTTCAGTAGTTCTCGTGAGCACTAAAGTTTCTGTTTTTTTTACAGCAAGTTCAACAAGACTTTCCCCAAGTCTTCCCAACGGTTCTACTTGGCACAAACACTAATTAAACACAAAAAACACAACCAAAACAGAGGCTAGAAAAATTATTTATTACTAAACAGGAGAAAAAATCAAGGAATAAAAATAAAATTGGGTTGCCTCCCAACAAGCGCTATCGTTTAACGCCCCTAGCTAGGCATAACAAGCAAGAATAGATCTAGGTATTGCCATCTTTGGTAGGTAATCCATAAGTGGCTCTCATGATAGATTCATATGGTAATTTTATTTTCTTTCTAGGGAAGTGTTCCATGCCCTTTTTAATGGAAATTGGAATCTAATATTTCCTTCCTTCATATCAATAATTGCACCAACCGTTCTAAGGAAAGGTCTACCAAGAATAATAGGGCGAGAAGGATTGCAATCTATATCAAGAACGATAAAATCTACGGGCACATAATTACTATTTGCAACAATAAGAACATCATTAATTCTTCCCATAGGTTTCTTAATAGTGGAATCCGCAAAATGCAAGTTTGGAGAGCAATCATCAAAATCATGGAAATCTAGCAAATCACACAAAGTTTTGGGAATAGTAGAGACACTAGAATCCACATCACACAAAGCATAAAACTCATAATCTTTAATTTTAATTTTAATAGTAGGTTCCCACTCATCATAAAGTTTTCTAGGGATAGAAACTTTCAACTCAAGTTTTTCTTCATAAGATTGCATCAAGGCATCAACGATATGTTCGGTGAAGGCTTTATTTTGAATATAAGCATGAGGAGATTTTAGCACGGATTACAACAAGGAAATACAATCAATTAAAGAGAAATTTTCATAATTAAATTCCTTGAAATCCAATATAGTGGGTTTAGCATCATCTAGGGTTTTATTTCTTTTAATCCCACTTTTATCAATTTCATCATCAAGATCTAAATACTCGGAATTTTTAGAACGCCTTCTAGGTAAAGGTGGATCATATTCAGTCCCATCATTATCAAGATTAATATTGAAAAACAAAGATTTAATAGGGGACACATAAATAACTTTTAGATCTTCATCTTTATTTTCATAGGAATTGGAAGAACACGTTTTAATAAAGGCATCTTTCATAGCACGCGTCCTAGCGGTTATTTCCTTGCACTCATCAATGGAAATTCTCATGGCTTTGAGAGAATCATTGATATCATGCTTATGAGGAATAGATCTAAGCTTTAAAGAATCAACATCAAGAGAAATTCTATCAACGTTCCTAGCCAAATCATCAATCTTAAGCAATTTTTCTTCAATCATAGCATTAAAATTCTTTTGCGGAGAAATAAATTATTTAATATTAGATTCAAAATCAGAGGGCATCTTATTATAATTTCCATAAGAATTGTTGTAGGAATTACCATAATTATTAGAGGGATTACTAGGATAAGGCCTAGGATTGAAATTTCCTCTATACGCATTGTTACCAAAATTGTTCCTACCAAAAAAATTCACATCCATAGATTCATTATTATTCTAAATCAAAGTAGACAAGGGCATATCATTAGGATCAGAAGAAACACTCTTATTAGCAAATAATTTCATAAGTTCATCCATCTTTCCACTCAAAACATTAATTTCTTCTATCGCATGCACCTTTTTATTAGTAGATCTTTCAGTATGCCATTGAGAATAATTAACCATAATATTATCTAGGAGTTTAGTAGCTTCTCCTAAGGTGATTTCCATAAAAGTGCCTCCCGCGGCCGAATCTAAAAGATTTCTAGAAGCAAAATTCAATCCGGCATAAAATTTTTGTATAATCATCCACAAATTCAAACCATGAGTAGGGCAACTAAGTATCATTAATTTCATTCTCTCCCAAGCTTGTGCAACATGTTCATGATCAAGTTGTTTAAAATTCATAATATCATTTCTAAGAGAGATGATCTTAGCGGGAGGAAAATACTTAGAGATAAAAGCATCTTTGCACTTGTTCCATGAATCAATTCTATTTTTAGGCAAAGATGAAAACCAAGCTTTAGCACGATCTCTAAGCGAAAAAGGAAATAGCTTCAATTTAACAATATCAATATCGACATCTTTATTCTTTTGCATGTCACACAAACAATGAAGCTATTAAGATGGGTAGCGACATCTTCACTAGGAAGGCCGGAGAACGGATCTTTCATGACAACATTCAGCAAAGCAGCATTAATTTCACAAGATTCAACATCGGTAAGAGGAGCAATCGGAGTGCTAAGGAAATCATTATTGTTGGTATTGGTGAAGTCACACAATTTGGTATTATCTTGAGCCATCGCGACAAACAAGCAATCCAACACACGAGCAAACAAAAAGCAAACGGGCAAAAGAGGCAAATAGAGAAAGAGAGGGAGGATATATAGAGAGAGAGGGCGAATAAAACGGCAAGGGTGAAGTGGGGGAGATGAAAACGAGAGGCAAATGGCAAATAATGTAATGCGGGAGATAGGGATTGTGATGGGTACTTGGTATGTTGACTTTTGCGTAGACCTCCCCGGCAACGGCGCCAGAAATTCTTCTTGCTACCTCTTGAGCACTGCGTTGGATTTCCCCGAAGAGGAGAGGATGATGCAGCAAAGTAGCGTAAGTATTTCCCTCAGTTTTTGAGAACCAAGGTATCAATCCAGTAGGAGGCTACGCGCGAGTCCCTCATACCTACACAAAAACAATAGCTCAACGCAACCAACACGCTTAGGGGTTGTCAATCCCTTCACGGTCACTTACAAAAGTGAGATCTGATAGAGATGATAAATAATATTTTTGGTATTTTTGGTATAGAGATGCAAAGTAAAAAGTAAAAGGCAAAGTAAAAGCAAAGCAATAATAAAGTGATGGGGATTGATATGATGAGAAAGAGACCCCGGGGCCATAGGTTTCACTAGTGGCTTCTCTCAAGAGCATAAGTATTCTACGGTGGGTGAACAAATTACTGTTGAGCAATTGACAGAATTGAGCATAGTTATGAGAATATCTAGGTATGATCATGTATATAGGCATCACGTCCGAGACAAGTAGACCGACTCCTGCCTGCATCTACTACTATTACTCCACTCATCGACAACTATCCAGCATGCATCTAGAGTATTAAGTTAAAAACAGAGTAACGCCTTAAGCAAGATGACATGATGTAGAGGGATAGTTTCATGCAATACGATAAAAACCCCATCTTGTTATCCTCGATGGCAACAATACAATACGTGCCTTGCTGCCTCTTCTGTCACTGGGAAAGGACACCGCAAGATCGAACCCAAAGCTAAGCACTTCTCCCATGGCAAGAACAACCAATCTAGTAGGCCAAACCAAACTGATAATTCGAAGAGACTTGCAAAGATAACTAATCATACGTAAAAGAATTCAGAGAAGATTCAAATATTATTCATAGATAGACTTGATCATAAACCCACAATTCATCGGTCTCAACAAACACACCGCAAAAAGAAGATTACATCGAATAGATCTCCACGAGAGAGGGGGAGAACATTGTATTGAGATCCAAAAAGAGAGAAGAAGCCATCTAGCTACTAACTGTGGACCCATAGGTCTGAAGTAAACTACTCACACTTCATCGGAGGGGCTTGCATGATGATGTAGAAACCCTCCGTGATGGATGCCCCCTCCGGCGGAGCTCCGGAACAGGCCCCAAGATGGGATCTCGTGGATACAGAAAGTTGCGGCGGTGGAATTAGGTTTTTGGCTCCGTCCCCGATTGTTTGGGGGTACGTAGGTATATATAGGAGGAAGGAGTACGTCGGTGGAGCTTCGAGGGGCCCACGAGGCAGGGGCGTGCCCTAGGGGGCGCCCTCCACCCTCGTGACTGCCTCGTGGCTTTCTTGACGGAGGGTCCAAGTCTCCTGGATCTTATCTGATGAGAAAATCACGTTTCCGAAGGTTTCATTACGTCTGGACTCCGTTTGATATTCTGTTTCTCTGAAACACTGAAATAGGCAAAAACAACAATTCTGGGCTGGGCCTCCGGTTAATAGGTTAGTCCCAAAAATAATATAAAAGTGGATAATAAAGCCCAATAATGTCCAAAACAATAGATAATATAGCATGGAGCAATCAAAAATTATAGATACGTTGGAGACGTATCAGCAAGCAAGTTGGATGCACACCCACTTAGTTTCTTTTTGGGCTTTCATATACTTATAGCTCTAGTGCATCCGTTGCATGGCAATCCCTACTCACTCACATTGATAACTATTGATGGGCATCTCCATAGCCCGTTGATACGCCTAGTTGATGTGAGACTATCTTCCCCTTTTTTGTCTTCTGCACAACCACCACTCTATTCCACCTATAGTGCTATATCCATGGCTCACGCTCATGTATTGCATGAAGATTGAAAAAGTTTTGAGAATTTCAAAAGTATGAAACAATTGCTTGGCTTGTCATCGGGGTTGTGCATGATTTAAATATTTTGTGTGGTGAAGATAGAGCATAGCCAGACTATATGATTTTGTAGGGATAACGTTCTTTAGCCATGTTATTTTGAGAAGACATAATTGCTTTGTTAGTATGCTTGAAGTATTATTATTTTTATGTAAATATTAAACTTTTGTCTTGAATCTTTCGAATCTGAATATTCATACCACAATGAAGAAGAATTACATTAAAATTATGCCAAGTACCACTCCGCATCAAAAATTCTGTTTTTATCATTTACCTACTCGAGGACGAGTAGGAATTAAGCTTGGGGATGCTTGATACGTCTCCAACGTATCTATAATTTTTGATTGCTCCATGCTATATTATCTACAGTTTTGGACATTATTGGGCATTATTATCCACTTTTATATTTTTTTTGGGACTAACCTATTAACCGGAGGCCCAGCCCAGAATTGTTGTTTTTTGCCTATTTTTGGGTTTCGAAGAAAAGGAATATCAAACAGAGTCAAAACGGAATGAAACCTTCGGGAACGTGATTTTAGGAAGATTATGATCCAGGAGACTTGGACCCTACATCAAGAAAAGAAACAGGAGGCCACAAGGTAGGGGGGCGCGCCCACCCCCACCAGGCGCGCCCTCCACCCTCGTGGGCCCCCTGTTGCTCCACCGACGTACTCCTTCCTCCTATATATATCCACGTACCCCAAAACGATCAGATACGGAGCCAAAACCCTAATTCCACCCCCATAACTTTCTGTATCCATGAGATCCCATCTTGGGGTCTGTTCTGGAGCTCCGTCGGAGGGGGCATCGATCTGGAGGGCTTCTACATCAACACCATAGCCTCTCCGATGAAGTGTGAGTAGTTTACCTCAGACCTACGGGTCCATAGTTAGTAGCTAGATGGCTTCTTCTCTATTTTTGGATCTCAATACAATGTTCTCCCCCTCTCTTGTGGAGAACTATTTGATGTAATCTTCTTTTTGCGGTGTGTTTGTTGAGATCGATGAATTGTGGGTTTATGATCAAGTCTATCTATGAATAATATTTGAATCTTCTCTGAATTCTTTTATGTATGATTGGTTATCTTTGCAAGTCTCTTAGAATTATCAGTTTGGTTTGGCCTACTAGATTGATCTTTCTTGCAATGGGAGAAGTGCTTAGCTTTGGGTTCAATCTTGCGGTGTCCTTTCCCAGTGAGAGTAGGGGCAGCAAGGCACGTATTGTATTGTTGCCATCGAGGATAACAAGATGGGGTTTTCTTCATATTGCATGAGTCTATCCCTCTACATCATGTCATATTGCTTAAGGCGTTACTCTGTTTTTTACTTAATACTCTAGATGCATGCTGGATAGCGGTCGATGAGTGGAGTAATAGTAGTAGATGCAGGCAGGAGTCGGTCTACTTGTCTCGGACGTGATGCCTATATACATGATCATACCTAGATATTCTTATAACTATGCTCAATTATGTCAATTGCTCAACAGTAATTTGTTCACCCACTATAGAATACTTATGCTCTCGAGAGAAGCCACTAGTGAAACCTATGGCCCCCGGGTCTATCTTTATCATATTGATCTCCTACTACTTAGTTATTTCCTTTACTTTTTACTTTGCCTTTATTTTACTTTGCATCTTTTATCATAAAAATACCAAAAATATTATCTAATCATATCTATCAGATCTCACTCTCGTAAGTGGCCTTATAGGGATTGACAACCCCTATTTGCGTTGGTTGCGAGGATTTATTTGTTTTGTGCAGGTACGAGGGATTAGCGCGTAGCCTCCTACTGGATTGATACCTTGGTTCTCAAAAACTGAGGGAAATACTTATGCTACTTTGCTGCATCATCCCTTCCTCTTCGGGGAAAACCAACGCAGTGCTCAAGAGGTAGCAGACCACCCTACCTAAAGGACGTCCGTTCAATAGAACAACTCCATTTGCGAAAAAGAAGGGCAAGAAGATTGTGAAAAGATAGCTAGCTAAGATCGATTGTATTTAAATCGTAGTCTTCATTTCTCGATTGTATTTCGACATTTTGAAATGATATTTCTTCTGTTCTAGTCCTCATGAATATTTGTTTATGTGTTTATTCTGGTATTGAATTTCTAACTCACAAAAATTATTGAATCTGTTAATATTTTTTGAACTCATGAATATTCTTCCCCCTGGGTGGTGCGCCATTGCTATGCTTCCCCCCTCTATCCCTTTTCCCCTCGCCCCCCGTGCCAGATCCCCCTCCATCTCGATCCAGGGCCCTCGCCAGATCCCCCTCGCCGCCGCCGACCCCCCGCACCCTCCCCCGCTCCACCGCCGCCGCCGATCCCCCGCACCCTCCCCCGCTCCAACCTAGGTTAGTCTAGGTCGCGTCACGCCCCAACCCCATTCGCCGCAGCCGCCCCACCCCACCCCACTGGCAGCTGCACCTTGTTCCGCCGCCGTGACGAGGAAGCGGGAGCCCGGAGGTGGAGACTTCGGCAGGGCTACTCGCTGTCCATCGACGGTTGACAACGAACGCCGACGCGACGCGATGAGGCCGGCCCACGACCACGACCATGACCGGCGTCCTCCTACGGTCTGCATCTCAGATGCGACACCAACCACCGCCTTGTCAACGAATGTAAATGCTCCCTCCCTCCCTCCTCTACTCCTCTCCTCTATATAGTGTAACAATTTTTATCAATAAAAAAATAATTAAAGAAAAGTTACTAATGGCACACCAGGAGAGGGTGCGCCATTATTATCAATAAAAAATAATAATAAAAAGTTACTAATGGCGCACGAGGAGAGGGTGTGCCATTGTTATCAATAAAAAAAGTTACTTATGGCGCACCCCTCGGTGGTGCGCCATTGCTATGGATGTACTTATGGCGCACCCCTTGGAGGTGCGCCATTGCTATGCCTTTCCCCCCTCTATCCCTTTCCCCCTCGCCCCCCGCGCCTGATCAAATCCCTAGCCCCCTCGCCCCCACGCCAGATCGCTTTCCCCCTTGCCGCCGATGATCCCTTTCTAGCGCGCCCCGCCCCCACCTCCAGCGCTCCTCCACCCATCACCACTGCAGCTCTTCCACCCCTCACCACCGCAAGCCGCCGCCACCCCCGAGCATCCACCGCCGCCGCCGCTCCCAAGCATCCACCACCACCGCCGCCCCCGACCAATCGCGGTGCGCCCCCCGCCTCTGTCTTCGTCGCCGCCCCGTCTCCGTCTTCGTCGCTGTCGCTCCCAAGCATCCACCACCACCGTCGTCGTTGTCTCCCCCGAGGTGAGACCCGCTCTGCCATCTTTGTTCTGTTCCTCAGCATCCCTAGGTGGCGGCGTGTAGTGTAGGGTAAGGTGTCCTCTCTTGATTTTTGCGGTCACTATGATGTTGTTCTGTTCTATAATAGAAACAACAACAGGGGGAAACCGATGGCATGGCATGGCATTGGCAGTGTGAATCTGAGGTGCAGTTTCAATCTGATATTGGGTGACTGCTTCTATTGTATTGTTGCCATTGTGGTGACTGCTTCTATTGTATTGTTGCTTCTATTGTTCTGTTCTATAATAGAAACAACAACAGGGGGAAACCGATGGCATGGCATGGCATTGGCAGTGTGAATCAGAGGTGCAGTTTCAGTCTGATATTGGGTGACTGCTTCTATTGTATTGGGTGACTACATCAACACCATAGCCTCTCCGTTAAAGTGTGAGTAGTTTACTTCAGACCTACGGGTCCATAGTAGCTAGATGGCTTCTTCTCTCTTTTTGGATCTCAATACAATGTTCTCCCCCTCTCTCGTGGAGATCTATTCGATGTAATCTTCTTTTTGCGGTGTGTTTGTTGAGACCGATGAATTGTGGGTTTATGATCAAGTCTATCTATGAATAATATTTGAATCTTCTCTGAATTCTTTTATGTATGATTGGTTATCTTTGCAAGTCTCTTCGAATTATCGGTTTGGTTTAGCCTACTAGATTGGTTGTTCTTGCCATGGGAGAAGTGCTTAGCTTTGGGTTCAATCTTGCGGTGTCCTTACCCAATGACAGAAGGGGCAGCAAGGCACGTATTGTATTGTTGCCATCAAGGATAACACGATGGGGTTTTTATCATATTGCATGAAACTATCCCTCTACATCAGGTCATCTTGCTTAAGGCGTTACTCTGTTTTTAACTTAATACTCTAGATGCATGCTGGATAGAGGTCGATGAGTGGAGTAATAGTAGTAGGTGCAGAATCGTTTCTGTCTACTTGTCTCGGACGTGATCCCTATATACATGATCGTACCTAGATATTCGCATAACTATGCTCAATTCTGTCAATTGCTCAACAGTAATTTGTTCACCCACCGTAGAATACTTATGCTCTTGAGAGAAGCCACTAGTGAAACCTATGGCCCCCGGGTCTCTTTCTCATCATATCAATCTCCATCACTTTATTATTGCTTTGCTTTTACTTTTCTTTTACTTTTTACTTTGCATATCTATACCAAAAATACCAAAAATATTATTTATCATCTCTATCAGATCTCACTTTCGTAAGTGACTGTGAAGGGATTGACAACCCCTAAGCGCGTTGGTTGCGTTGAGCTATTGTTTTTGTGTAGGTACGAGGGACTTGTGCGTGGCCTCCTACCGGATTGATACCTTGGTTCTCAAAAACCGAGGGAAATACTTACGCTACTTTGCTGCATCATCCTCTCCTCTTCGGGGAAATCCAACACAGTGCTCAAGAGGTAGCAAGAAGAATTTCTGGCGCTGTTGCCGGGGAGGTTCGCGCAAGTCAAGATTTGACTCCCGACAACGAGCCATTTCTGGCACCGTTGCCGGGGAGTCTGCGCAAAAGTCAACATACCAAGTACCCATCACAATCCCTATCTCCCGGATTACATTATTTGCCATTTGCCTCTCATTTGCCTCTCCCCCACTTCACCCTTGCCGTTTTATTCGCCCTCTCTCTCTATCCTCCCTCTCTTTTTTTCCGTTTGCCTTTTGTTTGCTCGTGGGTTAGGTTGCTTGCTTGTCGTTATGTCAAGTCCTTTACCTTCTGCCTCTATGTCTGAAATTAGGGAAATTATTGTCGATATGGACAATAATAATATCATGAAAAATTCGGATGCTCCTGCTAAAGAACCTACCATCTTTCATACAAAAAATTCCGTGTTGGTAGTGGTAATATTATTGGAAAAGGAGTTATTCAAGATTTCTTTACTTGTGCCGGTGCTTTACCTTCTATGGGTAGTTCTATCCTTCACAGAACTAGTAGTCTTGCGGACGCTATTGCCATGCTTGTAGTTGAACTTGAAAGACAATTCATGCACATGCATCCTTCCATACAAAGGATTTTTCTGGAATTTTCTAATATTGAGCATTCTTCTGTTAAGTGTGCCGCTACTATCTTTTTGGCTCATGAGTTTAGATTCATAATAAAAGAAGCCAAAGAAATCTTTGCGCATTATAGGGTGGACGCTTGCCGTCCTCCCATAGAGGCTATCCTCTTTGATCAAGAAGAAATAACGCGTTTTCAACCTTTAGACTATGTTGCTTTCAATGAAAATCTTAGAAAAAGGGTTCCTACCAATGTTTTAGTTGATAGAATTTCTGAACTTAATGATGATTTGGCTATTCGAAATAATGAACTAGTATATTCTCTTGAATATAGGCTCACAAAGTTCTGTCAAAAGAATGCTTATAATGATGAATTGGTTGTGCATTATGAAGGACCAAAGGAGGAACCTATACCTCCCAAGGTTGATCTTGGGGACTTTTGTACCGTTAAATTTAGCCCTTTTGATTACTTTTGCTTGCCTCAAATAAAACTTGCTGCCGAACGTAGAGAATATGAAATGAGTTTTAATAATCTATCTTACTATTATGGCAATACCTAGATCTATTCCTGCTTGTTATGCCTAGCTAGGGGCGTTAAACGATAGCGCTTGTTGGGAGGCAACCCAATTTTATTTTTATTCCTTGCTTTTTGCTCCTGTTTAGTAATAAATAAATTATTTAGCCTCTGTTTTGGTTGTGTTTTTTGTGTTTAATTAGTGTTTGTGCCAGGTAGAACCGTTGGGAAGACTTGGGGAAAGTCTTGTTGAACTTGCTGTAAAAAACAGAAACTTTAGCGCTCATGAGAACTGCTGTCATTTTTATTTGGAGAGTGATATTTAGTTAATTCTTTTTGAATATGATTAATAAATCAATTACTCACGTCCAGCAATTTATTTTAGAATTTTTGGGGTTCCAGATCTTGCGCTAGCTACAGATTACTACAGACTATTCTGTTTTTGACAAATTCTGTTTTTCGTGTGTTGATTGCTTATTTTGATGAATCTATGGCCAGTAAAATAGTTTATAATCCATAGAGAAGTTGGAATACAGTATATATAAAACCCATATAAATAAATAATGACTTCATTACAGTACCTTGAAGTGGTCTTTTGTTTTCTTTCGCTAATGGAGCTCACAAGCTTTCTACTTTAAGTTTTGTGTTGTGAAGTTTTCAAGTTTTGGGTAAAGATTTGATGGATCATGGAACAAGGAGTGGCAAGAGCCTAAGCTTGGGGATGCCCATGGCACCCCCAAGATAATCTAAGGACACCTAAAAGCCAAAGCTTGGGGATGCGCCGGAAGGCATCCCCTCTTTTTCGTCTACTTCTATCGGTAACTTTACTTGGAGCTATATTTTTATTCACCACATGATATGTGTTTTGCTTGGAGCGTCTTTTATGATTTGAGTCTTTGCTTTTTAGTCTACCACAATCATCCTTGCTGTACACACCTTTTGAGAGAGCCATACATTATTTGGAATTTGATAGAATACTCTATGTGCTTCACTTATATCTTTTGAGCTTTATAATTTTGCTCTAGTGCTTCACTTATATCTTTTAGAGTACGATGGTGGATTTATTTTACAGAAACTATTGATCTCTCATGCTTCATTTATATTATTTTGAGAGTCTTAATAGCATGGTAATTTGCTTAAAATCCTAATATGCTTGGTATGCAAGATTAATAATAAAACTTTCATATGAGTGTGTTGAATACTAAGAAAAGTTTGATGCTTGATGATTGTTTTGAGATATGGAGGTAATAATATCAAAGTCATGCTATTTGAGTGGTTGTGAAATTGAGAAATACTTGTGTTGAAGTTTGCAAGTCCCGTAGCATGCACGTATGGTAAACGTTATGCAACACATTTGAAACATGAGGTGTTATTTGATTGTCTTCCTTATGAGTGGCGGTCGGGGATGAGCGATGGTCTTTTCCTACCAATCTATCCCCCTAGGAGCATGCGCATAGTGCCGAGGTTTTTGATGACTTGTAGATTTTTGCAATAAGTATGTGAGTTCTTTATAACTAATGTTGAGTCCATGGATTATACGCACTCTCACCCTTCCATCCTTGCTAGCCTCTTCGGTACCGTGCATTGCCCTTTCTCACATTGAGAGTTGGCGCAAACTTCGCCGGTGCATCCAAACCCCGTGATATGATACGCTCTTTCACACATAAACCTCCTTATATCTTCCTCAAAACAGCCACCATACCTACCTATTATGGCATTTTGATAGCCATTTCGAGATATATTGCCATGCAACTTTCCATCATTCCGTCCATCATGACACATTCATCATTGTCATATTGCTTAGCATGATCATGTAGTTGACATAGTATTTGTGGTAAAGCCACCGTTCATAATTCTTTCATACATGTCACTCTTGGTTCATTGCATATCCCGGTACACCGCCAGAGGCATTCATATTGAGTCATCTTTGTTCTAGTATCGAGTTGTAATCATTGATTTGTAAATAAATAGAAGTGTGATGATCATCATTATTAGAGCATTGTCCCAAGTGAGGAATAAAAAAAGAGAAAGGCCATAAAAAAGAGAAGGCCCCCCAAAAAGAAAGGCCATAAAAAAATAGAAGGCCCAAAAAAATGAGAGAAAAAGAGAGAAGGGACAATGTTACTATCCTTTTACCACACTTGTGCTTCAAAGTAGCACCATGATCTTCATAGTAGAGAGTCTCTCATGTTACCACTTTCATATACTAGTGGGAATTTTTCATTATAGAACGTGGCTTGTATATTCCAACAATGGGCCTCCTCAAGTGCCCTAGGTCTTCGTGAGCAAGCAATTTGGATGCACACCCACTAGTTTCTTTTGTTGATCTTTCATACATTTATAGCTCTAGTGTATCCGTTGCATGGCAATCCCTACTCCTTGCATTAACAT
This sequence comes from Triticum timopheevii, assembly GCA_963921465.1. Classification (NCBI taxonomy): domain Eukaryota; kingdom Viridiplantae; phylum Streptophyta; class Magnoliopsida; order Poales; family Poaceae; genus Triticum; species Triticum timopheevii. Next base: position 142,701,079 of record OY997273.1, read on the forward strand.
CAATCGGTGGGCATCTCCATAGCCCATTGATTAGCCTCGTTGACGTGAGACTTTCTCCTTTTTTGTCTTCTCCACATAACCCCCCTCATTTATTCTATTCCACCCATAGTGCTATGTCCATGGCTCGCGCTCATATATTGCATGAAAGTTTATAGGTTTGAGATTACTAAAATATGAAACTATTGCTTGGCTTGTCATCGCGGTTGTGCATGATGAGAGAATTCTTGTGTGACGAAAATGAAACATGACTAAACCATATGATTTTGTAGGGATGAACTTTCTTTGTCCATGTTATTTTGAGAAGACATAATTACTTAGTTAGTATGCTTGAAGTATTATCATCTTTATGTCAATATGAACTTTTGTCTTGAATCTTTTGGATCTGAATATTCATACCACAATTAAGAAGAATTACATTAAAATTATGCCAAGTAGCACTCCGCATCAAAAATTCTCTTTTTATCATTTACCTACTCGAGGACGAGCAGGAATTAAGCTTGGGGATGCTTGATACGTCTCCAACGTATCTATAATTTTTGATTGCTCCATGCTATATAATCTACTATTTTAGACATTATTGGGCTTTATTATCCACTTTTATATTATTTTTGGGACTAAACTATTAATCGGAGGCCCAACCCAGAACTGCTGTTTTTTGCCTGTTTTAGGGTTTCGAAGAAAAGGAATATCAAACGAAGTCCAAACGGAATGAAACCTTCGGAAATGAGACTTGGACCCTCCATCAAGAAAGCCACGAGGCGGCCACGAGGGTGGAGGGCGCCCCCCCTAGGGCGCACCCCCTGCCTTGTGGACCCCTCGAAGCTCCACCGACGTACTTCTTCCTCCTATATATATCCACGTACCCCCAAACGATCGGGGACGGAGCCAAAAACCTATTTCCACCGCCACAACTTTCTGTATCCACGAGATCCCATCTTGGGGCCTGTTCCGGAGCTCCGCCGGAGGGGGCATCGATCACGGAGGGCTTCTACATCATCATCCAAGCCTCTCCGATGAAGTGTGAGTTGTTTACTTCAGACCTACGTGTCCATAGTTAGTAGCTAGATGGCTTCTTCTCTCTTTTTGGATCTCAATACAATGTTCTACCCCTCTCTTGTGGAGATCTATTCGATGTAATCTTCTTTTTGCGGTGTGTTTGTTGAGACCGATGAATTGTGGGTTTATGATCAAGTCTATCTATATGTATGATTGGTTATCTTTGCAAGTCTCTTCGAATTATCAGTTTGGTTTGGCCTACTAGATTGGTTGTTCTTGCCATGGGAGAAGTGCTTAGCTTTGGGTTCGATCTTGCGGTGTCCTTTCCCAGTGACAGAAGGGGCAGCAAGGCACGTATTGTATCATTGCCATTGAGGATAATAAGATGGGTTTTTTTATCATATTGCATGAAACTATCCCTCTACATCATGTCATCTTGCTTAAGGCGTTACTCTATTTTTAACTTAATACTCTAGATGCATGCTGGATAGCGGTCGATGAGTGGAGTAATAGTAGTAGATGCACAATCATTTCAGTCTACTTGTCTCGGACGTGATGCCTATATACATGATCATACCTAGATATTCTCATAACTATGCTCAATTCTGTCAATTGCTCAACAGTAATTTGTTCACCCACCGTAGAATACTTATGCTCTTGAGAGAAGCCACTAGTGAAACCTATGGCCCCCGGGTCTCTTTCTCATCATATCAATCTCCATCACTTTATTATTGCTTTGCTTTTACTTTTTTACTTTGCATCTCTATACCAAAAATACCAAAAATATTATTTATCATCTCTATCAGATCTCACTTTCGTAAGTGATCGTGAAGGGATTGACAACCCCTAAGCGCGTTGGTTGCGTTGAGCTATTGTTTTTGTGTAGGTACGAGGGACTTGTGCGTGGCCTCCTATTGGATTGATACCTTGGTTCTCAAAAACTGAGGGAAATACTTACGCTACTTTGCTGCATCATCCTCTCCTCTTCAGGGAAATCCAACGCAGTGCTCAAGAGGTAGTAGCCACCACTGATGATGGCAGCGCACGCACAGATGGCAGCCAACCGAAGAGGCAACGAAAGGACCGGCGCCCGAACGTGCTCGGCACCATCAAGGAGGAATTTACTAAAGTGTCCTCCGAGGGGCATCCAACTGTGCCCCCAGAAATAGTCAAGGGGTACGCGGGACAGCTCGGGTGCATTATCCGGAGCACCGTCTCGATCAACACCGAGAACCTAAGGCATCATGACCAAGGGAATTTGCGCAACCTCCTCTTCACGAAGCTGCACGAACAATACAAGTTCCCCGGTGACTTCGCAAACACACGCCTCTCAGGGAATAAAGTGAACAGTGCCGCCCTCACGAAGATGAGCACGGCCCTGGCTACTTGGAGAGCCTCGGTGAAGAGCATGATTGAAAAAGGTGATAGTTATGAGAAGATCAAGGAGAAAAATCCTTCGATCAACGAAAATGACTACCGGGAGTTCAAGATCAAGTGCAAGAGCAATGCATCTGCGGAATCAAGTCAGTGCGGGAAAGAGATGCGGGACTTGAACTTAGGGGTCCACAAACTCGGTCCCGGCGGTTACAGAGTGGAGGAACCTATATGGGACAAGGAGGACGCCGAGCGTGCCGAGCAAGGCCTACCGCCCCTCTTCGAGAAATACCGTGACAAGCAGACCAGGAACTATGTCAGGGCCCGGTACAAGATTGACCCGGTAACCAAGGAGCTTACCACGGATCCGAAGACCAAGGCGCTTGAGCATGTTCTGGTAAGGAATACACCCCGCGTAATTAGCTCCATATGGTTGCATTCTAATTAATGAAGCCAAATTTCTAAATGGTTCACGTTCCTTCCGCGGGACACTGAAAGCAGTAGCGCGGGGTCGTCTCAGAGCTCCCCTTTCGACACCCCTTTAAATAGGGCGTTGAACATAATGAAAAACAAGGATAAGCTCAGTAAGCCGACGTCAGCTGGTCGTGTGGCAAGCAAAGGCTTGTCCACGAATTGGTCGGAGTACTATACCGCTGGGCGAAAGGAGAGAAAGACCAGCTCGGAAAGCCAGGAGCGTGAGGTTCAACAACTCAAGGCACAAGTGGCGCGGATTCCGGAGATCGTCGAAGAGCAAGTGCGAGACCAACTGGGAGCGACGATCACCGCCATTATGCCTGCCTTGGTTTCTGGGCTGCAGGCGTGGATTGCGGGCGGCTAACATGGGCCGCCCCCAATTCCCAGCTTCATGGGCAGCAACTCGTGCAACGTGCCGGCGGCGCCATTGGTGTCTCCAGCGGAGGTGGCATTGGCGTCTCCCATGGCGGCGCCGACATTGCAGCTTAATACACCCGGGTGTGGGAAGAATACGCCGGCCGGCACCTCGATAGCAAGCGGCCCCTCCATCACTTGCATTCCTGCCGTTGGCGGTGCCTCGACATTAGCCGAGCTCGACGCCATCACGGTAACTAATTAAGCCTCTCGGCCGATGACTTCATCTCCTTGCCTTTGACTAGGCATCCCTGACGCCCTACATGTTTTCGCAGGGTGCCGCCGACGTTCCGTGGACTCTCCTGCACTTTGTGAACGACGAGTTGGTCGATGTCGCCAAGGGCAGAATCGTTCAACCGGGCAGCCGCGTGTTCCACGGTAATCAGATGCCACCCACCATTTATAGGGTTCAATTGGTTCGGGTGCTGCCGGGCTTCGACGACATGTTACCTCCGTATCGACCCCATGGGGCCGACGAAGATTATGTGATGACCCTCAGCGCCTGCATAAGCTGGACCATGCTTTGGCCGAAGAGCCAGATTCGTTTGGGGGCAGGGGACACCACCCCACAGACAACACCGCCAGTCGTGCCAGCGCCAAGCCATGGCAAGACCCCCACAATGGTACCAGACATGCCAGACATGGATATGGCATAGGATCCGAACATGCATATGGCACAGGATCTGGACGACGCCGATGACGCAACGACGGTACATTTACCAACGTTGGTAAGTACTTCAACGAACATGGGTACGGTGACGAATTCTTGGGGCCTCCTTCTCAAGAACCCAACCCTGCAAAAGACGATCTAACTGGTACCGCGGAGAAACCCAGTTGCAACAGGCGTTGTCTGGCATTCAGTTCTCAGGAGACGCCTCCAGCTGCCGCCTTCACCGAGCCTTAGATAGCCAAGGTGCGAAATATTATCAGCCCCAACACACTCAAGAAGGCTGTCTATAAGGAGAACTCAATCCCATTACAGCAGAAGAAGAAGGGACGGAAAAGAAAGAGTAACAAGGGTGCGAGCTAGCCAGCACCGAGTACGATCCGTGCTCAGGACGGGCCACCTTCACCTAAGGATATCTCGAGGAGGGTGCATGTGGCGGGTAGGCCGATGCTACCGACTAATCTGCTCAATGCTGCAACCGGTGCTATGCGGAGTCTGCATGACAGTGTTCTTTCTTTGGAGAAGCGGCGTCTCCGAGAGAATGATGTGGCATACCCGGTTTTCGTGGCCAAGGTGCCAGAGGGCAAGGGCTTTATGGATAGCTCCATCGGGGGTATAATTGTCCTGCGGTTTGATGACATCTTCGCTATGTTTAACCTTCATCCGCTGCACTACACCTTCGTTCGGCTATTTTTGCTGAGTATGGAGATGCGGATCATTAGAGACAAGACCCCAGACATCGTGATAGTCGACCCCTTCTACATGCATGCCAAGATCTTGGGCAGCGCTGGGGACCGGCAAGTCGCGAGTTCATACCTCGAAGGCGTCATTCTGGCAAACCCAGATAAGGATAACTTCCTCGTGCCTTACTTTCCCGAGTAAGTCATCCCCTCACCGCCCCGTAACATATGATTTCTTAGATTTCGATCATTCTTTTTTCCCTAACATTCCGTGTTTTGTGCAGTGACACACATTGCACACTCATCCTCTTAAGCCTGAAATATTTCATGGCCACGTGTTTCGACTCGGACCGTCAGTCGAAGAAACACTACACAAATATCAAGAAAGTTCTTGATGATGTTCTCCCTGGCTACGCCAGATCTGGAGGCACCTTCAGCAGGCCAATTCGTAGCTATGGCAAGCACGTGTTCGCCCACAAAACGACGTTCCCCTGCGTCAAGCAGCCGCCTGGCGGTCAGAAGGATGCCTACCACGCCCTCCATCACATGCGGGCGATCGTATGGGACCATAATCACCTTCTGCTACCAAATAATCTCAAAGATTGGGCCGCAAGCTTGTTGGCAATCCAGGACGCAGACATTAGACAAGAATTCTTTTGCATCTAGTCGGAGTTTGCGGAAATCATCCATCAAGATGTCCTTCATACCTCGGGGCAGTTCTACCTCAGATATCAACTGTCCAACAGTGAGATAGAAACAACGCTACAAATGCAGGCTGACAACGCCCGTGATTTCATGACCATCACGACAGACGGCGGCTTCATCCACGCTCCGGTCCCTGAGTCGAGTCGAAAGTAGTGATGCTATGTGTAGTTCTGAAATATCGATTAGCTCGTATTGTAATTAAACTTTAATGAACTTGTATGTCTCTTTGGTTTGGACAGTCGCTCAACTTATATGTAATCGATGCTATTTATTAGTAGGACCATGAATCATGCTATTAATGTCTTGCTTTTCTCTTCCGATCCTTTTGTTGCATACTTATATATTGCTTATGTATTGTCTCTGAATTGCTACTAACGTTTTGTTTGGCTAGTGCATAGAGATGCCGTCGTATGTCGTGTACAAGGGTAAGGTTCCCGGAGTTTACGACGACTGGGAGGAGTGTCGGAGACAGGTTCACCGTTTCAGCGGTAACAGTTACAAAGGGTACACCACTAGGGCGGAGGCGGAAGCTAGATATGCGCGCTATCTAGCGGGAGAGAGGAGGGAGCGGAGGGGGAACCGGATGAAGACCAGTTTCATCGCGATGATGCTAATCGTGATGACCGCAGCTCTCTTCTATGTGATGGTAGTTTAGATGATCGATATCGACTTATAATATGAAGACAAACTCGCTACTCGCGGTCTCGAGACTTGTAGTGTTCTAACTTTGTTCGGTCTTTTAAATTCGGAGACTAATATGATGAATTGTATTTGGAGACTAATCTTCTATTATATTCGATAAATCTGCTGTTGCTGTGTGGTGCTGTCTATATTCTGTCCAGTAATATATTTTGTAACTTGTGCAAATATCAGAAAAGAAAAAAATTCATAATATTCATACTAGTGGCGCACTGCAATAAACACACTATTGGCGCACTGCCTAGTAGTGCGCCATTAATAACCCAGAACAGAAGGTAAATATGGCCCCCTGAGAGGCATACTAATAGCGCACCAGGGGACATACTAATGGCGCACTGCCTGGTGCGCCACTACTGTCTAGTACTAATGGCGTACCAGGGGTGCGCCATTAGTATTAGTTACTAATGGCGTGATGATAGTGGCGCACCTGTAGTGCGCCATTAATGACCAAAACAGGTGTGCCACTAACAGGCCTTTTCCTAGTAGTGCACCAGCTCGCTGTGCGTCACGCGCGATCGCCAGCAGCGCGAATCGGTGCCTACAGCGCTGAATAGGAGCTCCCTACTTTTCTTCCATACCTCCCGCTCGCCGGGCTGACTAATACGTCTCCAACGTATCTATAATTTTTAATTGTTCCATGCTATTATATTATCTGTTTTGGATGTTTTTTATGCATTTACATGCTATTTTATACTATTTTTGGGACTAACCTATTAACCTGAAGCCCAGTGCTAGTTTTTATTTTTTTTTCTTGTTTTTTAGCTTCGCGAAAAAGAAATACTAAAAGGAGTCCAAACGGAATAAAACCTCGCGATGTTTTTTCAAATTATAAAAAGTGCAATTTCTATGTAAATTGTGTGCCAAATTTTATCTTTGCTTGTTTCTATTTTTTATTTTCTTTCTTCGTAAATCGTAATGCCAATGCCACTAATTTATTCCTCCTCAAAAAGCCTTCATTATTTTAATTTTTCTTCAGCGTTGTTTCATTGTATTTCTTCTTAAAGGGTAATACCAAGCCACTAATTCATTCTTTCTTAGAAGAAACTTCATTAATTTGAATTTGTTTTTTTACTTTATTTTCTTTCTTATTTATTGGCAATACTGATGTGACTAGTTCATTCCATCCTAGGAAACTTTTATTCCTTGTTTGCGAGAATACCACTATATTATGCTCATTATTGCATATTTTTAAAAAGCACAATTTTTGTGTAAATTGTGTAAATTTTATCATTGTCTTTTATTTCATTTTCTTTCTTCTTAAAGGGTAACACCTATGCCACTAGTTCATTCATTCTTAGAAAGCATTGTTATTTTGATTTTGTTTGTTTTGGTTTGGTTTTTATTTATTTTTCTTTTTTAAAGGTAATACTAAAGTCACTAATTCATTCTTTTTAGAAAACTTCATCGTTTTGGTTTTTTTAGTTATTACTTCATTTTATTTCTTTGTTTATGATAATACCAATGCCACTGATTTATTCCTCCGTAGAAACTTTCATTTTTGTGAAAATACCATTAGTTGCATATTGAAAAAAGACACAAATTTTGTGTAAATTATGTGCAAATCTTGTCAGTATTGTTTTATTATTTTTCATTAATTTTTCTGAAAGGGTAATACCAATGCCACCAATTCATTCCTTAGAAAACTTAAATACTTTGATTCCTTTTTAGTTTTTATGTTATTTTCTTTCTTCTTTAAAGGTAATACCAATGCCACTAATACAATTTTTATTAGTATTTTTTAAATCCCACTATTATATGCTTATTTTGCCTATTATAAAGAACGTAATTTCTCTGTAAACGGTGAGCAATTTTTGTCCTTTTTCTTAAAGGGTAATACTAACGCCACTAATTAATTCTTCCTTAGAAAACTTTGTCATTTTGATTTTATTCTAGTTTTTATTTCATTTTCTTTCTTATTTAATGGTAATAGCAATGGCACTAATTGCACTATTATACATTTATTCTTACATATTATAACAAAGCGCAATTTCTATGTAAATTGCGTGCAAAATTTTCATATTATAACAAAGCGCAATTCCATAAATTTTACTATTATAAGCTTATCTTGTGTATTATAAAAAGGTGTGACTTCTGTGTAAATTGTGCTTTCCTTGTGTCATTATTTTAAGAGTTTTTTCCATTTTATTTCTACTTAAAGGATAATATCAATGTCACTACTCCATTAATTGATAGAAAACTCGAGTGTTTGATTATGTTTTTGATTTTACTTGTTTTCTTCTGTTTTCCTACACGCATGGGTTACACGTGCATCCATGCATGCATGGCCTGGTACTGGTCCAGGCCAACCGGTGTGGTGATGTCTCGTCTCTATCACAATTAATTATTCAATTCACTACTAGTACTCAATTAGTCGGTTGCTAAACAAAGTGAGTTGACCAAAATTCGGTGTAATTTTTCTGCAAATTTTTTCATTGTTTGTTTATATTTTTTTATGTTCTTTCTTCTTCAAGGGTAATATTAATGCCAATAATTCATTGTAGCTTAGAAGATTTCATTATTATGATTGTTTTACTTTTTATTTTTTTTCTTTCTTGTTTAAGGGCATCGTCAAGTCCACTAATTCATTTCTTTTGAGAAAACTTCTTGTTTGCAAAAGTTCCACTATCATATGTTTATTCTTGCATATTGTAAATAAACTAATTTCTATATATATTATGTGCAAGTTTTATTATTTTTTATTTTGTTGGGTTCTACGGTAGGGTGCATCGACTGCAAATTAAAATTTTCCTACGCGCAGAACAACCAAGAACATGATACGGGAGATGGATCACAGTTCGTTACCACTAGATGCGCAGTACCGTGCAGCGGAAGAAGAGTTGGGGCAGCGCGTCCGCGTGGATCGTCTCCTCCTCGTCCGATCTTCGTCGTACAGCCGGTAGTCGGTTCCCACGTACAGGTTCGCCGGAGCGGCGCAAGTACACCGCCTCTAACGGTATCCGCGCGTGCAGGAGGAACGTCATGCGGTAGACTGCTAGATCCGATCACACAACCGGCGGCGAGTGGAGGTGTCTATTCGCAACACATGCAAACCCTAGTGACAGTACCGAAGCAATCAACCGCGTGAGTGTGCGGCACCTCCACTTTATATAGGCGTCCGTCGCGGGCTCAACACTTGGGCCTCGCACGGACCCTAAAGCCCATAAGTCTACTCGGCCACAATCCGAATATAGTTCGGATCACATCCGGCCAGTGTCCCCGGATTCGACCTCGTAGGTTCCTTCCTTTAAACGCGCGACCCCTTAGGTTCAAGCCGGTTTGGTCGCAGTTCGGATCACCTCCGAACTGCACAGTTGGTAGCGGCCTCTAGCAAGGCATGCCGAACACCAAACAGAATATGAAGCTGGTTAGGCGAACCTGTACATCATACTCCCATTCTTTTTGCCACACGATATATGTTGTCGGCTCAAGGCGAGTCTGTCATCCTTGTGCTATCCCGACCTCTTTCTCGTTCCAGTGATGCCGACCACAAAATGGATTATCTCATAATCCTTGTCGCATGGCCATGCTTATCCTGGTTGGATCACACGAGGGGCCCAGAGTATATCTCTCCTGATCAGAGGGGCAAATCACATCTTGCTCGACCACGTCTCACAGCATGGTTCTGGACAAATCCGAAACCTACCTTTATAACTACCCAGTTACGGAGTAGCGTTTGGTCGGCCCAAAGCAAGTCTGTCACCATCCCAAGTACATACGTCAGCTCAGGTCTTAGGACATAGAACATATGTTGTATTAGAGACTCACAGATGACATATCGCTGCGTCTCATAGTTGGGTCTGTCCGACTCGTACCTTATCTCGATACGTCGGATCCGACCAGATCCTTGCAAGTCCATATTATCCGGTTAGCATATAATGCTCCATGGCTAGTGAGACCAAGCCATCCACCGTGTCATATGCTAATCTAGTTGGCTGCGCGTCCACACAACCCTTTCGACTAGGAACCTTTTAGGACAGTCATCATATAATGCATAGTCCCACAAACAAGTCACGTACTTGCTGATACACATCATTGATAATGTCCAAGGACTATTTTTATTCATAAACACATAGGAAATAGTATCATACATGATTGCCTCTAGGACATATCTTCAATAATTTTTTATTTTGTTTCTGAGGGGGTGGTGGTGGTGGGGTGTACGGTTGATGGTGTAGGAGTGCAACTTGCTTGAGGTTAGGCAAGGCTAATCCATCAATCATAGTACTCCTTGGCTTAACGACAAAAACAGGCACACAAAGCAGCATCCTTTTTTTTTGTGGGTAACACAAAGCAGCATCCAAGCATGCAATTACCACGTACCAAAAAATAGTTTAGATGAAAAAGGAGAACGATTGGAGGAAAGTACGTATGTATCATGCGTCCATGCATATGCATGCAGAAGCATCATGCGTACATGCACGCATGCGTAGATACACGCATGGGTACTAAAAAAAGTTTCGATTGGAGGAGAGGATCATGAATGCATATTATGCATGGGTCCGAAACGTGTGCATGCATAGCGAATCAGGCTGGAATTGCCCGGCTAGCCAACACACACGTTGTGTGTCGACTGACCCAAAAATAAGAAAGAATCAGGCGACTTACACGCAGTCGCTCCCAAATTTTAAACATCAAATTCATGTGAAGACGGTAATCCATTTCCTACATGCATGTTGCTGGAGGCTTACTTCGGCTTTATCATTACCAGTGTTAGAGGGTGTTTGTTGGCTTAGGGACTTAAAAAAGTTCCTATAAGTCTCATTTAAACCAAACAGGAAGGACTTATAGAAACTTAAAGTGGGCATTTAGGACTTATGAAATAAGACTCTCAAGAAAGGATTTATAGGGACTTATAGTTGTAATGTGGTCTTTTAGTCCATGTTAAGTCTCAGAAACCAAACAGGTAGGAACTTTTTAGAAACTAGAGACTTATAAGTTGGGACTGCAAAAATCCTAGGACTTATGAACCAAACATGGCCTTAGGTTCCCTGTTTTGTCGTGTTTAGCTAACAAGCATATAAGGTCCAAAATAAGGGGCGTTAAAAAAGTCGAAAGTTTAACCTAAGTGGTTAGAAGTTGGTTGTTTGAGTTGGACTCCAAGAGTAAATTGCACTCTGGTTACAAGGTAGGAAGTGGGCACTGAACGTACATGACAAAGGAGGGCGAGTTAACTCGAGGAGAAAAAGTTACTAGTATCTTTGTTTTATCTACTTACTGCCAAGACAAGTGTAAACACATCGACGGCTCCACCTCATCCTTGGTATAATCTTCCCATTCTCATTTTTCGTGATTGTTCAGTCAGTCCCACATAGATTCCTGTACGTGTGGTTGGTGTATAAATCAGGGCGTCCTAGACTAGGTAAAAAGCCCTGGTGTATACTGCTGTAACTTCCAATGGCTTCTCCCTTGTTCTTGTGCATCCTCCTGGTCGTATTTGGCAGCTACCTTTCCACCATTTCTGCTGTAGGCAACGGTAAGCAAAGCTTCGTTGTGGTGTCAACCAGGTCATTTCAGACACAAGATGTTTGCTCCACCTCCAGATCCACAGGTACGTACGTGCATGAATTGAGCGTGGCATAATTTTCGACGTTAATCGATCTGCATGTATGACGCTCGGATATATGTTTCAGTGGCGCCGCGGCCAAACGGTGCCGCTGTGCCGCTGGTGCACAGGCACGGACCCTGCGCCAAGTCGCCGTCCACCGACAAGCCATCATCTTTCGCCGAGGCGCTTCACAGAAGCCGCGTCCGCGCAGACTACGTCATGAGCACCATGCAGATGCAGGACCAGGAGGAGGGCGAGGTAAGCATCCCGGCGCATCTGGGCACCTTCGTGGACTCGCAGGAGTACGTGGTGACGTGGGGTCTGGGCACGCCGGCCGTGGAGCAGGTCCTCCTCCTGGACACCGGCAGCGACTTGTCGTGGGTGCAGTGCGCGCCATGCAACTCCAGCGACTGCTACCTTCAGAAGGATCCCTTGTTCGACCCGCGCAAGTCCTCCACCTATGCTCCCATTCCCTGCGGCTCTGACGTCTGCAAGATCCTCCAGTCCGATCACCACTTGAACAATGGCTGCAGCATGAACGACAATGGCACCCAGTCCCAGTGCGGGTATCGAGTCGAGTACGGAGGAGGGTCAAAGACCAGCGGCGTGTACAGCAACGAGGCGCTCACGTTGGCGCCCGGCGTCATCATCAAGGACTTCCATTTCGGCTGCGGGTACAAGCAGGGTGGCCCCAACGACAAGTTCGACGGCCTGCTCGGGCTTGGCCGCGCGCCCGAGTCGCTCCCGGTTCAGACCTCCGCGCTCTACGGCGGCTCTTTCTCCCACTGTCTCCCGTCGGTGAGCAGCGGCACCGGGTTCCTCGCCCTCGGCGCGCCCAGCAACACCTCGGGCTTCTCGTTCACGCCCATGACCCACTTCATGGATGACGCCACCTCCTACCTGGTGAAGCTCACCGGCATCAGCGTCGGCGGGAAGCAGCTCCGCATCCCACGAAAGGTGTTCGAGGGGGGCCTGATCGTGGACTGCGGCAATATCATCTCACATCTGCCAACGACGCCCTACGCGAAACTGCAGTCCGCGTTCCGGGGGGCCATGGCGGCTTACCCGCTCATCCCGAGCGACGACGGCGACACATGCTACAACTTCACTGGATACAGCAACGTCACCGTGCCCAAGGTCGCTCTCACCTTCACCGGCGGTGTCACGGTTGACCTCGATGTCCCCAACGGGCTTCTGTTGGATGGTTGTCTGGCCTTCGCCGAGTCCGGGCCAGATGATTACGTCGGGTTCCTCGGCAATGTCCAAATGAGAACGTTGGAGATGCTGTACGACGTTAGGGGTGGTAGACTCGGATTCCCGGCAGCTGCCTGCTGAATCCTCGACCTATACATACCTCAATCGATCGGGAGCTAGCTTACAAAAAAATCAATCGGTTTGTTCTTAACTGCTCGAGTGCTACATGATGGATGACCCGCCCGATCATCGCGTCAGTTCTACTCCCTCCGTTCTAAATTACTTGTCACAGAAATGGATGTATCTAGAACTAAAATACATCTAGATACATGCATACCTGCGATAAGTAATTTGAAACAAAGGAAGTAGTATTTTTCCATTTTTGTCCGATTCCATCCTATCGCTGTTTATGGTAAGAGGATATAATATAATAGAATTTTTTTCATGCCTCCTCCTCTTTAATTGTGTTGAGTTTTGCCCCACCCATCTAACATTGCCCATTTTTGTTCTCCTCCGCTCGTCTGCGCCTCACAAAAGGTTAAACCGTGCCTTGCCGTCAGGTTAAAGCCGTTGACCGTCACTTCGCCAGGTACTGACGCGTGAGACCAATCTTTAAGGCCGCATGCATCCGCATCGCCGACTCTTTCGTGCACACAGTCATGCATGACCCACCATTTGGCCGCATGCGTTATTGATTTCGCGTCGCCGGTTGATTCCTACATAGTCCGCGACTCACGCGTAAGACCCGTCGGTATGCAAAATTTAATTAGCGTCGCCTATTGTTTCCACATAAGCGACGGCGCGTGTTTTCACACATGGAGAGTCGTGTCAGCCGGCGCCCATTAATGGTAGCTTAACGCCGCAACCCACCCTTCTCGTGCCATATATGCATCCCCTGTCCCATTTCGTCGCTCGCCTCTACAACCTTATCCACCTCCAGTGCCATTGTAGCACAAACCCTACCCCTCTTCTCCCACCTCCCTTTCCGCATCCATGGTGTGGCCGCATAACTTTACTCTCCGTGAAGCCGAGCTTCTCGCCAGCTACGACATTCGTGCACCGCTGGACACACGTCTGCCGGTGGGATGGATTGTGAGTCAGGGGGTCTTCTGGTGGCGCCTGTTCCCGCCTTTGGCTCGATAGCCTTTGTGCGCGCCGTTCGCAGGTTTTAGGCAGGTCTGACGCCAGAGGAGAGGGCGCATCCAGACTTCGAGCCTAACAACCCATTATGGCCGCACATCCTCACCCAGGACCGCACTACTCGGATCCAGCACTTCGACAGCCTCAACCCGATGGTACACAAAAACATCGTTGGGCGATGTGCCTTCTAGGATGGCCTTAGCTTCGAGATCAGCATTGCCGCGTGCCGCTCGCAGCTTGACGAAGAAGATTAGTTTCGGATTTGGCGATAGGATCGCGCCGAACTTGTCGTTTATTCGAATAAATTATTATTTGTATGAATTTCGTATGCTATAACTGGATTATATTTTGAGTCTTTTGCATACACTTGAAATTAATCATGATTTGTATGAATTTCATTTGAATATGTGTACAAATCAGAAAATGGGTGCAATTTTAAATGATTAGCTATTCATGCAATTTTGACAACAATTTGAAAAAATCACAGAAAATAAAAAAGGCTCAAAAATTAAAATCCTTTCGCATGAAGGTCTTTTATGTGCAATTTATTGTGAAAAAATGATAAACTGACAATATCACAAATAAAGAGTTAATTTTCCATTTTTCTACTGGCCAAGATGACTTTTTTTAAGCAAGTACCACAAATTATATTGTAAATTGTGCCCTTTCAATTTACACATAAAGTAGACCACATGGGATTTCAAATGCCAATGTTTCATGAATTTTAGTGTGATATTGACATATTTCATTGATATATTAAATTTCTGACGATTTACATCAAGTAATTCAAATTTGAACTACAAGTGTGCTCTAGTTTAGTCCTATAAATTCTGAAAAATCATTCTTACCTTCACATTAGGAATGTAGGAAATATTCGCACAAATCATTTTTACCTTTTTTGTGACCATACTTTGCCGTCTAATTATTATTTTTATAGACGACAAAACCATTTTGTCGTATGTAAAAAAATAACAGACGACAAAGTATATCTTTGTCGTCTGTGTTTTTTTTGTAGATGGCAAAGATGAAACACACCACCCGGATTGATCACACGGATCGATGACATGGCACGATCTGCTCTAGACATCCCCACAACGCAAAGCCCACGCACCCCACGCACCCACCACTCTCTCTTTCTCTATCCCTTATTCTCTTGACACCCACCGCCACCACGATCTCTCTCCTTTCTCTCTCATACCCCTCTATGCTCTTGATCGAGAGCACGCCGGTGCCCGCCACCACCTCGCCCGCCGGCACTGGCATTGCTAGCCACCACTTCGCCTGCTGGCACATCGACCGCTATCCAGCATGCTTCTAAAGTATTAACTTCATAAAGAATGGAGTAACGCCTTAAGCAAGATGACATGATGTAGACAAAGTAAAAAATCAATCAATATGAATAAACCCCACCATTTTATCCTTAATTAATGACAACAATACAAATGGGTGTCTTGTCCCTTTTTGCAACCCGGATATAGAGCACCACAAGATGAACCCATCACAAAGCACATGTCCCATTGCAAGATAAATCAATCTAGTTGGCCAAACCAAATGGATAGATCGGAGATAAATACAAAGTTATAACAATCATGCATAAAAGAGTTCAGAGAAGACTCGAATAATATTCATGGATAATCTAGTCATAAACCCACAATTCATGAGATCCAAACAAACACACCACAAAAAAAGATTACATCGAATAGTTCTCCAAGAACATCGAGGAGAACATTGTATTGAGAATCAAAAAGAGAAAAGAAATCATCTAGCTACTAGCTATGGACCCGTAGGTCTGTGGTAAACTACTCATACATCATCGGAAGAGCATGCAGATTGATGTAGAGTTCCTCCATGACCGATTCCCCCTCCGACAGACTACCGGAAAATGCCTCCAGATGGGATCTCATAATAATAGAGGCTTGCGGCAGCGAAAAAAATATCTTGGGTAGCTCTCTGTTAGTTTCCTGATTTTAGAGAATTTATAAAGACAAAATTAGGTCAAACAGAGGAACGAGGGGCCCACAAGCCACATGGGCACATCCATGTGCCTTTTGGCCTCCTTTCAAAGCTTCTATGGTCTCTTATGTCCAAAAAAATGGTCAAAAAGTTTCGTGGCATTTGGACTTTGTTTGGTACTGATTTCCTAAAAAATAAAAAACGAACAAAAAACAACAACCAGCACTTGACACTCAGTTAATAGGTTAGTCCCAAAAAATGGTATACTATTGCATATAATTGCATATATAACATACAAGATTGATATTATAATAGCAGGGAACAATAAAAAATTATAGATATTGGAGAAGTATCGACATGTCCACTCAAACTCCCGATCCAAACAGGTTGGGCTAGCCGGGGAGTAGAAAAAATAGACACACTAGTCCAAAATAAACAATCTAAACATCACATGGCCGAAGAAAAATATAACTCTAATGATCCCAGAAAAAATCAAAAAATATGTAAAAGGGTACAATATACCGTGTTTTCTTCGATAATGATCCAGGGAAAAAAATATAGCACTAATGATCCCAGAAATTTGTGGCATTTTCGTTTTTAATGTTCACCATTTTTCTGAAAATGTTCAAGTATTTTAGAAATATCATGAATTTCAAAATAAATGATCATGAATTTGGAAACTGTTCATGAAATTGAAAAATCAATCTTGACTTTTAAAAATGTTCATTAATTAAAGAATGGTAAACAAATATGTACAGAATTCAAGTTTTTAAATTAAAAAATAATATTTAAAAAAAATAGTAAAAGGAAAAGAATAGAAAAAATCAAACAAAAAACAACTTAAAAACACAGAGAAATTGGATGAACCTTCTACACTGTTACCACTCCACACCTATAGAAGGAAATATGCCCTAGAGGCAATAATAAAATTGTTATTTATATTTCCTTATATCATGATGAATGTTTATTATTCATGCTAGAATTGTATTAACCAGAAACTTAGTACATGTGTGAATACATAGACAAACAGAGTGTCACTAGTTTGCCTCTACTTGACTAGCTCGTTGATCAAAGATGGTTAAGTTTCCTAACCATGGACAAAGAGTTGTCATTTGATGAACGGGATCACATCATTAGAGAATGTTGTGATTGACTTGACTCATCCGTTAGCTTAGCATGATGATCGTTTAGTTTACTGCTATTGCTTTCTCCATAACTTATACATGTTCCTATGACTATAAGATTATGCAACTCCCGAATACCGGAGGAACACTTAGTGTGCTATCAAACGTCACAATGTAACTAGCTGACTATAAAGATGCTATACAGGTGTCTCCGATGGTGTTTGTTGAGTTGGCATAGATCGATATTAGGATTTGTCACTCCGTGTATCGGAGAGGTATCTCTGGGCCCTCTCGGTAATGCACATCACTATAAGCCTTGCAAGCAATGTGACTAATGAGTTAGTTACGGGATGTTGCATTACAAAATGAGTAAAGAGACTTGCCGGTAACGAGATTGAACTAGGTATTGAGATACCAGCGATCGAATCTCGGACAAGTAACATACCGATGACAAAGGGAACAATGTATGTTGTTATGCGTTTTGACCGATAAAGATCTTCGTAGAATATGTAGGAACCAATTTGAGCATCCAGGTTCCGCTATTGGTTAATGACCAGAGATGAGTCTCGGTCATGTCTACATAGTTATCGAACCCGTAGGGTTCGCACGCTTAACGTTCGGTGACGATCGGTATTATGAGTTTATGTGTGTTTGATGTGCTGAAGGTTGTTTGGAGTCCCGGATGTGATCATGGGCATGACGAGGAGTCTCAAAATGGTCGAGACATAAAAATTAATATATTGTAAGCTTGTGTTTGGACATCGGAATGGTTCCGAGTGAGTCGGGGATTTACCGGAGTACCGGGGGGTTACCGAAACCCCCCGAGGAGTATATGGGCCTTATTGGGCCTTAGTGAAAAACAGGAGAGGAAGGGAAAGGTGGAGGGCGCGCCCCCCCTAGCCCAATCCGAATTGGGTGGGGGGCCGCCCCCCCTTCCTTCTCTCTCCCCCTACTAGGGAAAGAGGGGAATCCTACTCCCGGTGGGAGTAGGACACCCCCTAGGGCGCGCCATATAGAGGGCCGACCCTCCCCTCCTCCACTCCTTTATATACGGGGGAGGGGGCACCCCATAGACACACAAGTTGATCTCTTAGCCGTGTGAGGTGCCCCCTCCACAGATTTCCACCCCGGTCATATCGTTGTAGAGCTTAGGCGAAGCCCTGCGTCGGTAACTTCATCATCACCGTCATCACACCGTCGTGCTGACGAAGCTATCCCCCCGACACTCAACTGGATCTAGAGTTCGTGGGACGTCGTTGAGCTGAACGTGTGCAGATCGAGGAGGTGACGTACCTTCGGTGCTAGGATCGGTCGGATCATGAAGACGTACGACTACATCAACCGAGTTGTCATAACGCTTCCGCTTACGGTCTACGAGGGTACGTAGACAACACTCTCTCCTCTCGTTGCTATGCATCACCTCGATGGATCTTGCATGTGCGTAAGAAAATTTTGAAATTACTGCGTTCCCGAACAGTGGGATCCGAGCTAGGTCTATGCGTAGATGTTATATGCATGAGTAGAACACAAAGGAGTTGTGGGCGTGGGTATATACATATTGCTTGCTGTCACTAGTTGATTCTTGATTCAGCGGTATTGTTGGATGAAGCGGCTCAGACCGACATTATGCGTACGCTTATGCGAGACTAGTTCTATCGACGTGCTTCGCACACAGGTGGCTGGTGGGTGTCAGTTTCCCCAACTTTAGTTGAATCAAATTCAATGAACATGGTTCTTTCTGAAGATCAAAAAACAATCACTATACCACGTTGTGGTTTTTGATGCGTAGGTAAGAACGGTTCTTGCTCAGCCCGTAGCAGCCACGTAAAACTTGCAACAACAAAGTAGAGGACGTCTGACTTGTTTTTGCAGGGCATGTTGTGATGTGATAAGGTCAAGACATGATGCTAAATTTTATTGTACGAGATGATCATGTTTTGTAACAGAGTTATCGGCAACTGGCAGGAGCCATATGGTTGTCGCTTTATTGTATGAAATGCAATCACCATGTAATTGCTTTACTTTATCACTAAGCGATAGCGATAGTCGTAGAAGCAATAGTTGGCAAGACGACAACGATGCTTCGATGGAGATCAAGGTGTCAAGCCGGTGACGATGGTGATCATGACCGTGCTTTGGAGATAGAGATCAAAGGCACAAGATGATGATGACCATATCATATAACTTATATTGATTGCATGTGATGTTTATCCTTTATGCATCTTATTTTGCTTAGTTCGACGGTAGCATTATAAGATGATCTCTCACTAAATTTCAAGGTATAAGTGTTCTCCCTGAGTATGCACCATTGCTACAGTTCGTCATGCCGAGACACCACATGATGATCGGGTGTGATAAGCTCTACGTTCACATACAATGGGTGCAAGCCAGTTTTGCACATGCAGAATACTCGAGTTAAACTTGACGAGCCTAGCATATGCAGATATGGCCTCGGAACACTAAGACCGAAAGGTCGAGCGTGAATCATATAGTAGATATGATCAACATAGTGATGTTCACCATTGAAAACTGCTCCATCTCACGTGATGATCGGACATGGTTTAGTTGATATGGATCACGTGATCACTTAGATGATTAGAGGGATGTTTATCTAAGTGTGAGTTCTTAAATAATTTGATTAACTGAACTTTAATTTATCATGAACTTAGTACCTGATAGTATTTTGCATGTCTATGTTGTTGTAAATAGATGGCCCGTGTTGTTGTTCCGTTGAATTTTAATGCGTTTCTAGAGAAAGCTAAGGTGAAAGATGATGGTAGAAATTACACGGACTGGGTCCGTAATTTGAGGATTGTCCTCATTGCTGCACAGAAGAATTACGTCCTGGAAGCACCGTTAGGTGACAAACCCGTTGCAGGAGCAACGCCAGATGTTGTGAACACCTAGCAGAGCAAAGCTGATGACCAGTCGATAGTTCAGTGTGCCATGCTTTACGTCTTAGAACCGGGACTTCAATGACGTTTTGAACGTCATGGAGCATATGAGATGTTCCAGGAGTTGAAGTTAATATTTCAAGCAAATGCCTGGATTGAGAGATATGAACTCTCCAATAAGTTCTATAGCTGCAAAATGGAGGAGAATAGTTCTGTCAGTGAACATATACTCAGAATATATGGGTACCAAAACCACTTGACTCAGCTGGGAGTTAATCTTCCTGATGATAGTGTCATTGACAGAGTTCTTCAATCACTGCCACTAAGCTACAAGAGCTTCGTGATGAACTATAATATGCAAGGGATGGATAAGACAATTCCCGAGCTCTTCGCAATGCGAAAGGCTGCGGAGGTAGAAATCAAGAAGGAGCATCAAGTTTTGATGGTCAACAAGACCACCAGTTTCAAGAAAAAGGGTAAAGGGAAGAAGGGGAACTTAAGGAAGAACAGCAAGCAAGTTGCTGCTCAAGTGAAGAAGCCCAAGTCTGGACCTAAGCCTGAGACTGAGTGCTTCTACTGCAAAGGGACTGGTCATTGGAAGCGGAACTGCCCCAAGTATTTGGCGGAGAAGAAGGATGGCAAAGTGAAAGGTATATTTGATATACATGTTATTGATGTGTACCTTACTAATGCTTGCAGTAGCGCCTGGGTATTTTGTTGGGGAACGTAGTAATTTCAAAAAAATTCCAACGCACACGCAAGATCATGGTGATGCATAGCAACGAGAGGGGAGAGTTTTGTCTACGTACCCTCATAGATCGAAAGCGGAAGCGTTAGCACAATGCGGTTGATGTAGTTGTACGTCTTCACGATCCGACCGATCAAGCACCGAACGTACAGCACCTCCGAGTTCAGCACACGTTCAGCCCGATGACGTCCCTCGAACTCCGATCCAGCCGAGTGTTGTGGGAGAGTTTCATCAGCACGACGGCGTTGTGATGATGTTGATGTTCTACCGACGCAGGGCTTCGCCTAAGCACTGCTACAGTATTATCGAGGTGGACTATGGTGGAGGGGGGCACCGCACATGGCTAAATATCAACTTGATCAATTGTTGTGTTTCTGGGGTGCCCCCTACCCCCGTATATAAAGGAGTAAGGGGGTGCGGCCGGCCAGGGAGAGGGCACACCAGGAGGAGTCCTACTCCCACCGGGAGTAGGACTCCCCCCCTTTCCTAGTTGGAATAGGATTCGGGAGAAGGAAAGAGAGAGGGGAAGAAGGAAAGAGGGGGTCGGCCCCCCTTGCCCTAAACCAATTCGGTTTGGGCCTTGGGGGGGCATGCCCCACAATTCCCTTGCTTCCCTCTATTTCCACTAAGGCCCATGTAGGCCCATTAAGCCCCCGGAGGGTTCCGGTAACCTCCCGGTACTCCGGTAAAATTCCGATTTTACCCGGAACACTTCCGACATCCAAACATAGGCTTCCAATATATCAATCTTCATGTCTCGACCATTTAAAGACTCCTCGTCATGTCCTTGATCACATCCGGGACTCCGAACAACCTTCGGTACATCAAAACATATAAACTCATAATATAACCGTCATCATAACGTTAAGCGTGCGGACCCTATGGGTTCGAGAACTATGTAGACATGACCGAGACACGTCTCCGGTCAATAACCAATAGCGGAACCTGGATGCTCATATTGGCTCCCACATATTCTACAAAGATCTTTATCGGTCAAACCGCACAACAACATACATTGTTCCCTTTGTCATCGGTATGTTACTTGCCCGAGATTCGATCGTCGGTATCTCAATACGTAGTTCAATCTCGTTATCGGCAAGTCTCTTTACTCATTCCATAATGCATCATCCCGCAACTAACTCATTAGTTGCAATGCTTGCGAGGCTTAAGTGATGTGCATTACCGAGAGTGCCTAGAGATACCTCTCCGACAGTCGGAGTGACAAATCTAATCTTGAAATACGCCAACCCAACAAGTACGTTTAGAGACACCTGTAGAGAACCTTTATAATCACCCAGTTATGTTGTGACGTTTGGTAGCACACAAAGTGTTCCTCCGGTAAACGGGAGTTGCATAATCTCATAGTCATAGGAACATGTATAAGTCATGAAGAAAGCAATAGCAGAATACTAAACGATCGTGTGCTAAGCTAACGGAATGGGTCATGTCAATCACATCATTCTCCTAATGATGTGACCCCGTTAATCAAATGACAACTCATGTCTATGGTTAGGAAACATAACCATCTTTGATCAACGAGCTAGTCAAGTAGAGGCTTACTAGTGACAATCTGTTTGTCTATTTATTCACACATGTATTATGTTTCCGGTTAATACAATTCTAGCATGAATAATAAACATTTATCATGATATAAGGAAATAAATAATAACTTTATTATTGCCTCTAGGGCATATTTCCTTTAGTCTCCCACTTGCACTAGAGTCAATAATTTAGATTACACAGTAATGATTCTAACACCCATGGAGCCTTGGTGCTGATCATGTTTTGCTCGTGGAAGAGGCTTAGTCAACGGGTCTGCAACATTCAGATCCGTGTGTATCTTGCAAATTTCTATGTCTCCCACCTGGACTAAATCCTGGATGGAATTGAAGCATCTTTTGATGTGCTTGGTTCTCTTATGAAATCTGGATTCCTTCGCCAAGGCAATTGCACCAGTATTGTCACAAAAGATTTTCATTGGACCCGATGCACTAGGTATGACACCTAGATCGGATATGAACTCCTTCATCCAGACTCCTTCATTTGCTGCTCCCGAAGCAGCTATGTATTCCGCTTCACATGTAGATCCCGCCACAATGCTTTGTTTAGAACTGCACCAACTGACAGCTCCATCGTTCAATGTAAACACATATCCGGTTTGCGATTTAGAATCGTCCGGATCAGTGTCAAAGCTTGCATCAACATAACCGTTTACGATGAGCTCTTTGTATCCTCCATAAACGAGAAACATATCCTTAGTCCTTTTCAGGTATTTCAGGATGTTCTTGACCGCTGTCTAGTGATCCACTCCTAGATTACTTTGGTACCTCCCTGCTAGACTTATAGCAAGGCACACATCAAGTCTGGTACACAGCATTGCATACATGATAGAGCATAGGGAACATCTCTCATTTTCTCTCTATCTTCTGCAGTGGTCGTGCATTGAGTCTTACTCAACTTCACACCTTGTAACACAGGCAAGAACCCTTTCTTTGCTTGATCCATTTTAAACTTCTTCAAAACTTTGTCAAGGTATGTGCTTTGTGAAAGTCCAATTAAGTGTCTTGATCTATATCTATAGATCTTGATGCCCAATATGTAAGCAGCTTCACCGAGGTCTTTCATTGAAAAACTCTTATTCAAGTATCCCTTTATGCTATCCAGAAATTCTATATCATTTCCAATCAGCAATATGTCATCCACATATAATATCAGAAATGCTACAGAGCTCCCACTCACTTTCTTGTAAATACAGACTTCTCCAAAAGTCTGTATAAAACCAAATGCTTTGATCACACTATCAAAGCGTTTATTCCAACTCCGAGAGGCTTGCACCAGTCCATAAATGGATCGCTGGAGCTTGCACACTTTGTTAGCTCCCTTTGGATCGACAAAACCTTCTGGTTGCATCATATACAACTCTTCTTCTAGAAATTCATTCAGGAATGCAGTTTTGACATCCATTTGCCAAATTTCATAATCATAAAATGCGGCAATTGCTAACATGATTCGGACAGACTTAAGCATCGCTACGGGTGAGAAGGTCTCATCATAGTCAATCCCTTGAACTTGTCAAAAACCTTTTGCAACAAGTCGAGCTTTATAGACAGTAACATTACCGTCAGCGTTAGTCTTCTTCTTGAAGATCCATTTATTCTCAATTGTTTGTCGATCATCGGGCAAGTCAACCAAAGTCCATACTTTGATCTCATACATGGATCCCATCTCAGATTTCATGGCCTCAAGCCATTTTGCGGAATCTAGGCTAACCATCGCTTCTTCATAGTTCGTAGGTTCATCATGATCTAGTAGCATGACTTCCAGAACAGGATTACCGTACCACTCTGGTGCGGATCTTACTCTGCTTGATCTACGAGGTTCAGTAATAACTTGATCTGAAGTTCCATGATCATCATCATTAACTTCCTCACTAATTGGTGTAGGGTTCACAGAAACCGGTTTCTGTGATGAACTACTTTCCAATAGAGGAGAAGGTATAGTTACCTCATCAAGTTCCACTTTCCTCCCACCCACTTCTTTCGAGAGAAACTCCTTCTCTAGAAAGGATCCATTCTTAGCAACGAAAAACTTGCCTTCGGATCTGTGATAGAACGTGTACCCAATAGTCTCCTTTGGGTATCCTATGAAGACACATTTCTCCGATTTGGGTTCGAGCTTATCAAGTTGAAGCTTTTTCACATAAGCATCGCAGCCCAAATTTTGAGAAACGACAACTTTGGTTTCTTGCCAAACCACAGTTCATAAGGCGTCGTCTCAACGGATTTCGATGGTTCCCTATTTAACGTGAATGTGGCCGTCTCTAAAGCATATCCCCAAAATGATAGCGGTAAATCTGTAAGAGACATCATAGATCGCACCATATCTAGTAAAGTACGATTATGACGTTTGGACACACCATTACTCCGTGGTGTTCCGGGTGGCGTGAGTTGCGAAACTATTCCGTATTGTTTCAAATGTAGACCAAACTCGTAACTCAAATATTCTCCTCCACGATCAGATCGTAGAAACTTTATTTTCTTGTTACGATGATTTTCAAGTTCACTCTGAAATTCTTTGAACTTTTCAAATGTTTCAGACTTATGCTTCATCAAGTAGATATACCCATATCTGCTTAAATCATCTGTGAAGGTGAGAAAATAATGATATCCGCCACGATCCTCAACATTCATCGGACCACATACATCTGTATGTATGATTTCCAACAAATCTGTTGCTCTCTCCATAGTTCCGGAGAACGACGTTTTAGTCATCTTGCCCATGAGGCACGGTTCGCAAGTACCAAGTGATTCATAATCAAGGGGTTCCAAAAGTCCATCAGTATGGAGTTTCTTCATGCACTTTACACCGATATGACCTAAACGGTAGTGCTGCAAATAAGTTGGACTATCATTATCAACTCTGCATCTTTTGGCTTCAACATTATGAATATGTGTATCACTACTATCAAGATTCATCAAAAATAGACCACTCTTCAAGGGTGCATGACCATAAAATATATTACTCATATAAATAGAACAACCATTATTATCTGATTTAAATGAATAACCGTCTCGCATCAAACAAGATCCAGATATAATGTTCATTCTTAACGCTGGCACCAAATAACAATTATTTAGGTCTAATACTAATCCCGAAGGTAGATGTAGAGGTAGTGTGCCGACCGCGATCACATCGACTTTGGAACCATTTTCCACGCGCATCATCACCTCGTCCTTTGCCAGTGTTCGCTTAATCTGTAATCCCTGTTTCGAGTTGCAAATATTAGCAACAGAACCAGTATCAAATACCCAGGTGCTACTGCGAGCTCTAGTAAGGTACACATCAATAACATGTATATCACATATACCTTTGTTCACCTTGCCATCCTTATTATCCGCCAAATACTTGGGGCAGTCCCGCTTCCAGTGACCAGTCTGCTTGCAGTAGAAGCACTCAGTCTCAGGCTTAGGTCTAGACTTGGGTTTCTTCTCCTGAGCAGCAACTTGCTTGTTGTTCTTCTTGAAGTTCCCCTTCTTCTTCCCTTTGCCCTTCTTGAAACTGGTGGTCTTACTGACCATCAACACTTGATGCTCCTTCTTGATTTCTACCTCTGCAGCTTTTAGCATTGCGAAGAGCTCGGGAATTGTCTTATCCATCCCTTGCATATTATAGTTCATCACGAAGCTCTTGTAGCTTGGTGGAAGTGATTGGAGAATTCTGTCAATGAAGCTATCATCCGGAAGATTAACTCCCAGTTGAATCAAGTGATTTCAGTACCCAGACATCTTGAGTATATGCTCACTGACAGAACTATTCTCCTCCATCTTGCAGCTATAGAACTTATTGGAGACTTCATATCTCTCAATTCGGGCTTTCTTTTGAAATATTAACTTCAACTCCTGGAACATCTCATATGCTCCATGACATTCAAAACGTCGTTGAAGTCCCGGTTCTAAGCCGTAAAGCATGGCACACTGAACTATCGAGTAGTCATCAACACGCGAGGCATTCACAATGTTTGCAGTTGCTGGTGCAGGTGGTACACCCAGCGGTGCTTCCAGGATGTAACTCTTCTATGTAGCAATGAGGATAATCCTCAAGTTACGGACCCAGTCCGTGTAATTGCTACCATCATCTTTCAACTTTTCTTTCTCAAGGAACGCATTAAAATTCAATGGAACAACAACACGGGCCATCTATCTACAATCAAACATAGACAAGCAATATACTATCAGGTACTAAGTTCATGAGAAATTTAAGTTCAATTAATCATATTACTTAAGAACTCCCACTTAGAAAGACATCCCTCTAATCTTCTAAGTGATCATGTGATCCAAATCAACTAAACCATAACCGATCATCACGTGAAATGGAGTAGTTTTCAATGGCGAACATCACTATGTTGATCATATCTACTATATGATTCACGCTCGACCTTTCGGCCTCAGTGTTCCGAGGCCATATCTGCATATGCTAGGCTCGTCAAGTTCAACCTGAGTATTCTGCGTGTGCAAAACTGGCTTGCACCCGTTGTAGATGGACATAGAGCTTATCACACCCGATCATCATGTGGTGTCTGGGCACGACGAACTTTGGCAATGGTGCATACTTAGGGAGAACACTTTTTATCTTGAAATTTAGTGAGAGATCATCTTATAATGCTACCGTCAATCAAAGAAAGATAAGATGCATAAAAGATAAACATCACATGCAATCAATATAAGTGATATGATATAGCCATCATTATCTTGTGCTTGTGATCTCCATCTCTGAAGCACCGTCATGATCACCATCGTCACCGGCGCGACACCTTGATCTCCATCGTAGCATCGTTGTCGTTTCACCAAACTTATGCTTCCATGACTATCGCTACCGCTTAGTGATAAAGTAAAGCATTACAGGGCGATTGCATTGCATACAATAAAGTGACAACCATATGGCTCCTGCCAGTTGCCGATAACTCGGTTACAAAACATGATCATCTCATACAATAAAATTTAGCATCATGTCTTGACCATATCACATCACAACATGCCCTGCAAAAACAAGTTAGACGTCCTCTACTTTGTTGTTGCAAGTTTTACGTGGCTGCTACGGGCTTAGCAAGAACCGTTCTTACCTACGCATCAAAACCACAATGATAGTTTGTCAAGTTGGTGCTGTTTTAACCTTCGCAAGGACCGGGCGTAGCCACACTCGGTTCAACTAAAGTTGGAGAAACTGACACCCGCCAGCCACCTGTGTGCAAAGCACGTCGGTAGAACCAGTCTCGCGTAAGCATACGCGTAATGTCGGTCCGGGCCGCTTCATCCAACAATACCGCCGAACCAAAGTATGACATGCTGGTAAGCAGTATGACTTATATCGCCCACAACTCACTTGTGTTCTACTCGTGTATATGACATCTACGCATAAAACCTGGCTCTGATACCACTGTTGGGGAACATAGTAATTTCAAAAAAATTCCTACGCACACGCAAGATCATGGTGATGCATAGCAACGAGAGGGGAGAGTGTTGTCTACGTACCCTCGTAGACCGAAAGCGGAAGCGTTAGCACAACGCGGTTGATGTAGCCGTATGTCTTCACGATCCGACCGATCAAGTACCGAACGTATGGCACCTCCGAGTTTAGCACACGTTTAGCCCGATGACGTCCCTCGAACTCCGATCCAGCCGAGTGTTGAGGGAGAGTTTTGTCAGCACGACGGCGTGGTGATGATATTGATGTTCTACCGACGCAGGGCTTCACCTAAGCACCGCTACACTATTATCAAGGTGGACTATGGTGGAGGGGGGCACCGCACACGGCTAAAGATCAACTTGATCAATTGTTGTGTCTCTGGGGTGCCCCCTGCCCCCGTATATAAAGGAGCAAGGGGGTGCGACCGGCCAGGGAGAGGGCGCGCCAGGAGGAGTCCTACTCCCACCGGGAGTAGGACTCCCCCCTTTCCTAGTTGGAATAAGATTCGAGAGAAGGAAAGAGAGAGGGGAAGAAGGAAAGAGGGGGACCGGCCCCCCTTGCCCTAAACCAATTCGGTTTGGGCCTTGGGGGCGCGCCCCACAATTCCCTTGCTTCCCTCTATTTCCACTAAGGCCCATGTAGGCCCATTAAGCCCCCGGGGGGTTCCGGTAACCTCCCGGTACTCCGATAAAATCCCGATTTTACACGGAACACTTCCGACATCCAAACATAGGCTTCCAATATATCAATCTTCATGTCTCGACCATTTCGAGACTCCTCGTCATGTCCTTGATCACATCCGGGACTCCGAACAACCTTCGGTACATCAAAACATATAAACTCATAATATAACCGTCATCGTAACGTTAAACGTGCGAACCCTATGGGTTCGAGAACTATGTAGACATGACTGAGACACGTCTCCAGTCAATAACCAATAGCAGAACTTGGATGCTCATATTGGCTCCCACATATTCTATGAAGATCTTTATCGGTCAAACCGCACAACAACATATGTTGTTCCCTTTGTCATCGGTATGTTACTTGCCCGAGATTCGATCGTTGGTATCTCAATACCTAGTTCAATCTCGTTACCGGCAAGTCTCTTTACTCGTTCCATAATACATCATCCCGCAACTAACTCATTAGTTGCAATGCTCGCAGGGCTTAAGTGATGTGCATTACCGAGAGGGCCCAGAGATACCTCTCCGACAATCGGAGTGACAAATCCTAATCTCAAAATACGCCAACCCAACAAGTACTTTTGGAGATACCTGTAGAGCACCTTTATAATCACCTAGTTACGTTGTGACGTTTGGTAGCACACAAAGTGTTCCTCCGGTAAACAGGAGTTGCATAATCTCATAGTCATAGGAACATGTATAAGTCATGAAGAAAGCAATAGCAGAATACTAAACGATCGTGTGCTAAGCTAACGGAATGGGTCATGTCAATCACATCATTCTCCTAATGATGTGACCCCGTTAATCAAATTGTTGGGGAACGTAGTAATTTCAAAAAATTTCCTACGCACACGCAAGATCAGGGTGATGCATAGCAACGAGAGGGGAGAGTGTGATCTACGTACCCTTGTAGACCGACAGCGGAAGCGTTAGCACAATGCGGTTGATGTAGTCGTATGTCTTCACGGCCCGACCGATCAAGCACCGAAACTACGGCACCTACGAGTTTTAGCACACGTTCAGCTCGATGACGATCCCCGGACTCCGATCTAGCAAAGTGTCGGGGAAGAGCTCCGTCAGCACGACGGCGTGGTGATGATCTTGATGTACTACCGTCGCAGGGCTTCGCCTAAGCACTGCTACAATATTATCGAGGATTATGGTGGAAGGGGGCACCGCACACGGCTAAGAATATGATCACGTGGATCAACTTGTGTCTATGGGGTGCCCCCTGCCCCCGTATATAAAGGAGTGGAGGAGGGGAGGGTCGGCCCTCTCTATGGCGCGCCCTAGGGGAGTCCTACTCCCACCAGGAGTAGGATTCCCCCTTTCCTAGTCCAACCAGGAGTCCTTCCAAGTAGTAGGAGTAAGAGACAAGGAAGGGGAAGAGGGAAGAGAAGGAAGGAGGGGGCGCCGCCCCTCCCCCTAGTCCAATTCGGACTAGTCAATGGAGGGGCGTGCAGCGTGCCTCTTCCTCTCCCCTAAAGCCCAATAAGGCCCATATACTTCTTCCCCCGTATTCTCGTAACTCCCCGGTACTCCGAAAAATACCCGAACCACTCGGAACCTTTTCGATGTCCGAATATAGTCGTCCAATATATTGATCTTTACGTCTCGACCATTTCGAGACTCCTCGTCATGTCCCCGATCTCATCCGGGACTCCGAAATCCTTCGGTACATCAAAACTCATAAACTCATAATATAACTGTCATCGAAACCTTAAGCGTGCGGACCCTACGGGTTCGAGAACAATGTAGACATGACTGAGACACATCTCCGGTCAATAACCAATAGCGGAACCTGGATGCTCATATTGGCTCCTACATATTCTACGAAGACCTTTATCGGTCAGACCGCATAACAACATACGTTGTTCCCTTTGTCATCGGTACGTTACTTGTCCGAGATTCGATCATCGGTATCTCAATACCTAGTTCAATCTCATTACAGGCAAGTCTTCTTTACTCATTTCGTAATACATCATCTTGCAACTAACTCATTAGTTGTAATGCTTGCAAGGCTTATGTGATGTGTATTACCGAGAGGGCCCAGAGATACCTCTCCGACAATCAGAGTGACAAAACCTAATCTCAAAATACGCCAACCCAACATGTACCTTTGGAGACACCTATAGAGCTCCTTTATAATCACCCAGTTACGTTGTGACGTTTGGTAGCACACAAAGTGTTCCTCCGGTAAACGGGAGTTGCATAATCTCATAGTCATAGGAACATGTATAAGTCATGAAGAAAGCAATAGCAACATACTAAACGATCGAGTGCTAAGCTAACAGAATGGGTCAAGTCAATCACATCATTCTCCTAATGATGTGATCCCGTTAATCAAATAACAACTCTTTGTCTATGGTTAGGAAACATAACCATCTTTGATTAACGAGCTAGTCAAGTAGAGGCATACTAGTGACACTCTGTTTGTCTATGTATTCACACATGTATTATGTTTCCGGTTAATACAATTCTAGCATGAATAATAAACATTTATCATGAAATAAGGAAATAAATGATAACTTTATTATTGCCTCTAGGGAATATTTCCTTCAGTCTCCCACTTGCACTAGAGTCAATAATCTAGTTCACATCGCCATGTGATATAACATCAATAGTTCACATCTTTATGTGGTTAACACCCATAGTTCACATCGATATGTGACAAACACCCAAAGGGTTTACTAGAGTCAGTAATCTAGTTCACATTGCTATGTGATTAACACCCAAAGAGTACTAAGGTGTGATCATGTTTTGCCTGTGAGAGAAGTTTAGTCAACGGGTCTGCCATATTCAGATCCGTATGTATTTTGCAAATTTCTATGTCAACAATGCTCTGCACGGAGCTACTCTAGATAATTGCTCCCACTTTCAATATGCATCCAGATTGAGACTTAGAATCATCTGGATCAGTGTCAAAGTTTGCATCGACGTAACCCTTTACGACGAACCTTTTTGTCATGTCCATAATCGAGAAACATATCCTTAATCCACTAAGGATAATTTTGACCGCTGTCCAGTGATCTACTCCTAGATCACTATTTTACTCCCTTGCCAAAATCAGTGTAAGGTATACAATAGATCTGGTACACAGCATGGCATACTTTATAGAATCTATGGCTGAGGCATAGGGAATGACTTTCATTCTCTTTCTATCTTCTGCCGTGGTCGGGCTTTGAGTCTTACTCAATTTCACACCTTGTAACACAGGCAAGAACTCTTTCTTTGACTATTCCATTTTGAACTACTTCAAAATCTTGTCAAGGTATGTACTCATTGAAAAAACTTATCAAGCGCCTTGATCTATCTCTATAGATCTTGATGCTCAATATGTAAGCAGCTTCACCGAGGTCTTTCTTTGAAAAACTTCTTTCAAAACACTCCTTTATGCTTTGAAGAATAATTCTACATTATTTCCGATCAATAATATGTCATTCACATATACTTATCAGAAATGTTGTAGTGCTCCCACTCATTTTCTTGTAAATACAGGCTTCACCGCAAGTCTGTATAAAACTATATGCTTTGATCAACTTATCAAAGCGTATATTCCAACTTCGAGATGCTTGCACCAGTCCATAGATGGATCGCTGGAGCTTGCATATTTTGTTAGCACCTTTAGGATTGACAAAACCTTCTGGTTGCATCATATACAACTCTTCTTTAAATCCATTAAGGAATGTAGTTTTGTTTATCCATTTGCCAGATTTCATAAAAATGCGGCAATTGCTAACATGATTTGGACAGACTTAAGCATCGCTACGAGTGAGAAAATTTCATCGTAGTCAACACCTTGAACTTTGTCAAAAAAACCTTTTTCGACAAGTCTAGCTTTGTAGATAGTAACACTACTATCAGCGTCCGTCTTCCTCTTGAAGATCCATTTATTTTCTATGGCTTGCCGATCATCGGGCAAGTCAACCAAAGTCCATACTTTGTTCTCATACATGGATCCCATCTTAGATTTCATGGCCTCAAGCCATTTTGCGGAATCTGGGCTCATCATCGCTTCCTCATAGTTCGTAGGTTCGTCATGGTCAAGTAATATGACCTCCAGAACAGGATTACCGTACCACTCTGGTGCGGATCTAACTCTGGTTTACCTACGAGGTTCAGTAGTAACTTGATCTGAAGTTACATGTTCATCATCATTAGCTTCCTCACTAATTGGTGTAGTAGTCACAGGAACAGATTTCTGTGATGAACTACTCTCCAATAAGGGAGCAGGTACAATTACCTTATCAAGTTTTCTACTTTCCTCCCACTCACTTCTTTCCAGAGAAACTCCTTCTCTAGAAAGGATCCATTCTTAGCAACGAATGTCTTGCCTTCGGATCTATGATAGAAGGTGTACCCAACAGTCTCCTTTGGGTATCCTATGAAGACATATTTCTCCGATTTGGGTTTGAGCTTATCAGGATGAAACTTTTTCACATAAGCATCACAACCCAAAACTTTAAGAAATGACAACTTTGGTTTCTTGCCAAACCATAATTCAGATTGTGTCATCTCAACGGATTTAGATGGTGCCCTTTTTAACGTGAATGCATCTGTCTCTAATGCATAACCCCAAAACGATAGTGGTAGATCGGTAAGAGACATCATAGATTGCACTATATCCAATAAAGTACGGTTATGACGATCGGACACACCATTATGCTGTGGTGTTCCAGGTGGCATGAGTTTGTGAAAATATTCCACAATGTTTTAATTGAAGACCAAACTCGTAACTCAAATATTTGTCTCTGCGATCAGACCGTAGAAACCTTATTTTCTTGTCACGATGATTTTCCACTTCACCCTGAAATTATTTGAACTTTTTCAAATGTTTCAGAGTTATGTTTCATCAAGTAGATATACTCATATCTGCTCAAATCATCTGTGAAGGTCAGAAAATAACGATACCCGCCGCGAGCCTCAACACTCATTGGACTGCATACATCAGTATGTATTATTTCCAATCAAGTTTGTTGCTCGCTCCATTGTTCCGGAGAGCGGAGTCTTAGTCATCTTGCCCATGAGGCATGGTTCGCAAGCGTCAACTGATTCATAATCAAGTGATTCCAAAATCCCATCAGCATGGGGTTTCTTCATGTGCGTTACACCAATATGACCTAAACGGCAGTGCCACAAATAAGTTGCACTATCATTATTAACTTTGCATCTTTTTGTTTCAATATTATGGTTATGTGTATCACTACGATCGAGATCCAACGAACTATTTTCATTGGGTGTGTAACCATATAAGGTTTTATTCATGTAAACAGAATAACAATTTATTCTCTTACTTAAATGAATAACCGTATTACAATAAACATGATGAAATCATATTCATGCTCAACGCAAATACCAAATAACACTTATTTAGGTTTAACACTAATCCCGAAATTATAGGGAGTATGCAATGATGATTATATCAATCTTGGAACCACTTCCAACACACATCGTCACTTCACCCTTAACTAGTCTCTGTTTATTCTGCAACTCCCGTTTCGAGTTACTAATCTTAGCAACTGAACTAGTATCAAATACTGAGGTGTTGCTATAAACACTAGTAAAGTACACATCAATAACATGTATATCAAATATACTTATGTTCACTTTGCCATCCTTCTTATCCGCCAATCACTTGGGGTAGTTCCGCTTCCAGTGACCAGTCCCTTTGCAGTAGAAGCACTTAGTCTCAGGCTTAGGACCAGACTTGGGCTTCTTCACTTGAGCAGCAACTTGCTTGCTGTTCTTCTTGAAGTTTCCCTTCTTCCTTTTGCCCTTTTCTTGAAACTAGTGGTCTTGTCTACCATCAACACTTGATGTTTTTCTTGATTTCTACCTTCGTCAATTTTAGCATCACGAAGAGCTTGGGAATCGTTTCCGTTATCCCTTGCATATTATAGTTCATCACAAAGTTCTACTAACTTGGTGATGGTGACTAGAGAATTCTGTCAATCACTATTTTATCTGGAAGATTAAATCCCACTTGATTCAAGCAATTGTAGTACCCAGACAATCTGAGCACATGCTCACTAGTTGAGCGATTCTCCTCCATCTTTTAGCTATATAACTTGTTGGAGACTTCATATCTCTCAACTCGGGTATTTGCTTGAAATATTAACTTCAACTCCTGGAACATCTCATATGGTCCATGACGTTCAAAACGTCTTTGAAGTCCCGATTCTAAGCCGTTAAGCATGGTGCACTAAACTATCAAGTAGTCATCATATTGAGCTAGCCAAACGTTCATAACGTCTACATCTACTCCTGCAATAGGTCTGTCACCTAGCGGTGCATCAAGGACATAATTCTTCCGTGCAGCAATGAGGATAAACCTCAGATCACGGATCCAATCCGCATCATTGCTACTAAAATCTTTCAACACAATTTTCTCTAGGAACATATCAAAATAAACATATGAAAGCAACAACGCGAGCTATTGATCTACAACATAGATATGATAATACTACCAGGACTAAGTTCATGATAAATTAAAGTTCAATTAATCATATTACTTAAGAACTCCCACTTAGATAGACATCCCTCTAATCCTCTAAGTGATCATGTGATCCAAATCAACTAAACCATGTCCGATCATCACGTGAGATGGAGTAGTTTCAATGGTGAACATCACTATGTTGATCATATCTACTATATGATTCACGCTCGACCTTTCGGTCTTCGTGTTCCGAGGCCATATCTGTATATGCTTGGCTCGTCAAGTATAACCTGAGTATTCCGCGTGTGCAACTATTTTGCATCCGTTGTATTTGAACGTAGCGCCTATCACACCCGATCATCACGTGGTGTCTCAGCACAAAGAACTTTCGCAATGGTGCATACTCAGGGAGAACACTTCTTGATAATTAGTGAGAGATCATCTTAAAATGCTACTGTCAAACTAAGCAAAAAAATATGTATAAAAGATAAACATCATATGCAATCAAAATATGTGACATGATATGGCCATCATCATCTTGCGCCTTTGATTTCCATCTCCAAAGTACTGTCATGATCTCTATCGTCACCGACATGACACCATGATCTCCATCATCTTGATCTATATCAATGTGTCGTCACGTGGTCGTCTCGCCAACAATTGCTCTTGCAACTATTGCTATCGCATAACGATAAAGTAAAGCGATTATTGGGCGCTTGCATCTTATGCAATAGAGAGACAACCATAAGGATTTTGTGAGTTGCCGATAACTTCAACAAAACATGATCATCTCATACAACAACTTATATCTCATCACATCTTGACCATATCACATCACAACATGCCCTGCAAAAACAAGTTAGACGTCCTCTACTTTGTTGTTGCAAGTTTTACGTGGCTGCTACGGGCTTAGCAAGAACCAATCTTACCTACGCATCAAAACCACAACGATAGTTTATCAAGTTGGTGTTGTTTTAACCTTCGCAAGGACCGGGCGTAGCCACACTCGGTTCAACTAAAGTTGGAGAAACTGTCACTCGCTAGCCACCTTTGTGCAAAGCACGTCGGGAGAACCGGTCTCGCATAAGCGTACGCGTAATGTCGGTCCGGGCCGCTTCGTCCAACAATATCGCCGAACCAAAGTATGACATGCTGGTAAGCAGTATGACTTATATCGCCCACAACTCACTTGTGTTCTACTCATGCATATAACATCAACACATAAAACCTAGGCTCTGATACCATTGTTGGGGAACGTAGTAATTTCAAAAAATTTCCTACGCACACGCAAGATCATGGTGATGCATAGCAACGAGAGGGGAGAGTGTGATCTACGTACCCTTGTAGACTGACAGCGGAAGCGTTAGCGCAACGCGGTTGATGTAGTCGTACGTCTTCACGGCCCGACCGATCAAGCACCGAAACTACGGCACCTCTGAGTTTTAGCACATGTTCAGCTCGATGACGATCCCCGGACTCCGATCCAGCAAAGTGTCGGGGAAGAGTTCCGTCAGCACGACGGCGTGGTGACGATCTTGATGTACTACCGTCGCAGGGCTTTGCCTAAGCACCGCTACAATATTATCGAGGATTATGGTGGAAGGGGGCACCGCACACGGCTAAGAATATGATCACGTGGATCAACTTGTGTCTATGGGGTGCCCCCTGCCCCCGTATATAAAGGAGTGGAGGAGGGGAGGGCTGGCCCTCTCTATGGTGCGCCCTAGGGGAGTCCTACTCCCACCGGGAGTAGGATTCCCCCTTTCCTAGTCCAACTAGGAGTCCTTCCAAGTAGTAGGAGTAAGAGACAAGGAAGGGGAAGAGGGAAGAGAAGGAAGGAGGGGGCGCCGCCCCTCCCCCTAGTCCAATTCGGACTAGTCAATGGAGGGGCGCGCAGCCTGCCTCTTCCTCTCCCCTAAAGCCCAATAAGGCCCATATACTTCTTCCCCCGTATTCCCGTAACTCCCCGGTACTCCAAAAAATACACGAACCACTCGGAACCTTTCCGATGTCCGAATATAGTCGTCCAATATAACAATCTTTACGTCTCGACCATTTCGAGACTCCTCGTCATGTCCCCGATCTCATCCAGGACTCTGAACTCCTTCGGTACATCAAAACTCATAAACTCATAATATAACTGTCATCGAAACCTTAAGCGTGCGGACCCTACGAGTTCGAGAACAATGTAGACATGACCGAGACACGTCTCCAGTCAATAACCAATAGCGGAACATGGATGCTCATATTGGCTCCTACATATTCTACGAAGATCTTTATCGGTCAGACCGCATAACAACATACGTTGTTCCCTTTGTCATCGGTATGTTACTTGCCCGAGATTCGATCGTCGGTATCTCAATACCTAGTTCAATCTCGTTACCGGCAAGTCTTCTTTACTCGTTTCGTAATACATCATCTTGCAACTAACTCAGTAGTTGTAATGTTTGCAAGGCTTATGTGATGTGTATTACCGAGAGGGCCCAGAGATACCTCTCCGACAATCGGAGTGACAAATCCTAATCTCGAAATACGCCAACCCAACATGTACCTCTGGAGACACCTGTAGAGCTCCTTTATAATCACCCAGTTACGTTGTGACGTTTGGTAGCACACAAAGTGTTCCTCCGGTAAACGGGAGTTGCATAATCTCATAGTCATAGGAACATGTATAAGTCATGAAGAAAGCAATAGCAATATACTAAACGATCGAGTGCTAAGCTAACGGAATGGGTCAAGTCAATCACATCATTCTCCTAATGATGTGATCCCGTTAATCAAATAACAACTCTTTGTCTATGGTTTGGAAACATAACCATCTTTGGTTAACGAGCTAGTCAAGTAGAGGCATACTAGTGACACTGTTTGTCTATGTATTCACACATGTATTATGTTTCCGGTTAATACAATTCTAGCATGAATAATAAATATTTATCATGAAATAAGGAAATAAATAATAACTTTATTATTGCCTCTAGGGCATATTTCCTTCACAAATGACAACTCATGTCGATGGTTAGGAAACATAACCATCTTTGATCAACGAGCTAGTCAAGTAGAAGCATACTAGTGACAATCTGTTTGTCTATGTATTCACACATGTATTATGTTTCCGGTTAATACAATTCTAGCATGAATAATAACATTTATCATGATATAAGGAAATAAATAATAACTTTATTGTTGCCTCTAGGGCATATTTCCTTCATATTTGATATTGGTTCTGTTGCTAATATTTGCAACTCGAAATAGGGGCTACGGATTAAGCGAAGATTGGCTAAGGACGAGGTGACGATGCGTGTGGGAAATGGTTCCAAAGTCGATGTGATCGCCGTCGGCACGCTACCTCTACATCTACCTTTGGGATTAGTATTAGACCTAAATAATTGTTATTTGGTGCCGGCGTTGAGCATGAACATTATATCTGGATCTTGTTTGATGCGAGACGGTTATTCAGTTAAATCAGAAAATACTGGTTGTTCTATTTATATGAGTAATATCTTTTACAGTCATGCACCCTTGAAGAGTGGTCTATTTTTACTAAATCTTGATAGTAGTGATACACATGTTCATAGTATTGAAGCCAAAAGATGCAGAGTTGATAATGATAGTGCAACTTATTTGTGGCACTACTGTTTAGGTCATATTGGTGTAAAGCGCATGAAGAAACTCCATTCTGATGGACTTTTGGAATCACTTGATTATGAATCACTTGGTACTTGCGAACCATGCCTCATGGGCAAGATGACTAAAACGCCGTTCTCCGAAACAATGGAGCGAGCAACAGATTTGTTGGAAATCATACATACTGATGTATGTGGTCCGATGAATATAGAGGCTCGCGGCGTATCGTTATTTTCTCACCTTCAAAGATGATTTAAGAAGATATGGGTATATATACTTAATGAAACACAAATCTGAAACATTTGAAAAGTTCAAAGAATTTCAGAGTGAAGTGCAAAATCATTATAATAAGAAAATAAAGTTTTTACGATCTGATCATGGAGAAGAATATTTGTGTTACGAGTTTGGTCTTCATTTGAAATAATGCAGAATAGTTTCGCAACTCACGCCACCCGGAACACCACAGAGTAATGGTGTGTTCGAATGTCGTAATTGTACTTTACTAGATATGGTGTGATCTATGATGTCTCTTACTGATTTACAGCTATCGTTTTGGGGTTATGCTTTAGAGACGGCTGCATTCACATTAAATAGGGCACCATCTAAATCCGTTGAGACGACGCCTTATGAACTGTGGTTTGTCAAGAAACCAAAGTTGTCGTTTCTTAAAGTTTGGGGTTGCGATGCTTATGTGAAAAAACTTCAACCTAATAAGCTCGAACCCAAATCGAAGAAATGTGTCTTCATAGGATACCCAAAGGAGACTGTTGGGTACACCTTCTATCACAGATCCGAAGGCAATACATTCGTTGCTAAGAATGGATCCTTTCTAGAGAAGGAGTTTCTCTCGAAAGAAGTGAGTGGGAGGAAAGTAGAACTTGATGAGGTAACTGTACCTGCTTCCTTATTACAAAGTAGTTCATCACATAAATCTATTCCTGTGACTCTACACCAATTAGTGAGGAAGCTAATGATGATGAACATGTAACTTCAGATCAAGTTACTACCGAACCTCGTAGGTAAACTAGAGTTAGATCCGCACCAGAGTGGTACGGTAATCCTGTTCTGGAGGTCATATTACTTGACCATGACGAACCTACGAACTATGAGAAAGCGATGATGAGCCCAGATTCCGCAAAATGGCTTGAGGCCATGAAATCTGAGATGGGATCCATGTATGCGAACAAAGTGTAGACTTTGGTTGACTTGCCCAATGATCGGCAAGCAATAGAGAATAAATGGATCTTCAATAAGAAGACCAACGCTGACGGTAATGTTACTATCTACAAAGTTCGACTTGTTGCAAAAGGTTTTCGACAAGTTCAAGGAGTTTACTACGATGAGACCTTCTCACCCGTAGCGATGCTTAAGTCCGTCCGAATCATGTTAGCAATTGCCGCATTTTATGATTATGAAATTTGGCAAATGGATGTCAAAACTATATTCC
This sequence comes from Triticum timopheevii, assembly GCA_963921465.1. NCBI lineage: Eukaryota > Viridiplantae > Streptophyta > Magnoliopsida > Poales > Poaceae > Triticum > Triticum timopheevii. Next base: position 142,740,839 of record OY997273.1, read on the forward strand.
TTAATGGATATCTTAAAGAAGATTTGTATATGATGCAACCAGAAGGTTTTGTCGATCCAAAAGGTGCTAACAAAGTGTGCAAGCTCCAGCGATCCATTTATGGACTGGTGCAAGCCTCTCGGAGTTGGAATATAAGCTTTGATAGTGTGATCAAAGCATATGGTATTATACAGACTTTTGGAGAAGCCTGTATTTACAAGAAAGTGAGTGGGAGCTCTGTAGCTTTTTTGATATTATATGTAGATGACATATTGTTGATCAGAAATGATATTGAATTTTTGAATAGCACAAAAGGATACTTGAATAAGATTTTCTCAATGAAAGACCTCGGTGAAGATGCTTATATATTGGGCATAAAGATCTATAGAGATAGATCAAGATGCTTAATTGGACTTTCACAAAGCACATACCTTGATAAAGTTTTGAAGAAGTTCAAAATGGATCAAGCAAAGAAAGGGTTCTTGCACGTGTTACAAGGTGTGAAGTTGAGTTAGACTCAATGCCCGACCACTGCAGAAGATAGAGAGAAAATGAAAGTCATTCCCTATGCTTCAGCCATAGGTTCTATCATGTATGCAATGTTGTGTACCAGACCTGATGTGTGCCTTGCTATTAGTTTAGCAGGGAGGTACCAAAGTAATCTAGGAGTGGATCACTAGATAGCGGTCAAGAACATCCTGAAATACCTGAAAAGTACTAAGGATATGTTTCTTGTTTATGGAGATGACAAAGAGTTGGTCGTAAGCGGTTACGTCGATGCAAGCTTTGACACTGATCCGGATGACTCTAAGTCACAAACCAGATACGTATTTTTATTAAATGGTGGAGTTGTCAGTTGGTGCAGTTCCAAGCAGAGCGTCGTGGTAGGATCTACATGTGAAGCGGAGTACATAGCTGCTTCGGAAGCAGCAAATGAAGGAGTCTGGATGAAGGAGTTCATCTCCGATCTAGGTGTCATACCTAGTGCATCGGGTCCAATGAAAATCTATTGTGACAATACTGGTGCAATTGCCTTGGCAAAGGAATCCAAATTTCACAAGAGAACCAAGCACATCAAAAGACATTTCAATTCAATCCGCGATCAAGTCAAGGAGGGAGACATAGAGATTTGCAAGATACATACGGATCTGAATGTTGCAGACCCGTTGACTAAGCCTCTCTCACGAGCAAAACATGATCAGCACCAAGACTCCATGGGTGTTAGAATCATTACAATGTAATCTAGATTATTGACTCTAGTGCAAGTGGGAGACTAAAGGAAATATGCCCTAGAGGCAATAATAAAGTTGTTATTTATATTTCCTTATATTATGATAAATGTTTATTATTCATGCTAGAATTGTATTAACCGGAAACTTAGTACATGTGTGAATACATAGATAAACAGAGTGTCACTAGTATGCCTCTACTTGACTAGCTCGTTGATCAAAGATGGTTAAGTTTCCTAACCATGGACAAAGAGTTGTCATTTGGTAAACGTGATCACATCATCAGAGAATGATGTGATTGACTTGACCCATCCGTTAGCTTAGCACGATGATCGTTTAGTTTACTACTATTGCTTTCTCCATAACTTATACATGTTCCTATGACTATGAGATTATGCAACTCCCGAATACTGGAGGAACACTTAGTGTGATATCAAACGGCACAACGTAACTGGGTGACTATAAAGATGCTCTACAGGTGTCTCCGATGGTGTTTCTTGAGTTGGCATAGATCGAGATTAGGATTTGTCACTCCGTGTATCGGAGAGGTATCTCTGGGCCCTCTCGGTAATGCACATCATTATAAGCCTTGCAAGAAATGTGAATAATGAGTTAGTTACGGGATGTTGCATTACGAAATGAGTAAAGAGACTTTCCGGTAACGAGATTGAACTAGGTATTGAGATACCAACGATCGAATCTCGGGCAAGTAACATACCGATGACAAAGGGAACAACGTATGTTGTTATGCGGTTTGACCGATAAAGATCTTCATAGAATATGTAGGAACCAATATGAGCATCTAGGTTCCGCTATTTGTTATTGACTGGAGATGAGTCTCGGTCATGTCTACATAGTTCTCGAACCCGTAGGGTCTGCACGCTTAACGTTCGATGATGATCGGTATTATGAGTTTATGTGTTTTGATGTACCGAAGGTTGTTCGGAATGCCGGATGTGACCATGGGCATGATGAGGAGTATCGAAATGGTCGAGACGTAAAGATCGATATATTGGAAGCCTATGTTTGGACATCGGAATGGTTCCGGGTGAGTTCGGGCATTTACTGGAATACCGGGGGGGTTACCGGAACCTCCTCCCCCCTTCCTTCTCTCGTACTCCTACTAGGGAAAGGGGGGAATCCTACTCCCGATGGGAGTAGGACTCCCCCTAGGGCGCGCCATGGAGAGGGTCGGCCCTCCCCTCCTCCACTCCTTTATATACGGGGGAGGAGGCACCCCATAGACACACAAGTTGATCTCTTAGCCGTGTGCGGTGCCCCCTCCACATATTTCCACCTCGGTCATATCATTGTAGTGCTTAGGCGAAGCCCTGCGTCGGTAACTTCATCATCACCGTCATCACGCTGTCGTGCTGATGAAGCTCTCCCACGACACCTAGCTGGATCTAGAATTCGTGGGACGTCGCTGAGCTGAATGTGTGCAGATCGTGGAGGTGTCGTACCTTCAGTGCTAGGATCGGTCGGATCATGAAGACGTACGACTACATCAACCGCGTTGTAACGCTTCCGCTTATGGTCTATGAGGGTACGTAGACAACACTCTCCCCTCTAGTTGCTATGCATCACCTAGATGGATCTTGCATGTGCATAGGAAAATTTTGAAATTACTGCATTCCCCAACACCTATTACTACTAGTTAAATGCCCGTCGTTGCTACGGGCAATGTAGGAAAATGAATCAACAATCATGCTTTAGCAATTTCATCAATAAACCAGTGCACATTTTTACTGATACATCACAATGTTGTAATTTTGCCTTCACACGAAGGTCAAGATGGCACAATGTTGTAATTTCTCCTCTCTCTTTTTGACGAGAAGGCCATCATGGCTAAATTTATTAAAGCTCAAATGACACTTACATCGTCAGCTAAAATTTAAAGAGGAAATCCAGCGGAGCCTCCACCCACAAAGCAGGAGTATTGGCACTGCCCCACTTAGCTAGCTCATGCGCAACCATATTAGACTCTTTAATAGTGTTCTACCACAGCCTTCTCGAACTCTCTGAACATCTCTCAACAATCTTGGAAATAGGAGCCGCCACCATCGAGTGTCCTTCATTATCAGGTTGTCCATACTGACTAACGGGTTGTTGCATCCAATGCTCTGTGCTAGGCCTCATGAGCCTCCTCTCCGCCTCATTCCAGATCTTGAACCATTCGAGAGCTCGTTCTCAGGATCGTGAAACTGTAATAATCAACCAAAAAATCAAAGAGCAAAAATTTCAAATCAGATGTATTGAACCAATAGGGATTAAAGGAGTTGATGCATGGGAACAAAGTAGTGCATCAACTATTTTTTCCTCTCAGCATTTTCAAGAACAAGCCTGTCAAATTATTTGCATAAGGTCAAAGGAGTAGTTTGTACATATAACTACTCAGCCTAGTTCAGTGTACGAATTTTATGTAAAGAAGAATCAAGCAGCCACAAGAAGAAAAAGCTTCGATGAGTTTGTACAGAAAAGACCTTGGCAATTCCCTCCGAGTACACTGCCTAATTGCATGTCATGAAGCAGTTACATGAGAAGAAAAACCAAACAACATGATTCAGTAGTTACATAAGACCATTTACTGGTTAGAAATCATTTAAAAAATTGTAGCGACCATATCTGACATCATCAGGATTCAGAACCAAAAAGCATCATGTATTTGTTCTGACAACATATGCTTCTCTTCCCAAACCGACAGCCATATTGAAGATAACTGCATTTGTTCGCATTCCCCTAGCAATGAATGCAAAATTCACTTTTAGCAATAGCGGATTCATAAATTTGTCATGCAAGAAATGCTTCCCTTAGGAAGGTCATCTCTTTTCCGCATAATTTATTCTGCATCTGGAACTTGTTACCAGAGGAACCTCATGCTCTCGAGCTCATGGAAGAGCACCAACAAGAAAATAATTAGTTACAGGAATAAAAATCATCTGCAGCAAGAACATATTTACTTAAAATTAAAAGGCTGGCTGCTGATGAGGATTCATTTAGAATTATGAGCATATTCACTGAATGTTACAACTACTCACAAATTTTTTGTATTGTACTATCCAGAAAGCGAGGGATGTGAGGAAGGTACAACCACTTCTTCGCTTGGGAACCCAATATTCTGTACATAATGGCCGGGCGGTATGTTTTTGGCTGGGTATGTGGTGTGATAATGTCCGGTTTCGTGACATGTTCCCGGCCTTGTTTGCCATCGGCATGAACCAGGAGGCCAAGGTGATGGAAATGTGGCACGACGGCCAATGGGTGCCCCAATTTTGACGATCCATAGGTAGCGCCGAAGCAAGAGAGTAGGAAGAGTTGAGAGAAAAATTGAGAGGGCACCAGCTTACTCTCGGTCGAGACAAAGTCATTTGGCGCCTAGAACCATCTGGTTGTTTTTCGACAGGCTCTTTGTATAGAGAAATATTTAAATCAGCGACACCTTGTGACTTATCTGGCATATGGAAGGCGAGACTCCCAGCCAAGATTAAATTTTTTTTGTGGCAAGTGGCGCATGATAGGATTACAAGTGGTGACCAAGTGCAGAAAAGGAGGGGCCCGGGCGATGGCAAATGCATATGGTGCGGTGATCATGAAGACCGTGACCATATTCTCTTTAGATGTATCATGGCCCATGTGGAGTGCGGTAAGATCGGTGACAGGCTCAATGTGGAATCCGATTGGGTTCTCGGAGTTCTATCGGTTAGTTGCTGCCACTTCTGGGGGAGATAGGCGGATCGCGTGGCTCAGGTTTAGGGACATTGCTTGGGCACTATGGACCACACGAAATAAAGCTTTGATAGAGGGACATTTCAAGCATCCAGCTGATCTTCTATACAAAATGGTATCTTTCTTGCAGCTTTGGAAGCTACTGGCAAAACTACAGGACAGAGGACACGTGCAGGAGCTCGTAACAAAGGTGCGAGCAAGGTGCATTGAGATGCGCCGACCATTTTAGGGGACATCACCGGCTCATCACTGCCCCTCACTACCTCGATAGCCCATTTCCTTCTCGCTGTTGGCTTGTCAGCACTGTGCCGTTGTGATTCTACCTACGGGCTTGTATCTTTTGCTTTTAACTTTGTTGTTCGGATCGTTGAACTTGCGGATTTGTAAGGGCCTCAGTTTAAGGGCGGGCAAGCGCCTCCTTTCTAAAAAGAAAGTGACCGAAAGTATGAAAGGTCAACCTGGCTCAGAGGTCGTATATATGCTCCCAGATTACTACTTTGACCAAATGGTGAGAAACCATGTTAAAACAAACATCACTGTAAGACCATGAAGAAGCTATATATAATTATTGCAAGCACACCATCTAATTTCTGGAACCAGAGAAAGCATAGCCTATGTCTCAATATGCATTATGCTCTGTAATTTTTAATAAAAATCTTCTACTAAATATAGGAGTGAACGCTTAATTATGAGAGAAATTAGCAAATGAGCTCATACTATAGAACAAAAAAAACCAATCCATCTATTATGAGCCAAAAAAACCGACAGACATATTTAACATAACTGCATCTCTTTGCATTCCCCTAGCAATGAGTGCAAAATTCACTTTTAGCAATAGTGGTTTCATAAATTTGTCATGCAAGAAATGCTGCCCTTATGAAGGTCATCTCTTTTCTGTACAATTTATTCTCATCTGGAACTTGTTACCAGAGGAACCTCATGCTCTGCCGCTCATGGAAGAGCACCAACAAGAAAATAATTAGTTACACGATTAAAAATCATCTACAGCAAGAACGTATTTACTTAAAAGGCTGGTTTCTGATGAAGATTCATTTAGAATTATAAACATATTCACTGAATGTTACAACTACTCACAAAATTTTTGTATTGTACTATCCAGAAAGTGACCGAAAGTATGAAAGGTCAACCTGGCTCAAAGGTCATATATATGCCCCCAGATTACTACTTTGACCAAATGGTCAGAAACCATGTTAAGACAAACTTCACAGTAAGACCATGAAGAAGCTATATATAATTATTGCAAGCACACCATCTAATTTCTAGAACTAGAGAAAGCATAATCTATGTCTCAATATGCATTATGCTCTCCAATTTGTACTAAAAATCTTCTACTAAATGATATAGGAGTGAACACTTAGTTATGAGAGAAATCGGCACGCTCATACTATAGAGCAAAAAAACCAATCCATCTATTATGAGAAAACTTTAGATCTATGCAATGTTGAAAGAAAAATTAGGAAGTCGCCTTTTGGACATTACCAGTCATGTCACACATCGATGGTAACAAAAAAGCTGAAGCATAAATGAAAATTAGGCAAGATTGCAAAAAAGATTGACATGGAAGGGGACACCTTACCCAACATTTGCATGTTGCTACAATATGCCCACCTTCCAAAAGTTAGGAGTAGTTATTCTCTTCGGCTCAGCACACACCTGTGTCTTCGGCCGCGGCTTCGGCTATGTAACAAAACAAACAAAAGAGTGCTTCTACTGGAAGAAATAACAATGTGTAACATCCTAATTTTTTTTCGAGAGTTCATTTTTTTTAAGCCAAGGGATGTTGCAACGTAATCTTTAATTATATATTTTAGAGATTTCTCAAATTAATACCAAGTTGTTTGGAATTAATTTAGCACATGTCAGGTGGAAAATATTTTCCGTAATATCCTGAGTCGATTTATTCGTTCGTAATATTTCATTTAAGTTTTTTTTGTTACTTTGATTTCTTGGATTCTTGAAGACTTTTTAGTTGTCTTTGTTTCGGTTCCTCTTGTAGCAATCCTAGTAAAAGAAATTAATATTATATTATATTGATTTTCTTTTCTTCTCTCTTCTTTAGTTTGTCTTTCTTTTATTGGTCCTTGAACAATACGTGCATCCTAGCCTAGCCTAGCCGTTGTTGGCCTATTGCACGTATGCATCAAAATTGGTCACACACATTCACGTATGCACTGGGCCATCTCTTCTCTTTGTTTTTTTTGTGTCCAGCCACCAAAGAGACTTGGCCCAAGGCCCAACCAACAGGCCAGCGGCCCAGCCGAGTGAGCGAGCGAGCGGACGGTTCGGCTCTTCTCCTTCCTCCCGCACGCGTGCACGTACATGTTACAGAGAAGAAACCTCCATGGTTGCCTCTTCTTTTCCCTTCAAATCCCATTAATCCCTTCACCGTTTCCATTCGTCATCAACACAAGATTTACTCCCCACTCAACAACGAGTCCGTTCAGTCTAATGGCTCCACTCATGATGCACTTAATCTCATGCAAGTAACTGACGAAGTTATTGGCCCAACAATGACATTCACCTCCTGATCTCTCTCCTCCGGCTATCATTCGGCAGACCCTTCGCGTCACGACGTGCGCCAGGAGCACCTCTATAAAAGCCCCATCATCCCATCCTCCAATTCCTTTCCAATCACTCGTAATCCACCCCGCAATACAGCTCCATCTCTACTGTTCTTCCACCAACAGAATCCCCTTGCCAAAGCCTACCTCCTAGACATCATTTATTATTCATGCTAGAATTGTATTAACCGGAAACTTAGTACATGTGTGAATACATAGATAAACAGAGTGTCACTAGTATGCCTCTACTTGACTAGCTCGTTAATCGAAGATGGTTATGTTTCCTAACCATAAACAAAAGAGTTGTTATTTGATTAATGGGATCACATCATTAGGAGAATGATGTGATTGACATGACCCATTCCATTAGCTTAGCACCCGATCGTTTAGTATGTTGCTATTGCTTTCTTCATGACTTATACATGTTCCTATGACTATGAGATTATGCAACTCCCGTTTGCCGGAGGAACACTTTGTGTGCTACCAAACATCACAACGTAACTGGGTGATTATAAAGGATCTCTACAGGTGTCTCCAAAGGTACATGTTGGGTTGGCGTATTTCGAGATTAGAATTTGTCACTCCGATTGTCGGAGAGGTATCTCTGGGCCCTCTCGGTAATGCACATCACATAAGCCTTGCAAGCATTGCAACTAATGAGTTAGTTGTGAGATGATGTATTACGGAACGAGTAAAGAGACTTGCCGGTAACGAGACTGAACTAGGTATTAAGATACCGACGATCGAATCTCGGGCAAGTAACATACCGATGACAAAGGGAACAACGTATGTTGTTATGCGGTCTGACCGATAAAAGATCTTCGTAGAATATGTAGGAGCCAATATGAGCATCCAGGTTCCGCTATTGGTTATTGACCGGAGACGTGTCTCGGTCATGTCTACACTGTTCTCGAACCCGTAGGGTCCGCACGCTTAAGGTTTCGATGACAGTTATATTATGAGTTTATGCATTTTGATGTACCGAACCCGAATGTGATCACGGACATGACGAGGAGTCTCGAAATGGTCGAGACATAAAGATTGATATATTGGAAGCCTATATTTGGATGTCGGAAGTGTTCCGGATGAAATCGGGATTTTACCGGAGTACCGGGAGGTTACCGGAACCCCCCGGGAGGTATATGGGCCTTAGTGGGCTTTAGTGGAAGAGAGGAGAGGTGGCCAGGGCTGGTCCGCGCGCCCCTCCCCCCCTAGTCCGAATATGAGAAGGAGAGGGGGCCGGCGCCCCCCTTCCTTCTCTCTCTCCTCTTTCCCCCTCTCGAATCCTATTCCAACTAGGAAATGGGGGGAATCCTACTCCCGGAGGGAGTAGGACTCCTCCTGGCGCGCCCTCTCCTGGCCGGCTGCATCCCCCCCCCCTTTGATCCTTTATATACGGGGGCAGGGGGCACCCCTAGACACACAAGTTGATCGAGGTGATCATATTCTTAGCCGTGTGCGGTGCCCCCTTCCACCATAGTCCTCGATAATATTGTAGCGGTGCTTAGGCAAAGCCCTGCGACGGTAGTACATCAAGATCGTCACCACGCCGTTGTGCTGACGGAACTCTTCCCCGACACTTTGCTGGATCGGAGTCCGGGGATCGTCATCGAGCTGAACGTGTGCTAGAACTCGGAGGTGCCGTAGTTTCGGTGCTTGATCGGTCGGGCCGTGAAGACGTACGACTACATCAACCGCGTTGTGCTAACGCTTCCGCTGTTGGTCTACAAGGGTACGTAGATGACACTCTTCCCTCTCGTTGCTATGCATCACCATGATCTTGCGTGTGCGTAGGAATTTTTTTGAAATTACCACGTTCTCCAATAGTGGCATCCGAGCTAGGTTTTATGTGTTGATGTTATATGCACGAGTAGAACACAAGTGAGTTGTGGGCGATATAAGTCATACTGCTTACCAGCATGTCATACTTTGGTTCGGCGGTATTGTTGGACGAAGCGGCCCGGACCGACATTATGCGTACGCTTATGCGAGACCGGTTCTCCCGACGTGCTTTGCACAAAGGTGTCTAGCGGGTGACAGTTTCTCCAACTTTAGTTGAACCGAGTGTGGCTACGCCCGGTCCTTGCGAAGGTTAAAATAGCACCAACTTGACAAACTATCGTTGTGGTTTTGATGTGTAGGTAAGATTGGTTCTTGCTTAAGCCCGTAGCAGCCACGTAAAACTTGCAACAACAAAGTAGAGGACGTCTAACTTGTTTTTGCAGGGCATGTTGTGATGTGATATGGTCAAGACATGATGCTAAATTTTATTGTATGAGATGATCATGTTTCGTAACCGAGTTATCAGCAGCTGGCAGGAGCCATATGGTTGTCGCTTTATTGTATGCAATGCAATCACGCTGTAATGCTTTACTTTATCACTAAGCGGTAGCGATAGTCGTGGAAGCATAAGATTGGCGAGACGACAACAATGCTACGATGGAGATCAAGGTGTCGCGCCGGTGACGATGGTGATCACGAAGGTGCTTCGAAGATGGAGATCACAAGCACAAGATGATGATGGCCATATCATATCACTTATATTGATTGCATGTGATGTTTATCTTTTATGCATCTTATCTTGCTTTGATTGACGGTAGCATTATAAGATGATCTCTCACTAATTATCAAGAAGTGTTCTCCCTGAGTATGCACCGTTGCGAAAGTTCTTTGTGCCGAGACACCACGTGATGATCGGGTGTGATACGCTCTACGTTCAAATACAACGGGTGCAAAACAGTTGCACACGCGGAATACTCAGGTTATACTTGACGAGCCAAGCATATACAGATATGGCCTCGGAACACGGAGACCGAAAGGTCGAGCGTGAATCATATAGTAGATATGATCAACATAGTGATGTTCACCAATGAAATTGCTCCATCTCACGTGATGATCGGACATGGTTTAGTTGATTTGGATCACGTGATCACTTAGAGGATTAGAGGGATGTCTATCTAAGTGGGAGTTCTTAAGTAATATGATTAATTGAACTTAAATTTATCATGAACTTAGTCCTGGTAGTATTTTGCAAATTATGTTGTAGATTAATAGCTCGCGTTGTTGCTTCCTTGTGTTTATTTTGATATGTTCCTAGAGAAAATTGTGTTGAAAGATGTTAGTAGCAATGATGCGGATTGGATCCGTGATCTGAGGTTTATCCTCATTGCTGCACAGAAGAATTATGTCCTTGATGCACCGCTAGGTGACAGACCTATTGCAGGAGCAGATGCAGACGTTATGAATGTTTGGCTAGCTCAATATGATGACTACTTGATAGTTTAGTGCACCATGCTTAATGGCTTAGAATCGGACTTCAAAGACGTTTTGAACGTCATGGACCATATGAGATGTTCCAGGAGTTGAAGTTAATATTTCAAGCAAATACCCGAGTTGAGAGATATGAAGTCTCTAACAAGTTCTATAGCTAAAAGATGGAGGAGAATCGCTCAACTAGTGAGCATGTGCTCAGATTGTCTGGGTACTACAAGCACTTGAATCAAGTGGGAGTTAATCTTCCAGATAAGATAGTGATTGACAGAATTCTCTGGTCACCATCACCAAGTTAGTAGAACTTCGTAATGAACTATAATATGCAAGGGATAACGGAAACAACTCCCAAGCTCTTCATGATGCTGAAATCAACGAAGGTAGAAATCAAGAAAAACATCAAGTGTTGATGGTTGACAAGACCACTAGTTTCAAGAAAAAGGGCAAAGGGAAGAATGGGAACTTCAAGAAGAATGGCAAGCAAGTTGCTGCTCAAGTGAAGAAGCCCAGGTCTGATCCTAAGCCTGAGACTAAGTGCTTCTACTACAAAGGGACTGGTCACTGGAAGTGGAACTGCCCCAAGTATTTGGCAGATAAGAAGGATGGCAAGGTAAACAAAGGTATATTGGATATACGTGTTTGATGTGTACTTTACTAGTGTTTATAGCAACCCCTCGGCATTTGATACTGGTTCAGTTGCTAAGAGTAGTAACTCAAAACGGGAGTTGCAGAATAAACAGAAACTAGTAAGGGTGAGGTGACGATGTGTGTTGGAAGTAGTTCCAAGATTGATATGATCATCATCGCACACTCCCTATACTTTTGGGATTAGTGTTGAACCTGAATAAGTGTTATTTGGTGTTTGCATTGAGCATGAATATGATTTGATCATGTTTATTGTAATAGGGTTATTCATTTAAGTAAGAGAATAAATTGTTGTTCTGTTTACATGAATAAAACCTTATATGGTTACACACCCAATGAAAATAGTTCGTTGGATCTCGATCGTAGTGATACACATAATCATAATATTGAAACCAAAAGATGGAAAGTTAATAATGATAGTGCAACTTATTTGTGGCACTGCCGTTTAGGTCATATTGGTGTAAAGCGCATGAAGAAACTCCATGCTAATGGGTTTTTGGAATCACTTGATTATGAATCAGTTGATGCTTGCGAACCATGCCTCATGGGCAAGATGACTAAAACGCCGTTCTCCGGAACTATGGAGCGAGCAACTGACTTATTGGAAATAATACATACTGATGTATGAGATCCGATGAGTGTTAAGGCTCGTGGCGAGTATCATTATTTTCTGACCTTCACAGATGATTTGAGAAGATATGGGTATATCTACTTAATGAAACACAAGTCTGAAACGTTTGAAAAATTCAAAGAATTTCAGAGTGAAGTTGAAAATCATCGTAACAAGAAAATAAAATTCCTATGATTTGATCGTGGAGGAGAATATTTGAGTTACGAGTTTGGTGTACATTTGAAACAATGTGGAATAGTTTCGCAACTCACGCCACCCAGAACACCACAGCGTAATGGTGTGTCGGAACGTCGTAATCGTACTTTACTAGATATGGTGCGATCTATGATGTCTCTTACTGATTTACCGCTATTGTTTTGGGGATACGCTCTAGAGACGGCCGCATTCACGTTAAATAGGGCACCATCAAAATCCGTTGAGACGACGCCTTATGAACTGTGGTTTGGCAAGAAACCAAAGTTGTCGTTTCTGAAAGTTTGGGGTTGCGATGCTTATGTGAAAAAGCTTCAACCTGATAAGCTCGAACCCAAATCGGAGAAATGTGTCTTCATAGGATATCCAAAGGAAACTATTGGATACACCTTCTATCACAGATCCGAAGGCAAGACTTTCGTTGCTAAGAATGGATCCTTTCTAGAGAAGGAGTTTCTCTTGAAAGAAGTGAGTGGGAGGAAAGTAGAACTTGATAAGGTAATTGTACCTTCTCCCTTATTGAAAAGTAGTTCATCACAAGAAATCTGTTCCTGTGACTACTACACCAATTAGTTAGGAAGACTAATGATGATGATCATGTAACTTCAGATCAAGTTAATATCGAATCTCGTAGGTAAACCAGAGTGAGATCCGCACCAAAGTGGTACGGTAATCCTGTTCTGGAAGTCATGTTACTAGACCATGATGAACTTGTAAACTATGAGGAAGCGATGATGAGCCTAGATTCTGCGAAATGGCTTGAGGCCATGAAATCTGAGATGAGATCCATGTATGAGAACAAAGTATGGACTTTGATTGACTTGCCCAATGATCAGCGAGCCATTGAGATTAAATGGATCTTCAAGAGGAAGACGGACGCTGATAGTAGTGTTACTATCTACAAAGCTAGAATTGTCGCGAAAAGGTTTTCGACAAGTTCAAGGTGTTGACTATGATGAGAGTTTCTCACTCATATCTATGCTTAAGTCTGTCTGAATCATGTTAGCAATTGCCGCATTTTATGAAATCCAGCAAATGGATGTCAAAACTGCATTCCTGAATGGATTTCTGGAAGAAGAGTTGTATATGATGCAGCCGGAAGGTTTTGTCGATCCAAAAGGAGCTAACAAAGTGTGCAAGCTCCAGCGATCCATTTATGGACTGGTGCAAGCCTCTCGGAGTTGGAATAAACGCTTTGATAGTATGATCAAAGCATATAGTTTTATACAGACTTGCGGTGAAGCCTGTATTTACAAGAAAGTGAGTGGGAGCACTATAGCATTTCTGATAAGTATATGTGAATGACATATTGTTGATCGGAAATAATGTAGAATTATTCTGCAAAGCATAAAGGAGTGTTTTTAAAGAAGTTTTTCAAAGAAAGACCTCGGTGAAGCTGGTTACATATTAAGAATCAAAATCTATAGAGATAGATCAAGATGCTTGATAAGTTTTTTCAATGAGTACATACCTTGACAATATTTTGAAGTAGTTAAAAATGGAACAGTCAAAGAAAGAGTTCTTGGCTGTGTTACAAGGTATGAAATTGAGTAAGACTCAAAGCCCGACCACGGCAGAAGATAGAAAGAGAATGAAAGTCATTCCCTATGCCTCAGCCATAGGTTCTATAAAGTATGCCATGATGTGTACCAGATCTATTATATACCCTACACTGTGTTAAGCAAGGGAGTACAATAGTGATCTAAGAGTAGATCACTGGACATTGGTCAAAATTATCCTTAGTGGAATAAGGAAATATTTCTCGATTATGGAGGTGACAAAAGGTTCGTCGTAAAAAGTTACGTCGATGCAAGTTTTGACACAGATCTGGATGACTCTAAGTCTCGATCTAGATACATATTGAAAGTGGGAGAAATTAGCTAGAGTAGCTCCGTGCAGAGCATTGTAGACATAGAATTCGCAAAATACTTAAGGATCTGTATGTGACAGACCTGTTGACTAAAATTATCTCACAAGCAAAACATGATCACACCTTAGTACTCTTTGGGTGTTAATCACATAAATGATGTGAACTAGATTATTGACTCTAGTAAACCCTTTGGGTATAGGTCACATGACGATGTGAACTATGGGTGTTAATCACATGGTGATGTGAACTCTTAGTGTTGAATCACATGGCGATGTGAACTAGATTATTGACTCTAGTGCAAGTGGGAGACTGAAGGAAATATGCCCTAGAGGCAATAATAAAGTTATTATTTATTTCCTTATATCATGATAAATGTTTATTATTCATGCTAGAATTGTATTAACCAGAAAAATAATACATGTGTGAATACATAGACAAACAGAGTGTCACTAGTATGCCTCTACTTGACTAGCTCGTTAATCGAAGATGGTTATGTTTCCTAACCATAAACAAAAGAGTTGTTATTTGATTAACGGGATCACATCATTAGGAGAATGATGTGATAGAAATGACCCATTCCATTAGCTTAGCACCCGATCGTTTAGTATGTTGCTATTGCTTTCTTCATGACTTATACATGTTCCTATGACTATGAGATTATGCAACTCCCGTTTGCCGGAGGAACACTTTGTGTGCTACCAAACGTCACAACGTAACTGGGTGATTATAAAGGAGCTCTATAGGTGTCTCCAAAGGTACATGTTGGGTTGGCGTATTTCGAGATTAGGATTTGTCACTCTGATTGTCGGAGAGGTATCTCTGGGCCCTCTCGGTAATGCACATCACATAAGCCTTGCAAGCATTGCAACTAATGAGTTAGTTGTGAGATGATGTATTATGGAACGAGTAAAGAGACTTGCCGGTAACGAGATTGAACTAGGTATTAAGATACCGACGATCGAATCTCGGGCAAGTAACATACCGATGACAAAGGGAACAACGTATGTTGTTATGCGGTCTGACCGATAAAAGATCTTCGTAGAATATGTAGGAGCCAATATGAGCATCCAGGTTCCGCTATTGGTTATTGACCGGAGACGTGTCTCGGTCATGTCTACATTGTTCTCGAACCCGTAGGGTCCGCACGCTTAAGGTTTCGATGACATTTATATTATGAGTTTATGCATTTTGATGTACCGAAGTTTGTTCGGAGTCCCGGATGTGATCACGAACATGACGAGGAGTATCGAAATGGTCGAGACATAAAGATTGATATATTGGAAGCCTATATTTGGATGTCAGAAGTGTTCCGGATGAAATCGGGATTTTACCGGAGTACCGGGAGGTTACCGGAACCCCCCGGGAGGTATATGGGCCTTAGTGGGCTTTAGTGGAAGAGAGGAGAGGTGGCCAGGGCTGGGCCGCGCACCCCTCCCCCCTAGTCCGAATAGGACAAGGAGAGGGGGCCGACGCCCCCCTTCCTTCTCTCTCTCCTCTTTCCCCCTCCCGAATCCTATTCCAACTAGGAAAGGGGGGAATCCTACTCCCGGAGGGAGTAGGACTCCTCCTAGCGCGCCCTCTCCTGGCCGGCCGCACCCCCCCTTTGATCCTTTATATACGGGGGCAGGGGGCACCCCTAGACACCCAAGTTGATCCAGGTGATCATATTCTTAGCCATGTGCAGTGCCCCCTTCCACCATAGTCCTCGATAATATTGTAGCGGTGGTTAGGCGAAGCCCTGCGACGGTAGTACATCAAGATCGTCACCACGCCGTTGTGCTGACGGAACTCTTCCCCGACACTTTGCTGGATCGGAGTCCGGGGATCGTCATCGAGCTGAACGTGTGCTAGAACTCGGAGGTGCCGTAGTTTCGATGCTTGATCGGTCGGGCCGTGAAGACGTACGACTACATCAACCGCGTTGTGCTAACGCTTCCACTGTCGGTCTACAAGGGTACGTAGATGACACTCTTCCCTCTCGTTGCTATGCATCACCATGATCTTGCGTGTGCGTAGGAATTTTTTTGAAATTACCACGTTCTCCAACAAGAATGTGTCAGAAATACGCAGTTTCCTTGGACTAGTCGGGTATTACCGTCGGTTCATTGAAGATTTTTCCCGAATAGCTAGACCTATGACTCAGTTGTTAAAGAAGGATAAAAAATTTGAGTGGTCAGAAGCTTGTGAAGCGAGTTTCCAAGAACTCAAGAGGAGGTTGACAACTGGTCCAGTATTGGTATTGCCAGATATTCAGCAAGATTTTGAGGTTTATTGCGATGCTTCTCAACAGGGTTTGGGATGTGTGCTTATGCATCAAGGAAAGGTTGTAGCTTATTCATCGAGACAGCTACGCCCTCATGAGGTTAACTATCCCACACATGATTTAGAGTTAGCCGCCGTAGTGCATGCCTTGAAAACTTGGAGGCACTACCTTATCAGAAATAGGTGTGAGATATACTCGGATCATAAGAGTTTGAAATACATTTTCACACAACCGGATTTGAATCTTAGATAGAGAAGGTGGCTAGATTTGATCAAGGACTATAATCTGAACATTAACTACCATCCTGGTAAAGCCAATGTCGTAGCTGATGCACTGAGCAGGAAGGTTTATGTCAACAATGTGATGATTCAGAAGGAAGCGCCAGAACTTTATGAGGAAATTCGAAAGATGAATCTGTATGTGAGCCTTGCTGAAAATGGTGAAATGTTAGAGGTCAAGTTTACTCTCCAAGATCAAGTGCGAGAAGCGCAAAAAGATGACAAGGGCATTGAAGAGATTCGAGAGAAAATCAAATTGGGTGAAGCACCCGACTATAGAGAGGATGAGAGTGGAAGCATATGGTTTCGAGACCGTTTGTTGGTGCCAGACCAAAAGGATATCAAGGACACGATCATGAAGGAAGCTCATGAGTCAGCATACTCAATACACCCTGGAAGTACAAAGATGTATAATGATCTTCGGGGTAGTTTTTGGTGGTCGAGTATGAAGCGAGAAATCGCTGAGTATGTTTCACAGTGTGACGTATGTCGAAGGGTCAAGGCGGAGCATCAGAAACCCACGGGACTACTACAACCACTTAAGGTTCCAGTGTGGAAATGGGAAGAAATTGGAATGGACTTTATCACAGGCCTTCCAAGGACATCTTCTGGATTTGATTCTATTTGGGTCATAGTGGATAGATTGACCAAGTCAGCTCATTTCATTCCAGTAAAGACTACCTATGGTGGAGAGAAGCTCGCAGAATTGTATATGGCAAGAATCATTTGTGCACATGGAGTTCCTAAGAGGATAGTGTCAGATCGAGGTACTCAGTTTACCTCGCGGTTTTGGAAGAAAATACATGAAGTTCTCGGAACTCAGTTGGATTTCAGTACAGCGTATCACCCAAAGACTGATGGACAAACGGAACGGGTAAACCAAATTCTTGAAGACATGCTTCGAGCTTGTGCTTTGACTTATCAACGTAGTTGGGATAAGAGTCTTCCTTATGCTGAGTTTTCTTATAACAACAGTTATCAAGCAAGTATAAAGATGGCTCTTTTTGAGGCTTTATATGGACAAAAGTGTCGTACACCTCTTAACTGGCATGAAGTAGATGAAAACCAAGTGTTTGGATCTGACACGTTGGAAGAGGCGGACAAGCAAGTGAAAATGATTCAAGAAAGGTTGAAGGCAGCCCAGTCTAGACAGAAGGCTTATTCGGATAAACGTCGTCATGACATATCATTCAAGATAGGAGATGATGTGTACCTGAAGGTATCTCCACTACGTGGAATGCGTCGATTTGGAATCAAGGGTAAGCTAGCGCCCCGCTACATTGGTCTGTTTGGGATTACCGCTCGACGTGGAGAGGTAGCCTATCAGTTGGCACTCCCAGAGAAGTTATCAAATGTGCACAATGTTTTCCATGTGTCACAATTGAAGAAGTGTTTTAAGAAACCCGAGGAAGAGGTGCAGAAGACTTCACTTGACAACATAGAAGTCAAAGATGACCTGACATATGAAGAGTATCCTATCAAGATTCTTGATGAGCAGTTGCGTACAACTAGGAGAAAGGTGATCAAACTTTGCAAGGTGCAGTGGAGCAATCATACTGAGAAGGAAGCAACTTGGGAGCGAGAAGACGACCTCAGGGAGCAGTTCCCAAATCTTTTCTCTTAGCTTTGAATCTCGGGGTCGAGATTCCTTGTAAGGGGGGTAGAGTTGTAACATCGTGATTTTTTTCGAGAGTTCATTTTTTTAAGCCAAGGGATGTTGCAACGTAATCTTTAATTATATATTTTGGAGATTGCTCAAATTAATACCAAGTTGTTTGGAATTAATTTAGCACATGCCAGGTGGAAAATATTTTCCGTAATATCCTGAGTCGATTTATTCGTTCGTAATATTTCATTTAAGTTTTTTTGTTACTTTGATTTCTTGGATTCTTGAAGACTTTTTAGTTGTCTTTGTTTCGGATCCTCTTGTAGCAATCCTAGTAAAAGAAATCAATATTATATTATATTGATTTTCTTTTTTTCTCTCTTCTTTAGTTTCTCTTTCTTTTATTGGTCCTTGAACAATACGTGCATCCTAGCCTAGCCTAGCCGTTGTTGGCCTATTGCACGTGCACCAAAATTGGTCACACACATTCACGTATGCACTGGGCCATCTCTTTTCTTTGTTTTTTTGTGTCCAGCCATCAAAAAGACTTGGCCCAAGGCCCAACCAGCAGGCCAGCGGCCCAGCCGAGTGAGAGGCTTGGCTCTTCTCCTTCCTCCCGCACGCGTGCACGTACATGTTACAGAGAAGAAACCTCCATGGTTGCCTCTTCTTTTCCCTTCAAATCCCATTAATCCCTTCATCGTTTCCATTCGTCGTCAACACAAGATTTACTCCCCACTCAACGACGAGTCCGTTCAGTCTAATGGCTCCACTTATGATGCGTTTAATCTCATGCAAGTAACTGACGAAGTTATTGGCCCAACAATGCCATTCACCTCCTGATCTCTCTCCTCCGGCTACCATTCGGCAGACCCTTTGCGTGACGACGTGCGCCAGGAGCACCTCTATAAAAGCCCCATCATCCCATCCTCCAATTCCTTTCCAATCACTCGTAATCCACCTCGCAATACAGCTCCATCTCTACTGTTCTTCGAATACCGTCGCCTAAGATGAGCATCGTAGTCCAATTCCTCCCACCAACAGAATCCCCTTGCCAAAGCCTACCTCCTAGACATCATTTCCCAGTCGTTGGCAATCATTGGTTGCACACACAATGGAGCCGCACCGCTGCTCTATTCGGGACTAACGTCGACGTCACCCGCCGATCGTCCGTTATGTCCATACGTGTCCCGATGCCTTCTCGTCACTAGGAGCATCACTCACCACCATCTCTTCATCACCGGAGTTCGGACGACGACGACGACGCGCACCGGCGCTCGCTCGCTCAACAGCACCGGTTCCATCTCCAACGACTACTCGGTGACCCAAAACCAATGCTAAACCCATAGTCTGTTTCGATGATGCTAGGAACGAGTTAATTGTTTTGTTTGAATAGATGTTTAATTGTGTTATCTTTTTATTAAGTGTGTATGATGTTTTATATAAGTAATCATGCAAAATTGTTTATGTCTTATTGTCATGTCCGTAGCATGCTTAGGGTTTGTCCTAAATATTGTTGAGTGATTCTAGGATATATTAGAATTGATCATAGAATTTCTAGAACTAGTTGTACAATTATTATTTTTGATGCATGTTAGTGAAGTGTGATAATTTTTGTTTGTTCATAGACATAGTATATGCATGCGTACTTTCTAAATAATATTGTCATGCGTAGCAATATTTATGTTCCAGTTTAGTTTCGGAACGATTGTAGAATTATTGTTTAAATTAGTTTGATTGAGTCTAGGTGGTGTTGTGAGTTATATCATGTGCATGATTTTTGTTACAAGAGTTGATCATGCTATGACTAGATTATTGTTGATCCATTTGCCTCAAATGTATCTAGATTATTTTAATTATATGCTACATGATTTGAGTCTATTATGTTTTAGCATTTCTTTAGGATCGTGCTATTGTTTGATGTTTTGTAACTTAACGAGTTTGTTTAGGAAGTAGCTTGGTTGACTTTTAAGATGCTTGTTGTTAAATTCTATAGTTGATGTTTTAACCATTATAAATATTTAGATTTTATCTAAATATTGATTTGTGGGTAAATTTGTATTGCCATGCTATGTTGAGTCATGTCGTTCGAATGCATAGGATAGTTATTGTTTTGTTTTTGTGTCACGTCAGTCATTATTTTGTCTTTTCTTTATAGTTAGCCGAAGTATTTGTATTGGGCTCTATTAAAGTTCAGTTAGCGTATTGCTATTTAGAACATTAGACATGATGGCCGATTTTTACTTAGTCCGGATAAACCTATACCCAACCAATCCATTCAATCCCTCTACTCATCGTCAATCAATCTACCTCCTTCGAAATCTCCATATCCATCCACATCTTTCTACCAATCCTTTCTATTTTGTTATTTCATTGGATGTTATTAGATTTTATTACTTGTTATTTATTGTGCTTCGTCGTTACTATGAGTAGGAGGCGACGGTACGGGAGAGGAGCACTACGAGGAAGAAGGAAACGGGGAACTCGACAACGAAGGCATGCCTCCTTCTTTGATCATACTTATCCTATGGTTTGCAAAATTGCATTGAGTTTTATTGTTGCTATGTGCATGCTATTTTAATTCTCGTAGCTAGCATGTCAATTGACACATTACTCTGATCCGCTTGTCGCCTATTTACTTGACACCTGAGTAGAAGTATATAATTCTAGTAGAGTAGAAATGCTTAGTCATGCTTATCACCCTCTAGGTGCCTTGTTGAATGACCTCCAAGTCATTGACAGTTGAAACTTAATGCTGAGCTAGGCCAGTTGGCCCTTGTTGACCTTCTCTATCCTCTTCTACTCTGGGTGAAACTTACCATCTGAATACTGGTGCGGGCGACAGCTGAATCAAGGATTGAAGGAGCGATTGGCTGCCCTTCACAAGTTGAAGGGGGCAATCAGTCGTCCGTGCCGCATAAGGCCTAATAAGTCTTGGATTTAAAGATTGTGATAACAGTACAACCACATGCTATATGGGCACTGTCTTGGTCAAGTAAGCTAGTCAGCCTTAGGTGTCGATGTCGCCGTACCGCAGATGGGATAGCTGCCTTGCGAGGAGTATCCTCGGCACAGATGGGGGGACCGGTTTGAGGACATACTCTTAGTTCCGTGCGCCAGACCCCGTGGGCATGTCACATCTTTGGGGGATCTAGTCCAAAGACCTCGTCACAATCCCCATGCCGGTACACCAAATGGAGTACTATAACAGCGGCCACTGGTGGCAACAAGTCGGGATTGTGTCGTGTGGGTAAAGTGTACAACCTTTGCAGAGTGTAAAACTATTCGAATAGCCGTGTCCACGGTCATGGATGACACATTTATCTTTCTTGACGTACAGGACCTGTCTTGCTTATTCCCTCTTTGCCCCTATTCTTGAAACCTATGAAGGACGTGGGTTGATCGAGGATCCTCACTTGATGAAAGTTGTTCTGAAGATAAACATGTTTTCATCTAAAATTGCTTTTATCCAACTGCTTTATTTGTTAAACAAAATTAGCTTTACGCAAATGAGCCATACAACCTTCCTTTGAAGCCACATGTAGTTATTAGGTCCTTCCCCGCGGGAGGCATGTTGAGTACGTAATGTACTCATGGCAATACTTTTGTTGAACAACAGAGATCTATGAAGACGAGGGCGTCGACTACGACTATTATGATGATCCTGAGGAGTGAGGACACGTTGATTACATCGACTGCCTGTGGCTGAGATGGAGTCGCTATGTATTTATATATCCCGCTGTGTTTCTGGTTGTAATAAATGTCATGAGACATTTCACTATGTATGCCTTGTGGCAAGAGTTATTAAACTTATACTTATTTTATTGTTCTGCAATGATACCATTTCGCTGTGTTGTCAAGTTGATCTTGGATTGACAAATATACGCAGAAGGGTCTGGAAATAATTTTCGGGTTCTCACACAATGGTAATCCCTTTCATCATCATATATTCAAATAAACAATTTATGAAACCTTCCCCATATTTAGGGTGGGAAAGCAGAACATGTAATTTGTTATACCAGAAAAAGCACAATCAGTTTTTTTATTAGTAAAAATCAATTGAACTATTGGTAGAGACTAATTAATCACGAATACTTACATTGCCTTTCCTCGCCGCCTTGCTGAGCCATTTTCATCAAGGTAGTGTGCTAACCCGCACATTCATCAGAGAGCCAAAAGGAAAAAGAAGTTGGAACTTCTAGTTATCCTAAATCTCTTTGGTTTGCTGGGCAAGTATGTAGCAACCTACACAACCCAATATGATTTCATTAGCAGTCGTTCATCCATTCAGGCTGATATTCATTTGCTTTTCTCTACTGTGACATCTTCTCTCTTGGATGAACACCAATGTTAGCTAGAGAGTTTGCAAGATCTGAAGAAAGCCATCAGATAGAAGGCCAGCCTAGCAAATCAAGTAGGATTATGCAAAACGAACCAAGCATATCAATCTTTGGCTCTTTGCTGTGAAGTTGCTTATCCACGTGAACATAAGAGCATAAGGAATTTATATACATATAAGAAAAAAAGAGCGCCATAAACTACAATTAGGAAAAAAAATGAACCATCTTAGTCTCATCATACCTAAAGCTACAAATTCATTGTCGTCATCAACCATCCCTGTCGTATGTGTGGATCTTGATATTCAACAACAATTCCTCACCAATACATTGATCATACACCAATCAAGAGGCCTTGGGAGCGACGGGTACCAACCACCGAGTAGCCCTGTGGAGCGTCGTGCGGCCCTGGTGGAGGTGGGCTCGTGAAACCGGACGATGACGGCGTGCCCTGCTTTGTCCGCCGCCCCTTGACCTCCCCAAAGGCGCCAAAGGCCGCGGCACCCTCGTCGTGTGTCAGCCCCACTGTCGGCCCATAGTTGGCCATGTACAGGACGACGCTGGGAGCAAGCATGAGGCGGTGTCCTCTGTGATGGGAGGCGCGTGCATGTACCCAGACTTGCCATCTGCGATGTGACGGCAGTCAAAGATCGAATTGGAGGTGGGGTTGAAGGGAGGGGAACGAGCACGCAAGCATCAGCGGCGCCAGTGGCGCAGCGGGCACGCGGTCATGTCGCAGCCTTCTGGGCCGCTGCGCTCCCCTCTGCTCTCCATCCTTCTCTCTTCCATGGCCTGCACAAGGGACGAGACGGGATGGACGGAGGCAACCCCTCCAGATCGGGTGGGGGTCATGTTTGGAACAAAAAAATCAGAATCGGGAAGGATTGGAGAGAAGGTGGAGGTGCTAGTCAATCAGCGGCGGAGGCGGCCTATGGTAGAAGGCGATGCGGTAGCGACGACGAGCGTGAGAGGGAGGAGTCGGGAGAGTGATACGCATCCAATGTATGTATAATTTTTAATTGTTCCATGCCGTTTTATTATTAATTTTGGATGTTTTATAATCATTTTATATCATTTTTTAATACTAACTTATTGACATAGTACCCAGTGTCAGTTCCTGTTTTTTCCATGTTTTTTTCCCATCGCAGGAAATTAATATCAAACGAAGTCCAAATGACACGAAACTTTACGATGATTTTTTATGGGTCAAAAGGAAGCAGATGGGCCCTGGGTGCACCTAGGGGGTGCCCCGATGGGGGCACAACTCACCGGGGCGCGCCAGGAGACCCTGGCGTGCCCCGATGGGTTATGCCCACCTCGGATGCCCCCGGGACCGCCTCTTTGCTTTATAAATACCCAAATATTCTCAAAACCCTAGGGGAGTCAACGAAATATTCATCCAGCCGCCGCAGAGTCTAGAAACACCAGATCCAATCTAGACACCATCACATAGGGGTTCACCACTTCCATTGGTGCCTCTCCGATGATGCATGAGTAGTTTTTTGTAGACCTTCGGGTTCGTAGTTGGTAGCTAGATGACTTCATCTCTCTCTCTCTCTCTCTCTCTCTCTCTTGATTCTCAATACAATGGTTTCTAGGAGATCCATATGATGTAACTCTTTTGCGGTGTGTTTGTTGGGATCGATGAACTTCGAGTTTACGATCAGATTTATGTTTTTATATCCATGAAAGTATTTAAATTTCTTTGATCTCTTTTATGCATGATCTCTTATAGCCTCATATTTCTTCTCCGATATTTTGATTTTGTCTGGCCAACTTGATATATTTATTTTGCAATGGGAAGAGGTGCCCGGTAGTGGGTTCGATCTTACGGTGCTTGATCCCAGTGACAGAAAGGGAACCGACACGTATGTATCGTTGCTACTAAGGATAAAAAGACGAGATCTATATCTACCTCCATATAGATAAACGGATCTTGTCTACATCATGTCATCGTTCTTATTGCATTACTCCGTTTTTCCATGAACTTATACACTAGATGCATGCTGGATAGAGGTCGATGTGTGGAGTAATAGAAGTAGATGCAGGCAGGAGTCGGTCTACTAATCTTGGACGTGATGCCTATGTAATGATCATTGCCTGGATATCGTCATAATTATTTGAAGTTCTATCAATTGCCCAACAGTAATTTGTTCACCCACCGTTTGCTATTTTTCTCGAGAGAAGCCACTAGTGAAACCTACGACCCCCGGGTCTTATTTATCATATATTTGCCTTTGCGATCTACTTTTTCCTTGCTTTTATTTTCAGATCTATTAAACCAAAAATACCTTACTGCAATTTATTTTATTTGGCGTTCAATCTATCAATATTTACAACTTTATCTCCAGTCACACGCTGTTTCTGGCGCTATTACCCGAAAGGGATTGACAACCCCTTTAACGCGTCGGGTTGCGAGGTGTTGTTATTTGTGTGCAGGTCCTGCTTACGTTGTGTTGCTTGGTTCTCCTACTGGTTCGATGCTTAGTTTCATAACTGAGGCAAATACTCTACCGCCGCTGTGCTACATCATCCCTCCCTCTCCGGGGAAATACCGACATAGTTCCAGCTGCCGAGGAAGACAGACGAGGCGAAATACGTGCATCCGCTGCCCTGAGAGGAAGGGAAAATATGAAAAACCCGGATAAGGGGTGATTTTAGCATATTGGAACAGGCGTAAAATCAGGCAATGTAGGACGTGGGAGGGAGGTGGAAGCGAGAGGAGATGAACGACGAACGAGCGACGATAAACCACGACTGACCATCACTACCGTAGACTACTCTTTTAGGAGTAGAGATGTTGTAGAATTTGTGGATCAAAGGAGCTAAGTATGGAAGAGGATCAGTGGCAAAAATAAATCGGATAGAGAGGTGATTTGTTTGGAAAGTGATCTCATGTATATTGTATTATTTCTGAATTCTTAGTTACCTAATATTTACATGATTGAATTGGATCGACACATGCCAAAGCAAGCACGAATAAATGGAAAGAGGATTAGGCGCGATTCGGTTTTAACGTGGGAGAGATGGTGGGGGGAGGGGACAAAAAAACCAGCGAAGAAAAGCGGTTAGAAGTGGTGGGATAAAAATAAACCGTACTATTCAACCATCTCAGACATTAGGAGTAGAGATTGCTGATGAGTGTGGGCTTATTTTTGTCAACATACCGTATGTAACAAAATCACAATCAATCTCATACACGGGGTGGACCCATACCCTCCGCCCTAAACACAAACATCATAACCAATCTCTTGATCATAATAGGTTGGACCATCCCATGTACATCTCCACTCAAATTCCTGATCCAAACAGGTTGGGCCATCCCACAAGTAGAAAATTAGTCACACCTGTCCACAATAAAAAAATCTAAACATCATGTGGCTGAAGAAAAATACAACTCTAATGATCCTAGAAAAAACTAAAAAGTGGGTACAATCTATCATGTTTTCTTCTGTAATGATCCAGGAAAAAAAATTAACATTAATGATCCCATAAATTTGTGGTGTTTTCCTTTCCAATGTTCACAATTTTTCTAAAAATTATTAATGTATTTTAGATATTTCGTGTATTTTAGAAAATGACAATGAATTTGGGAAATTTCATGAATTGGAAAAAAATCTTGAATTTTGAATGAAAATAGTAAAAGGAAAAGACTAGAAAAACACAAACAAACACAAACAAAAAATAGCTAAAAACACATGAAGGAACTCGACGAACCTTCTATGCGTTACCACGTAAGACCTATCACCATTGCTGGTGAGTGTGGGCCATGTATGTGGAGACTTTGTCTACAAAAATAGTACGAGGAGATGACTATACAGCGGGGAATCCTATGTGCCATGCACAAGTGAGGGGGGGGGGGGGGGGGGGGGGGGGGGGGTAGCGACCGAGAGCGCACCCTCGCTTGCAGTAATGGGCTGACCCCTATTTTTTTTCCATTTATTTTGTCTATTTTATTTTTTATATTTGTTTTGTCCTTTCTTTGTTCTTTATTCTTTTTGGGTTTCTTTATTTTTGCCCTTTTTGTTTCTGCTTTTTCTTTTCCTTTTCCAAATCTGTAAAGCTATTGAACTTCATTGATAGTTACGATGTTTTTTTGAATTTCATTAACTTTTTAGAAAATCTTGAACTATTTGCAAATTCATTAACCATTTTAAAAATTTTAAACATTTTGGAAATCAAGAACAATTGACAAATTCAATATATTTTTCAAATACGCGCACATTTTCCAAATTCTTGAATAATTTTCAACTTTGATCATTTTAGAAATTCCTGAATATTTTTAGAAATTTGTGAACTTTTTCAACCTCGCAAAAAAAACTCAAGAAAAGTTGTAAAATGGTACAATATGTGGTGTTTTCTTCTTTAGTGATGCTAGAAAAATTATATCACTAATAATTCCAAAAAATTGTTGTGTTTTGTTTTTTAATGTTCCTAAATTTTTGAAAAATGTTCATATATTTAAGAAAGTGCATGAATTTGGAAAACATTCATGAAATTTTAAGAAGTCTTGAAGTTTTAAAAAATGTTCAGAATGTTGCTATGAAGAATTCATTTTTCTAAATAAAAAATGAAAATGAAATGAAAAAAGAAAAATAGAATAAGTAAAAGTATATAAAAAAGAACAAAAAACACCTCAAACACCGAGAGAAACTGAAAGTACCTTCAATAAAGTTACCACTTAAGACCTATCACTGTTACTCGTGAGTGTGGGCTATGTACAAAAGCTTTGTTTAAAAAAGGTACGGGGAGACGCCTATATGGTAGGAGATCCTATTCCCCGCGCAAGTGGGGAGGGGGGGGGGGGGGGGGGATAACAACCGAACGCGCACCCTCACCGGCGGGAGATCCTATTCCTCACGCTAGTCCGCTTTTGCAAAAAAATTATCCGTTTTTGTTTTTGTCCTTTTCCCGTGTTTAGTTTTTTTTAATTTCCCTTATTCTTTTTTGTTTCTTAAATTTTCAATTTTTAGCCAAAAAATCCCACAATAATTCAAAAACTTTTGGCCTTTAATCTTGTGAGCCTGTTTTCATGAACGTTCTAAAACCTTCAGATCTTCATAATCCAGGTGTACCGTAGGCAACCAAATCACAATCAATCTCATACACCAGGTGGACCCATACCCTCCACTCTACGCACAAAAATCACGATCAATCTCTTGATCCAAATAGATTGGACCATCGCACATACATCTACATTCAGACTCTCGATCCAAACTGGCTGGCCAATCCTAGGATTGAAATAAAGTCACCACCGATCCCACAATAAAACATCATACCTCACATGGCTGAAAAAACCAACTCAAAATAATATGTAAAAGGGTACAATCTATGGTGTTTTCTTCTTAATGATCCTAGAAAAATATATGACTAATAATCTCAGAAATTTATTGTTTTCTTTTTAATATTCAGATTTTTTTAAATGTAAATGTACTTTAGGAAGTTCTTGAATTTATAAATGATCATGAATTTGGAAAATGTTCATGAAATTGAAAAACATATCTTGAATTTTAATAAAATGTTCATAAATTAAAGAATGTTTAGAATTTTTATATAAATAATTCATGTTCTTAAATGAAAAACGAAACCAAAAAAATAAAAATGGAAAAATGGAAAAGAAAAGAAATAACTGCACAAAAAACAGCTCAAAACAATAGAGAAACCGGACAAACCTTCTATAAGGTTACCACTCACGAACTATCACTATTGCTGGTGAGTGTGGGCCATGTACGGGGAGACTTTGTTTAAAAATAGTACGAGGAGACAGCTATACGGCGGGGATCATATTCCTCGAGCAAGTAGGGTGATAACGACCGAACTTGCAACCTCACCTCTAGTAATGGGCTAGCCCGCTAGTCTATTTTCACCTATATTTTCGGTCTTCTTATGTCTTTCTTTTCCGCTTTTTTTCTTTTCTGTTTTTCTTTATTTTTTTCTTTTTATTTTTCTTTTTTCCTTTTCAAATATGTATATTTTTTAAAAAAATGTTAAACTTCAATGATAGTTATAGTGTTTTAAAATCTATTAACATTTTTTGAAAATCTTGAGCTACTCCCTCTGTTCCTAAATATTTGTCTTTTTAGAGATTTCAAATGGACTATCACATACTAATGTATATAGACATATTTTAGAGTGTAAATCCACTCATTTTGCTTCGTATGTAGTCACTTGTTGAAATCTCTAGAAAGACAAATATTTAGGAACATAGGTAGTATTTTCAAATTCATGAACCATTTTTAGATTTGTAATCTGTTTTAAAATCAAGATAATTCCCAGATGAATGTTTTTTCCCAAATATGTGAACAATTTTCAAATTCGCGAGCATATTTCAACTACTATCATTTTAGAAATTCCTAAACATTTGTTGAAATTTGTGAACTTCTCAACCTTGTGAAAACTTAAAAAAATGTGTACATGGTACAATCTATGGTTTTTTATTCTTTAATGATCCCAGAAATTTGTTTTGTTTTCTTTTTTAGTGTTCACATTTTTTCTGAAAGTTGTTCATGTCTTTAAGATAGTTCATGAATTTGAAATATGATCATGTAACTGAAAACAAATCATGAATTTTTAAAATGTGCATAAATTAAAAAAATGCTCAGAATGTTTTTATAAAAATCATTTTTAATGAAAAAAGAAAATAGAAAGAAAAACGAAAATATAAAAAGGAAAAGAATACAAAGACATGAAGAAAAAAAACAGCTCAAAAACCCAGAGAAATTGGACAAACCTTCTATAAGGTTACCACTTAAGACCTATCATTGTGGTTGGTGAGTGGGGGCCATGTACAATGAAACTTTATCTATTAAAATACGGGGAGAGGGATCCCTATAATTGAAGATTTAACCCAAAAAGCTATGCTTCTTTTCTCGTTTTCACCTTGCTGGAGTCATATTCACTTTCGTGCCTTGATCCACGCAGATAGATGCCAAGGGGACTAATAACTTCTGTATTCACTTCACAAACATGATTAGTCTCATGTGTGTACTAGATCATGATGGCATGCGTCGTCGCACCCTTCTATTTTTGAGAAAACTAATTATAGAAATATTACAAAGATGTAGGCGCCATAAATCTCTAGTATTTTTTCAACAATTCACACTATGGTCCCTCAATATAGGCAAGAAATATAAGTGAACATACTCAAGGAAACTGAATTATGAAAAATGAATCAGATCAAATCCCAGCCAACCAAAAGAACATCATGCAAGTAAAGGCTTGTTCTCCTGTCTAGTCTATAAAATAATAATTAAGTTGATTATTAGAAAAAACAGATGACCACATAAACATGTTTATACAGAACAATCGATGCACTATTTCAAATGTGCAAACTCTGAATAAACATCAAATTTTGAAGCATGCTTTATTTTGTTGAAGCATTTAAACATCAAATTCATATGAAAATAGAAGACGGTACATTTCCTACCATGTCGCTCGAGGCTTGCTTCGTTTTTTTAAACGGAGGCAAAAGATTTGCCTCATATATTAAATAAAAGAGAGTACAGTTTACAAGAGCCCATGAATACTGTCATTACTAGTGTGAGATCCCTGTTATCTTGTGTTAGCAAACAAGCATATGGTCCAAAATAAGGGGCATTAAAATGTTCATGAAATAAAAAAATAAATCTTGAATTTCTAAAAGTGTTTATGAAATAAAAAATTCAGAAAGTTTTTATAAATAATTTATTTTTTGAAATTAAACAGGAAACAAAAAATAAAAGGAAGAAAACAAAAACAGTAAAGGGGGAAGATTAGAAAAACATGAATAAAAAACAACTCAAAAACAGAGAGGGGCCGAATGAACCTTCTATGAGGTTACCACTTAAGACCTGTCACTGTTGCTGATGAGTGTGGGCCATGTACCGGGAGACTTAGTCTAAAAATAGTACAAGCAGAAGGCTATACAACGGGGGATCCTATTCCCCACGCAAGTGGGGGGATGCCGACCGAACGTGCACCCTTGCCCGTGGTAATGGGCCAACCTGCTAGTCTATTTTTGAAACTTTTTTGCCCGTTTTCATTCTTTTTTCTGTTCCGTTTATTATTGTTTGTTTCTTTAATTTTCCTTAAAAAATCTCATAATAATTAGAAACATCTAGCCTTTAATCCGGTGGGCCTATTTTTGTCAATGTACTAGAACATTTAGATCTTCATAATCCAAGTGGACCCATACCGTATGTAACAAAATCACAATCAATCTCATACACGAGGTGGACCCAGACCCTCCACCCTAAGTACAAAAACCCCAACCAATCTCTTCATCCTAATAGGTTGGACCATCCATGTACATCTCCACTCAAACTCTCGATCCAAACAGGTTAGGCCATCCCAGGAGTAGAAAAAAATAGTCACACCAATCCACAATAAAAGAATCTAAATGTCACATGTCTGAAGAAAAATATAACTCTAATGGTCACAAAAAAACTCAAACAAATGTGTAAAAGGGTACAATCTATCATGTTTTATTCTGTAATGATCCAAGAAAAAATATAACACTAATGATTCCAGAAATTTGTGGTGTTTTTCTCTTTACTCATCACAATTTTTCCAAAAAAATTTCTCGTATTTTAGAAATTTCAAGAATTGTAAAATAAATTATCAAGAATATGGAAAATGTTCATGAAATTGAAAAAAAAAATCTTCTATTAATTTCTTTTCATTAATTAAAGAATGTTCAAAAAAATTATAGAAAGAATTCATTTTTTAAATGAAAAATAAAACTCAAAAAACAAAAATAGTAAAAGGAAAAGGATAGAAAAAACCAACCAGAAAACATCTAGAAAACACAAAGAAACTGGGTGGACCTTCTATATGGTTACCACTTAAGATCTATCACTATTGCTGGTGAGTGTGGGTCTATTTTCGTTAAAGTACTAGAACCTTTAGATCTTCATAATCCAAGTGAACCCATACCGTATGTAACAAAATCACAAACAATCTCATACACGAGGTGGACCCATACCCTCCACTCTAAGCACAAAAATCACATCTAATCTCTTGATCTTAATAGGTTGGACCATCCCATGTACATGTCCACTCAAACTCCTGAATCCAGACAGGTTGGGCCAGCCGAGGAGTAGAAAAAATAGTCACAACAGTCCAAAATAAACAATCTAAACATCACATGGTTGAAGAAAATTATAACCCTAATGATCCTAGAAAAAATCAAAAAAACATGTAAAAGGGTACAATATACCGTGTTTTCTTCTGTAAGGATCTAGGAAAAAATATAGCACTAATGATCCTAGAAATTTATGGTGTTTTCCTTTTTAATGTCCACAGTTTTTCTGAAAAATATTTAGTTATTTTAGAAATATCATGAATTTGGAAAATGTTCATGAAATTGAAAAATAAATCTTGTCTTTTAGAAAATGTTCGTTAATTAAAGAATGTTCAAAAAAACTATGTAAAGGATTCATGTTTTAAATGGAAAAAGAAATCAAAATTTTAAAAATTTAGAACAAAATTAGTAAAAGGAAAAGAATAGAAAAAACCCAGACAAAAAATAACTCAAAAACACAGAGAAATTGAATGAACCTTCTACACGGTTACCACTCCAGACCTATCATTGCTAGTAAGCGTGGGCTTATTTTTGTCAACATACTAGACCGTTTAGATATTCATAATCCAAGTGGACCCCTACCGTATGTAACAAAATCACAATCAATCTCATGTAGGAGGTGGACCCATACCCTTCGCCCTAAGCAGAAACATCATAATCAATCTCTTGATCCTAATAGGTTGGACCATCCCATGTACATCTCCACTCAAATTTCTGATCCAAACAGGTTGGGCCATCCCACCAGTAGAAAATTAGTCACACCAGTCCACAATTTTTTTAAAAAAAAATCTAAACATCATATGGTTGAAGAAAAATATAAATCTAATGATCCTAGAAAAAACTCAAAAAAGGGTACAATCTATCATGTTTTCTTCTGTAATGATCCAGGAAAAAAATAACATTAATGATCCCAGAAATTTGTGGTGTTTTCCTTGTCAATGTTCACAATTTTTCTAAAAATTGTTAATGTATTTTCGATATTTCATGTATTTTTGAAAAATGATACTCCCTCCATTCCACGATGTAGTGCCTATAAATTTTTCAAATGGTCAAACTTTGACTAAGTTTGTATAGAAAAACCTATACATCTAGAATATCAAATACATATCCTTAGATGCATCACAAGACATACTTTCATATTTTATATAATTAGTAGTATAGATATAAACAGTTTTCTCCATATACTTGGTCAAAATTTGTAAAGTTTGACTTTCAGAAAATCTATACGCACTACATCCTGGAACAGAGGGAGTAATGAATTTGGAAAATTTCATGAATTGAAAAAAAATCTTGAAATTTTAATAAAAATATAAAAATAAAAGTGAAAAAACAAAAATAGTAAAAGGAAAAGAATAGAAAAACCGAAACAAAAAAAAGCTAAAAAACACAAAGAAACTGGACGAACCTTCTATACATTACCACGTAAGACCTATCACCATTGCTCGTGAGTGTGGCCATGTACGTCGAGACTTTGTCTAAAAATAGTATGAGGAGACGGCTATACAGCGGGGGATCCTATGCCCCGCGCAAGTGAGGAGAGAGATATCGATCTTTTTGTTTTGAGATCTATGAGGGGGATAGCAATCGAAAGTGCACCCTTGCCTCCAGTAATGGGCTGGCCCGCTTGTATTTTGCATTTATTAAGTATATTTTCTTTTGTTTTTTATATTTGTGTTTTCCTATTCTTTTTTCTTTTTTGGTATCTTCATTTTTGCCTTTTTTCTTTTTTCTTTCTGCTTTTTCTTTTTCTTTTCCAAATCTGTAAAGCTATTGAACTTCATTATTAAAAGTAACAATGTTTTTGAATTTCATTAAATTTTTTGAAAATCTTGAACTATTTGCAAATTCATTAAAATTTTAAATTTTTTAAACATTTTGAAAATCAAGAACAATTGGCAAATTCAATATATTTTTCAAATATGCACACATTTTTAAAGTTCTTGAACAATTTTTCAACTTTGATCATTTTAGAAATTCCTGAATATGTGTTGACATTTGCGAACTTTTTCAATCTCACAAAGAAACTCAAGAAAAGTTGTAAAATGTACATTCTGCGGTGTTTTCTTCTTTAATGGTGCTAGAAAAAAAAGTATCACTAATGATTCCAGAAAATTGTGGTGCTTTCTTTTTTAATTTTCATGAATTTAAGAAAGTGCATGAATTTGGAAAATGTTCATAAAATTTCAAAAAGTCTTAAAGTTTAAAAATGTTCAGAATGTTGTTATGAAGAATTCATTTTTCTGAATAAAAAAATCAAAATGAAAAAATAGAATAAGTAAAATAATAGAAAAAACAAACAAAAACACCTAAAAAACCAGAGAAACCAAACGTACCTTCTATAAAGTTACCACTTAAGACCTACCACTGTTGCTCGTCAGTGTGGGCCGTGTTGGAAGAGGCTTTGTCTAAAAAAGGTACGTGGAGACGCTTATATGGCAGGAGATCTTATTTCTCGCACAAGTGGGGGGATAACAACCGAACGTGCACCCTCGCTGGCGGGAGATCCTATTCCTCGCGCTAGTCCATTTTTGCATTTTTTTTGTGCGTTGTCGTTTTTCTTTCCTTTTCCTGTTTTCAGTTTTTTTTCTTTCCCTTATTCTTTTTGGTTTCTTAAATTCATTTTTTAGCCAACAAAAAGTCACTATTGAACATGGAGGTAAAAATAGAATCCCAAAGTGACGGGAAGATATCCAAGGTTATATCAAAGAATATCTAACACCAATCTATAAACATAATCAGATTGCTTTATTTTTCTTAAAAGTTCAAACACCCCCCCCCCCCCCCACCCACCCTCCCTCCTATATATTTTGCAATATTTTTTTAGGCCAGAATCAACCCGCAAAGCAACCACCAAAACACCAGGTGGGACGCCGAGATTCCTCCAGATTGTTTGGAAGACGGACAAAAAGAAACTTCCTGAAGGCGTCGTCATGGAGAAGTTCAAGACCTCTATCCGCTACCTCTGGGGAAAACTCTAGATCAGTCGATCGGATGATGGCGGCACTCTTGTCTCATTCCCCCTTGGGGCGTCATTCTTGGAGGTGTGCGCTGACTCGAGGGACCAGTGGATGGTTTTAGCGGTGGAGCGGCGTTTCATGTCACGCATCGACATTGCGGAGTCTCGGTAGCATGTCGCAGCAGGGTATCGGCAACGGATGCGGGATGATGGGCGCACGTAGGGAGGTAGCGTTGTCTAGCGCCGTGGTGACGTCGAAGACAGACCTGGCAAGGTTGAGGTGTCAGTTTCTGCTCTGAAGATGGATCGATGGAAGACGATGGCAGCGATCTCTGAGAGTGCGTCAGACCGGTGTGCATACTAGACCCGACAATGCGGCTTGGTTGGACCTTCGGCTTTAAATGTTAGGCTTTGGTGTGAGGTCTGTTTAGTATTCGGCTCGGATAGGAGTAGCGACAAATGTTGCCAAGTAGGTGGCTTCAGACTTACTGATGTACTCCCTCCGGTCCTTTTTACTCTGCATATTAGATTTGTCTGAAGTCAATCACATCCAACTTTGACCAAGTTTATATAAAAAATTATTAACATTCACACAACAACACATTTATTATTAGATCCATCTTGAAATATATTTTCATATTATATTTATTAGATGTTATAGATGTTAATATTTTCTAATATAGATTTGGTCAAACTTAGCAAACTTTGACTTCAGAGAAAGCTATTGTGCGGAGTAAAAAGGACCGGATGGAGTATTATTTTGTAAGATTTTTGTGAATAATCTATAATACCTAAATAGTTCATCCTCACTATGGTATTTTTCTTGACATGCAGCATATTCACATCAGCAGCCCTGTCACATCAGCTTTCCATTAGCGGCTTACAGGAGGGACCCATCACAAGTTGGCCAGCATACACACATACCACGTCAGCACTCAGCAGCCACCGTGAAACGCATATGCAAGTCAGTTCAGAGAAACGAACAGGTTCCCATTATCGTTCCCCACTAGAGGTTCCGTTTCCAATATTGAGAGCTGAACAGCCTCTCTCTCCCACATAGTAAAATGTTAGTTTTCCCCTACCTACAAAGAAATCCGTTATATATAGTTCAACATATTACTAATTTTACTATTGTCTTGATTTTGCAATCGCCGACACGTTTTTGGGGCTGATGCATCTTGCCATTTTGGAGAAGGCATAGTAAATTATTCTTGCGAGATACTCTATCTGAAACTTATTTAATCGTAGCAAAATGTGGCTACATATATCAATAGATATGTTGTTTTGTTGCTTATCCAAGAAGAACTAGCTCGACAAATTGAGGTCGGTGTTTTGAATTTTTTTTAAACAACCATATTGGTATGGTGGTTTAATGTTCACATCTTACAATATGTTGACCCGCCATTTGTTTCAGAATTACACGTGTGATTAGTTTGCCACCATGCATGAAGAAGATGGATATTTTGGAAGGAACTCACATCCAATTCACATTAATTGATGGCCACGAATGTTAATCATGTCTGACGTGGCAAAGGTGACCCATTCATTATATCTTTGAGAGACCTGATAAATGAGGTAAGATTTCTTTTCCACTAATTTGTTGGAGGTGTTGCCTGCTGATTAGGTTTTCAATGCAGCCGCTCGATGCTTTAGGATAAGTAGTGCACCCATGCTTCACAAATGAAACCCGATTCACTTAGTTTTGTAGATGCAAACATAAAGATGCACATTTTTCGTTAATGCAGTTCCAAATTAATCATGGTGGTTAGTTATATCGATAGCAAAGAACTTTAAAAGTGATGAGGATGATTGTTCTTATGGAGTGCTGGGGACCAGTACGAATAGTAACAACGAGCCACATTTTACAAGTTTTCAAACCTTTTTTTTATTTGGATCCTTAATGTTGATAATCTATAATACTTAAATAGTTCATCCCCACTATGATATTTTTCTTGACATGCAGTCTATCCACATCAGCAGCCCTGCCACATCAGTAAATATGTAACTACAGGTCTGCGGGGGTATCATCTAGTTAATAAAATAACTGCATGCATCGCCCAAATGCAGGAGCCGGGTCATCCTCCTTTTCTAAAAAAAAATCTGAATCATGTTGGATTAATTTTCAATACAAAGTTACTGTGCATATGACAATTGTCGTGTAATTTACATACGAGCCTTGGATCAATGGCTGCAGCCCAAATGAACTGAAATCGGACTCGGACCATTGTACATGTGGTAGTGCTCTATTTCTTAAGTAGAGCTCATCTTATACGTTTGGTGATGAATTGAGGAATACTAGTATGTATACACGTGCAATGCACGTCATAACAAAGTGGTTTTGGTAAAAAGAAGTAAATCATCAAACTGCTAATAGACTCGAGGGGAAATAAAAAAAATATAGTGATGTACAAATGGAGATGTTAGTTAATATTGTAAAGGTGGGAATTGGTATTCAGACCAAAAATTTGTAGTGTTCCAAAAAAAAAAACATGTAGCATTCGTTAACTGTACGCTACTTTCTCTTTCTCTCCGTTCTCCCCCCGATCAATCTGGTCTGGGCTCAATTCGTCATGCGCAAGTGGAAACATGGCCCATTAGGCACAAGATAGGGCTTCTTTTTTGAATGAGCCATGTGATTGTTCTGGAACATAGTGGAACCAGCAGCAGTCTACTGTTCATGGCGAATCCTGTTTACCTTATCCGTTGGATTTGGGAGGCCGACGGTTACGATTGATTCTCTAGGTCCATTTCAAAACTGATACACTATATAGTAGTATATAATATAGTATAGATAATCCTATACACAATGTCTAAGCAGTACCAGCAACGCATCTTAGACCATGTTGACCTCAAGAAAAGAATTGAGAAATCATAACTCAACAAAGTCGAGACAAAATTATACACAGCAAAAGAAGAAATGAATGATCTGATCACAACAAGGGATGGATTTGAAAAATCATCGTGAACAATTAGTGGCGGTGCTAGAGACTAGAAGGTTCTACAGTGAGGACGAGGAGAGTTCAAGACTTCTTCATATATTTCTGTCTTACTTTCTCTAGAAGGTAACCACTTGCTCTAAATAAAGATAAGTGTTGGGTTATGTAGCATGCAATTTTTAAAACTTTCTTACGATCACGCAAGATCTATTTAGGAGATGCATAGCAATGAGAGGGGGAGAGTATGTCCATGTATCCTCGTAGACCGAAAGCGGAAGCGTTAGGTTAACGCGGTTGATATAGTCGAACGTCTTCACGATCCAACCGATCTAGTATCGAACGTACGGCACCTCCGAGTTCAGCACACGTTCAGCTCGATGATGTCCCTCGAACTCTTGATCCAGCAGAGGGTCGAGGGAGAGTTCCGCCAGCACGATGGCGTGGTGGTGGTGATGGTGATGTGATCCGTGCAGGGCTTCGCCTAAGTACTAAGACGCTATGACCGGAGGAGTAAGCTGTGAAGGAGGGCACCGCGCACGGCTAAAAGAACAATTGATGTGTCTTTGGGGTGCCCCCGCCCCTGTAAATAAAGGAGGGGAGGAGGCGGCCGGCCTAGAGGGGGCGCGCTAAGGGGGGAGTCCTACTAGGACTCCTAGTCCTAGTAGGATTCGCCCCCCTCTTTTCCTTCTCATGGAGGTGGAAAGATTAAAGG
Source organism: Triticum timopheevii (assembly GCA_963921465.1). Taxonomy (NCBI): domain Eukaryota; kingdom Viridiplantae; phylum Streptophyta; class Magnoliopsida; order Poales; family Poaceae; genus Triticum; species Triticum timopheevii. The sequence goes on from OY997273.1 coordinate 142,779,112, forward strand.
AGAGGGAGTAGGAGAAGGAAAGGGGGTGGCGCCCCCTTCCCTAAACTAATTCGGCCTCCTCCCTTGTGGGGGGCGCACCAGCTCCTTGTGGGCTGGTTAGCCTCCCTCCTATGGCCCATATCTTTCCTGGGGGGTTTCTGTAACCCCTCCGGTACTCCGGTATGTACCCGATACACGCCGGAACCCTCCCGGTGTTCGAATACTACCTTTCAATATATCAATCTTTACCTCTCGACCATTTTGAGACTCCTCATCATGTCCCTGATCTCATCTGGGACTCCGAACAATCTTCGATCACCAAAACACATAACTCATAATACAAATCGTCATCGAACGTTAAGCGTGTGAACCCTACGGGTTTGAGAACTATGTAGACATGTCCAAGACACATCTCCGATCAATAAACAATAGCGGAACCTGGATGCTCATATTGGTTCCTAATATTCTACGAAGATCTTTATCGGTCAAACCGCAATGACAACATACGTCATTCCCTTTTTCATCGGTATGTTACTTGCCCGACATTCGATAGTCGGTATCCTCATACCTAGTTCAATCTCGTTACCGGCAAGTCTCTTTACTCGTTCCGTAATGCATCATCCCGTAACTAACGCATTACTCACATTGCTTTCAAGGCTTATAGTGATGTGCATTACCGAGAGGGCCCAGAGATACCTCTCCGATACTTGGAGTGACAAATCCTAATCTTGATCTATGCCAACCCAACAAATACCTTCGGAGACACCTGTAGAGCATCTTTATAATCACCCTGTTACGCTGTGACGTTTGATAGCACACAAGGTGTTCCTCCGGTATTCTGGAGTTGCATACTCTCATAGTCAGAGGAATATGTATAAGTCATGAAGAAAGCAATAGCAATAAAACTTAATGATCATTATGCTAAGCTAACGGATGTGTCTTGTCTATCACATCATTCTCCTAATGGTGTGACCCCGTTCATCAAATGACAACACATGTCTATGGTCAGGAAACTTAATCATCTTTGATTAACGAGCTAGTCAAGTAGAGGCATACTAGGGACACTTTGTTTTGTCTATGTAAATTTTCCAATTAATACAATTCTAGCATGAATAATAAAGATTTATCATGATATAAGGAAATATAAAATAAAAACTTTATTATTGCCTCTAGGGCATATTTCCTTCAATCTCCCACTTGCACTAGAGTCAGTGATCTAATTCACATCGCCATGTGATTTAACACCAATACTTCACATCTTTATGTGATTAACACCCGTAGTTCACATCTCCATGTGACCAATACTCAAAGGGTTTACTAGAGTGAATAATCTAGTTCACATCGCTATGTGATTAACACCCAAAGAGTACAAAGGTGTGATCATGTTTTGCTTGTGAGAGAAATTTTAGTCAACGGGTCTGCCACATTCAGATCCATATGTATTTTGCAAATTTCTATGTCTACAATGCTCTGCATGGAGCTACTCTAGCTAATTGCTTCCATGTTCAATACATATCTAGATTGAGACTTAGAGTCATCTAGATTAGTGTCAAAGCTTGTATCGACGTAACTCTTTACGAAGAACTCTTTATCACCTCCATAACCGAGAAACATTTCCTTAGTCCTCTTAGGTAACTAAGGATAATTTTGACCGCTGTTCAGTGATCTACTCCTGGATCACTATTGTACCCCCTTGCCAAACTCTTGGTAAGGTACACAATATGTCTGGTAGACAGCATGGCATACTTTATAGAACCTATGGTTGAGGCATTGGGAATGATTTTCATTCTCTCTCTATCTTATGCTGTGGTCGGGCTTTCAGTCTTACTCAACTTCACACCTTGCAACACAGGCAAGAACCCTTTCTTTGATTGATCCATTTTGAACTTCTTCAAAACTTTATCAAGGTATGTGTTTTGTGAAAGTCCAATTAAGCGTCTTGATTTATCTCTATAGATCTTGATGCCCAATATATAAGCAGCTTCACCGAGGTCTTTCATTGAAAAATTCTTATTCAAGTATTCTTTTATGCTATCCAGAAATTCTGTATTATTTCCAATCAACAATATGTCATCCACATATAATATTAGAAATGGTACAGAGCACCCACTCACTTTCTTGTAAATATAGGCTTCTCCAAAAGTCTGTATAAAACCATATGCTTTGATCACACTATCAAAGCGTATATTTCCAACTCCGAGATGCTTGCACCAGTCCATAAATGGATCGCTGGAGCCTGCACACTTTGTTAGCACCTTTAGGATCGACAAAACCTTCTGGTTGCATCATATACAACTCTTCTTTAAGAAATCCATTAAGGAATGCATTGTAACACCCCGGATGTAACTTTCCCTATTTGTACTCCAACTCTTGCCGTTTCCGGCGCTAAGTTATATTTATTTCTCGGGTTCGGGTCTTTGTCTCCGTGTGTTGTTTTCGTTTTCATGCATCTCATATCATGTCATCATGTGCATTTCATTCGCATACGTGTTCATCTCATGCATTCGAGCATTTTCCCCGTTGTCCGTTTTGCATTCCGGCGCTTCGTTCTCCTCCGGTGGTCATTTCTACCTTTCTTTCGTGTGTGGGGTTTGAACATTTCCGGATTGGACCGAGACTTGCTAAGCGGCCTTGGTTTACTACCGGTAGACCGCCTGTCAAGTTTCGTATCATTTGGACTTCGTTTGATACTCCAACGGTTAACCGAGGGACCGAAAAGGCCTCGTGTGTGTTGCAGCCCAACACCCCTCCAATTTGGCCCAAAACCCACCAAACTCTGCTCCATGTTCTAGAGCGTTCGATCATGATCGCGTGGCCGAAAACCGCACCTCATTTGGACTCTCCTAGCTCCACTTATGCCTATATATAGCCCCCCTCCATTTTTGGATCTTCTTCCCCGTCCAACCCTAGTCTAAAAAAAAAGTTTCAGATCTGCCGCCGACGGACGTGTCCGGTGCGGACCGGACAACGTCCGCCCCGTCGCGCCCGGCCACTCCCGTCCTGCCACCTGTCCCCGGGCGGTGCCCACATCACCGCCGGCCCGCAGGCCCGAGGCGGGCCCTCCTCTCCTCGCCAGGCCCGAGGAGCCACGCCCGCGCGCCGCTTGTCTTCCCCGGCCCCGGGGGCCGAAGCTCGCCGGCCGCCGCCCCGCTTCTCACCGCCTCCCTGCCGGTGCCGCGCACCACCGCGCGCCCTCGCCGCCCCGGCGACCGCAGCCGGACCCCACCGGCCACCTTGCCGCCCCACGCCGCTCCGCCGCCGCCCCTCGTCGCCGGATCCGCCGCCCCTCACCGGCCGGCCTCTCCTCCGACGAACTCTGGCCGGCCATCATCGTTTTCCGTGCCATGAACAGTGCCCGTGAACAGTAACCGGTCCAGATCTGAGATCTAAAAAAAACCCTACGGTTGACTTTTCCCTCTGCCCCTTAATCTTTTATGCATACTTTGACCGATGATATCTCCGCATCTGTAGCTCCGTTTTGGACATATAGTATATCAAAATGTTCGTCTCGACGAGTACATCATTTCATTCCATTGCATCATTTTCATTTGAGTTCATCTTGATGCCCTAAATGCTGCTATAAGGAGGCTTCGTGAGTTAAATGTCAGATCCGTTAGTTCATCATAGACTTTTGTCATTTTTGCCATGATTGTTGTGTGCATGATATGCCTGTGAGTCCTTCATATGTTTTGTTAAGCATTTTGTCTTCTTTCCAGAGGTGCAACCCATGCATTTTTAGGATGTGTGTGGTGACTTGTGCATGCTTGCAAAGTGAGGCACCCGGGAAATATGTTTTCAGGGACTTAGTGATTTTCACTAAGTCTGGGATTTTTAGTTCATGATGCCATATGTTCAGCTTGTTTTCTAGTGATCCGTGCCTGTTTTGAGGATGATCAGTAAAGGAGTTTTGTTATTCATGTTATGCTCTATGTCTTTTTTTGTAATTATGGAACACCCTAGCTTGAGTCAATCGAGCTCTACTTTTGCTTCATGGTGAATCTGGGCAGATCGTCAACTCGTTTGCGATTTTGCCGATGCTATTGTAGTTGATCCGTGCATGCTATGCCATTGTTCTTGCCACGTCTAGCTTGTATTTTGTGCCTTCTTAATGGATGTATGCTTGTCTTGCCATGACTTGCACCGTAGTGAGTGCATCGAGCTCGTTTACATGCCTTCGTGAGTTATATTTCAGCATGTCTCAGTTTTCACTAAGTCTGAAAACTGATTGTGTTTTAGCTATGTTCGTGTGCCCGTTAGTATATTTTGTGATCCCTTTTGACCCCAGGTCACTTTGGGACTTTTGTTAACCTTGTTAAGTAGCCCCATGAAATGTTCTTATTTATCTTAATCAGATCATGCATCATGTTGTTTTGCTGCTCCGAAGAGGGCTTCGTGATCTGCAATTTCAGACTAGTGTTAATTTCACTAAGTCTGGAATCTGTTTTGCATTTGCGTTTTTGCCATGCTTGTTTGGACCTTTTAATGGATGAATTGGCCGTGGCTCAGTGCTAGTCTTTTGTTAAGCATCTTGTGTGCATCCCTGCCATGTATTTTGTTGTCATGTTTGGTGGCTGTAGCATGTTCGTTGCATTGCATTTAGATGCCTACTTGCTGTAAATCGCAGACCGGTGTCATATCTTAAAACGCTTGCCATTTCCAAACCGTAACTCCGATTCCGATGATCTTTATATTGTTTTCAAGCGATTTCATCCCCTCTATCCAGTGGCACACTTGGTTTTCCAAGTTGAGGCCAGGTTCATGCATTTCCTGTCATATCTTGCATTTTGCATCCCGCATCGCATCTCGCATAGCATATCATCATTTCGTCTTATTGCTTGGTCTTGCACGTGGTTGATTGTATCCTTGTTGCTTGTTTGTCTTGTTTGGTAGAGCCGGGCGACGAGTTCACTAACGAGGAGCCCGTTGAGTGTGCTTTTGAGGATCCAGTCAACTCTGACAACTGTGCAGGCAAGATGATCATACCCTCGAAATCATTACTATCTTTGCTATGCTAGTTTGCTCGCTCTTGCTATGCCAATGCTACGATGCGTACCATTTGCTTGTCAGCCTCCCAATTGCCATGTTGAACCTCTAACTCACAATGTCCCAGCAAACCGTTGATTGGCTATGTTACCGCTTTGCTCAGCCCCTCTTATAGCGTTGCTAGTTGCAGATGAAGATTGGAGGCCGTTCCTTGTTGGAACATCATTTATTTATTTGTTGGGGATATCATTATATTGCTATGTTAACTTAATGCATCTATATACTTGGTAAAGGGTGGAAGGCTCGGCCTCTCTCCTGGTGTTTTGTTCCACTCTTGCCGCCCTAGTTTCCGTCATACCGGTGTTATGTTCTCGGATTTTGCGTTCCTTATGCGGTTGGGTTATAATGGGAACCCCTTGATATTTCGCCTTGATTAAAGCTTGTTCAGCAATGCCCAACCTTGGTTTACCATTTGCCACCTAGCCCCTTTTCTTTCCCTTGGGTTCTGCAGACTCAAGGGTCATCTTATTTTACCCCCCCGGGCCAGTGCTCCTCTGAGTGTTGGTCCGACTGAGTAGACTGCGGGGCCACCTCGGGGCAACTTGAGGGTTGGTTTTACTCGTAGGATGTCTCATCTGAGTGTGCCCTGAGAAAGAGATATGTGCAGCTCCTATCGGGATTTGTCGGCACATTCGGGCGGTGTTGCTGGTCTTGTTTTAACCTGTCGAAGTGTCTTGAGTTACCGAGATACCGAGTCTGATCGGAACGTCTTGGGAGGAGGTCTATTCCTTCGTTGACCGTGAGAGCTTGTCATGGGCTAAGTTGGGACTCCCCTGCAGGGATTGAACTTTCGAAAGCCGTGCCCGCGGTTATGGGCAGATGGGAATTTGTTAATGTCCGGTTGGAGATAACTTGAACCTTAATTAATTAAAATGAATCAACTGAGTGTGTTACCGTGATGGCCTCTTCTCGGCGGAGTCTGGGAAGTGGACACGGTGTTGGAGTTATGCTTGCGCAGGTTGTTCCTCTAGATTCTCGCTCATGCTTTACCTCCTCTTCTCGCTCTCTTTTGCGGATAAGTTAGCCACCATACATGCTAGTCGCTTGCTGCAGCTCCACATATATTTGCCTTATCCATTCCTATAAGCTTAAATGGTCTTGATCGCGAGGGTGCGAGATTGCTGAGTCCCTGTGGCTCACAGATACTATAACTCCAGATGCAGGTCCAGGTGATTCCGCTCCAGGTGACGAGTACGAGCTCAAGTGGGAGTTCGACGAGGACTCTCAGCGTTATTATGTTTCCTTTCCCGATGATCAGTAGTGGTGCCTAGTTGGGGTTCGATTCGGGGCCTTGTCGCATGTTGGGTTTTCTTCTATTTCGGCGCCGTAGTCGGGCCATGAGTGTTTGTATGATGGATGTTATTTATGTACTTTGATGTGACGTGGCGAGTGTAAGCCAACTATGTATCTCCCCCTTTTATTATATATTACATGGGATGTTGTAATGATTGCCTGACTTGCGACATTGCTTTCAATGCGGTTATGTCTCTAAGTCGTGCCTCGACACGTGGGAGCTATAGCCGCATCGAGGGCGTTACATGCATTTTTGACATCCATTTGCCAAATTTCATAATCATAAAATGCGGCAATTGCTAACATGATTCGGACAGACTTAAACATCGCTATAGATGAGAAGGTCTCATCGTAGTCAACTCCTTGAACTTGTCAAAAAACTTTCGTAACAAGTCGAGCTTTGTAGATAGTAACATTACCATCAACGTCAGTCTTCTTCTTGAAGATCCATTTATTCTCTATGGCTTGCCGATCATCGGGCAAGTCAACCAAAGTCCACACTTTGTTCTCATAGATGGATCCCATCTCAGATTTCATGGCCTCAAGCCATTTTGCGGAATCTGGGCTCATCATCGCTTCCTCATAGTTCGTAGGTTCGTCATGGTCTAGTAACATGACCTCTAGAACAGGATTACCATACCACTCTGGTGCGGACCATACTCTGATTGACCTACGAGGTTCCGTAGTAACTTGATCTGAAGTTTCATGATCATCATCATTAGCTTCCTCACTAATTGGTGTAGGAATCACTGGAATTGATTTCTGTGATGAACTACTTTCCAATTCGGGAGAAGGTACAATTACCTCATCAAGTTCTACTTTCCTCCCACTCACTTCTTTCGAGAGAAACTCCTTCTTAGCAACAAATATCTTGCCTTCAGATCTATGATAGAAGGTGTACCCAACAATTTCCTTTGGGTATCCTATGAAGACGCATTTCTCCGATTTGGGCTCGAGCTTATCAGGTTGAAGCTTTTTCAGATACGCATCGCAGCCCCAAACTTTAAGAAATGACAGCTTAGGTTTCTTGCCAAACCACAATTCATACAGTGTCATCTCAATGGATTTAGATGGTGCCCCATTTAACGTGAATGCAACTGTCTCTAATGCATAACCCCAAAACGATAGTGGTAAATCGGTAAGAGACATCATAGATTGCACCATATCTAATAAAGTATGGTTACGACGCTCGGACATACAATTACGCTATGGTGGTCCAGGTGGCGTGAGTTGTGAAACTATTCCACATTGTTTTAAATGAAGACCAAACTCGTAACTCAAATATTCGCCTCCGCGATCAGATCATAGAAACTTTATTTTCTTGTTATGATGATTTTCCACTTCACTCTGAAATTCTTTGAACTTTTCAAATATTTCAGATTTATGTTTCATTAAGTAGATATACCCATATCTGCTCAAATCATCTGTGAAGGTCAAAAAATAACGACACCTGCCGCGAGCCTCAACACTCATCGGACCGCATACATCAGTATGTATTATTTCCAATAAGTCAGTGGCTCGCTTCATTGTTCTGGAGAACGGAGTCTTAGTCATCTTGCCCATGAGGCATGGTTCGCAAGCATCAAATGATTCATAATCAAGTGGTTCCAAAAGTCCATCCGCATGGAGTTTCTTCATGCGCTTTACACCAGTATGACCTAAATGGCAGTGCCACTAGTATGTTGCACTATAATTATCAACCTTGCATCTTTTGGCATCAATATTATGAATATGTGTATCACTATGATCAAGATTCAATAAACCATTCACCTTGGGTGTATGACCACAAAAGATTTTATTCATGTGAATAGAATAACAATTATTCTTTGACTTAAATGAATAACAGTATTGCAATAAACATGATCCAATCATATTCATGCTCAACGCAAACACCAAATAAAATTTATTTTAGGTTCAATACTAATCTCAAAGGTAAAGGGAGTGTGCGATGGTGATCTTATCAACCTTGGAATCACTTCCAACACACATCGTCACCTCGCCCTCAACTACTATCTGTTCATTTTGCAACCCCTCTTTCGAGTTACAAATCTTTGCAACTGAACCGGTATCAAATACTGAGGGGCTACTATGAACACTAGTAAAGTACACATCAATAACATGTATATGAAATATACCTTTGTTCACTTTGCCATCCTTCTTATCCGCCAATTATTTGGGGCAGTTCCGCTTCCAGTGACCATTTCCTTTGCAGTAGAAGCACTCCGTTTCAGGCTTGGGTCTAGCTTTGGGCTTCTTCACGGAAGTGGCAACTTGCTTGCCATTCTTCTTAAAGTTCCCCTTCTTTCCCTTGCCCCTTTTCTTGAAACTAGTGGCCTTGTTAACCATCAACACTTGATGTTATTTCTTGATTTCTACCTTCGCCGATTTCAACATCGCGAAGAGCTTGGGAATCGTTTTCCTTAACCCTTGCATATTATAGTTCATCATGAAGTTCTAGTAACTTGGTGATAGTGACTAGAGAACTCTGTCAATCACTATCTTATTTGGAAGATTAACTCACACTTGATTCAAGCGATTGTAGTACCCAGACATTCCGAGCACATTCTCACTGGCTGACCTATTCTCCTCCATCTTGTTGGCAAAGTATTTGTCAGGGGTCTCATACCTCTCGACATGGGCATGAGTCTAAAATACCATTTTCAACTCTTAGAATGTCTTATATGCTCCGTGGCATTCAAAACGTTTTTGAAGTCCCGGTTCTAAGCCATAAAGCATGGTGCACTAAACTATCAAGTAGTCATCATACCGAGCTTGTCAAACGTTCATAACGTCTGCATCTGCTCCTGCAATAGGTATGTAACTTAGTAGTGCATCAAGGACATAATTCTTCTGTGTAGCAATGAGGATAATCCTCAGATCACGGACCTAGTCCGCATCATTGCTACTATCATCTTTCAACTTAGTTTTCTCTAGGAACATATTTAAAATAAAACAGGGGAGCTATACACGAGCTATTGGTCTACAACATAGATATGCAAATACACTCATGACTAAGTTCATGATAAATTAAGTTTAATTAATCATATTACTTAAGAACTCCCACTTAGACATACATCCCTCTAGTCCTCTAAAAGATCACGTGGTTCATATGAACTAAACCATGTCCGATCATCATGTGAGATGGAGTAGTTTCAATGGTGAACATATCTATGTTTATCATATCTACTATATGATTCACGTTCGACCTTTCGGTCTTAGTGTTCTGAGGCCATATCTGCATATGCTAGGCTCGCCAAGTTCAACCCAAGTATTCTGCACGTGCAAAACTGGCTTGCACCCGTTGTATGTGAACATAGAGCTTATCACACCGGATCATCATGTGGTGTCTCGGCACGATGAACTGTAGCAACGGTGCATACTCAGGGAGAACACTTATACCTTGAAATTTAGTGAGGGATCATCTTATAATGCTACCATTGTACTAAGCAAAATAAGATGCATAAAATATAAACATCACATGTAATCAAAATATGTGACATGATATGGCCATCACATCTTGTGCCTTTGATCTCCATCTCCAAAGCACCGTCATGATCTCCATCATCACCGGCATGACATCTTGATCTCCATCTTAGCATCGATGTCGTCTCGCCAACTATTACTTCTATGACTATCTCTACCGCTTAGTGATAAGGTAAAACAATTACATGGCGATTGCATTTCATATAGTAAAGCGACAACCATAAGGCTCCTGCCAGTTGCCGATAACTTTTACAAAACATGATCATCTCATACAACAATTTATATCTCATCACGTACGTCTTGACCATATCACATCACAACATGCCCTGCAAAAACAAGTTAGACGTCCCCTACTTTGTTGTTGCAAGTTTTACATGGCTGCTATGGGCTTTGATAACCCACAAGTATAGGGGGTCGCAACAGTTTTCGAGGGTAGAGTATTCAACCCAAATTTATAGATTCGACACAAGGGGAGTCAAAGAATATTTGAAGGTATTAACAGTTGAGTTGTCAATTCAACCACACCTGGAGATTAATTATCTACTGCAAGTAATCGGTAGCAAAGTAATATGATAGTTTTGATAGTGGTGACAACAGCAATAGTAACGGTAACAGTGATAGCAGTAGTTTTGTAGCAAGTGTAACAGTGATGATAGCAGTAGTAACTTAGCAAAAACAATATAGGATAAATTCGTAGGCATTGGATCGGTGATTTGTTGGATTATATTCATCATGAGACAGTTATAACCTAGGGCGATACGGCACTAGCTCTAGTTCATCGATATAACGTAGGCATGTATTCCGTAAATAGTCATACATGCTTTATTAAAAGAACTTGCATGACATCTTTTGTTCTACCCTCCCGTGGCAGCGGGGTCCATATTGGAAACTAAGGGATATAAGGCCTCCTTTTAATAGAGAACCGGAACAAAGCATTAACACATAGTGAATACATGAACTCCTCAAACTACGATAATCACTGGAAGAAGTCCCGGTTATTGTCACTCCGGGGTTACCGGATCATAACACGTAGTAGGTGACTATAACTTGCAAGATCGGATCTAGAACATGAATATAATGCTGATAACATAAACGGGTCAGATCTGAAATCATGGCACCCGAGCCCAAAGTGACAAGCATTAAGCATGGCAAAGTCATAGCAACATCAATCTAAGAACATAGTGGATACTAGGGATCAAGCCCTAACATAACTAACTCGATTACATGATGAATCTCATCCAACTCCTCACCGACCAGCGAGCCTACGAAGGAATTACTCACTCCTAGTGGGGAGCATCATGGAATTGGCGATGGAGAAGGGTTGGTGATGATGAAGAACGAAGATCCCCCTCTCCGGAGCCCCAAACGGACTCCAGATCTGCCCTCCCGAGGAAGAACGGGGCTTGGTGGCGGCTTCGTATCGTGGATTGCGATAATTCTTTTTTCCTGATTTTTCTCCAAAAATAGGGTTTTATAGCGTTGGTTTCAGGGTCTGTGGGGCCACCAGGTGGGGACAACCCACCTGGGCGCACTTAGTGAGGGGGCGCGCCCTGGTGGTTTGTGCCCACCCAGGTGCCCCCTTCAGTAGGTCTTGGCTCCAGAAATTCTTATATATTATATAAAAATTCCTCGCAAAGGTTCGTTCCATTCCGAGAACTTTTATTTCTGCACAAAAACAACACCATGGTAGTTCTGCTGAAAACAACATCAATCCGGGGTTAGTTTCATTCAAATCATGCAAATTAGAGTCCAAAACAAGAGGAAAAGCATTAGGAAAAGTAGATACGTTGGAGACGTATCAACTCCCCCAAGCTTAAACCTTTGCTTGTCCTCAAGTAATTCAGTTGATAAACTGAAAGTGAAAAAGAAAAACTTTTACGAACTCTTTTGCTCTTGTTTGCATAAATAAGCTTAAACATCACCCAGGTTTTTAGCCAACACTATAACTAACCATGCCGACAATAACTCTTAAAGATTATATTAACTCATATCAATGACATAATCAACTAGCGAGCAATAATAAGACATCTTGAATGGCAACACATTGTCAAAACAACCATGATATAATATGACAATAGTGGTATCTCGCTAGCCCTTTCTGAGACCGCAAAACATAAATGCAGAGCACCTCCAAAGTCCAAGCAACGACTAAACATTGTAATTCATGGTAGAAAAGATCCAGTCGTGATGCACCCAACATTAGCTACACACAATGCATAAGTCATGACAATTGTGCTCTCTCAGTTTCTAGCGCTTGTTTTAGAAGGTGATGACACACAAAGTAAATAGATAGTCCCTTCGCAAAGGGAACCAGTGATTTGCAGAGGTGCGAGAGCTCAAAATTTTAAAACAGAGATAAATGATATTTTGAGACATGCACCCTTCTCATTTACTTCATGACTATCAGTTATCAATATCTCCCATGCTAAACAGGATAGTGGCGGTTCCCAAGCGATAAAAGTAAAGGTTTTGACTCCACTGGGAGTTTTTGTTTGATTATTCGAGCGATTAACTCTTTTTGTATTTTGCAGTTTGGGACTGGGCATCCCTATTACCGCCCTTTTCTCGTGCGATGACGAGTGAATAAACACTCGACCTGAGAATAACCCGCTTAGCATGGAAGATATCGACCACCTCCTGTCATTCCATGAATGATCCAGGCACACAAAACAGATAATTTTTTAGAAGTTTTTAGAGGTGGCACATGCAAATTTACTTAGGACGGCAGGGTAATACCGCATATAGGTAGATATGGTGGACTCATCTGGAATAACTTCGGGTTCAAGGTTTTTGATGTACAAGCAGAATCCCCACTTAGTACAGGCGAAGGCTAGCAATTAGATTGAGAAGCGGCCAACTAGAGAGCAACAACGATCATGATCATGCATTATGCATAAGTAACATTGGACACTAGCATGAGTAGGATATGATCACCATGAACATAAATATCATAGAGGCTATGTTGGTTTTGATTCAACTACATGCAGGAACATGTGCCAAGTCAAGCCACTCGAACATTCAGAGGAGGATACCATATCACCATACTACATCACAATCATTTTAATGCAATGTTGATATCCAAGATAAATCATTATCCACTCCCAACTACTTATGCATGGCATGAGAAACTACCATCTCTAATTGTCATTGCAAACATGTTTAATCATAATGGGCTGAATCATGGATACTAGGTTAAACATATTTACACAAACAGAACAAGTTGAGTACATACCAGTTTCTCTCTGCCACGGCCAGTTCATCGAATATCGTCATTATTGCCTTTCACTTGCATGACCGAACGATGTGAAAAATAATAATAGTGCAAGAGTGCCAAGGACTAAGATGGAATCTGCAAAACATTTTATTCCACAGGAGAAGACAAGGTAAAATGGCTCTTTATTAGTTCAATAATTATTCATATGAGAGCCACTCAACATTTTCATCGTGGTCTTCTCCTTGGTACAACTCGAATAAAAGAAAAGAAATTCAAAGAAACACACTAAAATATTTTTGGAGTTTTTGGTTTTCTTGAACAAGCAAATAAAAGGGAAAAGAAAAAATGAGAAAAACTATTTACACGGGAAAGCTCCCAACAAGCAAAAGAAGAACAAGGAAATCTTTTTGGATTTCCTTTTTAATACTACAACTAAACATGCATAGAAAGTAAACTAGCTACAACTAATTTTTTTGGTTTTTCTAAAGTTTTTCAAACACACAAGAAGAAAGCAAGAAAAATAAATCTAAGCATGGATGATACAATGAAAAAGTGTGAACACCGACAAAATGAATAAGTGGGCATGAATGTAATGTCGGTGAGAAACACGTACTCCCCAAAGCTTAGGCCTTTGGCCTAACTTGGTAATCGATAAGAAGTCTGGATGGTAGTAGGGGTACTGAGGAGCGGGCATCCACTGATCCCACTACGGAGGCTCCTCTTATGCTGCCTCCTCAGCAGCCTGAGCATTCCGATAGGCGATGATGTCCGCATGCATGATCTTATATCCGCCCCTGGCAACATGATCAAACAAAGCAGGAGTGTCGGAGTAATGGGCCACGGGTAGGCTAACCCAGGCCCAGAACCTTTCAAGGCATCGGGGCAGGCTGCACCCCTCAAGACCTCAGGACGAAGAGCCGCCTTCTGAGAGTCGGCTGCGAGGCAGCCGACTGCCCACTCGCGGCCAAGTCCCAGGGACGACTTCAGGATGAGCCGACTCCTGACTAGCGACTTCCAGAGAAGCCGGCCTTGGGGAGTCGGCCCGCGACGCCGACAACCCCCATGCCCTCATAAAGAGGGACGGGACGGGAAGTGGCCACAGTAAGGTCCACTCCCACCCCTTTTCCAAGGGCAGGCGTGGCTACAGAACGCCGTACCCGCGGAGATCTCCGCGGGGCGCGACATTGTTGCCATGCCGGCCTTGACGTCAGCCCCAGAGGGCGGAGTCCTGTGCCCACGACGGCCTGCCGGTATGACCCAGGGATGACGGGTCCCACTAGTCGGCGGGCGTACGGAAGACGGCGAGAGCGCCACCAGTCGGCCCGGTTGGGAGTCGGCCCCCAGGAGTCGGCCGGCCCCTCCCACGGGCCCCATGCGCCATTAACCAGACGCGACAGGGAGTGGCCACAGTGATCGCCCGCCAGACGGCGGAGCTGTCGCCACGACCCCATGACCAAGCCCGCGTCATTAGAGGCACGACTACAGTAATCTACAGCCGGCAAGACCCGCCCGCGGTGGACGCAGCCTGTCGGCTCCGTATCGAGCTAGTCGGCGGGCCCCAGGAGTCGGCGGATAAGACGGCGACCAGAGAGACTGCGGCTGGGCCCGCGTCCAGCCGGATTACCATTGTACCCCTGGGGGGGTAGGCCTATATAAACCCCCAGGGCACCCATGCAAAGGGTTGGAATCCATTAGCACTAGACCAGATCATATAGGAAGGAGAGAGCTAGCTTTGCCTTCTCCTACTTCCAGGAAACAGCTCAAGGAGCAACCGTGTACACAATTTTCCATAGTGATCATGCGGAGACCTTGCAGAGCAGCAGTAGGGGTATTATCTCCATGGAGAGCCCCGAAGCTGGGTAAGATTCGCCGGCGTGCATGCCTTCGCCTTATCCCGTTTCCAGGCACTGGCGACGTTCTACTCGCCCCCACCATGATAAGCCATCCTTTGGCATATGTCGCACCCAACCCCCGACATTTGGCGCCCACCGTGGGGCCTGGTGCACCGTTGTCCGGAGACCTGCTCTGGACGGGAACCCTTTTTCTCCCTGGCGAGCATAGCCGGCCCGGCACGCTAGACAGAGTTTGCGCCGACGCACTGCACGGCGCTGAGATCGCCTGCGCAGCCAGCTGCCTCGCCTATCTTGTCGACGAGGTTCGCCTCTCCGACGAGCCTGCATCTGACGCAGGCACAGGCGGCCCCAAGAGCCTCCTCGCGGGCCTCCTTGACCAACTCCACGTCGCCGGCGAGCCTGCCGTGGACTTGGAGTCTGTAGGTTCCACCGACCCGATACTGGTCGACTCCGACACCACATCGCTCGACGCGTTCCCCACCAACGTGGTGGTCTACGATGAGCCGCTCCCTCGCGCGGCGAGCGATGGAAGCACCGTCACAGAGGTGCTCATCATCGGTCATGACGAGCCTCCCGGCGGAGGAGCGCATGGCCCACTTGGCGCGACACTGCAAGACTGTCACACCCTGATTTTCATGCCACAACACTTAAGCTAATACATCTTGATAAAGTGTGGTTTGACAAAAACTTTTGCATTATTGGGCTTTTATTTGGAGTTGGTTTTCTCTCTGTGTTTTCAAGTGCTCTTTAAAGTCAACACAACTCCACCTTCTATACTTCATCTCCTTGCCCCAAACTTCTGCCCAATGATCATGCCATGTGTATAGAGAAATATAGTATTTTCTTACAAAAATAATTTGGCCAAAAAGTATTTTCAAAAATTAGTTTTCCAAAAACCCATGGATTGAGGTTTGCACTGCAAGTACCTGATTTGGGGTATGAAAAATATTTCAAAAGGTATATTTGAAACCTATTAGATATAGGATTCCCATAAACCCCAAAAATATAATTTTAAAAGTTATTTTCCTATTTTATTTAAAAGCTTTTTCTAAAGGCCAGAAATGGTCTTTAATAGGGAAAAATTATTTTATTATTTTAAAAGTATTTGACAAAAATCAGGGAAACTCAGTGGGCATATATTTCCCATATACAAGAGTTTCAACACATGGTCATGTTCAAAATATTGGACAAAACCTCCCAAAACCATTTCTGCCCATTTCAAGGATTTGAAATATTTATACAGGAAATATTTTCATAAAAATCCAAGAAAAATCCATCAAGTCACAAATGCATATTGTGACCACCCTGCAAAGCCTCATGTCAATCAAGGTCAGTTTGGTTCACAAAAGTGCCCCAAAACCCTTTCTGTCCAGAACCAAATTTGAACAACTCTACATTGCCAAGTGTGTCCTTTTAATCTGAATTTCTGTGAGCATGTTCACATGACCAAATGAGGCCACTACACCAAGTAGTGCATCAAGGAGAAGTGTTATGCTCAACTAGATCTGCACAAGTCTATTTCTGCTCATTTCTAGGGTTTACCAAAGTTGCATTGGGCAACTTCTCTAAATGAGCTCATACTCCTTGAACCTTGATGTTTTGTCATTACAAAGGCCCCTGCCAAATGGCACATCAAGAGGATTAGTGGAACTACCCCAAGCACTAATCAAACACCTTCTGCCACTTTTCAATAATCACCATTTTGACCACTAAAACTATTCTCCTTGAGATCCACTTTTTACCACAGCCCCTCCTAGACCTCTTCTACCTCCAGTAACAATGGCAAATCCACAGCTCCATTATTGGATGGGTAAAACCCAACTTTCTCTCTCTGGACAGCCCATTTGCACCCTTCTTCTTCTTCTCTCCTCACCCCAATGGCCATCCAGAGCATCAAATGCCTCTCCCTACTTCTTTACTCCACCCTTGAGCTACTGGACATGGTTGGCCGCACCCACAAGGCATAGAAAATGCCATGCCGGCCATATGGGCGCTCTGGAGCGCGCTACAGTACGCTCTCGTACTGTAGCCGCCCTCTGCCCGACGCCTCCGGCCACCTCGGGCCTCCCCAGCGCGCCCGACGATGCGCCTCGACGTCTATGTCACGCCACGGCACTGTCCCCCTCCTCTCTCCTCCTCCCCGCGCCTCCGCGCTAGCAAACAGAGGCCGCCCGAGCGCGCCAATGGTGCGCTCACACGCGCGCGCCTCTGGCCCCCTGCTCCCTTCCTCTCTTCTTTCCCTCGCTCTGGACCGAACCCATGAGCACACCAGACATGTCCACGCGTGCCCCCGTGACCCACAGCAACGGCAACAATCTCGCCGGCGCACGGGTCTACGGTGGGTCGTGGCTCGCCTACTTAAAGGCCTCCTCGAGCCTCCTAATCACCACTACTCGCCCCCACCTACTCCAAAAAGGCCCCTGTGCCCTCCACTCTCCTCCAGGAGCACCCGAGCTCGAGATCGAGCTCGAGCTCCGCCGCCTCGGGTCATCGTCGATCTCGGGGTACGGGCTCCCTCCGCCCCTCCTCTCTCTCGATCTGGACCCTCCACACCTCCCTGATCATTTCCCCTCTGTTTTCCCTCTCTCTTGCAGTTGGAAACAGCGGAGCCATCAATGCCCGACGCTCCTCCGCCGTGAACATCGTCGCCGGCGAACCACTGCTCCCCTCCGGCCAACTCTGGCACCAACCGAACGGCGACACGACAAGGAGTCCAGCGGTACCATCAGCTCACCTCGCCGTGCCCGGAAACGTCGCCGGTGAGCTCGCCACCCTCTCTGGGCCGAGGTTGAAGACGACGGCCGTGGGGCCCGTCGGTCAGCCTCACACTCTGATGGGTGGGCCCCACCCGTCAGCTTTAAACACGCACGCGCGCGCACCGGTTCGCTGCGTCGGCTAAAGGCGTACTTTGCCTTTACGCCTTCGACGTGGCAGTCTCGCGTGGGCTGAAACCCATCTGGGCCTGCTGCACTGTGGTCCTTCTGGCCCAGTTGCACAGTGCTGCTTTTCCTTTTTCTTTTTCTGTCACTTTTCCAAAAATTCCACAGGATAAAATATATGTCCAAATAAATTAATTCCAATTCCTAAATTCCCAAAATATTGCAACCTATTTAATGGTGCAACTTTCATTCAAATCCAACAACCTTTTCTTCACTGAAAATATTTAAATGTGATTATAAGCATTTAGATATGCCTTTGTAAATCCATTTCTCCTATTCTGCTACTCCAAAACCAAAACTAGGAATTTTCCCCTTCTTAGTTTTCACCCTAGTATTTATCAAAAATAAGTTGACATTTTTCTGAGCACTTTGGTTTTTCTGTTTTACTATTGCCTTATTTTCTCGTTAATTTCTTGCGACGATTAGATCCCGTATTAGATGAATTTGCTGAAGAAGAAGAAGAAGGAGAAGGATTTGAAGAACTTGAAGACTTTGAAAACCAAGGCAAGCAGCCCTTTGACCATGTCTAAGAAACCCCTTTTATGCATGTCATATGGCACTTTTATTGCTTGCATCGAGTCATGATAAAATGGTGGCCACTTGGGGTGGTTTGACTCCATTGCTTTTCTCGTTGACACTTGCATGATGCATGACCCTACCTTTCTATGAGGGTTATGCCGGTGGGATTAGATAGGATACTAAAGTAGTTGCTACGCAAAAAGGGACGGGAATATGCATGATGATGGAGACAAAGTATTTTCAAAGGACTTTTCGAAAACCCCGTCGGGTGCCACTTATGCCCGAGGGAGATGATGAGTTGGGTAGCCACTTGATGACGAAGTGGTGTACCGAGGCAAGTGTGTGTGTTGTTTTCAAAAACGGATTGGTTTAAGTTGCGACCGTTATTCCAACCTTACATGCGCAACCACTCTACCCTTGTATGGGAAAGGGCATTATTGATTACCTAGGCCGATACTAGCTTGGAGCCTGCATTACTAGTGACGGGGGATAGTTGGTGCTCTCTCTCGGGACGGGGTCGTGCCAGGTAGGGCGGCCATGACTGTCTTCACAGGGCACCGGACACACAGTTGGTACCCCGTGCTTGTGGTATGTGATGAAAATGGGAGCGAGGCTCCACAATTTTAAGATGTGAAATGTTGGGCACGGGGGTTACTGCCAATCGAGTGGACTCTATGTTAGTGTCGTCTAGGGAAAGATAGTGATCGGGTGCTTACCCCTGGTACTTGAGGTACTGCAGGTCGTGGATGACACAGAAGTTCCCCGGATCTTGTGGGTAAAGTGTGCAACCTCTACAGAGTGTAAAACTATTCGAATAGCCGTGTCCACGGTCAAGGACAGTTGGGTAACCGCTCTTGGGCTACGTCCACTTGTTTACAAACCAGTGTGTGTGGGAAGAACTACTTGGGTCAAGTCAAAGGACTTGACATGGATGAGTTGGGTTGGAGCCCACTCCCTTTGTGTTGATATCTGTAACCTGTCCTCTTGGTTACTTGAATTCTCCTGATGCATGTCTTACGAGTTGTTGAACATGTCATTGCACTCAAAAACTAGCTTTCCGCAATTTTTTTTACCTATATCATGCATTGTTGTATTTTGAACCAAAACATGGGTTGCTTGCGAGTACATTCAAAGTACTCATTGGCTTGCCACTGGTTATTTTATTGGCCAGGCATGAAAGAACATGATATGAAGAAGAATACTTCGGTGATGAGCATGCGAGCTAGGACGCTTCCCAGTCAGAATGCCTGTAGGGTTAAGGCAGATGGCATGGGTCCAAGTTATCGACAAAGATTTCCGCTGCAATGTTATAATCAAGACTTGACCATAATGGTCCTACTTGTGTAATACGGTATGTATGGATGTAAGACTCTTGTTATTCAGCTTCTGTGTGTTCAGTGAGCATTGATCTCTGGGATCACTGTACACGTGCATTCGGTGATCACGACTTATGAGTCGGGGTCCCCACAGAGCTGGTATTAGAGCCATCCTGACTGTAGGAAGCCTTAGTTAGCATGGTCGTTAGTTAGGGTAAAACTATTTCCAAAACTATTACTAGTTTTCAAAACTATCTATACTTCTCTTCCCTTCTCAGTTTTTTTCGAAAACTAAGGTATAGTTTCCCTATCGATCTCTTCCCTTCAAAACTATTGCAAACGGTCGCTAGCAACCTCAAGCCCCTGACCATGGGATTCCTTGTAATCCTCGTGGGTAGCCTAGAAGGATTACATCTTGCCAAACACTCACCCATCTCTTCTGAACACAAGATTGGCAACACCACAGCAAGACGATGCCAACAGAAGATACGCCTTTGAAGAATGAGGACATGAAGACCCAGAGGACGGTGACACCTTTGAATTTACCTAGGATGATGCAACGTTAGCCTATGATGATCATGGCATAGGATATGCGAGATCATGATATACATCGCTAATAGAGTAACCCTGTCACTACCGTTGTTGTATCGGCAACCACCGGTGGATGAGAACCTCGCCATTTGGTCCGCCTCACTATAGTGAGTAGGAAAATGGTTCTCTTCATCCCCCGCTCTTGGTGTCGATGTTGTCATCAACGTAACTGAAATGTTGGACCTCTACTATGCCTTGTTAATGGCATTGCATAAAGGATTACCTACTTGGTACCATCGACGCCTTAGAAGACAAAAAGGGATTGTCATGATTAAGAAGACAACAGAAGACCGAGTTAATGCCTGCTACGAGGAGCCACCTTCACCCCATCACTTCAACAGGCAAGAAGTTGTTGAAGAATCTTCAGGCTCAACCTGGATCGTTTCATCGAACAACTACAAGAGACGTAGCAACACCTGAGGAAAACTCAGGAGACTGCACGAGGCTCAAGGCACGATTACTGAGTCCGAGAACCCCTAGGGTAGGATGAGTCGTGTACCCCTATGCGTAGTCGAGTCCGTATGATGGTTCGAATAGAACCATGATTGTGTGTTGCTTGTTTTTATTTGTTTGTGTTTTGATATAGGTCACACTTTTGCCCTAGGCAACAAGTATGCGACTATATCACCTTCCTTACCTTCTTTCTTTTATTTGGCCCTTTTTGCCACCCGTTGTTTGCACTTGCACTATAGAATCCCCTTTAGGCATTCCCCTCCTCTATGCTACTTTTCCCCCGCATCTCTTTCATCAACTGAAGATCAGCAAGACAAGATGCACCAAGGATTCTACCCCGGCAACCAACTAGAAATGAAGACTTTTGCTACCGTCTCCTCGACCAAGTGAAACCCCGTAGAGTTATATTTAACCCCCCAGACTAGAAACCCATTCCTAGACCCTTCGAGACTTCACCCCAGCTCGAGTCCTTAACCATGTGCTTAACCCATAGAATTGCAAGAGAACCAGTTAAGCCTCCGTAACCTTGCTTATCACTGGGCTCATTATGGAACTAGTGGACGTAGTGAGCAAGCACATTGTCACCCTAATATAGCACAAGAACTGACGATGCCATAAGGAAGACCAATTTGAGGATATAGGAATAGAGGACAAATGACTTCATGAGTTTGTATCAGTGACCCTGAGGAATTATCTGAGACTTTGGTAAATCATGAGTGATGATTGGATTTGGCCTATACGAGATGATGCTTTCGATGGTATAAGGTTATTTGTTGGAAGGACTAGATAGACTATTGGCATCTCAGAAACCGTGCTTAAGGATAAGATAGTAAAATGTTCACTCGCACACTAGAATCCTTGAAACCCTTAAGCCCTACTAAGCCACAACATGGTCGGGTCATTACCATAGGTCTTGACTCTAAATCAAGAACACCTCGGACCATACTCAACCGTGACCACCACCAATACCCCCAGCCTACTTTATGTACCCCGTGAACAAAGTTTTCATGAAGCGCTTAGACAAGATAGTTGTCATCCTTATTTTGGTAACATACTTGTCTACTCGAAGATGGAAGAAGAACCACTGAGCTGGTGAAGAAACATTTGAAGACCGCCATGCCAAGGAGGAAGAATTATACCAACCACCATCGCCAAGAAATAAATGTCCGCGTTGAAGACCAGGCATGTCTGCAAACCACTTCTCTCAAAGGAACCAAGCATTTCCATGTCAAAGGGAAGCTCACACCAAGATTTATCGGCCCTCTCCAAGATCACTGCAAGACGAAGAATAAACGGCTACCAGCTAGAGTTATCACCTGAGTCACCCACTGTGCACAACATTTTTCCACACGACACCACTCCGGAAACGTTTCCAACTTCCTAACTAGCCCGGTCTCTACAAGGACATCGACCACGAGCCATCGACCTCCAGCCCAATATGACCTACGCGAGAGATCCCGATTGCAATCTGGATCAAGCAGGACGACAAACATGAAGCCATGCCATCGAGTACTTCAAGGTTCAGTGGAGCACTAAACGGAAGTAGAAGTAGTATGAGGACGTGAAGACTACCCCAAATCCAAGTTTTCGTATTCCTTCCCGCGCCTAGTCTAGGAATCTCGCGGACGAGATTCTTGTAAGGGGGTAGGTCTGTCACACCCTGATTTTCATGCCACAACACTTAAGCTAATACATCTTGATAAAGTGTGGTTTGACAAAAACTTTTGCATTATTGGGCTTTTATTTGGAGTTGGTTTTCTCTCTGTGTTTTCAAGTGCTCTTTAAAGTCAACACAACTCCACCTTCTAAACTTCATCTCCTTGCCCCAAACTTCTGCCCAATGATCATGCCATGTGTATAGAGAAATATAGTATTTTCTTACAAAAATAATTTGGCCAAAAAGTATTTTCAAAAATTAGTTTTCCAAAAACCCCTGGATTGAGGTTTGCACTGCAAATACCTGATTTGGGGTATGAAAAATATTTCAAAAGGTATATTTGAAACCTATTAGATATAGGATTCCCATAAACCCCAAAAATATAATTTTAAAAGTTATTTTACTATTTTATTTAAAAGCTTTTTCTAAAGGCCATAAATGGTCTTTAATAGGGAAAAATTATTTTATTATTTTAAAAGTATTTGACAAAAATCAGGGAAACTCAGTGGGCATATATTTCCCATATACAAGAGTTTCAACACATGGTCATGTTCAAAATATTGGACAAAACCTCCCAAAACCATTTCTGCCCATTTCAAGGATTTGAAATATTTATACAAGAAATATTTTCATAAAAATCCAAGAAAAATCCAGCAAGTCACAAATGCATATTGTGACCACCCTGCAAAGCCTTATGTCAATCAAGGTCAGTTTGGTTCACAAAAGTGCCCCAAAACCCTTTCTGTCCAGAACCAAATTTGAACAACTCTACATTGCCAAGTGTGTCCTTTTAATCTGAATTTTTGTGAGCATGTTCACATGCCAAATGAGGCCACTACACCAAGTAGTGCATCAAGGAGAAGTGTTATGCTCAACTAGATCTGCACAAGTCTATTTCTGCTCATTTCTAGGGTTTACCAAAGTTGCATTGGGCAACTTCTCTAAATGAGCTCATACTCCTTGAAACTTGATGTTTTGTCATTACAAAGGCCCCTGCAAAATGGCACATCAAGAGGATTAGTGGAACTACCCCAAGCACTAATCAAACACCTTCTGCCACTTCTCAATAATCACCATTTTGACCACTAAAACTATTCTCCTTGAGCTCCACTTTTTACCACAGCCCCTCCTAGACCTCTTCTACCTCCAGTAACAATGGCAAATCCACAGCTCCATTATTGGATGGGTAAAACCCCACTTTTTCTCTCTGGACAGCCCATTTGCACCCTTCTTCTTCTTCTCTCCTCACCCCAGTGGCCATCCAGAGCATCCAATGCCTCTCCCTACTTCTTTACTCCACCCTTGAGCTACTGGACACGGTTGGCCGCGCCCACAAGGCATAGAAAATGCCATGCCGGCCATATGGGCACTCTGGAGCGCGCTACAGTACGCTCTCGTAATTTAGCCGCCCTCTACCCGACGCCTCTCGCCACCTCGGGCCTCCCAGCGCGCCCGACGATGCGCCTCGACGTCTGCGTCACGCCACGACACTGTCCCCCTCCTCTCTCCTCCTCCCCGCGCCTCCGCGCTAGCAAACAGAGGCCGCCCAAGCACGCCAATGGTGCGGCTCACACGCGCGCGCCTCTGGCCCCCTGCTCCCTCCCTCTCTTCTTTCCCTCGCTTTGGACCGAACCCATGAGCACCCCAGACATGTCCACGCGTGCCCCCGTGACCCACAGCAAGGGCAACAATCTCGCCGGCGCACGGGTCTATGGTGGGCCGTGGCTCACCTACTTAAAGGCCTCCCCGAGCCTCCCAGTGACCACCACTCGCCCCCACCTACTCCAAAAAGGCCCCTGTGCCCTCCACTCTCCTCCAGGAGCACCCGAGCTCGAGATCAAGCTCGAGCTCCACCGCCTCGGGTCGTCGTCGATCTCGGGGTACGGGCTCCCTCCGCCCCTCCTCTCTCTCGATCTGGACCCTCCACACCTCCCTGATCATTTCCCCTCTGTTTCCCCTCTCTCTTGCAGTCGGAAACAGCCGGAGCCATCAACGCCCGATGCTCCTCCGCCGCGAACATCGTCGCCGGCGAACCACTGCTCCCCTCCAGCCAACTCTGGCACCACCCGAACGGCGACACGACAAGGAGTCCAGCGGTGCCATCAGCTCACCTCGCCGTGCCCGGAAACGTCGCCGGTGAGCTCGCCACCCTCTCTGGGCCGAGGTTGAAGACGACGGCCGTGGGGCCCGTCGGTCAGCCTCACACTCTGATGGGTGGGCCCCACCCGTCAGGTTTAAACACGCACGCGCGTGCACCGGTTCGCTGCGTCGGCTGAAGGCGTACTTTGCCTTTACGCCTTCGACGTGGCAGCCTCGCGTGGGCTGAAACCCATCTGGGCCTGCTGCACTGTGGTCCTTCTGGCCCAGTTGCACAGTGCTGCTTTTCCTTTTTCTTTTTCTGTCACTTTTCCAAAAATTCCACAGGATAAAATATATGTCCAAATAAATTAATTCCAATTCCTAAATTCCCAAAATATTGCAACATATTTAATGGTGCAACTTTCATTCAAATCCAACAACCTTTTCTTCACTGAAAATATTTAAATGTGATTTTAAGCATTTAAATATGCGTTTGTAAATCCATTTCTCCTATTCTGCTACTCCAAAACCAAAACTAGGAATTTTCCCCTTCTTAGTTTTCACCCTAGTATTTATCAAAAATAAGTTGACATTTTTCTAAGCACTTTGGTTTTTCTGTTTTACTATTGCCTTTATTTTCTCGTTAATTTCTTGCGACGATTAGATCCCGTATTAGACGAAGTTGCTGAAGAAGAAGAAGAAGGAGAAGGATTTGAAGAACTTGAAGACTTTCAAAACCAAGGCAAGCAGCCCTTTGACCATGTCTAAGAAACCCCTTTTATGCATGTCATATGGCACTTTTATTGCTTGCATCGAGTCATGATAAAATGGTGGCCACTTGGGGTGGTTTGCCTCCGTTGCTTTTCTCGTTGACACTTGCATGATGCATGACCCTACCTTTCTATGAGGGTTATGCTGGTGGGATTAGATAGGATGCTAAAGTAGTTGCTACGCAAAAAGGGACGGGAATATGCATGGTGATGGAGACAAAGTATTTTCAAAGGACTTTCGAAAACCCCGTCGGGTGCCACTTATGCCCGACGGAGATGATGAGTTGGGTAGCCACTTGATGACGAAGTGGTGTACCGAGGCAAGTGTGTGTGTTGTTTTCAAAATCGGATTGGTTTAAGTTGCGACCGTTATTCCAACCTTACATGCGCAACCACTCTACCCTTGTATGGGAAAGGGCATTATTGATTACCTAGGCCGATACTAGCTTGGAGCCCACATTACTAGTGACGGGGGAGAGTTGGTGCTCTCTCTCGGGACGGGGTCGTGCCAGGTAGGGTGGCCATGACTGTCTTCACAGGGCACCGGACACACCGTTGGTACCCCGTGCTTGTGGTATGTGATGAAAATGGGAGCGAGGCTCCACAATTTTAAGATGTGAAATGTTGGGCACGGGGGTTACTGCCAATCGAGTGGACTCTATGTTAGTGTCGTCTAGGGAAAGATAGTGATCGGGTGCTTACCCCGGGTACTTGAGGTACCGCGGGTCGTGGATGACACGGAAGTTCCCCGGATCTTGTGGGTAAAGTGTGCAACCTCTGCAGAGTGTAAAACTATTCGAATAGCCGTGTCCACGATCAAGGACAGTTGGGTAACCGCTCTTGGGCTACGTCCACTTGTTTACAAACCAGTGTGTGTGGGAAGAACTACTTGGGTCAAGTCAAAGGACTTGACATGGATGAGTTGGGTTGGAGCCCACTCCCTTTGTGTTGATATTTGTAACCTGTCCTCTTGGTTACTTGAATTCTCCTGATGCATGTCTTACGAGTTGTTGAACATGTCATTGCACTCAAAAACTAGCTTTCCGCAAATTTTTTTTACCTATATCATGCATTGTTGTATTTTGAACCAAAACATGGGTTGCTTGCGAGTACATTCAAAGTACTCATTGGCTTGCCACTGGTTATTTTATTGGCCAGGCATGAAAGAACATGATATGAAGAAGAATACTTAGGTGACGAGCATGCGAGCTAGGACGCTTCCCAGTCAGAATGCCTATAGGGTTAAGGAAGATGGCATGGGTCCAAGTTATCGACAAAGATTTCCGCTGCAATGTTATAATCAAGACTTGACCATAATGGTCCTACTTGTGTAATACGGTATGTATGGATGTAAGACTCTTGTTATTCAGCTTCTGTGTGTTCAGTGAGCATTGATCTCTGGGATCACTGTACACGTGCATTCGGTGATCACGACTTATGAGTCGGGGTCCCCACAGAGCTGGTATCAGAGCCATCCTGACTGTAGGAAGCCTTAGTTAGCATGGTCGTTAGTTAGGGTAAAACTATTTCCAAAACTATTACTAGTTTTCAAAACTATCTATACTTCTCTTCCCTTCTCAGTTTTTTTCGAAAACTAAGGTATAGTTTCCCTATCGATCTCTTCCCTTCAAAACTATTGCAAACGGTCGCTAGCACCCTCAAGCCCCTGACCACGGGATTCCTTGTAATCCTCGTGGGTAGCCTAGAAGGATTACATCTTGCCAAACACTCACCCATCTCTTCTGAACATAAGATTGGAAACACCACAGCAAGACGATGCCAACAGAAGATACGCCTTTGAAGAATGAGGACATGAAGACCCAGAGGACGGTGACACCTTTGAATTTGCCCAGGATGATGCAACGTTAGCCTATGATGATCATGGCATAGGATATGCGAGATCATGATATACATCGCTAATAGAGTAACCCTGTCACTACCGTTGTTGTATCGGCAACCACCGGTGGATGAGAACCTCGCCATTTGGTCCGCCTCACTATAGTGAGTAGGAAAATGGTTCTCTTCATCCCCCGCTCTTGGTGTCGATGTTGTCATCAACGTAACTGAAATGTTGGACCTCTACTATGCCTTGTTAATGGCATTGCATAAAGGATTACCTACTTGGTACCATCGACGCCTTAGAAGACAAAAAGGGATTGTCATGATTAAGAAGACAACAGAAGACCGAGTTAATGCCTGCTACGAGGAGCCACCTTCACCCCATCACTTCAACAGGCAAGAAGTTGTTGAAGAATCTTCAGGCTCAACCTGGATCGTTTCATCGAACAACTACAAGAGACGTAGCAACACCTGAGGAAAACTCAGAAGACTGCACGAGGCTCAAGGCACGATTACTGAGTCCGAGAACCCCTAGGGTAGGATGAGTCGTGTACCCCTATGCATAGTCGAGTCCGTATGATGGTTCGAATAGAACCATGATTGTGTGTTGCTTGTTTTTATTTGTTTGTGTTTTGATATAGGTCACACTTTTGCCCTAGGCAACAAGTATGCGACTATATCACCTTCCTTACCTTCTTTCTTTTGTTTGGCCCTTTTTGCCACCCGTTGTTTGCACTTGCACTATAGAACCCCCTTTAGGCATTCCCCTCCTCTATGCTACTTTTCCCGGCATCTCTTTCATCAACTGAAGATCAGCAAGACAAGATGCACCAAGGATTCTACCCCGGCAACCAACTGGCAATGAAGACTTTTGCTACCGTCTCCTCGACCAAGTGAAACCCCGTAGAGTTATATTTAACCCCCCAGACTAGAAACCCATTCCTAGACCCTTCGAGACTTCACCCCAGCTCAAGTCCTTAACCATGTGCTTAACCCATAGAATTGCAAGAGAACCAGTTAAGCCTCCGTAACCTTGCTTATCACTGGGCTCATTATGGAACTAGTGGATGTAGTGAGCAAGCACATTGTCACCCTAATATAGCACAAGAACTAACGATGCCATAAGGAAGACCAATTTAAGGATATAGGAATAGAGGACAAATGACTTCATGAGTTTGTATCAGTGACCCTGAGGAATTATCTGAGACTTTGGTAAATCATGAGTGATGATTGGATTTGGCCTATACGAGATGATGCTTTCGATGGTATAAGGTTATTTGTTGGAAGGACTAGATAGACTATTGGCATCTCAGAAACCGTGCTTAAGGATAAGATAGTAAAATGTTCACTCACACACTAGAATCCTTGAAACCCTTAAGCCCTACTAAGCCACAACATGGTCGGGTCATTACCATAGATCTTGACTCTAAATCAAGAACACCTCGGACCATACTCAACCGTGACCACCACCAATACCCCCAGCCTACTTTATGTACCCCGTGAACAAAGTTTTCATGGAGTGCTTAGACAAGATAGTTGTCATCCTTATTTTGGTAACATACTTGTCTACCCGAAGACGGAAGAAGAACCACTGAGCTGGTGAAGAAACATTTGAAGACCGCCATGCCAAGGAGGAAGAATTATACCAACCACCATCGCCAAGAAATAAACGTCCGCGTTGAAGACCAGGCATATCTGCAAACCACTTCTCTCAAAGGAACCAAGCATTTCCATGTCAAAGGGAAGCTCACACCAAGATTTATCGGCCCTCTCCAAGATCACTGCAAGACGAAGAATAAACAGCTACCAGCTAGAGTTATCACCTGAGTCACCCACTGTGCACAACGTTTTTCCACACGACACCACTCCGGAAACGTTTCCAACTTCCTAACTAGCCCGGTCTCTACAAGGACATCGACCATGAGCCATCGACCTCCAGCCCAATATGACCTACGCGAGAGATCCCGATTGCAATCTGGATCAAGCAGGACGACAAACACGAAGCCATGCCATCGAGTACTTCAAGGTTC
Source organism: Triticum timopheevii (assembly GCA_963921465.1). Classification (NCBI taxonomy): domain Eukaryota; kingdom Viridiplantae; phylum Streptophyta; class Magnoliopsida; order Poales; family Poaceae; genus Triticum; species Triticum timopheevii. The sequence continues at coordinate 142,808,170 of OY997273.1, forward strand.
AATGGAGCACTAAACGGAAGCAGAAGTAGTATGAGGACGTGAAGACTACCCCAAATCCAAGTTTCCGTATTCCTTCCCGCGCCTAGTCTGGGAATCTCGGGGACGAGATACTTGTAAGGGGGTAGGTCTGTCACACCCTGATTTTCATGCCACAACACTTAAGCTAATACATCTTGATAAAGTGTGGTTTGACAAAAACTTTTGCATTATTGGGCTTTTATTTGGAGTTGGTTTTCTCTCTGTGTTTTCAAGTGCTCTTTAAAGTCAACACAACTCCACCTTCTAAACTTCATCTCCTTGCCCCAAACTTCTGCCCAATGATCATGCCATGTGTATAGAGAAATATAGTATTTTCTTACAAAAATAATTTGGCCAAAAAGTATTTTCAAAAATTAGTTTTCCAAAAACCCCTGGATTGAGGTTTGCACTGCAAGTACCTGATTTGGGGTATGAAAAATATTTCAAAAGGTATATTTGAAACCTATTAGATATAGGATTCCCATAAACCCCAAAAATATAATTTTAAAAGTTATTTTACTATTTTATTTAAAAGCTTTTTCTAAAGGCCAGAAATGGTCTTTAATAGGGAAACATTATTTTATTATTTTAAAAGTATTTGACAAAAATCAGAGAAACTCAGTGGGCATATATTTCCCATATACAAGAGTTTCAACACATGGTCATGTTCAAAATATTGGACAAAACCTCCCAAAACCATTTCTGCCCATTTCAAGGATTTGAAATATTTATACAGGAAATATTTTCATAAAAATCCAAGAAAAATCCAGCAAGTCACAAATGCATATTGTGACCACCCTGCAAAGCCTTATGTCAATCAAGGTCAGTTTGGTTCACAAAAGTGCCCCAAAACCCTTTCTGTCCAGAACCAAATTTGAACAACTTTACATTGCCAAGTGTGTCCTTTTAATCTGAATTTTTGTGAGCATGTTCACATGACCAAATGAGGCCGCTGCACCAAGTAGTGCATCAAGGAGAAGTGTTATGCTCAACTAGATCTGCACAAGTCTATTTCTGCTCATTTCTAGGGTTTACCAAAGTTGCATTGGGCAACTTCTCTAAATGAGCTCATACTCCTTGAACCTTGATGTTTTGTCATTAAAAAGGCCCCTGCCAAATGGCACATCAAGAGGATTAGTGGAACTACCCCAAGCACTAATCAAACACCTTCTGCCACTTTTCAATAATCACCATTTTGACCACTAAAACTATTGTCCTTGAGCTCCACTTTTTACCACAGCCCCTCCTAGACCTCTTCTACCTCCAGTAACAATGGAAAATCCACAGCTCCATTATTGGATGGGTAAAACCCCACTTTTTCTCTCTGGACAGCCCATTTGCACCCTTCTTCTTCTTCTCTCCTCACCCCAGTGGCCATCCAGAGCATCCAATGCCTCTCCCTACTTCTTTACTCCACCCTTGAGCTACTGGACACGGTTGGCCGCGCCCACAAGGCATAGAAAATGCCATGCCGGCCATATGGGCGCTCTGGAGCGCGCTACAGTACGCTCTCGTACTGTAGCCGCCCTCTGCCCGACGCCTCTCGCCACCTCAGGCCTCCTAGCGCGCCCGACGATGCGCCTCGACGTCTGCGTCACGCCACGGCACTGTCCCCCTCCTCTCTCCTCCTCCCCGCGCCTCCGCGCTAGCAAACAGAGGCCGCCCGAGTGCGCCAATGGTGCGGCTCACACGCGCGCGCCTCTGGCCCCCTGCTCCCTCCCTCTCTTCTTTCCCTCGCTTTGGACCGAACCCATGAGCACCCCAGACATGTCCACGCGTGCCCCCGTGACCCACAGCAAGGGCAACAATCTCGCCGGCGCACGGGTCTATGGTGGGCCGTGGCTCACCTACTTAAAGGCCTCCCCGAGCCTCCCAGTGACCACCACTCGCCCCCACCTACTCCAAAAAGGCCCCTGTGCCCTCCACTCTCCTCCAGGAGCACCCGAGCTCGAGATCAAGCTCGAGCTCCACCGCCTCGGGTCGTCGTCGATCTCGGGGTACGGGCTCCCTCCGCCCCTCCTCTCTCTCGATCTGGACCCTCCACACCTCCCTGATCATTTCCCCTCTGTTTCCCCTCTCTCTTGCAGTCGGAAACAGCCGGAGCCATCAACGCCCGATGCTCCTCCGCCGCGAACATCGTCGCCGGCGAACCACTGCTCCCCTCCAGCCAACTCTGGCACCACCCGAACGGCGACACGACAAGGAGTCCAGCGGTGCCATCAGCTCACCTCGCCGTGCCCGGAAACGTCGCCGGTGAGCTCGCCACCCTCTCTGGGCCGAGGTTGAAGACGACGGCCGTGGGGCCCGTCGGTCAGCCTCACACTCTGATGGGTGGGCCCCACCCGTCAGGTTTAAACACGCACGCGCGTGCACCGGTTCGCTGCGTCGGCTGAAGGCGTACTTTGCCTTTACGCCTTCGACGTGGCAGCCTCGCGTGGGCTGAAACCCATCTGGGCCTGCTGCACTGTGGTCCTTCTGGCCCAGTTGCACAGTGCTGCTTTTCCTTTTTCTTTTTCTGTCACTTTTCCAAAAATTCCACAGGATAAAATATATGTCCAAATAAATTAATTCCAATTCCTAAATTCCCAAAATATTGCAACATATTTAATGGTGCAACTTTCATTCAAATCCAACAACCTTTTCTTCACTGAAAATATTTAAATGTGATTTTAAGCATTTAAATATGCGTTTGTAAATCCATTTCTCCTATTCTGCTACTCCAAAACCAAAACTAGGAATTTTCCCCTTCTTAGTTTTCACCCTAGTATTTATCAAAAATAAGTTGACATTTTTCTAAGCACTTTGGTTTTTCTGTTTTACTATTGCCTTTATTTTCTCGTTAATTTCTTGCGACGATTAGATCCCGTATTAGACGAAGTTGCTGAAGAAGAAGAAGAAGGAGAAGGATTTGAAGAACTTGAAGACTTTCAAAACCAAGGCAAGCAGCCCTTTGACCATGTCTAAGAAACCCCTTTTATGCATGTCATATGGCACTTTTATTGCTTGCATCGAGTCATGATAAAATGGTGGCCACTTGGGGTGGTTTGCCTCCGTTGCTTTTCTCGTTGACACTTGCATGATGCATGACCCTACCTTTCTATGAGGGTTATGCTGGTGGGATTAGATAGGATGCTAAAGTAGTTGCTACGCAAAAAGGGACGGGAATATGCATGGTGATGGAGACAAAGTATTTTCAAAGGACTTTCGAAAACCCCGTCGGGTGCCACTTATGCCCGACGGAGATGATGAGTTGGGTAGCCACTTGATGACGAAGTGGTGTACCGAGGCAAGTGTGTGTGTTGTTTTCAAAATCGGATTGGTTTAAGTTGCGACCGTTATTCCAACCTTACATGCGCAACCACTCTACCCTTGTATGGGAAAGGGCATTATTGATTACCTAGGCCGATACTAGCTTGGAGCCCGCATTACTAGTGACGGGGGAGAGTTGGTGCTCTCTCTCGGGACGGGGTCGTGCCAGGTAGGGCGGCCATGACTGTCTTCACAGGGCACCGGACACACCGTTGGTACCCCGTGCTTGTGGTATGTGATGAAAATGGGAGCGAGGCTCCACAATTTTAAGTTGTGAAATGTTGGGCACGGGGGTTACTGCCAATCGAGTGGACTCTATGTTAGTGTCGTCTAGGGAAAGATAGTGATCGGGTGCTTACCCCGGGTACTTGAGGTACCGCGGGTTGTGGATGACACGGAAGTTCCCCGGATCTTGTGGGTAAAGTGTGCAACCTCTGCAGAGTGTAAAACTATTCGAATAGCCGTGTCCACGATCAAGGACAGTTGGGTAACCGCTCTTGGGCTATGTCCACTTGTTTACAAACCAGTGTGTGTGGGAAGAACTACTTGGGTCAAGTCAAAGGACTTGACATGGATGAGTTGGGTTGGAGCCCACTCCCTTTGTGTTGATATTTGTAACCTGTCCTCTTGGTTACTTGAATTCTCCTGATGCATGTCTTACGAGTTGTTGAACATGTCATTGCACTCAAAAACTAGCTTTCCGCAAATTTTTTTTACCTATATCATGCATTGTTGTATCTTGAACCAAAACATGGGTTGCTTGCGAGTACATTCAAAGTACTCATTGGCTTGCCACTGGTTATTTTATTGGCCAGGCATGAAAGAACATGATATGAAGAAGAATACTTCGGTGAAGAGCATGCGAGCTAGGACGCTTCCCAGTCAGAATGCCTGTAGGGTTAAGGCAGATGGCATGGGTCCAAGTTATCGACAAAGATTTCTGCTGCAATGTTATAATCAAGACTTGACCATAATGGTCCTACTTGTGTAATACAGTATGTATGGATGTAAGACTCTTGTTATTCAGCTTCTGTGTGTTCAGTGAGCATTGATCTCTGGGATCACTGTACACGTGCATTCGGTGAACATGACTTATGAGTCGGGATCCCCACAAAGACCTGACAGCGCCCATTCCGGAAGACGCTGACGCGGGGACGTTGGAGGCACGCCACCTTCAGCTCGTCGAAGGCGCGAAGAAGCTGGCTAGCATGAGACGCTTGTGACAAGCCTACCAGCGTGAGATGGATCGCGCTGTAGGTGGCTCGCTAGCCCCAACTGGGCCCAGCCGCCTAGGCACGGTCCAGCAGCGCGGCGTGGCCATCGCCAACCTATTCGGGGCAAATCGTCCTGTGTACGCCACGCCTGTGGAGAACATTCGAGCCGCCCAGGCGGCGGCGGATGAGCTGGACAACTTTGAGGGCGAAGAGCGCCGCCTGATGGCGGAGCGAGTCCAGCGGCTCCTCGACGCGGCTGCCGCGCAGAACGAGGCCGGCTGCCGCACAGAGGCGCCGCAGCGACGAAACGACGACCCGCCTCCATGCCGAGACCAAGGCGTGACGTCTCGGACGCCGACTGGCGGCGCCCGAGGAAGGAAAGACATGGATCCGGCTGTCAGCTGCAGTCGGACTCGCGTTACCATAGAGCACGACCAAGACGGCCGCCCGAGAGCAGTGGAATGACGGGACGACTGTCTGCCTCCTCCTCCTCGCAAGGAAAGGCGAGTCTCCCCACTGCCTGTTGACCATCCGACTCTCGGCGACCGCCTTGGCCGCCGAGAGGGAGTCGAAGAAAACGACGCCCGCCATCGAATCGACCGACTTCACCGATCCCTGGCGCTGGAAGAAGAAGACGAATTGGGTCCACCTTGTTTCGGGCCCCGCATTCGAGACGAGCCCTTTCCCAAAGGGTTCACGCTCCCAAGAGACATGCCCAAGTACACCGGCTCCATGAAGCCAGAGGACTGGCTGGTTGACTACTCCACGGCCATCAATATAGCGAACGGCAACAAGCGTGTTGCCGTAAAATATGTTCCTCTCATGCTCCAGGGCATGGCCCTGACATGGCTGAACAGCCTGAAGCCCCGCAGCGTCAACAACTGGGTCGATTTCACCGATGCATTTGTCCGCAACTTCACAAGCACGTACAAGCGTCCTCCCAAGCCTCGACAACTTTCCTTGTGCGTGCAAGGCCCCAACGAGTCGACTCGCGACTACCTCACGCGTTGGGCCGAGCTTCGGAACTCCTACGAGGGCGTGCACGAGGTGTAGGCTATCGAGTACTTCACCGTCGGGTGCAGAGAAGGCACCCTCCTCAAGCACAAGCTCCTTTGCGATGAGCCAGAAACCCTCGACGAGCTGCTGATCATAGCAGACAAGTATGCCACGGCCGACTCCTCCATGAAGGCGGAGATTCAAGGTAGTGCGACTGGCAAAGTGGCCCCTCAGGCTCCTAGAACCCCGGCTGGAGACGCCAGTCAGCGACAACAGCAGAGCGACCACAAGCGCAAGGCCCCACACCCGGCTTCCAGCAGCTGGCAGGTGGCGACAGTCGAAGACCAGCAGCCGGAAGGGCAGCCTCTACCCAAGCGACAGAAAGGCGACAAGCCCAACTGATTGTCGGCTTTCTCATACGAGCAGACTCTGGATGGTCCTTGCAAGTTCCACAGCAGCGTGAAGCCGTCGAATCACACCACCCGAAAGTGCCACTGGCTCACTAGGATCGCCAAAGGAAACGGCCTCCTGCCTCCCCCGCCTGCTGGGCAGCAGCCTCCGCCTCCGCCCCAGCAGCCGGCTGTCAGGCCAGTCGGCGCAGTACAAGAAGAGTACCCCGAAGAGCACGGAGCCTACGTGGTATTTACCAGCGTGGCTGATGATCGACGCAGCAGGCGGCTGCAGCGGCAAGAGGTGAATGCAGTAGCATCAGAGACACCAGAATTCATGCACTGGTCTGAGAAGCCTATCAGCTGGAGCAGAGCTGATCACCCAGAGGTGATGCCGAGTCCGGGCTCCTATACCTTGGTCTTGGATGCCACCTTTGCCACAGATAGACGAGCTGCTCGTTTCTCGCGAGTTCTGATAGACGGAGGCAACAACATCAACATCCTGTACAAGGACACCATGGAGAAGTTGGGAATCAAGCAAAGACAGCTTCAGAGCAGCTGGACTGTGTTCCACGGCATTGTTCCTGGCCTTTCCTGCTCACCAATCGGCAAGATCCTGATTGACGTCCTCTTTGGAGACAAAGACCACTTCCGCCGAGAGTCAGTTTGGTTTGAGGTGGTGGATCTCGAGAGCCCATACCATGCATTGCTTGGCTGACCCGCCTTGGCCCAGTTCATGGCGGTCCCCCACTATGCCTACCTCAAGATGAAGATGCCTAGTTCCAAGGGGATTCTGACCGTAGCCGGCGACTACCAGAAGTCGTCCGCCTGTGCGGCTGAAAGTAGTCGGTTGGCCGAGTCCCTGGTGATCGCAGCCGAGAAGCGGCTCCTTGACCGGGTTGTGGCGATGGCCGGCAAGCAGCTAGAGGTGTCGCCTAACCCCAAGGAGTCGGAGGCTGAGGGTTCGTTCAAGCTGGCCAAAGAGACAAAGAAGATACCCTTGGATCCGGAGCACCCAGAGAGATACGCTATCGTAGGCGCAATCCTCGACAGCAAATAGGAAGGCGAGCTCGTCGATTTCCTCCATGAGAATTGGGACATCTTCGCATGGTCCCCCAAAGACATGCTAGGTGTTCTAACGGAATTCGCCGAGCACAAGTTACATGTCCGATCTGATGCAAAGCCAGTCAGGCAGCCCTTGCGCTGCCTATCAGAAGAAAAGAGAAGAGTTGTCAGAGAAGAGATAGCCTGACTCCTAGCAGCCAGCTTCATTATGGAAGTATTCTTTCCAGAGTGGCTAGCCAACCCGGTCCTGGTACTGAGGAAGAACAAGCAGTGGAGAATGTGTATTGACTACACAAGCCTCAACAAGGCTTGCCCCAAGGACCCGTTTGCTTTGCCGAGAATTGATCAGGTGATAGACTCCACAGCCGGATGCGAGCTGTTGAGCTTCTTAGATGCATATTCAGGATATCACCAGATCAAGCTGAACCCGGCTGACAGACTGAAGACCGCCTTCATCACACCGTTTGGAGCCTTCTGCTACCTAACCATGACGTTCGGCTTGAGGAATGCCGGCGCCACCTTTCAGCGTTGCATGCAGAAGTGCCTCCTAAAGCAACTCGGCAGAAACGCTCACGTCTACATGGACGATGTGGTGGTGAAGACAGAGAAGCATGGAACACTGCTGGAAGACCTCAAGGAGACCTTTCAGAACCTGCGCCGATTCCAGATCAAGCTCAACCCTGAGAAATGCGTCTTCAGAGTACCAGCCGGCCAACTCCTTGGATTGCTGGTCTCTGAACGCGACATAGAGTGCAACCCTGTAATGATCAAGGCCATTGAGAGGATGGAGGTACATAGTCGACTGCTGGACATGCAAAAATTCACTGGCTGCTTGGCGTCCATCAGCCGATTCATCAGTCGGCTGGGCGAGAAAGCTCTCCCCTTATACCAGCTCATGAAGAAGACCACTTTTTTTTAGTGGAACCACAAGGCGGACGAAGCCTTTCTCCAGTTGAAGAAGATGATGACTACTCCACCCGTTCTGGCGGCTCCGACTCCTAAGGAGCCCATGCTCCTGTACATCGCCGCCACCAGCCGGGTAGTCAGCACAATCATTGTAGTGGAACGCAAGGAGGAAGGTGTTGGAAATATGCCCTAGAGGCAATAATAAATTAAGTTATTATTATTATATTCCATTGTTCATGATAATCGTTTATTATCCATGCTAGAATTGTATTGATAGGAAACTCAGATACATGTGTGGATACATAGACAACACCATGTCCCTAGTAAGCCTCTAATTGACTAGCTCATTGATCAATAGATGGTTACAGTTTCCTAACCATGGACATTGGATGTCGTTGATAACGGGATCACATCATTAGGAGAATGATGTGATGGACAAGACCCAATCCTAAGCCTAGCACAAGATCGTGTAGTTCGTTTGCTAAATCTTTTCTAATGTCAAGTATCATTTCCTTAGACCATGAGATTGTGCAACTCCCGGATACCGTAGGAGTGCTTTGGGTGTGCCAAACGTCACAACGTAACTGGGTGGCTATAAAGGTTCACTACAGGTATCTCCAAAAGTGTCTGTTGGGTTGGCACGAATCAAAACTGGGATTTGTCACTCTGTGTAACGAAGAGGTATCTCTGGGCCCACTCGGTAGGACATCATCATAATGTGCACAATGTGATCAAGGAGTTGATCACGGGATGATGTGTTACGGAACGAGTAAAGAGACTTGCCGGTAACGAGATTGAACAAGGTATCGGGATACCGACGATTGAATCTCGGGCAAGTATCGTACCGATAGACAAAGGGAATTGTATACGGGATTGATTAAATCCTTGACATCGTGGTTCATCCGATGAGATCATCGTGGAGCATGTGGGAGCCAACATGGGTATCCAGATCCCGCTATTGGTTATTGACCGGAGAGTTGTCTCGGCCATGTTTGCATGACTCCCGAACCCGTAGGGTCTACACACTTAAGGTTCGATGACGCTAGGGTTATAGGGAAAGTATGTATGCGGTTATCGAATGTTGTTCGGAGTCCCGGATGAGATCCCGGACGTCACGAGGAGTTCCGGAATGGTCCGGAGGTAAATATTGATATATAGGAAGTATGGTTTTGGCCACCCGAAGTGTTCCGGGCATCACTGGTAGTGTACCGGGACCACCGGAGGGGTCCGGGGGTCCTCCAGGTGGGGCCATCAGCCTCGGAGGCCTACATGGGCCAATAGTGGGAAGGGACCAGCCCCTAGGTGGGCTGGGGCGCCTCCCACCAAGGCCCAAGGCGCCTCCAAGAGGGGAGGGGGCAAACCCTAGGGCAGATGGGCCCTAAGGCCCACCTCAGGTGCGCCTCCCCCTCTCCCCCTTGTGGCCGCCACCCTAGATGGGATCTAGGGCTGCCGCCACCCCTAGGGAGGAAACCCTAGGTGGGGGCAGCCCTCCCTCTCCCCCTATATATAGTGGAGGCAAAGGGGCAGCCCAACACATGAAGTTCTTCCCTGTTGGCGCAGCCCTACCTCTCTCCCTCCTCGTCTCTCGTAGTGCTTGGCGAAGCCCTGCTGGAGTCCCGCTCTCCTCCACCACCACCACGCCGTCGTGCTGCTGCTGGACAGAGTCTTCCCCAACCTCTCCTTCTCCCCTTGCTGGATCAAGGCATAGGAGACGTCACCGGGCTGCACGTGTGTTGAACGTGGAGGCGCGTTGTTCGGCGCTTAGATCGGAGTCAACCGCGATCTGAATCGCTACGAGTACGACTCCTTCATCCGCGTTCTTGCAACACTTCCGCTTAGCGATCTACAAGGGTATGTAGATGCACTCCCCTTCCCCTCGTTGCTAGATTACTCCATAGATTGATCTTGGTGATGCGTAGAAAATTTTAAATTTTTGCTACGATCCCCAACAGTGGCATCATGAGCTAGGTCTATGCGTAGTTTCTATGCTCGAGTAGAACACAAAGCAGTTGTGGGCGTCGATGTTGTCAATTTACTTGCCATTACTAGTCTTATCTTGATTCGGCGGCATCATGGGATGAAGCGGCCCGGACCGACCTTACACGTACTCTTACGTGAGACTGGTTCCACCGACTGACATGCACTAGTTGCATAAGGTGGCTAGCGGGTGTCTGTCTCTCCCACTTTAGTCGGATCGGATTCGATGAAAAGGGTCCTTATGAAGGGTAAATAGAAATTGGCATATCACGTTGTGGTTTTCGCGTAGGTAAGAAACGTTCTTGCTAGAAACCTATAGCAGCCACGTAAAAACTTGCAACAACAATTAGAGGACGTCTAACTTGTTTTTGCAGCATATGCCTTGTGATGTGATATGGCCAAAAGGATGTGATGAATGATATATGTGATGTATGAGATTGATCATGTTCTTGTAATAGGAATCACGACTTGCATGTCGATGAGTATGACAACCAGCAGGAGCCATAGGAGTTGTCTTAATTTATTTATGACCTGCGTGTCAACATAAACGTCATGTAATTACTTTACTTTATTGCTAAAGCATTAGCCATAGTAGTAGAAGTAATAGATGACGATACAACTTCAAGAAGACACTATGATGGAGATCATGATGATGGAGATCATGGTGTCATGCCGGTGACAACGATGATCATGGAGCCCCGAAGATGGAGATCAAAAGGAGCAAAATGATATTGGCCATATCATGTCACTATTTGATTGCATGTGATGTTTATCATGTTTTACATCTTATTTGCTTAGAACAACGGTAGCTTAAATAAGATGATCCCTCACTAAAATTTCAATAAAAGTGTCCCCCCTAACTGTGCACCGTTGCGAAGGTTCGTTGTTTCGAAGCACCACGTGATGATTGGGTGTGATAGATTCTAACGTTCGAATACAACGGGTGTTGACGAGCCTAGCATGTATAGACATGGCCTCGAGACACATGCGAAACACTTAGGTTGACTTGACGAGCCTAGCATGTACAGACATGGCCTCGGAACACGGAAGACCGAAAGGTCGAACATGAGTTGTATAGAAGATACGATCAACATGAGATGTTCACCGTTGATGACTAGTCTGTCTCACGTGATGATCGGACACGGCCTAGTCAATTCGGATCATGTTTCACTTAGTTGAATAAAGGGATGTCTATCTGAGTGGGAGTTCATTAAATAATTTGATTAGATGAACTCAATTATCATGAACATAGTCTAAATTGTCTTTGCAAATATGTTGTAGATAAATAGCTCATGTTGTAGCTCCCTGTTTCAATACGTTCCTAGAGAAAGATTAAGTTGAAAGATATTGTAAGCAATGATGCGGACTGGGTCCGTAGTCCGAGGAGTGTCCTCACTACTACACAGAAGGCTTACGTCTTTGATGCACCGCTTGATGTGCAAACCCCTACAACGTCGTCTGTGGATGTTGTGAACACCTGACAGACACATCCCGATGACTACTTGATAGTTTAGTGCACCATACTTTACGGCTTAGAATCGGGATTCCAATGACGTTTTGAACGCCATAGAACATATGAAATGTTCCAAGAGCTGAAATTGGGATTTCAGGCTCATGCCCGTGTTGAGAGGTGTGAGACCTCTGACAAGTTCTTTTGCCAACAAGATGGAGGAGAATAGCTCAGCTAGTGAGCATGTGCTCAGAATGTCTGGGTGCTACAATCACTTAAATCAAGTGGGAGTTAAACTTCCAGATAAGATAGTGATTGATAGAGTTCTCTAGCCACTATCACTAAGCTACTAGATCTTCGTGATGAACTATGACATGCAAGGGATGGAATTGATCCCGGAGCTGTTCGTGGTGCTGAAGACCGCAAAAGGTAGAAATCAAGGAAGAGCATCAAGTGTTGATGGTTTGACAAGACCACTGGTTTCAAGAAGGGCAAGGGCTAGAAGGGAAACTTCATGGATGGCAAACCAGTTGCCGCTCCAGTGAAGGAACCCAAGGTTGAACCCAAACCCGAGACTAAATGCTTCTATTGTAAGGGGAACGGTCACTGGTAGCGGAATTACCCCAAATGCATGGTAGATAAGAAGGCTGGCAACTTCAAAGTATATACGTGTTATTAATGTGTACCTCACTAGTACTCCTGGTAGCACCTGGGTATTGGATACCGGTTCAGTTACTATTATTGGTGACTTGAAGCAAAAGCTACGGACTAAACGGAGACTGGCTAAGGGCGAGGTGACGATGTGTGTTGGAAGTGTTTCCAAAATTGATGAGATCACCATCGCACGCTCCATCTGCCTTCGGGATTAGTATTGAACCTCGATAAATGTTATCATGTGTCTACGTTGAGCATGAATATGATTAGATCATGTTCATTGCAATGCGGTCATTCATTTAAGTTAGAGAATAATGGTTATAATGTTTACATGAATGATACCTTTCATGGTCATGCACCCTATGTGAATGGTTCATTGAATCTCGGTCGTGGTAATACATATGTTCACGCCAAAAGATGTAGAGTTAATAATGATAATACCACTTTCTCGTGGTACTGCCGCTTAGGTCATATTGGCGTAAGATGCATGAAGAAACTCCATGTCGATGGATGTTTGGAGTCACTTGATTCTGAATCACTTGACACATGCGAGCCATGCCTCATGGGCAGGATGACTAAGACCCCGTTTTCAGGTACAATGAAATGGGAAAGTGACTTGTTGGAAATCATGCATGCTGATGCATGTGATCCAATGAGAATTGAAGCGTGCAGTGGATATCACTATTTTCTCATCTTCGCTGACGATTTGGGTAGATATAGGTATATCTACTTAATGAAGCACAAGTCTGAAATGTTTGAAAAGTTCAAGCGATTTCAGAGTGAAGTTAAGAATCATCATAACAATAAGATCATGTTCCTACGATCTGATCAAAAGGGGATTTTCTGAGTTATGAGTTTGGCAAACACTTAAGACATTGTGGAATTGTTTCACAGTTGAAGCCACCTGGAACACCACAGGGTAATGGTGTGTCCGGACGTCGTAATCGAACCTTATGAGATATGGTGCGATCTATGATGTCTCTTACGGATCTACCACTATTATTTTGAGGTTATGCATTAGAGACAGCTGCATTCACTTTAGATAGGACACCATATAAGTCCGTTGAGACGACGCCGTATGAACATTGGTTTGGCAAGAAACCAAAGTTGTCGTTTCTTAATGTTTGGGGCTGCGATGCTTAAGGCTTCAGCCGGAGAAGCTCGAACCCAAAGCGGACAAACACATCTTCATAGGATACCCAAGGGTGATAGTTGGGCATACCTTCTATCTCACATCCGAGGGCAAATTGTTTGTCGCTAAGAACGGGTCCTTTCTCGAGAAGGAATTTCTCTCGAAAGAATTGAGTGGGAGGAAGATAGAACTTGATGAGGTTGTCGAACCTTTACTTCAACCAGAGAGTGATGCAACATAGAAAGATGTTTTCTGTGGAGCCTACGTCTGTTGAATAAGAAGTTAATGATAGTGATCATGAAGCTTCGGATCAAGTTGCTATCGAACCTCGTAGGTCGACAAGGATATGTACTACTCCTGAGTGGTACGGTAATCCTGTCTCAGATATCATGTTGTTGGACAACAATGAACCTGCGAGCTATGGAGAAGTGATGGTGGGCCCGTATTCCGATAAATGGTTAGAAGCCATGAAATTCGAGATAGGATCCATGTATCAGAACAGAGTATGGACTTTGGTGGACTTGCCCGATGATCAGCAAGCCATTGAGATAAATGGATCTTTAAGAAGAAGACGGACGTGGGCGGTAATGTTACCGTCTATGAAGCTCGACTTGTGGGAAAGAGTCTTTTCACAAGTTCAAGGAGTTGACTACGATGAGAATTTCTCACTCGTAGCGATGCTTAAGTCCGTCGGAATCATGTTAGCATTAGCTGTATTTTTCGATTATGAAATCTGACCGATGGATGTCAAAACAAGTTTTCTTACCAGTTTTCGTAAGAAAAAGTTGTATGTGATACAATAAAAGGTTTTGTCGATCCTAAGGATGCTAAAAGGTATGCTGGCTCCAGCGGTCCTTCTATGGACTAGAGCAAGCATCTCGGAGTCAGAATACATGCTTTGATGGAGTGATCAAAGCTTTTAGGTTTATACAATGTTTGCTAGAAACTTGTATTTACAAGAAAGAGAGTGGGAGCACTACAACATTTCTGATAAGTATATGTGGATGACATATTGTTGATCCGAAATAATGTAGAATTTCTGGAAAGCATAAACGGTTGTTTGAAGAGTGATTTTCAAAGGAAGACCTGGATAAAGCTGCTTACATATTGGGCATCAAGATCTATAGAGATAGATCAAGACGCCTGATGATACTTTCAAAGAACGCACACCTTGACATGTTTTTGAAGGAGTTCGAAATAGATCAGTCAAAGAAGGGGTTCTTACCTGAGTTGTAAGGTGTGAAGTTGAGTAAGACTCAAAGATTGACCACGGCAGAAGAAAGAGGAAGGACGAAGGTCGTCCCCTATGCTCTTGTCATAGGCTCTATATGGTATGCCATGCCGAGTACCGCACCTGATGTGTGCCTTGCCACATGTCTGGCAAGAGGGTACAAAGGTGATCTAGGAGTAGATCACCAGATAGCGGTCAAAATTATCCTTAGAGGAATAAGGAAATGTTTCTCGGTTATGGAGGTGATAAAGAGTTTGACGTAAAGAGTTACGTCGATGCAAGCTTAACACCTATCCGGATAGCTCTGAGTAGAGATACCGGATATGTATAATGGAGCAAAAATTTGGAATAGCTCCAAGTGGAACGTGGTAGCAGCATCTACAATATGACATAAAGTTTTGCGAAATACATAGGGATCTAAATATGGCAAGACCCGTTGACTACAACCTCTCTCACAAGCATAACGTGATCAAACCCAGAACTCATTGAGTGTTAATCACATAGTGATGTGAACTAAATTATTGAGTCTAGTAAACTCTTTGGATGTTGGTCACATGGCGATGTAACCTGTGAGTGTTAATCACATGGCGATGTGAACTAGATTATTGACTCTAGTGCAAGTGGGAGACTGTTGGAAATATGCCCTAGAGGCAATAATAAATTAAGTTATTATTATTATATTTCATTGTTCATGATAATCGTTTATTATCCATGCTAGAATTGTATTGATAGGAAACTCAGATACATGTGTGGATACATAGACAACACCATGTCCCTAGTAAGCCTCTAATTGACTAGCTCGTTGATCAATAGATGGTTACAGTTTCCTGACCATGGACATTGGATGTCGTTGATAACGGGATCACATCATTAGGAGAATGATGTGATGGACAAGACCCAATCCTAAGCCTAGCACAAGATTGTGTAGTTCATTTGCTAAAGCTTTTCTAATGTCAAGTATCATTTCCTTAGACCATGAGATTGTGCAACTCCCGGATCCCGTAGGAGTGCTTTGGGTGTGCCAAACGTCACAACGTAACTGGGTGGCTATAAAGGTTCACTACAGGTATCTCCGAAAGTGTCTGTTGGGTTGGCACGAATCGAGACTAGGATTTGTCACTCCGTGTAACGGAGAGGTATCTCTGGGCCCACTCGGTAGGACATCATCATAATGTGCACAATGTGATCAAGGAGTTGATCACGGGATGATGTGTTATGGAATGAGTAAAGAGACTTGCCGGTAACGAGATTGAACAAGGTATCAGGATACCGACGATCGAATCTCGGGCAAGTATCGTACCGATAGACAAAGGGAATTGTATACGGGATTGATTAAATCCTTGACATCGTGGTTCATCCGATGAGATCATCGTGGAGCATGTGGGAGCCAACATGGGTATCCAGATCGCGCTGTTGGTTATTGACCGGAGAGTTGTCTCGGCCATGTCTGCATGACTCCCGAACCCGTAGGGTCTACACACTTAAGGTTCGACGACGCTAGGGTTATAGGGAAAGTATGTACGCGGTTACCGAATGTTGTTCGGAGTCCCGGATGAGATCTTGGATCTCACGAGGAGTTCCGGAATGGTCCGGAGGTAAAGATTGATATATAGGAAGTATGGTTTTGGCCACCCGAAGTGTTCCGGGCATCACCAGTAGTGTACCGGGACCGCCGGAGGGGTCCGGGGGTCCACCAGGTGGGGCCATCAGCCCCGGAGGCCTACATGGGCCAATAGTGGGAAGGGACCAGCCCCTAGGTGGGCTGGGGTGCCTCCCACCAAGGCCCAAGGCGCCTCCAAGAGGGGAGGGGGCAAACCCTAGGGCAGATGGGCCCTAAGGCCCACCTCAGGTGCGCCTCCCCCTCTCCCCCTTGTGGCCGCCACCCTAGATGGGATCTAGGGCTGCCGCCACCCCTAGGGAAGAAACCCTAGATGGGGGCGCAACGCTCCCTCTCCCCCTATATATAGTGGAGGCAAAGGGGCAGCCCAACACATGAAGTTCTTCCCTGTTGGCGCAGCCCTACCTCTCTCCCTCCTCGTCTCTCGTAGTGCTTGGCGAAGCCCTGCTAGAGTCCCGCGCTCCTCCAGCACCACCACGCCGTCATGCTGCTGCTGGACAGAGTCTTCCCCAACCTCTCCTTCTCCCCTTGCTGGATCAAGGCGTAGGAGACGTCACCGGGCTGCACGTGTGTTGAACGCGGAGGCACCGTTGTTCGGCGCTTAGATCGGAGTCAACCGTGATCTGAATCGCTACGAGTACGACTCCTTCATCCGCGTTCTTGCGATGCTTCCGCTTAGCGATCTACAAGGGTATGTAGATGCACTCCCCTTCCCCTCGTTGCTAGATTACTCCATAGATTGATCTTGGTGATGCGTAGAAAATTTTAAATTTCTGCTATGATCCCCAACAGAAGGCAAGGCACTACCTGTCCAGAGACCGGTACATTACCTGAGCGAAGTGCTGTCGACCTCCAAGCAGAACTACCCCCACTACCAGAAGATGTGCTATGGCGTGCACTTTGCCGTCAAGAAGTTGAAGCCTTACTTTCAAGAGCATCCAATCACTGTGGTCTGCACGGCCCCACTTGCCGAGATCATCGGAAGCCGAGATGCTTCTGGCCGAGTGGCCAAATGGGCCATAGAGCTGGCTCCCTACACCATCTACTACCAGCCCCACACCACCATCAAGTCACAAGCACTGGCTGACTTCCTCGTCGACTGGGCCGAGACCCAGTACCTACCACCAGCGCCCGACTCCACCCATTGGCCGATGCATTTCGACGGCTCCAAGATGCGCACCGGCTTGGGAGCCGGCGTTGTCCTCACTTCTCCTAAAGGCGACAAGCTCAAATATGCACTGCAAATCCACTTCGCCGCCTCCAAAAACGTCGCCGAATACGAGGCGCTCATTCATGGGCTCCGACTTGCCAAAGAACTTGGCATTCGCCGGATCCTGTGTTATGGCGACTCGGACTTAGTGGTCCAGCAGTCTTCCGGCGACTGTGACGCCAAAGATGCAAACATGGCGAGTTATAGTTTCCTCGTGCAACAACTCAGTGGATATTTCGAGGGGTGCGAGTCCCTCCATGTGCCAAGAAACGACAACAAGCAAGCAGACGCCTTGGCACGAATCGGCTCTACCCGCCAAGCAATACCATCCGGCGTCGCCCTTCAGCGCCTCCTCAAGCCGTCTGTCAAGCCTTCACCAGAGTCAGACTCCATCTTTGTGCCGGCTCCCCCCGAAGAAGTCGGATCCGACTCCAGAGCCCCAGCTGACAGTACGAGGATTTTGGTAGATGGCTCCAAAGCCGCCACAGTCGAACCCGGCCCAGGGACTGTAGAACCCGGCCCGGGGACTGCGGCGGCCAGCCCGAAGACTCCAGAACTCGGCCCGAGGGCTGCACCAGTCGGCCCGGGGATTTCGTTAATCCAGCAAGCGGTTGCTGACTCCAGCCCGCCGCCTCCCAGCCCTGCCGTCCTCGTCCAAGTCGCAGTTCTGGCAGTCGAAGAAATAGCAGCACCCTCATGGGCCCAGCCCATCTTCAAATTCCTGGTGAGCAAAGAGCTGCTGACTGATGAGACCTTAGCTCGGCAAGTACAACGCTGAGCGGCAGCCTACACCATAGTCAATAGAGAGCTGGTCAGGTACAGCGTCACTGGTGTCTACCAGCGCTGCGTAGAGCCAGAGCAAGGCCAAGCAATTCTCAAAGACATCCATCAAGGCGAGTGCGGCCACCATGCGGCTTCAAGAGCACTCGTCGCCAAAGCCTTCCGACACGGTTTCTTTTGGCCAACGGCCTTAGAAGAGGCCAAGGAATTGGTCCAAAAATGCAAAGGGTGCCAGAAGTTCCGCTCCAAGCCGCATCAGCCGGCTTCTGCACTCAAGACCATCCCCATTGCCCGGTCCTTCGCAGTTTGGGGCCTAGACATGGTGGGACCATTCAAGACGGCACGAGGTGGCTTAACTCACTTACTTGTCGCGATGGACAAGTTCACCAAGTGGATAGAAGCGAAGCCGATCAAGAAACTGAATGGTCCGACTGCCGTGACTTTCATCTCCGACATCACAATTCGGTACGGTGTACCACACAACATCATCACCGACAACGGCATGAATTTTGCCAAAGGCGCCTTGGCCCGTTTCTGCGCGACACAGGGCATCCGACTGGACCTAGCGTCCGTCGCCCATCCACGGTCAAACGGCCAGGTGGAGCGAGCAAACGGCCTCATCTTGTCTGGCATCAAGCCCCGACTAGTCGAGCCTCTGGAGCGCTCGGCTGGTTGCTGGCTCGATGAGTTGCCAGCCGTCCTCTGGAGTCTGCGCACGACTCCAAACAAGTCAACCGGCTTCACGCCTTTCTTCCTCGTCTACGGTGCTGAAGCCGTCATCCCAATAGACATAGAGTTTGATTCCCCGCGAGTCACCATGTACACCGAGGAAGAAGCAGAAGAAGCACGTCAAGATGGCGTCGATCTGCTGGAAGAGGTCCGGCTGTTGGCACTCAGCCGGTCCAGCATCTACCAACAGAGCCTGCGTAGATACTACAACAGGAAGGTCAGGCCGAGATCTTTCCAAGAGGGCGACCTTGTGCTCCGACTGATCCAGCGAACAGCTAGCCAGCACAAGCTGTCGGCGCCTTGGGAAGGCCCCTTCATCATCAGCAAAGTACTGGGCAACGACTCCTATTACCCGATCGACGCTCAGAAGCCCCGAGCACGCAAGAGGGACGACTCTGGAAAAGAGACAATGCGGCCATGGAATGCAAATCTCCTCCGAAAATTTTACAGTTAAACGCAGTATGTACCACGCTACCTTTTGTATTAAAAGTACCAAGACTTCAGGCCCCCCGAGAAGAGCTCGGGGACTACCCTCTTTTATCTATATGATAAGAATTATGCCTTCGAGTATATTAATCTTTGTTATGCCGCTTGGCACCGGGTTCGACTAGTCGGCCCGGGGACTTGCCGCCCTGCGCTATGAAATGCTTCCTACAGCCGGACAAGTAGTGTGTGGCGCCTAAGCCGTCTCCTATCAGAAGCCGCAGCTCGCAGAGCGACTGTCTGGTGGGCAGGAGTATGGAAGAATGGGCGTCCACATGAAAAATGGCTAAGGACTCAAAGCATAAACATAGCTTAAGGCCGGCTTCCAACCTTTTTTCGCAAACTGACTCTTGAGCAGTCGGCTTGCCGCCTTCTATCCGACTTGCTAAAACAACTCTAAAACGGCTAAGTACCTGACTTCCCAAAGTGACCAAGAATTTGATCCAGCAGCAGTCCGCAGAGCGGCTGTCCGACTGACAAAGACGACAACTGAGGGAAGGCGGCAAAGGAAAAAGCCAAAAGAGCAATGAGCAAGAAAAGATAGAAGTCGGATGAATATTTACATAACAAAGGCCCTTGGCCGAACCTTCGAGCAGAAGTTCAAAATACACCCCGCGGGTGGAATTGTGCGAATTAACAAGTTCTTCAAAGACTATTAAAATAGATAAAACAAAGATAAGGTGGTAGCCTAGGAGGCGGCAGACGGGCTCGGAGGATCGGAGGAGACGGCGGTGTTGGATGTTGGGGCGGCCGGCTAGACGGTCTCGGCTTGTTCACCTCCGGCGGCAGTCAGCTCGGGCAGGCACGGCTCGTTGTTGGAGGCGCGGTCGAGCTGAGGCTGGCCGTCTGCTCTGTCTTCTGGTGCCTCCGTCTCGCTTCCGTCCTCCGCCTCGTCTTCCTCCTCGATGCTGGAGCCGATCACCTCCACCGAGTCCTCGCCGTAGTCGGGGTTCATCCCAAACCACTCCGGCGGTACCTCCCCGCCGTCTTCAGCCCGCTCAGGGACAAAGATGCTGGTGTCGGTGTACTCGGCGATCGCCGCCGCATGCTTGACAAGGGCGTCTTCCGTGGCTGCCAGCTCCGGCTGGGCCTCTGACCGGAGTGTGGCCAGCCGGTCTAGGTCCAGCCCCGGATACCATGCCTTGACGAATTCCAAGGCTCGGCACGCTCCAGCCCGGGCCGAGGAACCCTTCCAGGCCTCAAGATGGTCAGCCGCGACCTCCAGCCAGTCGGCAGTCCGACTGGGGGTGCGTGGAGCCTGCACGTCTGGCCATAGGGTGGCGATCGCTTGGGCGCCGACACGTTGAAGCCGGCGCAGCATCTGGTGGGCCGGCCGCAAACGAGCCCAATGCTCAGAATATGCTCGTCAAGGGTCCGGGGGGAGTCGGCGGCGATCTCCGCACCATCTGCCCTCCGCTCCTCGCAGTCAGCCTCGATAGCTTGAATGGCGGCCTGCGAGTGGCCGGGGAAAAAGTCTGCCAAGACAAAAAGAATGAAGAACAAGTCAAAAAACAAGGAGTCGGCTCGACCTATAGTCAGCGGCTCGAAGAAGGAAAGCAAAGAAGCTCACCGTCGACGAGGTACTTGATCTCATGGAAGCCGAAGGCCAGCATTGCCTCCTTGTCAGTCCAGGAGGAGCACTCACTCGCGAACTCAGCCAGGAGGGCGGCCTCCGCCTCTTCCGCCTCCTTCTGCGTCTTCTTAAGCAGCTCCTTCTGCTCTGCCAATTGTGCGGCCAGCAGATCACGCTCTGCGGCAAGCTTGGTGCACTCCTCCCCCTTGGCGCGCAACGCGGTGTTGGCTTCGCTCAGCTGCTGTTGAAGAGTGGCGTTGGCCTCTGAAGAGAAAGAAGAAGGAGGGCGTTAAGTCATCAAGAAAGAAGGTCGCCGGGGAGATCCGGCCCGACTGCTCAGCAGTCGGCCTGAATCTCGGGGACTACAGCCCGCGGGTGCACCAGCGCGCCCCCGCAAAGAAGAAAAATGACTCACTCTGGCTCTCCGACAAGTCGGCGGTCCACTTGCCCAGCTCTTCAATGTTGCGGTTGAAGGCGGTGACACGGAGGTTGTGATAGTCCTGTGGCAAGTATTTCAGACAAAAGTCAGTACCTGGAACTCGCCAATTGGAGTTCCGGGCCGCCTGCTCAGCAGCCGGCCTGAAACTCGGGGACTACACCCAGTGGGTGCGCTGGCGCGCCTCCACAGAGATGAACAAGAAACCAAAGACAAAGGAGAAAGCATACCCGGATGGCTGCCCGCGACGCCAGGTGCGCCTTGGTGCAGTTTTGGATAGCGTCGCTCTCAACTCGCAGCTTTGTCTAGACATCCAGAAGTGCCTGGTTCAGCGGGCCCGTGCCGCCTCCTCGCACCCACCCAATGGGCGCGGCGCTCGTCGCTTCGGCGTCTGGGATCGTCGAGCTAGCGGTGCCGGTCTCCAAGGGGCGTGGCGCCGAAGTCGCCTTCTCAAGACGGCAGCACATTGGCAAGCCGACTTGAAGGAGTAGCCTTGCCACGGCCTCATCTTCAGTCGGCGGCAAGGGCGGGTCTGCCGGCTGTTTGCCTTGCGCGCTCCTAGATGGCGGCGGGGGCGGCACGACCGCGTCCGGCATGGAGGCGTCGCCGCCGCCCCTCTCCATGATCGGGAACTCGCCGCCGGCTCCCCCCTGACTGCCCCGTGAGCTCCGGGGGCGGTGGCGCAGAGTTCAGGGGGGTGACAAACACCGCCGGCCGCCGATGCGCAACTTCCTTAGCCTGCCGCCTTGCCGCAACGGCGGCCTCAGCCTCCTCCAGCTTTTTCAGGGTGGAGGCCTCCACCTTCTCGGCCTCCGCTTTCTCCCGACGGGCGGCCTCTTCCTCCTCGCGCTTCTCCTGTGCGTTCCGCTCCGTCGCCTCCCGGAGGTCGGCGGCGGGGTCAATCCGCCGAGTAGTGGCAGACGTCTCCGCTGAACCCATAATGGAGGCGGCGGCAACCCTCTCAAGAGTGAGGGGAGCCCTGAAGCGAGGGAAGCATATGAAAGACTCAGACAAGATCAACAAAGAGAAAATAAAGATAAGGGACGGAGGTGCTTACGCAGAGACTAGCGGCGGCTTCTTCACTTCCTTGCGGAAGCGGTTGGCTTTCACGGCCGCCTCTTCCCGCTTGGTCGCGGCGGCCGCTCCCTTAAACTTCTTTGACCGGCCACCAAACGTACTCGGCCCGGCCTGGCGCTTCTTCGCGCCGCCTTGAGCGTCCAAGACGGCGGAGGAACTCGCGCCTGGCTGGCCAGCCTTTGGCTGGTGACGCGGGGCGACTTCCCCCTCAACATCGCCATCAGGCCAGTCGGCGAAAGTGGCCGTAGGCCTGGAGCCGCCTGCTTCTCCTCCTCCTCCCTCGGTGTCGGCCTCCATGGCCGCCGGCCCCAAGTCAGGATCATCAATGTCGCTCTCCGCCCGATCGGGGACAAACTGACGAGCCGGCCCTGTGGTGCTGGCCGAAGGAGGGACGAGAGGGTTCTGATTCAAAACAAAAAAACGGTCAGACTGGACAAGTCAGACTTGGCAACAAAAGAAACAGAAGAAGAAGGAAGAGAACTTACAATAGGCGGCAGGTTGGCGCGTGAGTACGGCTCCTTGCCGAATCGCCAATCCACCGAGAGACCGCAGTTCGCGATGTAGTTCACCGTGTCCGCCACCTCCGCGTGAGGCATGTCCTTGGAGCACATCCGACTCGGGTCCCGATGACCGCTCATCTGGCAGATCAGGTGAGGTCGGCCTTGGAGTGGGAGGACTCGGCGCGCCACGAAGGCGGCCAGCAAGTCGGCCCCGGTCAAGCCCTCCGATTGCGTCAGCACTCGGAGTCGCGCGACGGCGGCGGCACTAGCAGGAGACAACATCTTGGCTCGGTGTGACCAGCTGGGGAGCCTTCCAGCCGACACGCCGGCTTCATAAGCCGGCAGGTTGACCCAGTCGCCTTCTGGGGCGACGTTCTTCACATAAAAGTAGGACCGCTGCCACATCTTCACCGACTTAATCCATGCGATGGTGGGAAACGGATTGTCGGCCACTGATCTCCGCATCGCGATAAACGCCCCGCACTGGGCCGGCACGCCAACGACGTGTGTGTCGAGCTTGGACTGGAAGAACTCACCCCAGAGCTCGATGGTGGGGAGGACGCCGAGGAAGCCTTCGCACAGGGTGGCGAAGGCAGCCAGCAGCACCACCGTGTTCGGAGTAAGGTGGTGCGGCTGGAGCCCGTGGAACTCCAAGAAGGAGCGGAAGAAGCCGCTCACCGGCAGCCCTAGGCCGCGCATAAGGTGCGAGCGGAATATGACCCGCTTGCCCTCCTCCGGCGCCGGCGATATTCCCCCCTCCGGCGCAAGGCGGACCCACACTAAGCCCCTGCCGGACAGCTGCCGTGTCTTGCAGAGGATCTCGACGTCGTCATCATCGACCTCGGAGCCGTCCCACACTCCGAAGCACACAGCAGGAGGCGCGGCGGCGGAGGAAGAGCTCATTGCTGCGGGCGCGGCATGGTTCGGAGCAGCAGCGGCGAGAGGAAGAAGAAGCAAGAAGGAGCGAAAGAGAGTAGGGAGGATGGGCGCGCGTGCTTTGCCACCCCCTCCCCCCGCCTACTTGTAGGCTCGTGGGCTGAGAAGCCGAGGGGGCGGTCGTGGGATTAACTGCGCCCAGGACCCCACGACCCCCATGATTTACCACACGAAGTTACCATGTGCAATAACCGCGTGGGAACCCCAACCATCCGCACGGCCACGACGGATCCGTTCACATGCCGAGGCGCGGTAGTGGCGGGCCCCGCCTATAGGCCTGTCCCGTCGCGCGCATGGGTGGGCAGACTAGCTCAGCCACGTGGCGCCTCGCGACGGGTCCACAACGGGCGGCAACCCGGAAGCTTATCAGGCACGCCGCCTGGACTCCGCCGCGGCGTTCAAACTTTTTAGGGGCAAGCCGGCCTTAAGCAAGTCCGGCTCCAACTAGTTAGCTTGACAGAAGATGGCTAGCGAGGCCCAGATCCAACTGCTAGAAAGAAGAAACTGTTGAGGCTCCTTGACATATCGCCCTTGGTGCCTCACCAGCTTCGGGGACTACTCTCGGAGTAATGGGCCACGGGTAGGCTAACCCAGGCCCAGTACCTTTCAAGGCATCGGGGCAGGCTGCCCCCCTCAAGACCTCAGGACGAAGAGCCGCCTTCTGAGAGTCGGCTGCGAGTCAGCCGACTGCCCACTCGTGGCCGAGTCCCAGGGACGACTTCAGGATGAGACGACTCCTGACTGGCGACTTCCAGAGAAGCCGGCCTTGGGGAGTCGGCCCGCGACGCCGACAACCCCCATGCCCTCATAAAGAGGGACGGGACGGGGAGTGGCCACAGTAAGGTCCACTCCCACCCCTTTTCCAAGGGCAGGCATGGCTACAGAACGCCGTACCCGCGAAGATCTCCGCGGGGCGCGACACTGTTGCCATGCCGGCCCTAACGTCAGCCCTAGAGGGCGGAGTCCTGTGCCCACGACGGCCTACCGGTACGACCCAGGGACGACGGGTCCCACTAGTCGGCGGGCGTACAGAAGACGGCGGGAGCGCCACCAGTCGGCCCAGTTGGGAGTCGGCCCCCAGGAGTCGGCCGGCCCCTCCCACAGGCCGCACGCGCCATTAACCAGACGCGACAGGGAGTGGCCACAGTGATCGCCCGCCAGACGGCGGAGCTGTCGCCACGACCCCATGACCAAGCCCGCGTCATTAGAGGCACGGCTACAGTAATCTACACCCGGCAAGACCCGCCCGCGGCGGATGCGGCCTGTCGGCTCCGTACTGAGCCAGTCGGCGGGGCCCACTAGTCGGCGGGCCCCAGGAGTCGGCGGATAAGATGGCGGCCAGAGAGACTGATGGCTGGGCCCGTGTCCAGCCAGATTACCATTGTACCCCTGGGGGGTAGGTCTATATAAACCCCCTAGGGCACCCATGCAAAGGGATGGAATCCATTAGCACTAGACCAGATCATATAGGAAGGAGAGAGCTAGCTTTGCCTTCTCCTACCTCCAGGAAATAGCTCAAGGAGCAACCGTGTACACACTTTGCCATAGTGATCATGCGGAGACCCCGCAGAGTAGCAGTAGGGGTATTATCTCCACGGAGAGCCCTAA
Organism: Triticum timopheevii; assembly: GCA_963921465.1. NCBI lineage: Eukaryota > Viridiplantae > Streptophyta > Magnoliopsida > Poales > Poaceae > Triticum > Triticum timopheevii. Next base: position 142,833,461 of record OY997273.1, read on the forward strand.
AGCTGGGTAAGATTCGCTGGCGTGCATGTCTTCGCCTTATCCCGTTTCCAGGCACCGGCGACGTTCTACTCGCCCCCACCATGATAAGCCATCCTTTGGCATATGTCGCACCCAACCCCCGACAAGGAGCATGTAGTGGAATAATATCACGAGTTTCAATGCTAAGAACCAGGTTATAAGGGATAGGAATATCAGGATAATCTTGTGCAAGAAAATGATGGTGTTCCATGGTTGCACGGTCTAGATAAACCTTGGTCAGAGGATAGTCGTGAGGGCATATCCCAACAGTAAAGTGGGCCGCCAAGCGAGTAGCATAAATCCCTCCATAGATTTTACCCTAAGATTTATTAAGATGGAGGCGACGAGCCACAGTAGCTCCCAAGCTATAAGTTTTTTGTTGCCCTCTAATGCAGGACGCAAAACAATAAGGTCTGGTGAGCTGAGTGCTCCCACCTTCTCCCTAGCAAGCAAGCATTTTGCAACGAAATGTGCAAAGTAATGAACAACAGGAAAATGCAAACCACCAGCAGTGGTAGCTGACACCCCTCTCTCATCTCCCATAGTCAAAGTGCAATAAAATGCCTCAAACCCAGCCGGCCTAGGCTCAAACAAGCTCCCATCAGAAGGGATCATGCATATGTTACAAAATTCAGTAAGTGGTATCTGATGGTTTTCAGCATATAAATCAAAGCTAACTTCAGGAAGATTATTCCTAGGAAGGAAAGTAAAGTTGTGAACAAAGATATTTGTGAGGATTTGGTGCTGTTCACACTCATCTGTGATGAAGTCGGTGATGCCGGCATTAGCAGCGTATTGCATGAACTCCTGACGGATTCCAGCCTCTTCCAGGAACGAGGTGTGCGGCCATTCGCATGACCGTACCTCCGCCAACCTCCAAGGATGGATATCACTATCAGATGACTCCCCAATGACACCCTTGGAGTTCTTCTTGGAGCAAAACTTCCTAAAGATATTCATGATTTTCCTATGAACAAAATTCTGAAATTTATTAGCCCATAAAATTTTCTCAACAAAACCTCACAAAAATGACACCAACTACTCATAGGGATACAAAGAGGCCATAACAAGCATTCAAACTACTTAGAACACTAAGAATTCAACATGCAAGCACTGAGGGAGTCCTGGACTAAGGGGTCCTCGAGCATCCGACCTATTAGAAATGGGCCTGACTGATGGGCTATGAAGACACGAAGACCGAAGACTCTACCCGTGTCTGGATGGGACTCTCCTTGACGTGGAAGGCAAGATTGGCATCCAAATATGAAGACTCCTTTCTCTGTAACCGACCTTATGTAACCCTATATCCCTCCGGTGTCTATATAAACCGGAGGGCTAGGTCCGTAGACATATATCCTCATAATCATAGTCAGACAGGCTAGAATTTTATGGTTTAGCCATTATGATCTTGTGGTAGATCAACTCTTGTAATACTCATATTCATCAAGATCAATCAAGCAGGAAGTAGGGTATTACCTCCATAGAGAGGGCCCGAACCTGGGTAAACATTGTGTCCCCTGTCTCCTGTTACCATCGACCTTAGACGCATAGTTCGGGGCCCCCTACCCGAGATCCGTCGATTTTCACACCGACATTGGTGCTTTCATTGAGAGTTCCACTGTGCCGTCGTTAAAAGGTTTGATGGCTCCTTCAATCATCTACAACGATGCTGTCCAAGGGGAAGTCTTCCTCCCCGGACAAATCTTCATGTTCGGTGGCTTCGCACTGCGGGCCAACTCGCTTGGCCATCTGGAGCAGATCGAAAGCTATGCCCCTAGCCATCAGGTCAGATTTGGAAGCTTGAACTACGTCGCGGATATCCGTGGAGACTTGATCTTCGACGGATTCGAGACCACGACAGCCGCTCCCTGCCACCATGATGAACACGACGTAAATCTGTCATCGGACCATACCCATGAGATAGTACCTGTAGCTGCTCTGGCCCTAGATCCGGAGTAGACCACGTCATCCGAAGACAGGAAGCTCAACCCCGCCGCGGAATCCGCAGACTCAGCGATGTTGGAGCCGCACACAGACCTAACTTCAAGCGACATCTGTGTCGCCGGAACCATGGACTCGTCTCCGGCTACAGGTTCCGAACCTTGTGCGTTCGCATACGTCGAGCTTGATCAGTCATCGATCATCGAATTCAGCTCCGCGGACATCTTCCGGCACTCGCCTTTGGGCTACGTGTTAAACTCGTTAAGAGCACTATCTTTAGCGGAGGGCTCAGAGCCGAATTATATCCGGTTCGAACTGGAGGCTGATGATTGAGAATTTCGCTTCCCACCACCGCTCACTTCATAGCCACTGTCTAAGACTTAACCGACATGCTCGATTACGGCTCCAACGACATCGACGGTATGGACGACGATGCCGGAGAAGAAGAGGCCCAAAACCCGCCGTTTACCGGACGCTGGACGGCCACTTCCTCGTATGACGTATACATGGTGGATGCATCAAAAGAGAATAGCGACGATGACAAGGAAGATCCGGTTGAGGATAAACCTCCCAAGATACAACCAAAGCGCCGGTGTCAACGGCGCCACTCAGAATCACGCCTCAGCAAAGGAGAAGACAACACTCCGGATGGTGTCGAAGACAATGAAGACCTCGTTCAGCCAACTTCCGAACAGGATGAACGGGAAGATGGGCAAGTTAGCCCTGGTAAACAAGCCACGCACGAAGACTCGAAGGATAGTAATTATCTTCCGCTCTCTGAGGACGAGGCAAGCCTCGACACCGAGGATTTTATCGTGCCTGAGGAACCTCTTGAACAGGAGCGCTTCAAGCGCCAGCTAATAGCCACTGCAAGGAGCCTGAAAAAGAAATAGCCGCAGCTTCAAGCCGATCAAGATCTGCTCAACAATAGATGGACTGATGTCCTGGCAGCCGAGGAGCACAGCCTCAAGCGACCACTCAAAAGTTACCCCAAGCGCAAATTGCTATGTCAATTCGATGACGAGGCGTTGGAGCCCAGGCTGTCAGTACACAATGCGGCTGACCGACCACCACGTGGTCAGGACAAAGCGGCAACACAAGCCGAACACTAGCCCGCCTTACCTCGCCGTAAAGGCAGAGACAAAACTGCTCAGGGATACACATATGATCTCCGGCAAAGCCTGAAGAATAAAACAGGCCCGGCCAGATCGATCTACGGATCATGGGGGCGTGCCTCAACACGCGACGACGGCTATCAAGCCGAGCATGACAAGCCTAGTCATGCGCAGGCCGAAAACCGCAGACAGACTTCATCGGAGCTACGACGCGATGTGGCCCGATATAGAGGCGCCGCACACCCTCTTTGCTTCACTGACAAAGTAATGGAGCATGAATTCCCAGAAGGGTTTAAACCCGTGAATATTGAATCATACGATGGAACAACTGATCCCGCGTTGTGGATTGAGGATTTTCTTCTCGATATCCATATGGCCCGCGGAGATGACCTCAACGCCATCAAATACCTCCCGTTAAAACTCAAAGGGCCAGCTCGACACTGGTTAAATAGTCTGCCCGAAAACTCTATTGGCAGCTGGGAGGATTTGGAAGACGCCTTCCGCAACAACTTCCAAGGTACATATGTCCGGCCACCAGACGCCAATGACTTAGCCATATAGTTCAAAAACCCGGAGAGTCAGCCAGGAAATTCTGGACTAGGTTCCTAAGTAAAAAGAACCAGATTATCGACTCTCCGGATGTCGAAGCCCTAGCGGCCTTTAAACATAGCATGCGCGACGAATGGCTCGCCCGCCACCTTGGCCAAGAAAAGCCGAAGTCCATGGAAGCCCTCAGGCACTCATGACCCGCTTTTGTGCGGGTGAAGATAGTTGGCTGGCCCGTAGCAAAAATAATGCAAGCAACACCGACACCTCTGAAGCCAGAAATAGCAATGACAAGTCCTGATGCAACACACACAAGGGTCGAAACAACAATGACAACACCGATGATATGGCGGTCAATGCCGGATTCAGTGGCTCTAAGTCTGGTCAGCGGAAGAAGCCGTTCAAAAAGAACAATTCGGGCTCATCCAGCTTGGACCGCATACTCGATCGTCCATGCCAGATCCATGGCACCCCAGACAAACCACCCAATCATACCAACAGAGATTGTTGGGTTTTCAAACAGGTTGGCAAGTTAAATGCCGAAAGCAAGGAGAAGGGATCGCAAAGCGAGGACGACGACGAGGAGCCCCGGCCACCAAACACAGGGGGACAGAAGAAGTTTCCCCCTCAGGTCAAATGGTGAACATGATATACACTACCCACACCCCCAAGAGGGAGCGCAAGCGTGCGCTCAGGGATGTCTATGCGATAGAGCCAGTCGCCCCAAAATTTAATCCATGGTCGTCATGCCCGATCACTTTCGATCGTCGGGATCATACGACCAGTATCCGTCACGGCAGTTCAGCCGCACTGGTCTTGGACCCAATAACTGATGGGTTCCACCTGACGCAAGTCCTGATAGACGGTGGTGGCAGCCTCAACCTGCTCTATCAGGATACAGTGCACAAAATGGGCATTAATCCATCACGGATCAAGCCCACAAAGACTACCTTTAAAGGAGTCATACCAGGTGTAGAGGCCCGCTGTATGGGCTCAATCACACTAGAGGTTGTCTTCGGTTCTCCGGACAACTTCCAAAGCGAGGAGTTAATCTTCGATATCGTCCCCTTTCGTAGTGGCTATCACGCACTGCTTGGACGAACCACATTTGCTCGATTCAACGCGGTGCCACACTATGCTTATCTCAAGCTCAAGATGCCTGGACCACGCGGCGTCATAACAGTTAATGGAAACACGAAACGCTCCCTCCGCACCGAGGAGCACACCCTGCCTTAGCAGCAGAAATACAGAGCGGCCTTTTCAAGCAGAACCTTAATTTGGTGGCCGAGCTCCCGGACACTATCAAGAGAGTCTGGACTATTCTGCAGCAGGACAACTCGGTTCGTCAAGAGCTCAACTAGCAATTCGGCCTCCGTCCCAGTCCCGACCAGGTGGCGGCAATTGTATGGTGCGTACATAACGACGCACTCAAAATACCATGGGCATGGATGGAGGCATAATTAGCTTGTAATCCACAATACGGCTCGACCGCCCCCGGACACACATACTTTCACCGTTTCCTTTTTCCTCATTTTTAGGTTTCTTTTTCACAGGCCTTCCCTGACGGCTTGACCATCGGTTCTTTTTGAAGGATAAATACACCAAGATGACAAGAAGCATGGACGTACTGGGGAAATTTTAGGTGGTTTCTTTAACAATCCCTTTACCTGTTTTCAGGACCCACACGCAGCTCTCCCTTGGTTAAGGCATATTAAATAGCCTTCTGCTTATTGCACTACTTGTATAAATGCGCTTTGACGCACTAATGAAATTGTCATGGAAACAGTTTGCAGCCCAAACTCTACGGCTCTAGCTTACTACCCTTTCTTCTTTTTCTTTTTTGATAACTTTATCAAATAGCACCCGTACACTTTGGTACATCTCAATTTTCCAGGGGCTTCATAGCGCCCCACGACATGGCAACAAAGTCCGAACACTTTTTATAGTATAGTTTGGCACCCCGAATTTAGCACTATATGCATTGGCTCCGAATCATGTCTTTGGTCAATAGTTGGGTTGCCCGGCTCCTGTGCTTGCTACCTTATGTTCTGCTATATCGGCTAGGGTAGTAAAGGGAGAACTACTGCGATTGTCCCCTGGTTTACTCGGATGAGCACCTCAGTAGAGAAAGCCGAAAACTGACTGTCATGATGCGGCGAGAGCCGGTCAGCTCTTTGGATGTCTCAAATCTTTAGAGATTTTTTCCGCATTACGCGAGGGATCGGTACTTACCCGATCAGGTGTTTATAGCATCCTAGTTTAGATACTAGGGGCTGCGCCCATATTTTTATTGTCAAACTCCTATGGCTAAGTGAGGGTGCTAAAGCCGCATAGTCCGATTGCCTAGTTCATCGCGCTGAACACCTCCTTCAAGGACCAAACAATTGGATGAAGAGTGTTTAGATTACATCATGAACACACCCATACTACCTACGTGGGGGAAGAAGCCGACGACTAGCCAACTCTCAGATTTCACACAACACGGCCGCACAGGAGGTGAATTTTTTTAATAACAAGCATTATATTACATAACGACTTTGTTTCATCATACAAGGCAGAGACAACATGAATGCATTCATTCGAAAATAATGTCTTGCACACATTGCGTTGCCACAATACGAGACCCCTCCCGGACGTCTTCAAAGTACCGCTTGGGCGTGCGGTGCTCCTTGCCCTCTGGCGGTCCCCCATTCATAGGCTTGACGGCGTCTGAGGGAGTCCTGGATTAGGGGGTGTTCGGGTAGCCGGACTATACCTTCAGCCGGACTCCTGGACTATGAAGATACAAGATTGAAGACTTCGTCCCGTGTCCGGATGGGACTTTCCTTGGTGTGGAAGGCAAGCTTGGCGATGCGGATATTCAAGATCTCCTACCATTGTAACCGACTCTGTGTAACCCTAACCCTATCCGGTGTCTATATAAACCGGAGGGTTGTAGTCCGTAGGCAATCAACTCCATACACAACAATCATACCATAGGCTAGCTTCTAGGGTTTAGCCTCCTTGATCTCGTGGTAGGTCTACTCTTGTACTACCCATATCATCAATATTAATCAAGCAGTAGTAGGGTATTACCTCCATCGAGAGGGCCTGAACCTGGGTAAAAAACTTCGTGTCCCTTGTCTCCTGTTACCATCCGGCCTTGACGCACAGTTCGGGACCCCCTACCCGAGATCCGCCGGTTTTGACACCGACATTGGTGCTTTCATTGAGAGTTCCTCTGTGTCGTCGCCTTTAGGCCCGATGGCTCCTTTGATCATCAACAACGATACGGTCCAAGGTGAGACTTTTCTCCCCGGACAGATCTTCGACTTCGGCGACCTAGCTCTGCGGGCCGATTTGCTCGGCCACCTGGAGCAGATCGAAAGCTACGCCCCTGGCCATCAAGTCAGGTTTGGAAGCTTAAACTACACGGCTGACATCCGCGGAGACTTGATCTTCGACGGGCTCGAGCCACGGCCAAGCACGCCGCACTATCTCGAGGGGCATGATCTAGCTCTGCCCCTGGACAGTGTCCTGGAGGCCGCACACGCATCGGTTCCGACCCCTAACTCGGAGCCTATTGTGCCAATTGAGGATGAGCGGTTGGACGTCACCTCGGGGGCTGCGATCCTGAAAGCGATCGAGCCGAACGTTAGCCCCGCACTCTGCACGACTCGTGACTCCGAGGATCCGGACTCCTCCCCGGACTTCAAACCCCCCGCGCCCCTGCCAATCGAATCCGATTGGGCGCCGATAATGGAGTTCACCGCCGCAGACATCTTTCAGCACTCGTCTTGTGGCGATATCCTGAACTCTCTCAAGACTCTCTCCTTTCAGGAGAGCCTTGGCCGAACTATGGTCAGCGAGGATGGGATACGGACGATGAAGAAATTCAAAGCCCACCCACCACCCACTTGGTAGCCACTGTCGACAATTTAAACGATGTGCTGAACTTCGACTCCGGAGACATCGACAACATGGATGACGATGCAGGAGATACCGACGAACCAACGCCCATAGGGCATTGGACAGCCACCTCATCTCACGATGTGTACATGGTGGATACCCCTAAAGGAAGCGACAACGAGGAAAAAGGGGATGGGACGGGAGATCGACCCCCCGAAAAGCAATCAAAGCATCGGCGTAAATGCCGACCCAAGCCCCGCCTCAACAAAAACCCAGCCATAGAGCAGGACGAGCCGGTAGACGACGAGCAGGCCTTAGAGCAACCGTCCAAACAGGGCAACACGGATAGAGAAACCGAACATCCCTCCTGCGGCGAAAACGGCATTCCGGACGACCTCACGCCGAATAAACCTATGGAGCAGAAGAATCTCCACGAGAGGCTCGTTGCAACTGCACAAAGCCTAAAGAAGCAGAAGCGGAAGCTAAAAACAGCGGAAGACGCACTCTGGATTAGATGGAGCAAAGTAATCAATACCACAGATAAGTACGGCGACAGTCGCCGCACTAAAAGCTATCCGAAAAGAAAGCTACTGCCTGAATTCGACGAAGAGGCCCTAGAGCCCTCGCATTCAAAAAATGAAAAAGCCACACGGTCGGATAGACGACCCCATAAAGCGGCAAGCAGCGTCGCACCTAAATCGGCATGCGACCCACTTAAGGATTCGCATCATGGCCGAGTCAGGTCCATTTATGGGCCAAGAAAGCAAGCTCTCGTAAGCAACACTATGAAGCCATCATCAGAATCCGGCACACCCAAATACAGGGGCGCTGCACACCCCCTATGTTTCACCGATGAGGTCCTGGGCTATGAATTCCCAGAGGGATTCAAACCCGTAAACATAGAGGCATATGATGGAACAATAGACCCTGGAGTCTGGATCGAGGATTATATCCTCCACATACACATGGCTAGAGGAGATGATCTCCACGCCATAAAATATCTACCGCTTAAGCTTAAAGGGCCAGCCCGGCATTGGCTTAAAAGCCTTCCCGAAAACACAATTGGAAGCTGGGAAGATCTCGAGGATGCTTTCCGAGCAAACTTTCAAGGGACCTATGTCCGCCCTCCGGATGCAGACGATCTTAGTCACATAACTCAACAACCCGGAGAATCAGCTCGGCAGTTCTGGAATAGATTCCTCACCAAAAAGAATCAGATAGTCGACTGTCCGGACGCCGAAGCCTTAGCAGCTTTCAGGCATAACGTCCGAGACGAATGGCTCGCCAGACACCTCGGCCAAGAAAAGCCAAGAACAATGGCCGCACTAACAAGCCTCATGACCCGCTTTTGTGCAGGGGAGGACAGCTGGTTGGCAAGGTGCAGCCCCAGCGACCCAAGTACATCCGAAACTAGGGATGGAAACGGAAAACCGCGACGCAACAAGGACAGTCGCCGGACTAAGGACAAAATCCGAAGAGCACGACAGTCAATGCCGGATTCAAAGGCTCACGACAAAATCAGGAAAAATCGCCCCCCAGGATAACAGGGACGATCCATCCAACCTAAATAAAATCCTGGACAGGATATGTCAGATACACAGTACTCCCGGGAAGCCTGCTAACCATACCCACAGAGACTGTTGGGTTTTCAAACAATCCGGCAGACTCAATGCCGAACACAAGGGTCTCGACACACCAAGCGAAGGCGAGGACGAACCCCAAAAGCAGAGCACCAGGAAACAAAAGAACTTCCCACAAGAAGTAAAAACAGTGAACTCACTTCACATAACAAAACGTGCGGCGCCCGTAAAGGTACGCACCACACGGCCCATCCCCAAAAGGTCCTGCCACTGGTTGTCAAAACCGACCATCTTCGATCAGCTAGATTATTCTAGGAATATCAAGAATGTAGGCTGGACTGCCTTGATACTCGATCCAATAATTGGCGGACTCCAGTTTTCAAATATCCTTATGGACAGCGGCAGCGGACTAAACCTGATATATCAGGATACAATCCAGCACATGGGGATAAACCCAGCAATAACCCGCCGCAGCAAAACCTCCTTTCAAGGGGTAACACCTGGTCCGGACACCCATTGTATGGGTTTTCTCCGGCTTGATGTTATATTCGGCTCTGCCGATAACTTCCGCCACGAAAAGCTGACCTTCCATACCGTCCCGTTCTCATGTCGCTATCAAGCACTACTGGGACGCGAAGCTTTCGCCCGCTTTAACGCAATACCGCATTATGCATCTCTCACGCTTAAGATGCCCGGTCCACGAGGCATCATCTCTTTGAAGAGGAAGCACTAAAGTGTGCCTCCCCAAGCGGGGGACTGTGCGGCCGCTTTGACAGCCCCACAGTAAAACGGCCTCACCGGCTAAAAAACTTCGAAATAGGTCATTAAAGACCACGAACGTGGATAGACGAGTTCGGTACAAAATCATCATTAATGCAGGCTTAGTGGCCATATACCCCCGCACTAGGGGCTCCATGCATATACAATAAGAGACAATAAAGCTCAATTTTATATATTTTACTTTACACTTTGTTTATTTTAAACTTTTGTTCGGCACGACCCGTTTTCAACTCAGTTCCTCTCTTTTATAGATGAACGTCGTGCGGCGCCCGTCCAGGATACGGCACAACGGAGACACAGGCGCAGACGTGCAGTAGGGACCCGTCCTAAAGGATTCTTTTTAGATTAAGACCCTGCGTAAACCTTTTTTACTGTCTCTTGTTGCTACACATCCCCTAGTTTTTTCTGATATAACCAAGGAGGAGGCTGGCGTCTTGGCATGTGGCCACGTCAGAAATTTTTGCACGTACCTGGACACTAGGGGCTTTTTTAATAAAGAGTGTTGTTTCGCCCGCACTCATAAAGACCGAACACCTTAGGGAGTTTTCGGCATCGTGAGTTTTGGCATTATATGCATCAGCTCTGAATCATGTCTTTGGTCAAATGTTGGGTTGCCCGGCTCGTGAGTTCGGCTACCTTACGTTCCGCTCTATCGGTTAAGGTAGCACCAGGAGAACTACTGTGATTGTGCCCCCGGTTCGGCCGGGCGAGCACCTCAGTAGAGAAAGCCAAAAACTGACTGTCATGATGTAGCGTGAGACTGGTCAGCCACTCGATGACCTATCGGAATCTATCGGATTCCTCCACTTTAACGAAGGGCCGCTTCCCGGACAGGCACATATGTGCCCCGAATTCGGACGAGCGCAATTGCCACCAAGGAGCTACCTAAAGAGTCTCATTGTCAAACTCCTATGGCTAAGTGAAAGTGTTAAAGCATTATAGTCCGGTTGCCTGGCCCGCTGCGCTATCACCTCCTTTGTAGGACCAAGATGTTGGGTTAAGTGTGAAAATGCGCCTTCTGCGAGCACCCCCGCACTATGTGCGTGGGGGCTGAAGCCAACGACTGCCATCTTTCAGATTCTATATATATATATATATATATATATATATATATATATATATATATATATATATATATATATATATATCTTAAAACGGCCGCACAGGAGGTGTTCCCAATACTTGGAGGCACAAGTATAAAAAAGGCCACTACAGTTTATCAAAATATTACTTTATAATTACATATGCCATCATAACATAGCATCTTTCGGGCACTGCGTCTCTATTACGCGAGCGCCTTCAAGAACTTCCTGAAAATAGTGCTCGGAGGGTACTCGGCTTTTGTCCGAATCTCGGGACGCAACAACAGTGGTCTCCATCTCTGCCCAGTATGTCTTAACACGGGCAAGAGCCATCCTAGCGCCCTCTATGCATGCTGACCTCTTCATTGCATTTATACGTGGCACCGCGTCAAGGAATTGCTGCACCAAGCTGAAATAACTCTTCGGCTCTGATCTCCCCGGCCACAGGTGACCCATGACGTACTTCATGGAGAGTCCAGACAACCTATTCAGTTCGGCCCATTGATCCAAACGATCATCCACTGCCAGTGGACGCTCTGGATTGTGAAACTGCGACCAGAAAAGCTTTTCCACTTCGCGATCTTTCTGATCTCGAAAGTGTTGGGTCGCATCAGCAGCACTCGCTGCCAAGTCCAGATAGGTATCCTTTGAAGGAAATATGCCCTAGAGGCAATAATAAAGTTATTATTTATTTCCTTATATCATGATAAATGTTTATTATTCATGCTAGAATTGTATTAACTGGAAACATAATACATGTGTGAATACATAGACAAACAAAGTGTCACTAGTATGCCTCTACTTGACTAGCTCGTTAATCAAAGATGGTTATGTTTCCTAACCATGAACAAAGAGTTGTTATTTGATTAACGAGGTCACATCATTAGTTGAATGATCTGATTGACATGACCCATTCCATTAGCTTAGCACCCGATCGTTTAGTATGTTGCTATTGCTTTCTTCATGACTTATACATGTTCCTATAACTATGAGATTATGCAACTCCCGTTTACCGGAGGAACACTTTGGGTGCTACCAAACGTCACAACATAACTAGGTGATTATAAAGGAGCATTACAGGTGTCTCCAAAGGTAGATGTTGGGTTGGCGTATTTCGAGATTAGGATTTGTCACTCTGATTGTCGGAGAGGTATCTCTGGGCCCTCTCGGTAATACACATCACATAAGCCTTGCAAGCATTACAACTAATATGTTAGTTGTGAGATGATGTATTACGGAACGAGTAAAGAGACTTCCCGGTAACGAGATTGAACTAGGTATTGGATACCGACGATCGAATCTCGGGCAAGTAACATACCGATGACAAAGGGAACAACGTATGTTGTTATGCGGTCTGACCGATAAAGATCTTCGTAGAATATGTAGGAGCCAATATGGGCATCCAGGTCCCGCTATTGGTTATTGACCGGAGACGTGTCTCGGTCATGTCTACATTGTTCTCGAACCCGTAGGGTCCGCATGCTTAAGGTTACGATGACAGTTATATTATGAGTTTATGCATTTTGATGTAACGAAGGTTGTTCGGAGTCCCGGATGTGATCACGGACATGACGAGGAGTCTCGAAATGGTCGAGACATAAAGATTGATATATTGGAAGCCTATATTTGGATATCGGAAGTGTTCCGGGTGAAATCGGGATTTTACCGGGTTACCGGGAGGTTACCGGAACCCCCGAGAGCCATATGGGCCTTCATGGGCCTTAGTGGAAAGGAGAAAGGGACAGCTCAAGGTGGCTGCGCACCTTCCCCCTCCCCTAGTCCTATTAGGACTAGGAGAAGGTGGTCGGCCCCCCCCTCTCTCTTTCCCGCCTTGGGAATCCTAGTTGGAATAGGATTGGGGGGGGGGGGGGGGAGTCCTACTCCCGGAAGGAGTAGGACTCCTCCTGCGCCCTCCTCCTGGCCGGCGCCCCTCTCCCCCCTTGGCTCCTTTATATACTAAGGCAGAGGCACCCCAGAAACACACAAGTTGATCCACGTGATCTATTCCTTAGCCGTGTGCGGTGCCCCCTGCCACCATATTCCTCGATAATACTGTAGCGGAGTTTAGGCGAAGCCCTGCTGCTGTAGTTCATCAAGATCGTCACCACGCCGTCGTGCTAACGGAACTCTTCCCCGACACTTTGCTGGATCGGAGTCCGGGGATCATCATCGAGCTGAACGTGTGCTCGAACTCGGAGGTGCCGTAGTTTCGGTGCTTGATCGGTTGGATCGTGAAGACGTACGACTACTTCCTCTACGTCGTGTCAGCGCTTCCGCAGTCGGTCTGCGTTGGGTACGTAGACAATACTCTCCCCTCTTGTTGCTATGCATCACATGATCTTGCGTGTGCGTAGGAATTTTTTTGAAATTACTACGAAACCCAACAGTGGTATCAGAGCCTAGGTTATTTATGTTGATGTTATATGCACGAGTAGAACACAAGTGAGTTGTGGACGATACAAGTCATACTGCCTACCAGCATGTCATACTTTGGTTCGATGGCATTGTTGGACGAGACGACCCAGACCAACCTTACGCGTACGCTTACGCGAGACCGGTTCCCTCGACGTGCTTTGCACATAGATGGCTTGCGGGCGACTGCCTCTCCAACTTTAGTTGAACCGAGTGTGGCTACGCCCGGTCCTTGCGAAGGTTAAAACGGAGTCTATTTGACAAACTATCGTTGTGGTTTTGATGCGTAGGTGAGATTGGTTCTTACTTAAGCCCGTAGCAGCCACGTAAAACTTGCAACAACAAAGTAGAGGACGTCTAACTTGTTTTTGCAGGGCATGTTGTGATGTGATATGGTCAAGGCATGATGCTGAATTTTATTGTATGAGATGATCATGTTTTGTAACCGAGTTATCGGCAAGTGGCAGGAGCCATATGGTTGTCGCTTTATTGTATGCAATGCAATCGCGATGTAATGCTTTACTTTATTACTAAACGGTAGTGATAGTCGTGGAAGCATAAGATTGGCGAGACGACAACGATGCTACGATAGAGATCAAGGTGTCGCGCCGGTGACGATGGAGATCATGACAGTGCTTCAGAGATGGAGATGACAAGCACAAGATGATGATGGCCATATCATATCACTTAAATTGATTGCATGTGATGTTTATCCTTTTATGCATCTTATCTTGCTTTGATTGACGGTAGCATTATAAGATGATCTCTCACTAAATTATCAAGAAGTGTTCTCCCTGAGTATGCACCGTTGCCAAAGTTCGTCGTGCCCAGACACCACGTGATGATCGGGTGTGATAAGCTCTACGTCCATCTACAATGGGTGCAAGCTAGTTTTGCACACGCAGAATACTCAGGTTAAACTTGACGAGCCTAGCATATGCAGATATGGCCTCGGAACACGGAGACCGAAAGGTCGAGCGTGAATCATATAGTAGATATGATCAACATAAACGATGTTCACCATTGAAAACTACTCCATCTCACGTGATGATCGGTTATGGTTTAGTTGATTTGGATCACGTAATCACTTAGAAGATTAGAGGGATGTCTATCTAAGTGGGAGTTCTTTAGTAATATGATTAATTGAACTTAAATTTATCATGAACTTAGTCCCTGATAGTATCTTGCTTGTTTATGTTGATTGTAGATAGATGGCTTGTGCTGTTGTTCCGTTGAATTTTAATGCGTTCCTTGAGAAAGCAAAGTTGAAAGATGATGGTAGCAATTACACGGACTGGGTCCGTAACTTGAGGATTATCCTCATTGCTGCTCAGAAGAATTACGTCTTGGAAGCACCGCTAGGTGCCAGGCCTGCTGCTGGAGCAACACCAGATGTTATGAACGTCTGGCAGAGCAAAGCTGATGACTACTCGATAGTTCAGTGTGCCATGCTTTACGGCTTAGAATCGGGACTTCAACGACGTTTTGAACGTCATGGAGCATATGAGATGTTCCAGGAGTTGAAGTTAATATTTCAAGCAAATGCCCGGATTGAGAGATATGAAGTCTCCAATAAGTTCTATAGCTGCAAGATGGAGGAGAACAGTTCTGTCAGTGAGCATATACTCAAAATGTCTGGGTATAATAATCACTTGATTCAATTGGGAGTTAATCTTCCAGATGATTGCGTCATTGACAGAATTCTCCAATCACTGCCACCAAGCTACAAGAGCTTCGTGATGAACTATAATATGCAAGGGATGAACAAAACTATTCCCGAGCTCTTCGCAATGCTGAAAGCTGCGGAGGTAGAAATAAGAAGGAGCATCAAGTGTTGATGGTTAACAAGACCACTAGTTTCAAGAAAAAGGGCAAAGGGAAGAAGAAGGGGAACTTCAAGAAGAACGGCAAACAAGTTGCTGCTCAGGAGAAGAAACCTAAGTCTGGACCTAAGCCTGAAACTGAGTGCTTCTACTGCAAGCAGACTGGTCACTTGAAGCGGAACTACCCCAAGTATTTGGCGGATAAGAAGGATGGCAAGGTGAACAAAGGTATATGTGATATACATGTTATTGATGTGTACCTTACTAGAGCTCGCAGTAGCACCTGGGTATTTGATACTGGTTCTGTTGCAAATATTTGCAACTCGAAACAGGGACTACGGAATAAGCGGGCACTGGCAAAGGACGAGGTGACGATGCGCGTGGGAAACGGTTCCAAAGTCGATGTGATCGCGGTCGGCACGTTACCTCTACATCTACTTTCGGGATTAATATTAGACCTAAATAATTGTTATTTGGTGCCAGCGTTGAGCATGAACATTATATCTGGATCTTGTTTAATGCGAGACGGTTATTCATTTAAATCAGAGAATAATGGTTGTTCTATTTATATGAGTAATATCTTTTATGGTCATGCACCCTTGAAGAGTGGTCTATTCTTATTGAATCTCAAAAGTAGTAATACACATATTCATAATGTTGAAGCCAAAAGATGCAGAGTTGATAATGAAAGTGCAACTTATTTGTGGCACTATCGTTTAGGTCATATCGGTGTAAAGCGCATGAAGAAACTCCATACTGATGGAGTTTTGGAACCACTTGATTATGAATCACTTGGTACTTGTGAACCGTGCCTCATGGGCAAGATGACTAAAACACCGTTCTCCGGTACTATGGAGAGAGCAACAGATTTGTTGGAAATCATACATACCGATGTATGTGGTCCGATGAATAGTGAGGCTCGTGGCGGATATCGTTAATTTCTCACCTTCATAGATGATTTAAGAAGATATGGGTATATCTACTTAATGAAACATAAGTCTGAAACATTTGAAAAGTTCAAAGAATTTCAGAGTGAAGTTGAAAATCATCGTAACAAGAAAATAAAGTTTCTACGATCTGATCGTGGAGGAGAATATTTGAGTTACGAGTTTGGTGTACATTTGAAAAACTGTGGAATAGTTTCGCAACTCACGCCACCTGGAACACCAAAGCGTAATGGTGTGTCCGAACATTGTAATCGTACTTTACTAGATATGGTGCGATCTATGATGTCTCTTACTGATTTACCGCTATCGTTTTGGGGTTTGCTCTAGAGACGGCTGCATTCACGTTAAATAGGGCACCATCAAAATCCGTTGAGACGACGCCTTATGAACTGTGGTTTGGCAAGAAACCAAAGTTGTCGTTTCTTAAAGTTTGGGGCTGCGATGCTTATGTGAAAAAGCTTCAACCTGATAAGCTCGAACCCAAATCGGAGAAATGTGTCTTCATAGGATACCCAAAGGAAACTGTTGGGTACACCTTCTATCACAAATCCGAAGGCAAGACATTCATTGCTAAGAATGGATCCTTTCTAGAGAAGGAGTTTCTCTCGAAAGAAGTGAGTGGGAGGAAAGTAGAAGTTGACGAGGTAACTGTACCTGCTCCCTTACTGGAAAGTAGTTCATCACAGAAAACTGTTTCAGTGACACCTACACCAGTTAGTGAAGAAGCCAATGATAATGATCATGAAACTTCAGATCAAGATACTACTAAACCTCGTAGATCAACCAGAGTAAGGTCCGCACCAGAGTGGTACGGTAATCCTGTTCTGGAAGTCATGCTACTAGATCATGATGAACCTACGAACTATGAAGAAGCGATGGTGAGCCCAGATTCCGCAAAGTGGCTTGAAGCCATGAAATCTGAGATGGGATCCATGTATGAGAACAAAGTATGGACTTTGGTTGACTTGCCCGATGATCGGCAAGTAATTGAGAATAAATGGATCTTTAAGAAGAAGACTGACGCTGATGGTAATGTTACTGTCTATAAAGCTCGACTTGTCGCAAAAGGTTTTCGGCAAGTTCAAGGGATTGACTACGATGAGACCTTCTCACCCGTAGCGATGCTTAAGTCCGTCCGAATCATGTTAGCGATTGCCGCATTTTATGATTATGAAATTTGGCAGATGGATGTCAAAACTGCATTCCTGAATGGATTTCTAGAAGAAGAGTTGTATATGATGCAACCAGAAGGTTTTGTCGATCCAAAGGGAGCTAACAAAGTGTGCAAGCTCCAGTGATCGATTTATGGACTGGTGCAAGCCTCTCGGAGTTCGAATAAACGTTTTGATAGTGTGATCAAAGCATTTGGTTTTACACAGACTTTCGGAGAAGCCTGTATTTACAAGAAAGTGAGTGGGAGCTCTATAGCATTTCTGATATTATATGTGGATGACATATTGCTGATTGGAAATGATATAGAATTTCTAGATAGCATAAAGGGATACTTGAATAAGAGTTTTTCAATGAAGGACCTCGGTGAAGCTGCTTACATATTAGGCATTAAGATCTATAGAGATAGATCAAGACGCTTAATTGGACTTTCACAAAGCACATACCTTGACAAAATTTTGAAGAAGTTCAAAATGGATCAAGCAAAGAAAGGGTTCTTACCTGTGTTACAAGGTGTGAAGTTGAGTAAGACTCAATGCCCAACCACTGCAGAAGATAGAGAGAATATGAAAGATGTTCCCTATGCATCAGCCATAGGATCTATCATGTATGCAATGCTATGTACCAGACCTGATGTGTGCCTTGCTATAAGTTTAGCAGGGAGGTACCAAAGTAATCCAGGAGTGGATCACTGGACAGCGGTCAAGAACATCCTGAAATACCTGAAAAGGACTAAGGATATGCTTCTCGTATATGGAGGTGACAAAGAGCTCACTGTAAAAGGTTACGTTGATGCAAGCTTTGACACTGATCCGGACGATTCTAAATCGCAAACCGGATACGTGTTTACATTAAACGGTGGAGCTGTCAGTTGGTGCAGTTCTAAACAAAGCATCGTAGCGGGATCTACATGTGAAGCGGAGTACATAGCTGCTTCGGAAGCAGCGAACAAAGGAGTCTGGATGAAGGAGTTCATATCCGATCTAGGTGTCATACCTAATGCATAGGGTCCAATGAAAATCTTTTGTGACAATACTGGTGCAATTGCCTTGGCAAAGGAATCCAGATTTCACAAAAGGACCAAGCACATCAAAAGACGCTTCAATTCCATCCGGGATCTAGTCTAGGTGGGAGACATAGAGATTTGCAAGATACATACGGATTTGAATGTTGCAGACCCGTTGACTAAGCCTCTTCCACGAGCAAAACATAATCAGCACCAAAGCTCCATGGGTGTTAGAATCATTATAGTGTAATCTAGATTATTGACTCTAGTGCAAGTGGGAGACTGAAGGAAATATGCCCTAGAGGCAATAATAAAGTTATTATTTATTTCCTTATATCATGATAAATGTTTATTATTCATGCTAGAATTGTATTAACTGGAAACATAATACATGTGTGAATACATAGACAAACAAAGTGTCACTAGTATGCCTCTACTTGACTAGCTCGTTAATCAAAGATGGTTATGTTTCCTAACCATGAACAAAGAGTTGTTATTTGATTAACGAGGTCACATCATTAGTTGAATGATCTGATTGACATGACCCATTCCATTAGCTTAGCACCCGATCGTTTAGTATGTTGCTATTGCTTTCTTCATGACTTATACATGTTCCTATAACTATGAGATTATGCAACTCCCGTTTACCGAAGGAACACTTTGGGTGCTACCAAACGTCACAACGTAACTGGGTGATTATAAAGGAGCATTACAGGTGTCTCCAAAGGTAGATGTTGGGTTGGCGTATTTCAAGATTAGGATTTGTCACTCCGATTGTCGGAGAGGTATCTCTGGGCCCTCTCAGTAATACACATCACATAAGCCTTGCAAGCATTACAACTAATATGTTAGTTGTGAGATGATGTATTACGGAACGAGTAAAGAGACTTCCCGGTAACGAGATTGAACTAGGTATTGGATATCGACGATCGAATCTCGGGCAAGTAACATACCGATGACAAAGGGAACAACGTATGTTGTTATGCGGTCTGACCGATAAAGATCTTCGTAGAATATGTAGGAGCCAATATGGGCATCCAGGTCCCGCTATTGGTTATTGACCGGAGACGTGTCTCGGTCATGTCTACATTGTTCTCGAACCCGTAGGGTCCGCACGCTTAAGGTTACGATGACAGTTATATTATGAGTTTATGCATTTTGATGTACCAAAGGTTGTTCGGAGTCCCGGATGTGATCACGAACATGACGAGGAGTCTCGAAATGGTCGAGACGTAAAGATTGATATATTGGAAGCCTATATTTGGATATCAGAAGTGTTCCGGGTGAAATCGGGATTTTACCGGGTTACCGGGAGGTTACCGGAACCCCCCGGGAGCCATATGGGCCTTCATGGGCCTTAGTGGAAAGGAGAAAGGGGCAGCCCAAGGTGGCTGCGCACCTTCCCCCTCTCCTAGTCCTATTAGGACTAGGAGAAGGTGGCCGGCCCCCCTCTCTCTCTTTCCCCCCTTGGGAATCCTAGTTGGAATAGGATTGGGGGGAGTCCTACTCCCGGAAGGAGTAGGACTCCTCCTGCGCCCTCCTCCTGGCCGGCGCCCCTCTCCCCCCTTGGCTCCTTTATATACTGAGGCAGAGGCACCCCAGAAACACACAAGTTGATCCACGTGATCTATTCCTTAGCCGTGTGCGGTGCCCCCTGCCACCATATTCCTCGATAATACTGTAGCGGAGTTTAGGCGAAGCCCTGCTGCTGTAGTTCATCAAGATCGTCACCACACCGTCGTGCTGACGGAACTCTTCCCCGACACTTTGCTGGATCGGAGTACGGGGATCGTCATCGAGCTGAACGTGTGCTCGAACTCGGAGGTGCCGTAGTTTCGGTGCTTGATCGGTTGGATCATGAAGACATACGACTACTTCCTCTACGTCGTGTCAGCGCTTCCGCAGTCGGTCTGCGTTGGGTACGTAGACAATACTCTCCCCTCTCATTGCTATGCATCACATGATCTTGCGTGTGCGTAGGAAATTTTTTGAAATTACTACGAAACCCAACATCCTCCACACTCCACATCCGGTCCAAGGAGCAAACTTCGGATCACAAAATTTCCTTCGCAGCATAAAGGGCTTTCTAGCCGCAATCTGTTCGGCCTGACACAGCTCCTCCTTCACATCTCTCATCGCAGAGCGAGCGTCCTTGGCATCGGCAACGACCTTCTCTAAGTCCGTCTGTCTCGCTCGGTCTTCTTTAACTTCTCGGCCATCTCGGCCATCTCTTCTTTGCTTCGGCAGTGAGCAGCCTATTCGGCTCTCAGCTCTTCAAGGGCCTTCTCGGCAGCCGCATCGCTTTTTCTGGCTTGCTCCTTAGCTCGGGCAAGTTCTGCCCTAAGATTCTCCATGGCGGCCGTACCATCTGCGTCAAGCACACACATATTAAGACACTGGCATGAAGCTCCTCTTACCTGATGCCGCCCGAAGAATTACATACCTTGAGCCTCATCAAGCCGCTTGTTGACAAGCGTGATGTCGGCATCTGCCACGTCCAGTTGCCGCTTTAGTTCGGCCACATCATCAGTTCGGCTAGATTCCGGACACCTCGCCACCTACATTCAAAGGAGACATCTTAGATCTGGGATTATGATCCTCTGCGTGCCGTCATTTCTTGACAACGTGCAGAGTCTCAGGGGATACTATCTACACAGGGCGCATCTTACTTATGCGCAACTGACAAAAGTGTACACTATCTAACGTACCTCAAAACCCGTCAGTAAACATTTGACGGCCTCATGCAATCCGCTTTCTGCGGATGAAATCCTTTCAATCACCGTGCCCATCAATGCACGATGCTCCTCTGAGATAGAAGCTCGCCCCAGCAGAATCTTTAGCTCCTCCGGCCGAGCACCAGATGGTGCCGGACTTGTCCTATGGCCTCTTTCGAAGGCCGGACGCGGAGAGCCTTGGGGGCCACATAGCTATCTTCCGCCCCTGCCGGATTCAGAGAAACCCTCCGCGATGACACCTCAGGGTCGCCCGCCTTGCTAGGCGGTACGGCAGGGGGAGGTGTCCCGCTCTCCATCATCTCCGGAAGAAGATCCCCCGAAGACGAGCTCTCCTGAGAAGGGCTGAGGTCCGAGCTACAAGGTAAAATTTCGGTTAATCTTCTCAGATATAAATCAAGGATTTCTTTCATCCCTCAAAAGGAAAACCTCTCTCTACTTACGTCTCGCTGGAGGGCTGATCCCTTTGAGGGCGTAGTTCGGACGAGGAACTCCCCGGCGTCGGACCCTCTGACGAGGATTTTCTCCCCCGCTTCGGGGCCATGGTCTCCGGGTCGTCAGAGGCGGCCCCTCTTCTTCCCCTTGGGAGAGGAATTGTCGGTTCCTCCCTTCGGAGCAGCCTCCTTCGAGGAGGCCATAGTTCCCTTGTCCTTCCCCTTACTTCCCTCCAAAGGCATTATCTTCAACATCCTGACAAGCACGGGATCCGGCCTAGTTTCGAGAAGGGGAGTCGGACACCTGATCAGCTTTGCCTTCGCTATCCACTCCTGTTTAAAAGGACAGCTCTTTTAGGGGCAAGTTTATGACGATTATATGGATAGTAGGTCCGGGCACAAGGTTACTTACTTCGGTATCCGGGCGATTGCAGCTTAGGCCTGCATCCTCGGTCAAATCCGGACACATCATTTGTGATCCGAAGAACAGTTTATACATCTCCATGGGCGTTGCGCCCATAAAATGATGGAGAGCTCATGGTCCCTCCGAATTAAACTCCCACAGACGAAGGGAGCGACGTTTGCCGGGAAGTGTTCGGCGAATCAGCATGACCTGCGTCACCTTGACCAGGTTGAGGTCTCTTCCTAAGAGATCCCTGATGCGGCCCTGCAACAAGGGCACATCTTTGGATAACCCCCAATCTAATCCTTTGTTGACCCATGACGCTAGCCATGATGGAGGACCCGAGCGAAAGGCAGGAGGCGCCGCCCACTTGGCGCTCCTGGGAGCGGTGATATAGCACCATTCTCGTTGCCACAAGTCGATCTCCTCTTGAAAGGAGCCCTCGGGCCATGGAGCATCAGCATTCTTACTTATGACAGCGCCTCCGCACTCTGCGTGCCGTCCCTCGATCATCTTCGGCTCCACTCCAAAAGTCTTGAGCTATAATCCGAAGTGAGGAGCAACACGGAGGAACGCTTCGCACACAATGATGAATGAGGAAATGTGGAGGATGGACTCCGGAGCTAAGTCATGAAATTCCAGCCCATAATAAAACAGCAACCCCCTCACGAAGGGATCCATCGGGAAGCCTAACCCCCGAAGGAAGTGAGACATGAATACTACGCTCTCACCGGGCTGGGGACTGGGAATAGCCTGCCTTTGAGCAGGCAACCTATGCGAAATTTCGGCGGTCAAGAACTTAGCCTCTCTCAACTTTAGCACGTCCTCCTCCGTGATGGAGGAGGGCATCCATCGGCCTTGAAGGTCGGAACCGGACATTGTCGAAGGTCTGAGGCGCCCGAAATCTGAAGCCTAGGGTGTTGGAACTCGAGGCGACGGGCGAACTTGTTTTGGGATTGGAGAAAAGGAGTAAGGCCCTAGTCCCTTTATAAGAGGTTGAATACCAGGAGCCCTCCCCGTAACCGTTTGGGGCTCGCCTTTAATCGAGAAAACATGCTAACGGGCATGATTGGGTTACCCACGTCCGTATTGATGAGAATCCCGTAAAAGGGGGGCACACGATCTCTGCTTTGACAAGACGTGCCAAGGAAACTGCCTCGCAAAACACGCTGAGGTGGAAAAGTGAAAACGATTCGAGTAAAGGACTTGGCTGTAGTGTGATGACACACTGCAGAATACATCAGCGGATTTTATTTGTGTTAATATTATTCTCTCTATGGCAATATGTGGAAACTTATTTTGCAGAGCCGGACACTACTCTTGGTGTTTACAATCTTCTACGAAGGACTTGGAGGAGGAACCCGCCTTGCAATGCCGAAGACAATTTGCGCTCTGGACTCGTCGTCATTGAAGCCTGGTTCAGGGGCTACTGAGGGAGTCCTGGATTAGGGGGTGTTCGGGTAGCCGGACTATACCTTCAGCCGGACTCCTGGACTATGAAGATACAAGATTGAAGACTTCGTCCCGTGTCCGGATGGGACTTTCCTTAGCGTGGAAGGCAAGCTTGGCGATGCGGATATTCAAGATCTCCTACCATTGTAACCGACTCTGTGTAACCCTAACCCTATCCGGTGTCTATATAAACTGGAGGGTTGTAGTCCGTAGGCAATCAACTCCATACACAACAATCATACCATAGTCTAGCTTCTAGGGTTTAGCCTCCTTGATCTCGTGGTAGATCTACTCTTGTACTACCCATATCATCAATATTAATCAAGCAGGAGTAGGGTATTACCTCCATCGAGAGGGCCCGAACCTGGGTAAAAAACTTCGTGTCCCTTGTCTCCTGTTACCATCCGGCCTTGACGCACAGTTCGGGACCCCTACCCGAGATCCGCCGGTTTTGACACCGATAGCGTCCATCTTCGCCCACCACGCCTTGATGCGGGCGAAGGCCATGCGCGCACCCTTGATGCAGACCGACCACCTGACGACGTCCAGCCGAGGGAAGGCACTCACCAGCCACTTGACAAGCCCGAAGTAGCTGTCGGGCATAGCTTTGGCAGGCCACAACCGGATTATTAAATCCTTCATGGCCAGTTCGGCCACCCTATGTAGCTCGACTAGCTGTTTTAGCTGATCGCTAAAGGGCACTGGATGTTCTGGCGCAAGATATTGCGACCAGAACAGCTTCTTCGTTGAGCTCCCTTCTTCGGCTCGGAAGAACTCCGCAGCATCCGACACACTGCGCGGCAGATCTACAAACGCCCCTCGAGAACTCCGAATCCGGGTTAGTAAGAGATACTTCTTCTTCACATACTTGCTTTGCATACTAAACGCCTTACCCACCGCGATTTTCCTGGCCTCCTGGATCTCCTGGAGGGCACCCTGGGCCTCAACCCGGGCCTCTTTCGCGCTTTGGCGAGCCTTAGAGAGTTCGGTCTCTTGAGCCGAAACATCACGCTCCAAGGATTCACATTTCTTCACTGCATCCTGGAGCTCTTGCTGGACCTCATCAAGCATGGCCTCGTGCTTCTCACGGGTGCCTTTTTACTTGGCAGCTCTCTCCTCGGCCTCGGCCAAGGCCTGTTTAAGGACCTCGACCTCAGTCGCCGCCCCTACACATCTCATGGCACTATGGTCAATACACATCATTTATTCTTTCCGAATATACAATAAGTCATTACATACCTTGCTTGTCTTCTAGCTGCTTCCTCGCTTGGCCGAGCTCCTCTTCGGCCCACTCCAGCCTCTGCTTTAGTCCGGAGACTTCGGCAGTGTGTGAAGTCGCGGCCAGCAAGGACGCCTGCTTATTCATATAAGATAGATTTAGTTAGTTTCCTGCGAACATAAATTGATCCTCTGTCCGACTCCTCTTTCTGAACACCAGACAATGTCTTAGGGCTACTGTCTATATTAGGACTTTTTCTTTTGCGTTGCTTACCTTAAAGCCTGTCAGCAGGCTGCCGCAAGCTTCGATCAGTCTGCTTTTGACGGACTGAACCCTCTCAATCACCATACCCATAAGGATACAGTGTTCATCCACAATGGAAGCGCCTCGTAGCGCTTCCAGCAGATTATCCGGTGCCTCTGGTTGGACAGAGGTCACCGGCGGAATAGGCACACCCCCTTCTTTCTAAGGAGGTTGCTCGCCGGATTCCGGAGCCGTATAGGTCTCCGGACTTGTATTCGGCTGGGGGCAGAATTGAGAAAGGCCCCCATCCCCACTTGCCATGGGGGTCTGCTCCCCCATGTGTCTGGCAGCCGATGTTCCACCCTCAGGCATCACCTTGGCGGCCTCCTGAACCTCTCCCTGGCCTGGGAAGGTCCTTTGGGACAACACCTTGTCGTCGCCCTTGGACGTGGGAGAGTGAGCGGCCGTCGATGACTCACTGGCCATCGCCTTCAAATCCAACGAACCTCTTGATGAGGATCGTTGGGAGCCGTCGTGGGCCGGACTGCAATGACATCATTTAAATATAGTAATATCATGAAGCAAGAGAGGCCGGATGTAGGGACGTATGTGGGTTTTTAGTACTTACGACGCGGCCAGGGCTTGTTTCGGGGGCGTCGCTCCGGGCTGCTGTCGACGTCCCATGCGGTGTTATCCGCAAGGGGACCCTTCCCTCTCTTGGGCACCTCCGCCTCCAGATTTGTGGAGGCCGCCCTCTTCTTCCTCCCCCCATCAGGGGAGAGGTGCTTTCTTCCTCCTCCTCATCATCGTCTTTGGTGGCGGAGGAGTGAGTCTTGTCTTCAGACGACACGTCAGAAGCTCCCTTGTGGAGGGGGCCACTCCGGACCCCCTTGACCTTCTTCTTGGCCTTCTTCTCTGGTGCCTTATAGGGCATGGGTACCAGCATCTTTGCCAGGAGCGGGATGACTGGTTCCTCGGGCAGCGGAGCCGAACATTTAATTCGCTCCGCTCTCTCGGTCCATACCTGAAATAATAAAGTTTAGATATCCTCCTTGAAACAAGCAAGTAGAGGATGCGTCTGGAGACGTGAATTACCATAAGGGGCAGCTTCGGCTTTGGCATGGGAGAATCCAGCGAACCAGCATCACCTGGATTACGTCGACGAGCTTGATGTTTTTATCCACCATGCTTTGAGTGCGCGTTTGCAGCGCTACCAGCTCATCCGATGAAGACCAATTTGGGCCCTTCTCCATCTAGGAGGTGATCCGCACTGGAGCTCCGGACTTGAATTCGGAAGCCGCGACCCAAGTGGCGTCGCGGGGCTCTGTGATATAGAACCACAGTTTCTGCCACTCCTTGACGGTCTCCACAAATGTACCCTTGGGCCATGTGACATTGGGCAGTTTGCTCACCATGGCGCCTCCGCACTCCGCGTGCTGGCCATCCACCACCTTCGGCTTCACGTTGAAAATCTTGAGCCATAGTCTGATGTGGGGTTGGATGCGGCAGAAGGCCTCGCACACGACAATGAATGCCGAGATGTTGAGGAAAGAGTTTAGGGCTTGGTCATGGAAATCTAGCCCGTAATAGAACATAAGCCCGCGAACGAAGGGGTGGAGAGGAAACCCTAACCCGTGGATGAAATGAGGGATGAACACAACCCTCTCGTTGGGCTTCGGGGTGGGGACGATTTGTCCCTTGGCTGGAAGCCGGTGGGCGATTTCTTTCGCCAGATACCCGGCCTCCCGAAGCTTGGTGATGTCCTTCTCCCTAACGGAGGAGGCCATCCACTTGCCTTGCCCTCCAGATCCGGACATGGCTGAGTGCTTCCTTGAGGCGGAAAGAATGAGGACTTGGGCGCTGGAGCTCGAGAATGGAAGGGCAGAGAAAGAGAGAAGGTGTGGGTGAAGAAAGGGAATCCTTATCTCCTTATAAAGGCGGTGAATATCAAGCGCCTCCCCACTCGCCTTAAAACTCGCCTGTTCCCAAGGGCTGTGTAAATGGCACAGTTATATTACCCACGCCCGTATTGATGAGAATCCCGCAATAAGGGGACACGATCTCTGCTTCTACAAGACATGCCTATTAAAACCGCATCTCGAAACGTGGAATGACAGACGAAAAATGGTTCGAAATGATGACCGAACAGACGTGATGTCATATTACAAAAAGTTGTCAGCGGATTGGGCTCGTGCAATATTATATTTTCTATGGTTGTGTGTGGTACTTGTGTTGCAGATCCGGGCATGTTTATTGCGTCCAAAGACTATCTTGGAGTATTCAGAGAGAGGAACCCGCCTTGCAATGTCGAAGACAATCTGCGCGCCGGACACCTCGTCATTGAAGCCTAGTTCAGGGGCTACTGAGGGAGTCCTGGACTAAGGGGTCCTCGGGCGTCTGACCTATTAGACATGGGCCGGACTGATGGGCTGTGAAGATACGAAGACCAAAGACTCTACCCCTGTCTGGATGGGACTCTTCTTAACGTGGAAGGCAAGCTTGGCGTCCAAATATGAAGTCTCCTTTCTCTATAACCGACCTTATGTAACCCGATCCCTTCGGTGTCTATATAAATCGGAGGGCTAGGTCCATAGACATATATATCCTCATAATCATAGTCAGACAAGCTAGACTTTTAGGGTTTAGCCATTACGATCTCGTGGTAGATCAACTCTTGTAATACTCATATTCATCAAGATCAATCAAGCAGGAAGTAGGGCATTACCTCCATAGAGAGGGCCCGAACCTGGGTAAACATTGTGTCCCCTGTCTCATGTTACCATCGACCTTAGACGCACAGTTCGGGACCCCCTACCCGAGATCCACCGGTTTTGACACCGACAAGCACATCTACAGTAGCACCAAGAGTAACTAGTTATTGAAAATATAAACCACTAAAACAAAAATTAATTGGATAAACGGTGGAGTCACATACCAAGCAACAATCCCCCGAAATAGTTTCAGAAACGAAGCTTTGAGCAAAGAGATCGAAATCCGTGGGTTTGGGAGCAAGAACACAAGAGAGAGAGAGAGAGAGAGAGAGAGCAATGGAGATTTTTTCTGGAGGTAGGTGATGATGTGGTATGAAGAGATAAGTGAGGGGGCCCACATGGGGACCACAACCCACCAGGGCGCGTCTGGGGATCCTGGCGCACCCAGGTGGGTTGTGCCCACCTGGTGCACCTCCCTTTGATGATATTTGCATGAAAAATTCTTAAATATTCAGAAAAAACCGTATTAAATTTTCAGGACATCCTGAGAACTTTTATTTTTGGGTCCTTTTTTATTGCACAGGAAATTCAAAAATCAGACAAACACATGGCATTTTATTTTATTTAGCTAATAAAAACAAAGAATAAAAAGTAGGGACAGAATGTAGTGCTTACTAAATTCATCAATTTCATACCGCTAAAAAATGATCCATTAATAAGGTTGATCAGGTCTTATTAACAACCACTTTCGGTTAGCATGAAACCGAAGAACTTTCATAAATCACTAAGTTACCTCAATGGGGATATGCATTTCCCCAACAATAAGCATTTCATATTTCTTTTTGATCGTGGGTAGAGGTATTTGAAAACTTCTAATAGTGATTGTCGGAGATTTTTCAATAACATTAATACCATTCACTTGGAATTGTTTATTCAGAAAATGCACTGTATGCTCATTACCATTGATATGAAAAGTGACCTTGCTTTTATTGCAATCAATAACAGCCCCTACAGTATTCAAGAAGGGCCTGCCAAGGATAATTGACATGTTGTCGTCCTCGGGCATCTCAAGTATAACAAAGTCAGTCAAAATGGTAACATTAGCAACAACAACAATGGGCACATCCTCACAGATACCGATAGGTATGGCAGTTGATTTATCAGCCATTTGCAAAGATATTCCAGTAGGTGTGAGCTTATTCAAATCAAGTCTTTTATATAAAGAGAAAGGCATAACACTAACACCAGCTCCTAAATCACACAAAGCAGTTTTCACATAATTCTTTTTGATAGAGCAAGGTATAGTTGGTATTCCCGGATCTCCAAGTTTTTTAGGTACTCCATCTTTAAAAGTATAATTAGCAAGCATAGTGGAGATTTTAGCTTCCGGCATTTTCCTCTTATTTGTGATGATGTCTTTCATATACTTTGCACAAGGAGGCATTTTCAAGATATCAGTCAAGCGAGTACGCAAAAAGACTGGCCTCAGCATTTCAGCAAAGCGTTCAAATTCTTCATCATCATTCTTTTTAGTTGACTTAGGTGGAAAAGACATAGGTTTTTGAACCCACGGTTCTCTTTATTTACCGTGTTTTCTAGCAATGAAGTCTATTTTATCACACCTTTTATTCTTAGGTTGTGGGCTATCAAGATCACAGGTGGTTCTATCTCAACATCATTGTCTGGCTCTTTATTATTTGGTTGAGTCTTTATGAACATCAGCATTATCTTTTTCATTATCACTAGGTGAATGTTCATTACCAGACTGAGTTTCAGCATTAGAGATAGAAACTTCATTATCATTGTCAGGAGATTTTTCTATTTCAGGTTCACTAGGAGCATGCAAAGTCCTATCATTTTTCTTTTTCTTTTTCTTTCTAAAAGGACTAGGTGCACTAGTGTTAGCTCTTTGTGAATCTTGTTCAATTCTTTTTGGGTGCCCCTCAGGATAAAGTGGTTCCTGAGTCATTTTACCTCCTCTAGTTGCAACTTTAACAGCAAAGTGATGCATATTATTATTCATTTCATCAAGCAATTCTCTTTGAGATTTAGCAACTTGTTCTAACTAAGTTTGAACCATAGAAGCATGCTTTCCAACACCTCTAACATCATTTGATAGTCTAAATAAAAAGTCACTCAAGCGAGCAATCATATCAGAATTGTATTTCAATTGTTTCATAACATTTGCATTGAAGTGATCTTGCTTTCTAATATAGTTTTCAAACTCATAAAGGCATTGACTAGGATGCATATTGTGAGGATTGTCATTATCATTGAACTTCATAAGAGAATTTACCTCTATCACCTTAGGCAGCGGTGGTGTATTAAGCCCATGTATTTCTTCAATAGGAGGTAAAAATTTAACATCGTCAGCTTTAATACATTTTTCCTTCATAGATTTCTTTGCCTCTTGCATATCTTCAGGAATGAGATATAATATACCCCTCTTCTTCGAAGTGGGTTTAGGCGGTGGTTCAGGAATAGTCTAATCATCATAATTTTTCAATATGTTATTCAATAATTCCTCAGCTTGTCCAACAGTTCATTCCCTGAAAACACAACCATCACAACTATCTAGGAAGTCCCCAGAAGCATTGGTTAGTCCATTATAGAAGATATCAAGTATTTCATTTTTCGTAAGAGGATGATCAGGCAAAGCATTAAGTAATTGGCAAAGCCTGCCCCAAGCTTGTGGGAGACTCTCTTCTTTAATTTGCTCAAAGTTAAATATTTTCTGTAAGGCAGCTTGTTTCTTATGAGCAGAAAAATATTTTTCAGAGAAGTAATAAATCATATCCTGGGGACTACACACACAACCAGGAGCAAGAGTATTGTACCAAGCTTTAGCATCACTCTTTAATGAGAAAGGAAATAATTTGAGAATAAAGTAATAACGAATTTTCTCATCATGAGTAAAAAGGGTGGCTATGTCATTCAACTTAGTAAGATGTGCCACAATTGTTTTAGTTTCATAACCATGGAAAGGATCAGATTCAACCGAAGTAATTAACTTTGGTTTGACAGAGAATTCATAATCCTTATCATCAATAAAGATAAGTGAAGTAGCAAACTCAGGATCGCATTTCATTCTAGCATTCAGAGATTTTTCTTTATACTTGCATAATAATTTCTCTAGATCATCTCTATCATTGCAAGCAAGATTATCTCCGATATGTCCATTTTGCATCATGCTTTTATATTGATATTTATTGCATTATGGGCTATTATTACCCATTATGTCACAATACTTATGCCTATTCTCTCTTATTTTACAATGTTTACATAAAGAGGGAGAATGCCGACAGCTGGGATTCTGGGCTGGAAAAGGAGCAAATATTAGAGACCTATTCTGCACAGCTCCAAAAGTCCTGAAACTTCACGGAAGTTATTTTCAAAATATATAAAAAATACTGAGCGCAAGAAGTACTAGAGGGGGGCCACTCACCAGCCACGAGGGTGGGGGGCACACCCTACCCCCCTAGGCGCCCCCTGCCTCGTGGGCCCCCTCATAGCCCTCCGATGCCCATCTTCTGCTATATGGAGTCTTTCATTGAGGAAAAAATCATAAGCAAGCTTTGGGGATGAGACTCCGCCGCCATGAGGCGGAACCTTGGCGGAACCAATCTAGGGCTCTGGCGGAGCTGTTCTGCCGGGGAAACTTCCCTCCGGGAGGGGGAAATCATCGCCATCATCATCACCAGCACTCCTCTCATCGGGAGGGGGCCAATCATCATCAACATCTTCACCAGCACCATCTCCTCTCAAACCCTAGTTCATCTCTTGTATCCAATTCTTGTCTCTAAGTCTGGGATTGGTACCTGTAGGCTAGTAGTGTTGATTACTCCTTGTAGTTGACGCTAGTTGGTTTATTTGGTGGAAGATCATATGTTCAGATCCTATATGCATATTAATACCCCTATGATTATGAACATGAATATGCTTTGTGAGTAGTTACGTTTGTTCCTGAGGACATGGGAGAAGTCTTGCTATTAGTAGTCATGTGAATTTGGTATTCGTTCGATATTTTGATGAGATGTATGTTGTCTCTCCTCTAGTGGTGTTATGTGAACGTAGACTGCAGGACACTTCACCATTATTTGGGCCTAGAGGAAGGCATTGGGAAGTAATAAGTAGATGATGGGTTGCTAGAGTGACAGAAGCTTAAACCCTAGTTTATGCGTTGCTTCATAAGCGGCTGATTTGGATCCATATGTTTCATGCTATGGTTAGGTTTACCTTAATACTTTTGTTGTAGTTGCGGATGCTTGCAATAGAGGTTAATCATAAGTGGGATGCTTGTCCAAGTAAGGACAGTACCCAAGCACCGGCCCACCCACATACCAAATTATCAAAGTACCGAACGCGAATCATATGAACGTGAAGAAAACTAGCTTGACGGTAATTCCATGTGTCCTCGGGAGCGCTTTTCTCTATATAAGAGTTTGTCCAGGCTTGTCCTTTGCTACAAAAAGGATTGGTCCACCTTGCTGCACTTTGTTTACTTTTGTTACTTGTTGCTCGTTACAAATTATCTTATCACAAAACTATCTGTTACCTATAATTTCAGTGCTTGCAGAGAATACCTTGCTGAAAACCGCTTATCATTTCCTTCTGCTCCTCGTTGGGTTCAACACTCTTACTTATAGAAAGGACTACGATAGATCCCCTATACTTGTGGTTCATCAAGACTCTTTTCTGGCGCCGTTTTCAAGGAGTGAAGCGCCTTTGGTAGGTGGAATTTGGTAAGGAAAAATTTATATAGTGTGCTGAAATTTACTAACACTTGTTACTATGGAAAGTAATCCTCTGAGGGGCTTGTTCGGGGTATCTTCACCCCGACCAGTAGAGCAAAGAGTTGCTCCTCAACCTACTGAACCTACTGAAAATAAAAATATCTACTCTGAAATTCCTTCGGGTATGATAGAGAAACTGCTAGCTAATCCTTTTGCAGTAGATGGAACATTACATCCTGATGAGCACCTAATATATGTGGATGAAGTTTGTGGATTATTTAAGCTTGCAGGTATGCCCGATGATGTTATCAAGAAGAAGGTCTTCCCTTTATATTTGGAGGGAGATGCATTGACATGGTATAGGCTATGTGATGATATGGGATCATGGAACTACAAACGATTGAAATTGGAATTTCATCAGAAGTTTTATCCTATGCATCTTGTTCATCGTGATCATAATTATATATATAATTTTTGGCCTCGCGAAGGAGAAAGCATCGCTCAAGCTTGGGGGAGGCTTAAATCAATGTTATATTCATGCCCCAATCATGAGCTCTCAAGAGAAATGATTATCCAAAAATTTTATGCTTGGCTTTCTGATAACAATCGCACCATGCTCGATATTTCTTGTGCTGGA
Source organism: Triticum timopheevii (assembly GCA_963921465.1). Lineage (NCBI taxonomy): Eukaryota > Viridiplantae > Streptophyta > Magnoliopsida > Poales > Poaceae > Triticum > Triticum timopheevii. The sequence goes on from OY997273.1 coordinate 142,866,333, forward strand.
TCTTTTATGATGAAGACTATTGAATTCAAATGGGATTTATTGGAAAGAATTAAATGCAACTCTGAAGATTGGGATATCGACGAAGGTAAGGAGTCAGGTATGACACCTAAGTTTGATTGTGTTAAATCTTTTATGGATACCGATGTTTTTCGCAAATTTAGCACTAAATATGGACTTGACTCTGAGATAGTAGCTTCTTTCTGTGAATCTTTTGCTACTCATGTAGATCTCCGTAAGTAGAGGTGGTTTAAATATAATCCTCCCATTGAAGTAAAAGTAGTTGCACCTATTAAAGTTGAAGAAAAGACTATCACTTATAATGATCCTATTGTTCCTACTACTTATGTTGAGAAACCACTTTTTCCTGTTAGGATAAAAGATCATGCTAAAGCTTCAACTGTGGTTCATAAAAGCAATATTAGAACCTATACGCCTCCTGAGCAAGTTAAAGTTGAACCTAATATTGCTATTGTTAAGGATCTATTGGCTGATAATATTGATGGGCATGTTATTTATTTCTGTGATGAAACTGCTAGAATTGCTAAACCTTGTGCTAAAGATAAACATAGACCTGTGGTAGGCATGCCTGTTATTTCTGTTAAAATAGGAGATCATTGTTATCATGGCTTGTGTGATATGGGTGCTAGTGCTAGTGCAATACCTATTGACTTGTACAAAGAAATTATGCATAATATTGCACCTGCTGAGTTAGAAGATATTGATGTCACAATTAAACTTGCCAATAGAGATACTATTTCACCAATGGGGATTGTTAGATATGTTGAAGTCTTGTGTGGGAAAACTAAATATCCTGCTGATTTTCTTGTTCTTGGTTCCCCACAAGATAGCTTTTGTCCCATTATATTTGGTAGACCCTTCTTAAACACTGTTAATGCTAGGATAGACTGCAAAAAGGATGTTGTTACTATTGGTTTAGGTGATATGTCTCATGAGTTCAACTTTTCTAAATTTTGTAGACAACACCGTGAAGAGGAATTGCCTAGTAAAGATGAAATTATTGGTCTTGCTTCTATTTCCGTACATCCTCGTGATCCTTTAGAACAATATTTGCTAGACCATGAAAATGATATGTTTATGAATGAAAGAAGGGAAATAGATGAAGTGTTCTTTGAACAGGTACCTATTCTGAAACACAACTTGCCTGTTGAAATCTTAGGGGATCCTCCTCCACCCAAGGGTGATCCCGTGTTTGAGCTTAAACCATTGCCTGATACTCTTAAATATGCTTATCTTGATGAAAAGAAGATATATCCTGTTATTATTAGTGCTAACCTTTCAGAGAAGGAGGAAGAAAAATTATTGAAAACTCTGAAGAAGCACCGTGCTGCTATTGGATATACACTTGATGATCTTAAGGGCATTAGTCCCACTCTATGTCAACATAAAATAAATTTGGAAAAATATGCCAAACCAGTTGTTGATCACCAATGATGACTGAATCCTAAGATGAAAGAAGTGGTATGAAAAGAAATACTAAAGCTCCTTGAGGCAGGTATAATTTATCCCGTTGCTGATAGTCAATGGGTAAGTCCTATCCATTGTGTTCCTAAGAAGGGAGGTATTACCGTCGTTCCTAATGATAAAGATGAATTGATTCCACAAAGAATTATTACAGGTTATAGGATGGTAATTGATTTCCGCAAATTAAATAAGGCTACTAAAAAAGATCATTACCCCTTACCTTTCATTGATCAAATGCTAGAAAGATTATCCAAACATACACATTTTTGCTTTCTAGATGGTTATTCTGGTTTCTCTCAAATACCTGTGTCAGCTGATGATCAATCAAAGACCACTTTTACTTGCCCTTTTAGTACTTTTGCTTATAGACGTATGCCTTTTGGTTTATGTAATGCACCTGCTACCTTTCAAAGATGCATGATGGCTATATTCTCTGACTTTTGTGAAAAGATTTGTGAGGTTTTCATGGACGATTTCTCCATTTATGGATCCTCTTTTGATGATTGCTTAAGCAACCTTGATCGAGTTTTGCAGAGATGTGAAGAAACTAACCTTGTCTTGAATTGGGAGAAGTGCCACTTTATGGTTAATGAAGGTATTGTCTTGGGGCACAAAATTTCTGAAAGAGGCATTGAAGTTGATAAAGCTAAAGTTGATGCTATTGAAAAGATGCCGTGTCCCAAGGACATCAAAGGTATAAGAGTTTCCTTGGTCATGCCGGCTTTTATAGGAGGTTCATTAAGGACTTCTCAAAAATTTCTCGGCCTCTGACTAATTTATTACAAAAAGATATACCATTCGTCTTTGATGATGACTGTGTAGAAGCATTTGAAACACTTAAGAAAGCATTAACCTCTGCACCTATCGTTCAGCCACCTAACTGGAATTTACCTTTTGAAATTATGTGCGATGCTAGTGATTATGTTGTAGGTGCTGTTCTAGGGCAAAGAGTTGATAAGAAATTAAATGTTATTCAATATGCTAGTAAAACTCTAGACAATTCCCAGAGAAATTATGCTACTACTGAAAAAGAATTCTTAGCAGTTGTATTTGCTTGTGATAAGTTCAGACCTTATATTATTGATTCTAAAGTAACCATTCACACCGATCATGCTGCTATTAAATATCTTATGGAAAAGAAAGATGCTAAACCTAGACTTATTAGATGGGTTCTCTTGCTACAAGAATTTGATTTGCATATTATTGATAGAAAGGGAGCTGAGAACCCCGTTGCAGATAACTTGTCTAGGTTGGAAAATGTTCTTGATGACCCACTACCTATTGATGATAGTTTTCCTGATGAACAATTAAATGTCATAAATGCTTCTTGAACTGCTCCATGGTATGTTGATTATGCTAATTATATTGTTGCTAAATTTATACCACCTAGTTTTACATACCAGCAAAAGAAAAAGTTCTTCTATGATTTGAGACATTAATTTTGGGATGACCCACATCTTTATAAAGAAGGAGTAGATGGTATTATTATACGTTGTGTACCTGAGCATAAACAGGAACAGATCCTACGCAAGTGTCACTCCGAGGCTTATGGAGGACACCATGCTAGAGATAGAACTGCACATAAGGTATTGCAATCCGGTTTTTATTGGTCTACTCTCTTCAAGGATGCCCGTAAGTTTGTCTTATCCTGTGATGAATGTCAAAGAATTGGTAATATTAGTAGACGTCAAGAAATGCCTATGAATTATTCACTTGTTATTGAACCATTTGATGTTTGGGGATTTGATTATATGGGACCTTTTCCCGCCTCTAATGGATATACACATATTTTAGCTACTTTTGATTACGTTACTAAGTGGGTAGAAGTTATTCCAACTAGTAGTGCTGATAATAACACCTCTATTAAGATGCTTAGAGAAGTTATTTTTCCGAGGTTTGGAGTCCCTAGATATTTAATGACTGATGGTGGTTCACATTTTATTCATGGTGCCTTTCGTAAAATGCTTGCTAAGTATGACGTTAATCATAGAATTGCATCTCCTTATCACCCACAGTCTAGTGGCCAAGTAGAATTGAGCAACAGAGAGCTTAAATTAATTTTGCAAAAGACTCTTAATAGATCTAGAAAGAATTGGTCCAATAAACTTGATGATGCATTATGGGCCTATAGAACTGCATATAAAAATCCTATGGGTATGACTCCGTATAAAATGGTTTATGGAAAAGCATGTCACTTACCTCTAGAACTAGAACATAAGGCTTATTGGGCTATTAAAGAGCTCAACTATGATTCCAAACTTACTGGTGAGAAGAGGTTATTTGACATTAGCTCACTTGATGAATGGAGAACCCAAGCCTATGAGAATGCCAAATTGTTTAAAGAAAAAGTTAAAAGATGGCATGACAAAAGGATACAGAAGCGTGAGTTCAATGTAGGTGATTATGTATTGCTATACAACTCTTGTTTAAAAATTTTTACAGGAAAACTTCTCCCTAAGTGGGAAGGTCCTTATGTTATCAAGGAGGTCTATCGTTCTGGCGCCATAAAAATCAACAACTTCGAAGGCACAAATCCGAAGGTGGTGAACGGTCAAAGAATCAAACATTATATCTCAAGTAATCCTATAAATGTTGAAACCAATGTTATTGAAACCGTAACCCGGAGGAATACATAAGGGACACTTTCCGGAACATTTCAGACCCCGAAAAGGAATAGGTATGTGGTATGGTAAGTAAACCGACTCCAAAACAGTTCTAATGGCAATTTTCCCCGTTTTGGAATATTTAGAAAAATAGAAAAAATAAGAAGTAGTCCGGGAAGGACACGAGGGCTCCACGAGGGTGGAGGGCGTGCCCCCTGCCTCGTGGGCACCTCGTGAGCTCTCCGGACTTTGTTTTCTTGCACGTTACGTATTTTGGTCAGTAAAAATTCATTGTCTAATCTCCCGGAGGTTTTGACTCCCGTATCACGCAAATATCTCTCGTCTTTGTTTCGAGCTGTTTTTCTGACAGATCTAGGTCGTCATGTCGTCTTCAAGTGCCCCCATGGACAAGTTCTTCGAGAAGGTCATCAACCCCTACCTCGCGGAGGTGCTGCAACACCCTCAAACCATTGAGATGCGTGAGGGGTTGTTGCACATCCATGATGTTGAGGGACCAAGGAAGACCAGAAGCACGGAGGCAAGGCTCGAGGCATTGGAGCAAGAAGTTTTCAAGTGTCAGGAGATGGTGGAGCGTGGACTCGACTCCAATCACTTTATGATCACGGAGTTCAACAACAACCACATGCTGGACGTCAAGGACATTGGGGAGGCCATCTTCAAGCTTCATGAGAAAATCGAGCACCTCCAAGCCCAGATCTATGACCTGTAAAATCAAAACTATGAGTATGAATATAGATTCAAAAGGATGAGTTTGGCTGCAGATTTGATGACTCAGGAGACTCGATCATCCTTCTATGATGGTGAGCCTATGCCTTGGAAGAGGGACGACAAGCCTACATCATCAACAATTCTAACTCCTTCACCCACAAAAGAGACATAATCACACGGGTATGGGCACTCCCCTTGGCAACTACCAAGCTTGGGGGAGTGCCCTGGTATCGTATCACCATCACTTTTATCTTTACCGTTTTCTTAGTTCAATCCTTTTAGTAATACCTTGATCTAGTAGAATAAAGCTTTTGGTATGATCTAGTTGTAATCGAGTCCGTGAGCTATATAATAAAGATTAGTGTTGAGTCAAGGGCTTGATTATTTTGCCATGATCTTGATTTAATAAAAGAAAAGAGAAAAGAAATAAAAATAATAAAAGAGATCATATGGATCTTATGGAGAGTAATGAGCTCACATATAAAGAGTATGATGAATAAAAGTTGTTGAGAGTTGACAAACATAGTTTTGGTCATCGCTGCAATTAATAGGAAGTAATAAAGAAAGAGGAGGTTCACATATAAATAAACTATCTTTGACATATTTTATGACTGTGAGCACTCATTAAAATATGACATGCTAAAGAGTTGACGTTGGACAAGGAAGACAATGTAATGGGTTATGTTTTCTTTCATATGAGATAAATTATATTGTCATGGATCATCCAACATGTTGAGCTTGCCTTTCCCTCTCATGCTAGCCAATTCTTTGCACCAAGTAGAGATACTACTTGTGCTTCCAAATACCCTTAAACCCAGTTTTGCCATGAGAGTCCACCATATCTACCTATGGATTGAGTAAGATCCTTCAAGTAAGTTGTCATCGGTGCATGCAATAAAAATTGCTCTCTAAATATGTATGACTTATTAGTGTGGGAGAAAATAAGCTTTATACGATCTTGTGATATGGAAGAAATAAAAGCGATGGACTGCACAATAAAGGTCCATATCACAAGTGGCAATATAAAGTGACGTTCTTCCACATTAAGATTTTGTGCATCCAACCATAAAAGCGCATGACAACCTCTGCTTCCCTCTGCGAAGGGCCTATCTTTTACTTTTATCTCTCACCTTACATAGGAGTCATGGTGATCTTCACCTTTCCTTTTTACATTTTATCTTTTGGCAAGCACAATATGTTGGAAATATCCTAATATATATAGCTAATTGGATGTGAGTCTTCATGAACTATTATTGTTGACATTACCCTTGAGGTAAAACGTTGGGAGGCAAAACTATAAGCCCCTATCTTTCTATGTGTCCGATTAAAACTCCATACCCATAAGTATTGCGTGAGTGTTAGCAATTGTGAAACACTATATGATAGTTGAGTATGTGGACTTGCTGAAAAGCTCTTATATTGACTCTTTCCTATGTTATGATAAACTACAATTGCCTCAATGACTGAGATTAGAGTTTGTTGGTTCTCAATGAAGTTTATGATTCATACTTGAAATTGTGATTGAATTGTTACTTTAGCATAAGAGATCATATGACAATAATTATATAAGTTGTTGTTCTAAGAATGATCATGATGCCCTCATGTCCGTATTTTATTTTTATCAACACCTCTATCTCTAAACATGTGGACATATTTTTCGATTTCGGCTTTCGCTTAAGGACAACCGAGGTCTAAGCTTGGGGGAGTTGATACGTCCATTTTGCATCATGCTTTTATATCGATATTTATTGCATTATGGGATGTTATTACACATTATGTCACAATACTTATGCCCATTCTATCTTATTTTACAAGGTTTACATAAAGAGGGAGAATGCCAGTAGCTGGGATTCTGGGCTGGAAAAGGAGCAAATATTAGAGACCTATTCTACACAGCTCCAAAAGTCTTGAAACTTCACGGAAGTTATTTTCAAAATATAAAAAAATACTGAGCGTAAGAAGTACCAGAGGGGGGCCACTCACCAGCCACGAGGGTGGGGGGCGCGCCCTACCCCCTGGGCACCCCCCTGCCTTGTGGGCCCATGGTGGCCCTCCGATGCCCATCATCTGCTATATGGAGTCTTTCGTTGAGGAAAAAAATCATAAGCAAGCTTTGGGGACGAGACTCCGCCACCACGAGGCGGAACCTTGGCGGAACCAATCTAGGGCTCTCGCGAAGCTATTCTGCCGGGGAAACTTCCCTCCGGGAGGGGGAAATCATCGCCATCGTCATCACCAACTCTCCTCTCATCGGGAGGGGCCCAATCATCATCAACATCTTCACCAGCACCATCTCCTCTCAAACCCTAGTTCATCTCTTGTATCCAATTCTTGTCTCTAATGCTGGGATTGGTACCTGTAGGCTAGTAGTGTTGATTACTCTCTGTAATTGATGCTAGTTGGTTTATTTTGTGGAAGATCATATGTTCAGATCCTATATGCATATTAATACCCCTCTGATTATGAACATGAATATGCTTTATGAGTAGTTACGTTTATTCCTGAGGACATGGGAGAAGTCTTGCTATTAGTAGTCATGTGAATTTGGTATTCGTTCGATATTTTGATGAGATGTATGTTGTCTCTCCTCTAGTGGTGTTATGTGAACGTCGACTACATGACACTTCACCATTATTTAGGCCTAGAGGAAAGCATTGGGAAGTAATAAGTAGATGATGGGTTGCTAGAGTGACAGAAGCTTAAACACTAGTTTATGCGTTGCTTCGTAAGCGGCTGATTTGGATCCATATGTTTCATGCTGTGGTTAGGTTTACCTTAATACTTTTGTTGTAGTTGTGGATGCTTGCAATAGAGGTTAATCATAAGTGGGATGCTTGTCCAAGTAAGGACAGTACCCAAGCACCGGTCCACCCACATACCAAATTATCAAAGTACCAAACGCGAATCATATGAACGTGATGAAAACTAGCTTGACGATAATTCCATGTGTCCTCGAGAGCGCTTTTCTCTATATAAGAGTTTGTCCAGGTTTGTCCTTTGCTACAAAAAGGATTGGGCCACCTTGCTGCAATTTATTTACTTTTGTTACTTGTTGCTCGTTACAAATTATCTTATCACAAAACTATCTGTTACCTATAATTCCAGTGCTTGCAGAGAATACCTTGCTGAAAACCGCTTATCATTTCCTTCTGCTCCTCATTGGGTTCGACACTCTTACTTATCGAAAGGACTACGATAGATCCCCTATACTTGTGGGTCATCAATCTCTAGTTGTTTCTTCACTCATAACATAACCTTCCGGCACCTTAGGCAATTCATATCTAGGAAGGCTAGTTCTAGTAGGTGTTTCAGGAGATTCAGTTTCAAGCTCATCATCAGATTCAATAACATCATGTTGTATAACTTTAGCAATTTGTTTATCAAGAAAATCACCAAGTGGCACATCATCATTAAGCAAGGTACTAGCATCATCATAAGCATTATCCATAGCAGAAGTAGCATCATCATAACTTGCGACATATCAGAATTAATAGCATGTGGTGGTGTTGCAAGTTTACTTATAACAGAAGGTGAATCTAAAGCAGAACTGGATGGTAGTTCCTTACCTCCCCTCGTCTTTGAGGGAAATATCTTAGTCTTAGCATCATTCAGATTCTTCATAGTGATAAATTGATAATAATCCCAAGTGACTCAACAAATATAGCTATGCTCCCCGGCAAGGGCGCCAGAAAAAGGTCTTGATAACCCACAAGTATATGGGATCGCAACAGTTTTCGAGGGTAGAGTGTTCAACCCAAATTTATAGATTCGACACAAGGGGAGCCAAAGAATATTTGAAGGTATTAGCATCTGAGTTGTCAATTCAACCACACCTGGAGATTAATTATCTACAGCAAGTAAACAGTAGAAAAGTAATATGATAGTTTTGATAGTGGTGATAGCAGCAATACTAACGGTAACAGTGATAGCAGTAGTTTTGTAGCAATTGTAATAGTGATGATAGCAGTAGTAACTTAGAAAAAACAATATAGGATAAATTCGTAGGCATTGGATCGGTGACTTGTTGGACGATATTCATCATGAGACAGTTATAACCTAGGGCGATACTAGACTAGCTCCAGTTCATCGATATAATGTAGGCATGTATTCCGTAAATAGTCATACATGCTTTATTAAAAGAACTTGCATGACATCTTTTGTCCTACCCTCCCGTGACAGCGGGGTCCATATCGGAAACTAAGGGATATTAAGGCCTCCTTTTAATAGAGAACCGGAACAAAGCATTAACACATAGTGAATACATGAACTCCTCAAACTACGGTAATCACCAGAAGAAGTCCCGGTTATTGTCACTCCAGGGTTACCAGATCATAACACATAGTAGGTGACTATAACTTGCAAGATCGGATCTAGAACATGAATATAATGGTGATAACATAAACGGTTCAGATCTGAAATCATGGCACCTGGGCCCAAAGTGACAAGCATTAAGCATGGCAAAGTCATAGCAACATCAATCTAAGAACATAGTGGATACTAGGGATCAAGCCCTAACAAAACTAACTCGATTACATGATGAATCTCATCCAACTCCTCACCGACCAGCGATCCTACGAAGGAATTACTCACTCCCGGTGGGGAGCATCATGGAATTGGCGATGGAGAAGGGTTGGTGATGAGTAAGAATGAAGATCCCCCTCTCTGGAGCCCCAAACGGACTCCAGATCTGCCCCCCCCCCCCCGAGGAAGAACAGGGCTTGGCGGCGGCTCCGTCTTGTGGATCGCGATAATTATTTTTCCCTGTTTTTTCTCCGATAATAGGATTTTATAGTGTTGGTTTCAGGGTCTGCGGGGCCACCAGGTGGGACAACCGACCTGGGCGCGCCTGGTGAGGGGGGCGCGCCCTGGTGGGTTGTGCCCACCCAGGTGCCCCCCTTCAGTAGGTCTTGGCTCCAGAAATTCTTATATATTATATAAAAATTCCTTGCAAAGTTTCGTTCCATTCCGAGAACTTTTATGTCTGCACAAAACAACACCATGGTAGTTTTGCTGAAAATAGCATCAGTCCGGGGTTAGTTTCATTCAAATCATGAAAATTAGAGTCCAAAATAAGAGGAAAGGCGTTAGGAAAAGTAGATACATTGGAGACGTATCAGGCTTCTAGCAAGAACCGTTCTTACCTACGCATCAAAACTACAACAATTTTTTGTCAAGTGTGTTGTTTTAACCTTCAACAAGGACCGACCATAGTCAAATTCGATTCAACTAAAGTTGGAGAAACAGACACCCGCTAGCCACCTGTGTGCAAAAGCACGTCGGTAGAACCGGTCTCATGAATGTGGTAATGTAATGTTGGTCCGGGCCGCTTCATCCAACAATACTGTCGAATCAAAATAAGATGTTGGTTGTAAGCAGTATGACTATTATCGCCCACAACTCTTTGTGTTCTACTCGTGCATAACATCTACGCATAGACCTGGCTCGGATGCCACTATTGTGTTGGGGAACGCAGTAATTTCAAAAATTTCCTACAAACACGCAAGATCATGGTGATGTATAGCAATGAGAGTAGAGAGTGTTGTCCACATACCCTCGTAGACCGTAAGCGGGAGCGTTATGACAATGCGGTTGAAGTAGTCATACGTCTTCATGATCGACCGATCCTAGCACCGAAGGTACGGCACCTCCGCGATCTGCACACGTTCGGCTTGGTGACATCCCACGAACTCATGATCCAGCAGAGTGTCGAGGGAGAGCTTCGTCAGCACGACGGCGTGATGACGGTGGTGATGATGCTACCGGAACAGGGCTTCGCCTAAGCACCGCTACGATATGACCGAGGTGGATTATGGTGGAGGGGGGCACCGCACACGGTTGGAAACAATCAACTTGTGTGTTCTAGGGTGCCCCCTGCCCTCGTATATAAAGGAGAAAGGGGGAGGCCGGCCAGCCCTTAGGGCGTGCCAGGAGAGGAGGAGTCCTCCTCCTAGTAGGAGTAGGACTCCCCTTTCCTACTCCTACTAGGAGAGGGAAAGGAAGGAGGAGAGGGAGAAGGAAAGGGGGGCGCCGCCCCCCTTCCCTAGTCCAATTCAGACCAGAGGGGGAGGGGGCGCGTGGCCTGCCCTAGCTGGCCCTCTCTCTCCACTAAGGCCCATGTGGCCCATTAGTTCTCCCGGGGGGTTCCGGTAACCCTCCGGCACTCCTGTTTTCTTCGAAATCACCCGGAACACTTCCGGTGTCCGAATATAACCGTCCAATATATCAATCTTTATGTCTCGACCATTTCGAGACTCCTCATCATGTCCATGATCACATCCGGGACTCAAACTACCATCGGTACATCAAAACACATAAACTCATAATACTGATCGTCATCGAACGTTAAGCGTGCGGACCCTACGGGTTTGAGAACTATGTAGACATGACCGAGACACGTCTCCGGTCAATAACCAATAGCGGAACCTGGATGTTCATATTGGCTCCCACATATTCTACGAAGATCTTTATCGGTCAAACCGCATAACGACATACGTTGTTCCCTTTGTCATCGGTATGTTACTTGCCCGATATTAGATCGTCGGTATCTCAATACCTAGTTCAATCTCGTTACCAGCAAGTCTCTTTACTCGTTCCGTAATGCATCATCCTGTAACTAACTTATTAGTCACATTGCTTGCAAGGCTTATATTGATGTGCATTACCGAGAGGGCCCAGAGATACCTCTCTGACAATCGGAGTGACAAATCCTAATCTCGATCTATGTCAACTCAACAAACACCATCAAAGACACCTATAGAGCATCTTTATAATCACCCAGTTACGTTGTGACGTTTGGTAGCACACAAAGTGTTCCTCCGGTATTCGGGAGTTGCATGATCTCATAGTCGTAGGAACATGTATAAGTTATGGAGAAAGCAATAGCAACAAACTAAAAGATCATCGTGCTAAGCTAACGGATGGGTCAAGTCAATCACGTCATTCTCTAATGATGTGATTGCGTTAATCAAATGACAACTCATGTCTATGGTTAGGAAACATAACCATCATTGATTCAACGAGCTAGTCAAGTAGAGGCATACTAGTGACATTCTGTTTGTCTATGTATTCACACATGTACTAAGTTTCCAGTTAATACAATTCTAGCATGAATAATAAACATTTATCATGATATAAAGAAATATAAATAACAACTTTATTATTGCCTCTAGGGCATATTTCCTTCATGTTGGCTTATGTAGCATGCAATTTCAAAAAAAATCCTACGATCACGCAAGATCTATCTAGGATATGCATAGCAACGAGAGAGGAAGAGTGTGTCCACATACCCTCATAGACCGAAAGCAGAAGCGTTAGGTTAACGCGGTTGATGTAGTTGAACGTCTTCATGATACAACCGATCTAGTACCGAACTTACAACATCTTCGAGTTCAGCACACGTTCAGCTCGATGATGTCCCTCGAACTCTTGATCCAGCAGAGGGTCGAGGGAGAGTTCCGTCAGCACGACGACATGGTGACAGTGATGGTGATGTGATCCGCGTAGGGCTTCGCCTAAGCACTACGCCGCTATGATCAGAGGAGTAAACTGTGGAGGGGAAACCACACACGGCTAAGAAAACAATTGATGTGTATTTGGGGTTCCCCCCACCCCCGTATATAAAGGAGGGGAGGAGGAGGAGGCCGTCCTAGAGGGGGTGCGCCAAGGGGGGGGTCCTACTAGGACTCCTAGTCCGAGTAGGATTCGGCCCCCCTCTTTTCCTTCTCATGGAGGTGGAAAGGGGAAAGGAGAGGGAGTAGGAGAAGGAAAGGGGGGTGGCGCCCCCTTACCTAAACCAATTCGGCCTTCTACCTTGTGGGCTGGTTAACCTCCCTCCTATGGCCCATATGGCCCATATCTTTCCCCATGGGGTTCCGGTAACCCCTCCGGTACTTTGGTATGTACCCGATACACTCCGGAACCCTTCTGGTGTCCGAATACTACCTTCCAATTTATCAATCTTTACATCTCGACCATTTCGAGAATCCTCTTCATGTCCGTGATCTCATTCAGGACTCCGAACAATCTTCGGTCACCAAAACACATAACTCATAATACAAATCGTCATCGAACGTTAAGCGTGCGGACCCTACGGGTTCGAGAACTATGTAGGCATGACTGAGACACATCTTCAATCAATAACCAATAGTGGAACCTGGATCCTCATATTGGTTCCTACATATTCTACGAAGATCATTATCGTTTAAACCGCAATGACAACATACGCCATTCCCTTTGTCATCGGTATGTTACTTGCCCGAGATTCGATCGTCAGTATCCTCATACCTAGTTCAATCTCGTCACCGGCAAGTCTCTTTACTCGTTCCATAATGCATCATCCCATAACTAACTCATTAGTCACATTGCTGGCAAGGCATACAGTGATGTGCATTACCGAGAGGGCCAGAGATACCTCTCCGATACTCGGAGTGACAAATCCTAATCTTGATCTATGCCAACCCAACAAACACCTTCGGAGACACCTGTAGAGCATCTTTATAATCACCCAGTTATGTTGTGACGTTTGATAGCACACAAGGTGTTCCTCCGGTATTCGGGAGTTGCATAATCTCATAGTCAGAGGAATATGTATAAGTCATCAAGAAAGCAATAGCAATAAAACTTAACGATCATTATGCTAAGCTAACGGATGGGTCTTGTCCATCACATCATTCTCCTAATGATGTGATCCCGTTCATCAAATGACAACACATGTTTATGGTCAGGAAACTTAACCATCTTTGATTGATGATCTAGTCAAGTAGAGGCATACTAGGGACACATTGTTTTGTCTATGTATTCACACATGTATCAAGTTTTCGGTTAATACAATTCTAGCATGAATAATAAACATTTATCATGATATAAGGAAATATAAAATAACAACTTTATTACTGCCTCTAGGGCATATTTCCTTCAATAAGGATTCTATAGAAAGACAGACAATGATGCAAAACCACATGCAGATCTTTTCTGAAAATATCCAACGACCTGAAGACCGAGGGGGCACCATCATGGCCACCACCACCTTAGGGCGTGTTTGGTTGGAGTCCTAGGACACATTAGCCTGGCCTGAGACATGCCTGAAATGTGCCTGGTCCTTGTTTGGTCCAAAACCTGGAATCTCGCAGACGTCCCTGGCCTGGAGGTCACATGCATTTTGATTAGCTTGGCTAGTTCCCAGGCAACTTGCTTAGCCTGGCCCAGGCCGATGGAATCAGACGCCTGGCTTCCAGGAACATACAATTTTTAGCTACTTTAGTACATGCATGTTGCTTTTTCTGTCGAATCCGACTGCCAACCTCTTTTTTTAATCTTAAATTGTTGGTCCCAAGCCAGGGTACCAAACACCACATGCACAAACGTGCCTGGCCAGGCAACTTTTTTCTATTTCGCAGGCCAACACCAGGCGTTACTTTTTATCTAACATGGATCCCAGGACTTGAACTAAACACACCCTTAGAGAGTCGCAACTCGGTCATCCTCCATATGCGGCGGAATCTTCAATACTGTGATGATCAGCCGAGGATCCACCCCATGCCACCCATCTACCTCCGGCAGCACATTGTTCACCCGGCGAAGCTGTGACGCCCCCGATTCAATCGTACACTAATCATGCACGCAAACGTGTACGATTGAGATCAGGGACTCACGGGAAGATATCACAACACAACTCTAAAAACATAAATAAGTCATACAAGCATCATAATACAAGCCAGGGGCCCCGAGGGCTCGAATACAAGTGCTCGATCATAGACGAGTCAGCGGAAGCAACAATATCTGAGTACAAACATAAGTTAAACAAGTTTGCCTTAAGAAGGCTAGCACAAACTGGGATACAGATCGAAAGAGGCGCAGGCCTCCTGCCTTGGATCCTCCTAAACTACTCCTGGTCGTCGTCAGCGGGCTGCACGTAGTAGTAGGCACCTCCAGTGTAGTAGTCGTCATCGACGGTGGCGTCTGGCTCCTGGGCTCCAGCATCTGGTTGCGACAACCAGAAAGAAAGGAAAGGGGGAAAAGGGGGAGAAAGCAACCGTGAGTACTCATCCAAAGTACTCGCAAGCAAGGATCTACACTACATATGCATGGGTATATGTGTAAAGGGCCATATCGGTGGACTGAACTGCAGAATGCCAGAATAAGAGGGGGATAGCTAATCCTGTCGAAGACTACGCTTCTGGCAGCCTCCGTCTTGCAGTATGTAGAAGAGAGTAGATTGAAGCCCTCCAAGTAGCATCTCCAAGTAACATCTCCAAGTAGCATCTCCAGTAGCATCGCATAGCATAATCCTACCCGACGATCCTCTCCTCGTCGCCCTGTTAGAGAGCGATCACCGGATTGTATCTGGCACTTGGAAGGGTGTGTTTTATTAAGTATCCGGTTCTAGTTGTCATAAGGTCAAGGTACAACTCCAAGTCGTCCTGTTACCGAAGATCACGGCTATTCGAATAGATTAACTTCCCTGCAGGGGTGCACCACATAACCCAACACGCTTGATCCCATTTGGCCGGACACACTTTTCGGGGTCATGCCCGGCCGCGAAAGATCAACACGTCGCAGCCCCACCTAGGCACAACAGAGAGGCCAGCACGCCGGTCTAAACCTAAGCGCACAGGGGTCTGGGCCCATCGCCCTTAGCACACCTGCACGTTGCGTACGCGGCCGAAAGCAGAACTAGCCCCCTTAATACAAGAGCAGGCTTACGTTCCAATCCGGCGCGCGCCACTCAGTCGCTGACGTCTGAAGTGCTTCGGCTGATACCACGACGTCGGGATACCCATAACTACTCCCACGTAGATGGTTAGTGCATAAAGGCTCGTAGCCAACTCAGATCAAATACCAAGATCTCGTTAAGCGTGTTAAGTATCCGCGAACGCCGACGAGGGCCAGGCCCACCTGTCTCCTAGGTGGTCTCAACCTGCCCTGTCGCTCCACCACAAAGTAACAGTCGGGGGCCGTCGGGAACCCAGGCCCACCTCTACCGGGATGGAGCCACCTGTCCTTTCAGCCCCCATCTCCGAACAGTATCACAGGTAATGTAACTGTGTAAAGTATATCGTATATGCCCATGATCACCTCCCGAAGTGATCACGGCCCAGTAGTATAGCATGGCAGACGGACAAGAGTGTAGGGCCACTGATGGAACACTAGCATCCTATACTAAGCAGTAGGATAGCAGGTAATGGTAACAACAGTAGTAACAAGGACAGGCTATGCATCAGGATAGGAATAACGGAAAGCAGTAACATGCTACACTACTCTAATGCAAGCAGTATAGAGAAGAATAGGCGATATCTAGTGATCAAGGGGGGGGCTTGCCTGGTTGCTCTGGCAAGAGAGAGGGGTCGTCAACTCCGTAGTCGAACTGGGCAGCAGCAGCGTCGGTCTCGTAGTCTACCAGAGAGAAGAGGGGGAAGAAACAATGAATACCTTGCAAACAAATGCATATCGATGTATGACATGACAAGTAACGGTGCTAGGGGTGCCCTAACGCGGTATGAGGTGATACCGGTGAAGGGGGAAAACATCCGGGAAAGTATTTCCGGTGTTTCGTGTTTTCGGGCAGAGGAGCCGGAGGGGGAAAGTTCTGAGTTCGATAGGTTAGGGGGGTGTGGCGGACGAACGGGTTGCGTATCCGGAATCGTCTCGTCGTTCTGAGCAACTTTCATGTAGAAAGTATTTTCATCCGAGTTACGGATTAAAAGATATGATTTTCTAAAGATTTAAATCATTTTCTGATTTTAATTAATTATTTAAATTAACATTATCCAGAATAGTGTTTGCTGACGTCAGCATGGCGTCAGCCATCAACAGGGGTGTTGACTGGTCAATCTGACGTGTGGGACCCACTGGTCATAGACTGTTTAGGCTAATCACTATTTAACTAATCTAACTACTGTTTAATTAAACTAATTAGTTAATTAGGTTAATCTAATTATGATTAATTAACTTAATTAATTCCTTAATTAATTAATTTAATTATTATTATTTATTTAATTATTTTTATTATTTATCTATTTTTTTAATTCCTAATTCCTTTTTTTAAATAAAACGTTTTGGGCCGTGGGGCCACCCGGTCAGTGACCCAGGGGGCATAACGGGCGCGCGGGCGTGCGGGCGCTGGCGCCCAGCCCGAACGGGCGCACACCCAGGGGCGGCCAGATCCGGCGCGGCACCGGGCGGGGACGCAGCACCAGGGGGGGTCGCGGGCGGCCAAGCGCGTGCTCGCGCGGCGAGGCACGGGCGAGGCCAGGAGAGCACGGGGGCAACCGGAGGCGAGGCCAGGGGGCCAGCGTCGGCGGTGGCGGACAGCAAGGGCAGGGGCGGGAGCTCGTGAAGAGGGGAGCAGGGGAGCGGCCAACACGAGCGCGCGCGTCGCGCGGGACGCAGCCAGCGCGTGCGGTGAAGGGCAAAGCAGGGCTTGGTTGACGCGGGGCACGCCGACCGAACGCAGCACGGGCGAGGCGAGCGCCGGCGAGAGGGGACGGGGAGAAGGAGGACCGGGGTCCTCACCGAGGGAGCGTAGGGCACGGGGCAGCGGTGGTCGAGGGGGGTGACGGGGACGAGCGCGGAGAGGAAGAGGACGGCGAGGTGGCGGCGTGACGATGTCGGCGGGCGCCGAGGTCGGGTGTCGGCGGGGACGACGTGCGTCGATGGGGCGACGAGGCCTGGGGGGCCGACGGGGATGAGGCGAGGCGACGGGGTGGCGCAGGTGGGGGGGGGTCGCGCGAGGCCAGGGGGGCGAGAAGGCGACGACGATCCAGGGCGGTGGCGTGGTCGCCCCGATCTCGATCCAGATCGGGGGAGTGAGGGGAGAGTGGGGGGAGTGGGGATCGGGAGTGGGCTAGGGTTTCCGTCGTGGGGGGATAAGGGGAGAGGGGTGGGGGCCGGCCGGGCCTGGTGGTGGTCCAGTTGGCCTGTGGCCAGCTGGGCCGAAGCCCAGGGGGTTTCTTTTCTTTTTTTTGGTATTGTTTTCTGTTTTCTTTTTATTTATTTTCTTTTCTGTTTTTATTTATCTATAAACACTTAGGCATTTAATAAAAATTTGTTTGTTGCATCATAATTACCCTGGTAATATTCGGCCACCATCGAACATTTTTGTTTCAATTTTTGAAAACTTTTATTGTTATTATTATTTTGAATTTGAATTTTGAACGGTTTCGAATTATTGCGAGGTTAGCAACAGTAACCGAGGTGTCATGGCACGATTAGCGTGGGATTACTGTAGGATGATTTTCCGGGCGTTACAAATCTCCCCCACTACAAGAAATCTCGTCCCGAGATTTAGGAGGTAGAAGGAAACAGTGCGGGGTATTCATCACGTAGGCGATCCTCGCGTTCCCAGGTGGCTTCGTCTTCAGAATGGTGCGACCACTGGACTTTGAGGAACTTGATCGCCTTCTAGCGTGTGCGGCGTTCAGCTTGGTCGAGAATGCGAACCGGATGCTCTTTATATGAAAGGTCCTGTTGCAATTCGAGCACTTCATGATCCACTGCTCGGATTGGGTCCTTGAAGCAGCGACGGAGTTGTGACACGTGGAACACATCGTGAACCTGAGAAAGGTTCGGCGGAAGTTCCAGTTGATATGCCACTTTTCCACGCCTTTCCAGAATAGTGAATGGGCCAATATAGCGAGGAGCTAGCTTGCCCTTGATCCCGAAGCGGTGAGCACCCTTCATTGGTGTAACTCGAAGATAGGCCTTTTCGCCAGGTTGGTAGACCATGTCTTTATGATGACGGTCATAATTACTCTTTTGGCGTGACTGAGCAGTCTTGAGATTCTCGTGGATAATGCTGACTTGCTCTTCGGCATGTTGGATAATATCCGGACCGAAGAGTGGACGTTCCCCAGTTTCTGACCAGTTCAGAGGGGTTCGGCACTTTCGTCCATATAACACTTCGAAGGGGGCCATCTTCAGACTAGCTTGATAGCTATTATTATAAGAGAACTCAGCATACGGGAGAGATTCCTCCCATTTCTTGCCGAAGGAAATAACACAAGCTCGAAGCATGTCTTCGAGAACTTGGTTAACACGTTCAACTTGCCCTTGTGACTGAGGATGAAACGCAGTACTGAATGTCAGATGAGTTCCCATAGCTTCTTGAAAACTTGACCAGAATCTTGAAGTGAATAAGCTGCCACGGTCCGAACTGATAACCAGCGGAATACCGTGAAGTGAAACAATTCTGGACATGTAAAGAGTTGCAAGCTGACTAGCAGTGATCGTTTCTTTGACCGCCAGAAAATGTGCAACTTTAGAAAGTCGGTCAATGATGACAAGAATAGCATCATTACCCTTTTGCGATTTGGGAAATCCAGTGACGAAGTCCATTTCAACATGGTCCCATTTCCATTCAGGAATAGAGATAGGTTGCAGAGTTCCAGCAGGCCTTTGATGTTCTGCTTTGATACGACGGCAAACGTCACACTCAGCAACATAGCGAGCAATGTCTTGCTTCATATTAGACCACCAGAATCTTTGACGAATGTCCTGATACATCTTTGTACTACCAGGATGGATACATAGGGGCGTATCATGAGCTTCTTTCATAACCTTCAGAGTCATATTCAGGTTTTCCTTCATACACGGCACGACTAGGCGGCCTTTGAAGTACAAGGCGCCATCATCAGCAATAGTGAAGAATGAGGGCTTTCCTTCTTTGAGGTCGCGCTTAATCTTGTGGACTTCAGAGTCATATCCCTGTATTGTCTTGATGGAGCTCACGAGATCGGGTTCGACAGCCAGGGTATAGAGGGAACCCTGGGAAACAACACGGAGATTCATCTTGAGAAACTCCTCAGGAGGGGGAGCGAGTGCACCCGGAGGAACAATATGGAGGTTTAGCTTTCTGAATTCTTCTACAAGTGAGGGCTGCGCTTTGTGAATCTGGAGGTGGTTGCAGTAAGACTTGCGGCTCAAGGCATCAGCCATTACGTTAGCCTTGCCTGGTGTATAGGAAATACCCAAGTCAAAGTCTGCAACAATCTCCATCCATCTCTGCTGGCGGAGGTTCAGGTCTGGCTGAGTAAACAGATACTTCAGACTTTGGTGGTCAGTGAAGATCTCGCAACGATTACCGAGAAGGTAATGTTGCCACTGCTTTAGTGCATGAATGACAGCAGCAAGCTCGAGGTCGTGAACTGGGTAGTTCTCTTCGTGAGGGCGCAATTGCCGAGAGGCATAAGCAATAACTTTGCGGTCTTGCATTAGGACACAGCCTAATCCTTGACGGGAAGCGTCGCAGTAAATGACGAAGTCCTTCTTAGTATCAGGAGGAGCTAGTACTGGGGCAGTAGTCAACTTGTCTTTGAGTGCCTAGAAACTTTCCTGACATTTGTCTGTCCATTGGAACTTGACGCCCTTATGCAACAGGTTAGTCAGAGGCCTGGCAATCTTGGAGAAGTTCTCGACGAATCGACAGCAATAGCTGGCGAGACCGAGAAAACTTCTGACTTGCTTGACATTCTTCGGAGGAGTCCAATCGAGAATAGCCTGAACTCGTTCAGGGTTAACGGCAATACCATCCTTAGAGATGACATGTCCAAGATAGGTTACTTCGGGAAGCCAGAATTCACATTTGGAGAACTTGGCGTATAGCTGATGCTCTCGTAGCTTTTCCAGCACAAGACGAAGATGTTCAGCATGTTCTTCTTTGTTTTTGGAAAATACCAGGATATCATCTAGATAAACCACGACAAATTTGTCGAGGTAATCCATGAATATATAGTTCATCAGGCGAGAGAAGGTGGCTGGAGCATTGGTTAAGCCGAAGGACATGACGGTGTACTCGTATGAACCATAACGAGTCACGAAGGCGGTCTTTGGGATATCCTCTTTACGAACACGGATCTGGTGGTAACCCAACCTCAAGTCGAGTTTAGAGAACACTGATGAACCAGCCAGTTGATCATACAGATCATTGATCCTAGGAAGAGGATACTTATTCTGAATGGTAGCTTGGTTTATAGGACGGTAGTCTTGGACCAATCGGTTTGTCCCATCCTTCTTCTTGACAAAGAGAGAAGGTGCTCCCCAAGGAGAGCAACTTGGGCGAATGAAACCACTTCGAAGAGATTTATCGATTTCCTCCTTAAGCTCAAGGAGTTCATGCGGCGGCATCTTGTAGGGTCTCTTGGCTATAGGAGTGGTGCCTGGTTTTAAGTCGATGACAAATTCGACAGCTCTAGCAGGGGGAATCCCTGGGAGTTCTTCAGGAAAGACGTCGAGGAAGTCACGAACGACGGGAATGTTCTCAATGCCCTCGAGTGGTGCGGTGTTCAATGCATTCAATGCATAGAGCCTTGCCTCAGCATTCTGAACCAGACGAGCATTGTAGCTAACTATTTCATCAGAAGGGTGTAGCAGATGGACGGTCTTAGTGGCACAAACTATAGAAGCAGTATGCGCTTTCAACCAATCCATCCCCAAAATGAGGTCGATGTTAGACGTCTTCAGGATAATGGGTGAGGCATAGAATTCTAGCCCTTCGATTTCCACGGGGACGTTGATGCCAACCATGGAGGTTTGACTTTGTCCTACGGGGGTTTTTACCACTACTGAAGAGTTCATCTCCTCACACTTAACGTCGTGCTTGTATGCAAAATCTTCTGACATGAATGAATGCGATGCTCCTGAATCGAATAAAACAGATGCAGGTACTGAATTTACGAGGAGTGTACCCATCACAGTAGCAGGCTGGTCTTGAGCTTCGTTGAGATCAACGTGGTTGGCATGAACACGACCATAGGACTTGGCATTGTTGTTGCGGGGTTGGTTGTTTCCACGGCCAGTTGCGGGAAGGGCCAGTTGATTCTGATTCTGATTACAATCCCTAGCACGGTGACCTGGTTGACCACACTTGTAGCACAGGCCATTATTGGGAGTGGGAACAGAAGCTTGGGGTGGTGGAGCTGGAAGCCTTGGCTGCCTAGTTGGAGCAGTAGGCAGACGAGGTGCAGTATAGGACTGCCTTGGGGCAGGTGCATTCGACTGGTACATGCTGTTGGGAATCCATATCTTGCGCTTCTGCGAAGACGGGCCCGAAGATGAGCCCGTGTCACGGCTGCGCCTGTGAGAGCTCTGGTATTCTTGCAGACCAGTTTCGACATTGATGGCCTTGTTCACCAAGGTGGCAAAATCAGCAAAGTCGTGCACTAGAAGTGCGAGCTTGATGTCAGCTTGAAGGCCGTCATGGAACTTCTCCTATCTGCGTGCATCAGTTGCAATGTCCTCTTCAGCATAGCGGGACAAGTCCAGAAACTCCCGCTGATAAGCTTCAACAGTTTTGTTGCCTTGGGTGAGGTTGCGGAACTCACGCTTCTTCCGGTCCATGACTCCTTGAGGAATGAAGCGGGCACGGAAAGCAGCTTGAAAGTCTGGCCAGGTGATGATTGTTCCAACTGGCAGAGTACGCCTGTGGCTGTCCCACCATTGAGCTGCGGGTCCCTTCAGGAAGAAGGAAGCAAAGGTGACATAGCTGGCAGGGGCTACATCAGCAGACTCCATCTCGTAGGTGATATCACGGAGCCAGTCATCAGCATCCAGTGGCTGGGTTGAGCTGCGGTACACGCTTGGGTTGAGGCGAACGAATTCCTGCAGAGTTACTGTGTTTGGCTGCTGATTCATATTGGGGCGAGGAAACTGAGCCATCATGTTCTCCATGAACTAGCGATTCATCTAAAGCTGTTGGATCATACCAGCCATGTACTCAGGCGGTGGTGGGAAGTTGCCACCACGACCACGACCAGCTGGTCTAACCATCCTGCTAATGTATAACAGGGGTAATTCAGCATTTGAGAAATTTGCAAAGGAAAATAATCATTCATGATGAACATGCTTAATGAAAGCAGCACGATAGTTACTACATAGTAGTCGGCATATCTTACAAAAGAGATCATGCATAGAGTGCAGTACACAGAGTTCAGTACATAGACTAAGACATCATAGGCGGCACGCAGGCTCGCGGCGGATGCAACTAACACTAACAAGCCAGCCTACATTAGTCCCACGCGGTACTGCGGAGGTAGCTATAGCCTGAAAGCTGGTAGTGTGGCATCGGAAACTCCACATCAGTAACCTGGGGTCCGCGGATACTCTGGTGCGGAACCCGACGCTCCAGTGGCAGAAGAGGACCAAGTGCGGGAGAGTAGCCTCCCACCTCTGGCCAGCCGACACCCTGGGGCATCACGGTCCTGGCTGGGTAGATCGCAGAACGAGGCAGCTCTCTGGATCGGACAAAGGGGTGCAACAGTGTTAGGGCATGGTAAAGGTGCTGACGAGTGGTGTACAACTCGTGGCGAAGAGCTCGGTTAGCTCGATCCAGCCCATCAACATGCAGAACAAAGTTCTGATGGTAGAAGGGCTCTCGGGTGACAGTGGAGTAGGCAGCAGTGTAGTAACCCTCCTCACCAACATCAGATGCGATAGCAATGTGCCGGAAGGGGGAGGTGTCCAACTCCCGATACTCTCCACGAAGACGTGTCAGAGCAGCATAAGCAGCATCGTGGACTGCCATATCGATAGTCACCCCAACACCATGTGCGGTGTGCAGCACAGTAGTGGAGTCATACTCCCGAGAGTAGAGGTGGACGATGGCACGGTACTGCTCCTGGTTAAAGTCCTGGTACTCCTCATAGACGGTGTACTCAGGGTGCCAGCGATATCCCAGATAGGTCATCATATCAGCTAGCACGGCAGGTGATCCCGAGGCACCAATGGCCGTCGTGTGGCGGACGACCTGCCTCGTGGGTTCCATCTGAAAACAAAGATGTTTCAAGGGAGTCAATGATAGTGTGGAAATCGTCCAAAATACTATTCCAAAGAATACTATGGCTTTATCCAACTTTGGGGTGAATGGGGTCACGGGATCCTAGTGATAGTTAGTAAATTCGTTTAACCCGAGTAGAAAAGAGTTTACAGTCCCAGAGTAAAGGTCGAGGAGTAAAAGATCCTAATACCACCCAAATGGCGACGTGAGCCCATAAGACTCACAGCCATGTTAGTAAAAGTTTTGCAACGTCTACACTCGACTTCGGCCAAGGAGTGCGGAAGGGGATTCCTACAGGCAGTCGGCTCTGATACCAACTTGTGACGCCCCCGATTCAATCGTACACTAATCATGCACGCAAACGTGTACGATTGAGATCAGGGACTCACGGGAAGATATCACAACACAACTCTAAAAACATAAATAAGTCATACAAGCATCATAATACAAGCCAGGGGCCCCGAGGGCTCGAATACAAGTGCTCGATCATAGACGAGTCAGCGGAAGCAACAATATCTGAGTACAGACATAAGTTAAACAAGTTTGCCTTAAGAAGGCTAGCACAAACTGGGATACAGATCGAAAGAGGCGCAGGCCTCCTGCCTGGGATCCTCCTAAACTACTCCTGGTCGTCGTCAGCGGGCTGCACGTAGTAGTAGGCACCTCCAGTGTAGTAGTCGTCATCGACGGTGGCGTCTGGCTCCTGGGCTCCAGCATCTGGTTGCGACAACCAAAAAGAAAGGAAAGGAGGGAAAAGGGGGAGAAAGCAACCGTGAGTACTCATCCAAAGTACTCGCAAGCAAGGATCTACACTACATATGCATGGGTATATGTGTAAAGGGCCATATCGGTGGACTGAACTGCAGAATGCCAGAATAAGAGGGGGATAGCTAATCCTGTCGAAGACTACGCTTCTGGCAGCCTCCGTCTTGCAGTATGTAGAAGAGAGTAGATTGAAGCCCTCCAAGTAGCATCTCCAAGTAACATCTCCATGTAGCATCTCCAGTAGCATCGCATAGCATAATCCTACCCGACGATCCTCTCCTCGTCGCCCTGTTAGAGAGCGATCACCGAATTGTATCTGGCACTTGGAAGGGTGTGTTTTATTAAGTATCCGGTTCTAGTTGTCATAAGGTCAAGGTACAACTCCAAGTCGTCCTGTTACCGAAGATCACGGCTATTCGAATAGATTAACTTCCCTGCAGGGGTGCACCACATAACCCAACACGCTTGATCCCATTTGGCCGGACACACTTTTCGGGGTCATGCCCGGCCGCGAAAGATCAACACGTCGCAGCCCCACCTAGGCACAACAGAGAGGCCAGCACGCCGGTCTAAACCTAAGCGCACAGGGGTCTGGGCCCATCGCCCTTAGCACACCTGCACGTTGCGTACGCGGCCGAAAGCAGAACTAGCCCCCTTAATACAAGAGCAGGCTTACGTTCCAATCCGGCGCGCGCCACTCAGTCGCTGACGTCTGAAGTGCTTCGGCTGATACCACGACGTCGGGATACCCATAACTACTCCCACGTAGATGGTTAGTGCATAAAGGCTCGTAGCCAACTCAGATCAAATACCAAGATCTCGTTAAGCGTGTTAAGTATCCGCGAACGCCGACGAGGGCCAGGCCCACCTGTCTCCTAGGTGGTCTCAACCTGCCCTGTCGCTCCACCACAAAGTAACAGTCGGGGGCCGTCGGGAACCCAGGCCCACCTCTACCGGGATGGAGCCACCTGTCCTTTCAGCCCCCATCTCCGAACAGTATCACAGGTAATGTAACTGTGTAAAGTATATCGTATATGCCCATGATCACCTCCCGAAGTGATCACGGCCCAGTAGTATAGCATGGCAGACGGACAAGAGTGTAGGGCCACTGATGGAACACTAGCATCCTATACTAAGTAGTAGGATAGCAGGTAATGGTAACAACAGTAGTAACAAGGACAGGCTATGCATCAGGATAGGAATAACGGAAAGCAGTAACATGCTACACTACTCTAATGCAAGCAGTATAGAGAAGAATAGGCGATATCTGGTGATCAAGGGGGGGGCTTGCCTGGTTGCTCTGGCAAGAGAGAGGGGTCGTCAACTCCGTAGTCGAACTGGGCAGCAGCAGCGTCGGTCTCGTAGTCTACCAGAGAGAAGAGGGGGAAGAAACAATGAATACCTTGCAAACAAATGCATATCGATGCATGACATGACAAGTAACGGTGCTAGGGGTGCCCTAACGCGGTATGAGGTGATACCGGTGAAGGGGGAAAACATCCGGGAAAGTATTTCCGGTGTTTCGCGTTTTCGGGCAGAGGAGCCGGAGGGGGAAAGTTGCGAGTTCGATAGGTTAGGGGGGTGTGGCGGACGAATGGGTTGCGTATCCGGAATCGTCTCGTCGTTCTGAGCAACTTTCATGTAGAAAGTATTTTCATCCGAGTTACGGATTAAAAGATATGATTTTCTAAAGATTAAATCATTTTCTGATTTTAATTAATTATTTAAATTAACATTATCCAGAATAGTGTTTGCTGATGTCAGCATGACGTCAGCATGGCGTCAGCCATCAACAGGGGTGTTGACTGGTCAATCTGACGTGTGGGACCCACTGGTCATAGACTGTTTAGGCTAATCACTATTTAACTAATCTAACTACTGTTTAATTAAACTAATTAGTTAATTAGGTTAATCTAATTATGATTAATTAACTTAATTAATTCCTTAATTAATTAATTAATTAATTTAATTATTATTATTTATTTATTTATTTTTATTATTTATCTATTTTTTTTAATTCCTAATTCCTTTTTTTTAAATAAAACGTTTTGGGCCGTGGGGCCACCCGGTCAGTGACCCAGGGGGCATAACGGGCACGCGGGCGTGCGGGCGCTGGCGCCCAGCCCGAACGGGCGCACACCCAGGGGCGGCCAGATCCAGCGCGGCACCGGGCGGGGACGCAGCACCAGGGGGGGTCGCGGGCGGCCAAGCGCGTGCTCGCGCGGCGAGGCACGGGCGAGGCCAGGAGAGCGCGGGGGCGACCGGAGGCGAGGCCAGGGGGGCCAGCGTCGGCGGTGGCGGACAGCAAGGGCAGGGGCGGGAGCTCGTGACGCGGGGAGCAGGGGAGCGGCCAACGCGAGCGCGCGCGTTGCGCGGGATCCAGCCAGCGCGTGCGGTGAAGGGCAAAGTAGGGCTTGGTCGACGCGGGGCACGCCGGCCGAACGCAGCACGGGCGAGGCGAGCGCCGGCGAGAGGGGACGGGGAGAAGGAGGACCGGGGTCCTCACCGAGGGAGCGTAGGGCACGGGGCAGCGGTGGTCGAGGGGGGCGACGGGGACGAGCGCAGAGAGGAAGAGGACGGCGAGGTGGCGGCGTGACGATGTCGGCGGGCGCCGAGGTCGGGTGTCGGCGGGGACGACGTGCGTCGATGGGGCGACGAGGCCTGGGGGGCCGACGGGGATGAGGCGAGGCGACGGGGTGGCGCAGGTGGAGGGGGGGGTCGCGCGAGGCCAGGGGGGCGAGAAGGCGACGGCGATCCGGGGCGGTGGCGTGGTCGCCCCGATCTCGATCCAGATCGGGGGAGTGAGGGGAGAGTGGGGGGAGTGGGGATCGGGAGTGGGCTAGGGTTTCCGTCGTGGGGGGATAAGGGGAGAGGGATGGGGGCCGGCCGGGCCTGGTGGTGGTCCAGTTGGCCTGTGGCCAGCTGGGCCGAAGCCCGGGGGTTTCTTTATTTTTTTGTATTGTTTTCTGTTTTCTTTTTATTTATTTTCTTTTCTGTTTTTATTTATCTATAAACACTTAGGCATTTAATAAAAATTTGTTTATTGCATCATAATTACCCTGGTAATATTCGGCCACCATCGAACATTTTTGTTTCAATTTTTGAAAACTTTTATTGTTATTATTATTTTGAATTTGAATTTTGAACGGTTTCGAATTATTGCGAGGTTAGCAACAGTAACCGAGGTGTCATGGCACGATTAGCGTGGGATTACTGTAGGATGATTATCCGGGCGTTACAGAAGCCGAACAAGTGCAGCAGCGCGAAACCTGCCTTGAGCCAATTGCCTTTCCACTGCCCCATTCATGCATAGGATGGGATGAATTGGGAAGAGGGCAAAGTCGGAAGAGAAGATGACAGATATGAGGAGAAGTCAATTGCACCACCACCAAACCTTCTTCTTCATTCATTCTTGCTTTAGCGGAACAAGTTGCTGCAATAGGGATTCAGATGGCTCCATCTGGAGGAGGGGGCCGGGGTGTTGTGCTACGCACTAGCTAGGACAGAAGAAAGTTCGAGCTCTGATTGCGGCTGACAAGGACAGGGTACTCTCGTCGGGCCCTGTTGTCGTCAGGTCTCGAACCCTGGAGGGGCTACATGAGTTGGGAAGAACAGACACATTTTATATTAAGTGTCATCTAAGCCGTTTGATTCAGATTGGATGGTTGATATATTCAGGAGACAAGACAGGCACACCATCATCATCAACTGTGTTTTTTATAGGAGTAGAGAAAAATCCCACAATAATTCGAAACTTTTGGCCTTTAATCCGGTGGGCCTGTTTTCATCAACTTTCTAGAACCTTCAGATCTTCATAATCTAGGTGTACGTACACAACAAAATCACAATCAATCTCATACACCAGGTGGACCCATACCCTCCACCCTACGCACAAAAATCACAATCAGTCTATTGATCCTATTAGATTGAACCATCCCACATACATCTACACTCAAACTCTAGATCCAAACTGGTTGGCCAATCCTAAGATTGAAAAAAAGTCACATCGATCCCACAATAAAAAAAATCAGACCTTACACGGTAGAAAAAAAAACTACTCAACAAATATGAAAAGGGAACAATCTATGGTGTTTTCTTCCTAATGATCCCAGAAAAATATATGACTCTAATGATCCCAGAAATTTGTAGTGTTTTTTTTAATATTCAGATTTTTTTCTAAAAAACATTAATATATTTTAGAAAGTTCTTGAATTTAGCCATGAATTTGGAAAATGTTCATGAATTTGAAAAAAATCTTGAAATTTTAATAAAATGTTCATAAATTAAAGAATGTTTAGAATTTTTATATAAATAATTCCTATTTTTAAATAAAAAGGAAAAAAAAAGTAAAAAATAGAACAAGGAAAAGAATGGAAAAACCTGCACAAAAAACAACTCAAAACCATAGAGAAACCGGACAAAACCTTATATAAGGTTACCACTTAAGAACTATCACTATTGCTGGTGGGTGTGGGCCATGTACAGGGAGACTTTGGTCTAAAAATAGTACGAGGAGACAGCCATATGGCGGGGATCATAGGGAGTTCCTATGTGACGCATTCTGCGTCAAAATGCTGCACTTTCGCACAGGCACGTCGTCGCGGTGCACTGATTGGGCCGGCCCATTGCAGTGTGCTGCAAATACCAGGTGATAAATTGCAAAAATAGTAGGGTGTGATGACTGGTGATCGAACGCAGCACTGCCGAGTTGCACTCGCACGGTACTAGCCACTAGGATGGAAAAGCTCAGTTGACCAAACTACAGCGAAACATAGAAGAACTAAAGAAAGTATAAGACCAGCTCAAAAAAAAGTACAAGACTGTTTGAAAGACATACTTTACGATTTTCCAAATAGCAAAAACAAAACTTGAATGTTTTATCAAACGTGAACATTATTAGTTTTTTTTTACAAATTTTGAGAAAACTCAAACATTTTTCAACACATAAACGAATTTTGGAGATGCGAACATATTTTTTAGGATGGAAACATTTTTTAAACTACCCAAAAAACTGAACAGGGACAAGTTCTCAAATTTCAAAACAAAATTGGGAAACACAAAAAAATTTTGAATTTCCCAAACATTTTTTGGATTTGTGGCATTTCTTTAAAGCACAAACATTTTCTGAATCTTGAGAACAAATTTTGAAACGGAGAACAAATTTGGAAGCACGAACAATTTTTTAAAGCACAAACATTTTTTGAATCTTCAGAAAAATTTAGAAATTGAGAACAAATTTGGAAGCGCGAACAATTTTTAAAGCACGATCATTTTTTGAATCTTGAGAACAAATTTTGAAAACTCCTGAACAAATTTGGAAGCGTGGACAATTTTTCAAAGCACGAACATTTTTTGAATCTCGAAAACAAATTTTGAAATAGAGAACAATTATGAAGGAAGCGTGAACAATTTTTAAAGCACAAGCATTTTTTTTGAATTTTGAGAACAAATTTTGAAATAGAGAACAATTTTGAAAAATCCTGAATAAATTTGGAAGCGCGAACATTTTATGAAGTCTGGTATATTTTCTGCATTTCGAAAGTTTTGAACGTTTTTGTGTAACTGGAATAAATTTTGAATTCGGAGAACATTTTTTTCGAAAACTGGAAATTTTATAAAAATACGAACAAAATTTGATTCTTTTTAATTTCTTTTTACAAAAGAGAAGAAAAACAAAGAAAACAAACAAAAAAATCAGTAACATTTTTCGATATTGTCAACAAAATTTTGAAAATGTGAACACTATTTCAGAAATATGAACAAAGTTTAACAAAAAAGAACATTTTTGAAAATTCTGAACCATATTTGAACTTTTGAAAAGCTTAAAAAGAAAAAGGAAAAATATTAAAAAAGAAAAAAGTAAAGAAAACATGAAAAAAGAAAGAACAAAATAAGACTATGAAGACAAACCAGAAAGAACCAGTAGAAGGAACAAAAGTTTTTTGAAATTACCGCAAACTGGTTTTATGTTTGTCGTCGCTTTTAGTTGCTTTAAGTTTAGCATTGTTTTTCTTGCATATCCAGGAGAGCGGTGGCTACCGCGGCGTGTACCTCTACAAGAGGTCGTTGGTTCGATCCCTAGAGCGACCATTTTTGCGGTTTTTTAATCTGGCGAAGCGAAACCACTCAAATGGGCCGGCCCAGGGTGAGCTGCGCCCTGTGCGAAGCGGTGACTACTTGCCGCAGTTAGCGGCGAATAGGAAATTCCGGGATCATATTCCTTGAGCAAGTGGGGCGATAACGACCGAAAATGCAACCTCACCTCCAGTAATGGGCTGGCCCGCTAGTCTGTTTTCATCTATTTTGTCGGTTTTCTTCTGTTTTGTTTCTTTTCCGCTTTTTTTCCTTTTCCCGTTTTCTTGAGGTTTCTTTATTTTTCCCTTTTGTTTTTGTTTTTCTTTATTTTTTCCTTTTCAAATATGTATATTTGTTTAAAAATTGTTGAACTTTGGTGATTTTTTTTTTCAAATTCACGAACCATTTTAGATTTGTAAACTGTTTTAAAATCACGAACAATTGCCAAATGCATGTTTTCTTTTCCAAATATGCGAATAGTTTTCAAATTTGTGAGCAATTTTCAACTATTATTGTTTTAGAAATTCCTACACATTTTTTGAAATTTGTGAACTTTTCAACCTCGCGAAAACTTAAAAATGTGTAAATGGTACAATATATGGTGTTTTATTTTTTAATGATCCCAGAAATTTCTTTCTTTTCTTTTTTAGTGTTCACAATTTTTCTAAAAAATGTTACTCCCTCCATTTTTATATACAAGGCCACTATGGAATATACATTTTGCATCTATACAAGGCCACCAACAGTAATCGAGGCAAAATTAATGATATTTTCTCGTACTAACAATCTGTTTAATACTAGTAATCCAAGTTGACTTGTAAAGCAGACATTAAATTTTACATTGATACATGTAATCCAAGTTTGTGGCCTTGTACACAAAAATGAAGGGAGTAATGTTTTTAAGAAAGTTCATGAATTTGAAATATGATCATGTAACTGGAAAAAATCATGAATCTTTTTAAAGTGTGCAAGAATAAAAAATGCTCAAAATGTCTTTTATAAAAAATATTTTTTAATGAAAAAAATAAAAGAAAAAGAAAATAGAAAATAGAAAAACGTGAAAAAACAGCTCAAAAACCCAGAGAAACCGGACAAACCTTCTATAAGGTTACCACTTAAGACCTTCACTGTGGCTGGTGAGTGTGGACCATGTACAGTGAAACTTTATCTACAAAAAGTACGGGGAGAGGGATCCCTCTAACTCAAGATTTAACCCAAAAAGCTTTGCTTCTTTTCTTGTTTCCACCATGCTGGAGTCATATTCACTTTTGTGCCTTGATCCACGCACACAGATGCCAAGGGGACTAATAACTTGTGTATTCACTTAACAAACATGATTAGTCTCATGTGTGTACTAGATCATGATGGCACGCGTTGTCGCACCCATCTATTTTTGACAATTTTTTTATAGAAATATTACAAAGATGTAGGCGCCAAAAATTTCTAGTTTTTCTTTTGACGATTCACACTATGGTCCCTCATTATAGGCAAGAAATATAAGTGAACATACTCAAGGAAATTGAATTGTGAAAAACGGAATCAGATCAAATCACAGCCAGCCAAAGGAAGATCATGTAAGTAAAGGCTTGTTCTCCTGTCTAGTCTAAAAATTAATAATTAAGTTGATTATTAGAAAAAACAGACGACCACATAAATATGTTTATACAGAACAATCGATGCACTATTTCAAATGTGCAAACTCTGAATAAACATTGAATCTTGAAGCATGCTTTATTTTTTTGAAGCATTTAAACATCAAATTCATGTGAAAATTATAGAAGACGGTACATTTCCTACCATGTCGCTCGAGGCTTGCTCTGGCTTTATTTTCTTTCCGAAACAAAGGCAAAAGATTTGCCTCATATATAAATAAAGGAGAGTACAGTTTTACAAGAGCCCACGAATACGGTCATTACTAGTGTGAGATCCCCGTTATCTCGTGTTAGCAAACAAGCATAGGGTCCAAAATAAGGGGCATTAAAAAAGTTGAAGGTTTAACCTAAGTGTGGTTAGAAGTTGGACAAGAATAAATTGCACTCTAGTTACAAGGTAGGAAGCGGGCAGTGAACGTACATGACAAAGGGGTGCGGGTTAACTCGAGGAGAGAAAGTTACTAAGTATCCTTGTTTTATCTACGTACTGCTAAGACGAGTGTAAACACATCGGCGGCTCCACCTCGTCCTTGGTATAATCTTCCATTCACATCTTTCGTGATTGTTCAGTCAGTCCCACGTAGATTCTTGTACGTGTGCTTGGTGAGTTGGTGTATAAATTAGGGCGTCCTATACTGGGTTAAAAGCCCTGGTCTATACTAACTTCCAATGGCTTCTCCTAACTTGTTCTTGTGCATCCTCCTGGTCGTATTTGGCAGCCACCTTTCCACCATTTCTGCTGCAGGCGACGGTGAGCAAAGCTTCGTTGTGGTGTCAACCAGGTCATTTGAGACACAAGATGTCTGCTCCACCTCCACATCCACAGGTACGCACATGAATTGAGCATGGCATAATTTTCGACGTTAATCGATCTACATGTTAGGAACATACAATATGACACTCGGATGTTTCTTTCAGTGACGCCGCGGCCCAATCGTGCCGGCGCCGCTGTGCCGCTGGTGCACAGGCACGGACCCTGCGCCAAGTCACCGTCCACCGACAAGCCATCATCTTTCGCCGAGGCGCTTCACAGAAGCCGCGTCCGCGCAGACTACATCATGAGCAGAGCACTGAGGGGGAGGGGCACCACCACCACCATGGAGATGCAGGAGCAGGAGGAGGGCAAGGTGAGCATCCCGGCGCACCTGGACACCTCCGTGGACTCGCAGGAGTACGTGGTGACGTTGGGCCTGGGCACGCCGGCCGTGGAGCAGGTCCTCCTCATGGACACCGGCAGCGACTTGTCGTGGGTGCAGTGCGCACCATGCAACTCCACCGACTGCTACCCTCAGAAGGATCCTTTGTTCGACCCGCGCAAGTCGTCCACGTACGCTCCCATCCCCTGCGGCTCCGACGTTTGCAAGAGACTCCAGTCCGACCACTTCGACAATGGCTGCAGCATGAATGGCAATGGCACCCAGTCCCAGTGCGGGTATCGAGTCGAGTACGGAGGAGGATTAAAGACCAGGGGCGTGTACAGCAACGAGGCGCTCACGATGGCGCCCGGCGTCGTCATCAAGGACTTCCATTTCGGCTGTGCATACAAGCAGATTGGCTCCGACGACAAGTCCGACGGCCTGCTCGGGCTCGGCGGCGCGGCCGAGTCGCTCCCGGTTCAGACCTCCGCGGTCTACGGCGGCTCTTTCTCCTACTGCCTCCCGCCGGTGAGCAGTGGCACCGGGTTCCTCGCCCTCGGCGCGCCCAGCAACACCTCAGGCTTCTCCTTCACGCCCATGACCCCCTTCATGGATTACGCTACCTTCTACCTGGTGAAGCTCACCGGCATCAGCGTCGGTGGGAAGCAGCTCAGCATCCCACCGAAGGTGTTCGAGGGGGGCCTGGTTGTAGACTGCGGCAATATAATCTCACATCTGCCATCGACGCCCTACGCGAAACTGCAGTCCGCGTTCCGGGCGGCCATGGTGGCTTACCCGCTCATCCCGAGCGACGACTTCGACACATGCTACAACTTCACAGGATACAGCAATGTCACCGTGCCCAAGGTGGCTCTCACGTTCACCGGCGGCGTCACGGTCGACCTCGATGTCCCCAACGGGCTTCTGTTGGACGGTTGTCTGGCCTTCACCGAGTCCGGGGAAGATGGTTACGTCGGGTTCCTCGGCAATGTCCAAATGAGAACGTTGGAGATGTTGTACGATGTTAGGGGTGGTAGACTCGGATTCCGGGCAGGTGCCTGCTGACCTCTCAATCGGGAGCTAGCTTACCAAAAAAATAAAATTGGTTTGCTGTTAACTGCTCGACTGCTCCACGTGGGTGGCCCGTCCGATCAATCGCTTCACTGTTATTTTTCGTTTTTGTCTGCTTCTATCCCGTCGTCATTTGTGATAAAAGTAATAATATAATATATTAACTGCTCTACATTTTTAAACTCTTCAACTAACCAAGTACTGTCATATGCAATACCTTGAATCCACCTTAACGGAGAATATACTTAATGATACAGTCCTATACTATGTTAATCAAGTATATCATATCCAAATCATGTATTATTATATGTACAAAGTACTTGATGGGAACCCTAGAAAAAAATATATACACCCTCAAAAACTACAACAATAATATAAGAGCGCTTAGATCACTACTTTAGTGATCCAAACACTCTTATATTTTTTTACAGAGGGAGTATATGAAAAAAGGACCTGAAGGGCTCACTACAAAAAAGATAAGGAGCCTAAAAGAATACCATAATAATTAGAAATATCCGGTCTTTAATCCGGTGGGCCTATTTTTGTGAACGTACTAGAACCTTTAGACCTTTATAATTCAGGTGGACCCATACCATACACAACAAATTAGTATATGTATAAAACCTAAATGCTTAATAGTGCAGCTGCACTAATTGGACTTTGCGAGTGCACGCGGTGCACGACAAAAACTCACAGTATAAGAAGGTAATTAGCATTACAGTTTGTCTAATTCACATCTATATGTTTTTAAGGATGTTACATTTAAGCTCCCACAAATATATAATGCAGCAACAAAAAATAAAAAAACTAGGATTAAAAAAATAGACCACAAACAAAGTGGTCATCAGCTTAGAAGTGACATAACTATATCACATCTAGATGTGTCCTAAACAGACCCTTAGCATTGTGTGTCATCATTACACTACAAAAAAGTATCTGTTCCTTGTCCCATTGCCTTACTTTCCACAAATCAGTTAAGAAAGGACAACTACATGCATTTATCTAAGCTTAATAAAATTCTAAAAAGCCATAACTTTTGCTTCAAGTATCCGAATTCGGATCCGTTTTCACCGTTGGGTTTCTCGCGACAAGTTCTTCGAAACTAGATCCCCTATGGATATGTTTCAGCAAACTTTCTGTTTTGAGCAACTTTGGGTGCTAAATAGGCAACTTTAGTGCTATAAAAAACAACTTCTTCTTAGTTTGCCTACTATGATTTCCTATCAACGAGAAGTCATTATAAGCTGCCTCCCATGACTATCCTGTTCACTAAATTCATATATAAGTTGCCCCCCAAATACTTATTTGTGCAACTGCACTATTTGAAGATGTCGAGCGCACCCTCCCGAGCCATTTGATTTGGCATGAATCATGGGCAGGTGTTTTCCTGTCTGGTGTGGCGACCCAAGGTATGGTGAGGCCCCTTCCAAAAAAATAGAAAAGAGATAACCATTGCAGTTCGTGGAAGCGTCGCCCCCACCCCTACCCGCACTCACACCCCATTTTTCTATCGGTTACCGTAGAAGAGACAGAGGGAGAAAGGGGAGGGGATTTGCTCACGCCCCGCCGTGATTCACCGTCGGAGGGAGGCAACAGGCAACCTCGGCGAACACACAAACCGTGGCTGGATTTTGGAAAAACTATCTCACAAAAAAAGCAACAAGAAAGCAAAGAAAAAAATACTTGGATCCTTTTTTATGCACAATACATGAAAGATAAGATATTTTCCCACAATTAACCATATAGTTGCCTACCATGTATCCCATTGCCCAATCATCATGAACATAAACATTACCAAGACCACGATTTGGCCAATATCTAAAGGTTTTAGATACCTTTCAATTAAGTTTGTGTCACAATGGTGTGTCAAGAATTTCTTCTCTTTGGGTGGGATCCAATGGTATGATCACAAAAACTTGGCGAATGATCATAGAGGGTGGGGGGCTGGAGCTGGTCATGGGAACATAACTAAAACCATGAAGTTTTTTTATGGTATTGAGTTTATCTGTGAATCCCTAAGAAAACGAACATGTGTTTGTTCGTTATCCCCTTTTCAGGTGTCATAGTTGCCCACAATCAGCTATACAGTTGCCCAGAACCATGTATCCAGTTGCCCAATCCTCATGAATAGAAATATTGCCAAATCCATAATTTGGCTAATATGTAAAGGTTTTAGATACCTTTCAATTAATTTTTTTTCATAGAGATGCATCAAGAATTTCATCCCCTCGAGGTGGGATCTCTTGGTATGATCGTAAATACTTGGCGAATGATCATAGAGGGAGAGCGGTGTGGACCTAGTCATGGGGACATTAGTAAAATCATGAAGTGCTTTTAGGGGATTAAGTTTATCTGTGGCCCCCTCCAAAAATGAACATGTGTATGTTCTTTATTCCTTTTTAGGTGTCATAGTTGCCTACAATCAACGATATTATTGTCTAAAATCATGTATCCAGTTGCCCACAATCAACCATATAGTTGTCTAAAATCATGTATCCAGTTGCCCACAATCAGTCATACAGTTGTTTAAAATCATGTATCGAGTTGCCCACAATCAACCATACAATTGTCTAAAATCATGTGTCTAGTTGCCCGATCCTCATGAACAAAAATATTACCAAGATCATAATTTGGCTAATATGTAAAGGTTTTAGATACATTTCAAGTTTGTGTCACAGAGATGCATCAATTATTTATCTCCTCGGAGTGGGATCCCTTGGTACGATCGAAAATAGTTGGCGGATTCTGCTCCTCTTGTTGTCTGGGGAGATGGGATCTGGCTTGATGTTGAAAGGGAGCAATGGACGCTAAGGGGCTCTGAGAATGCCCCCTCGTCATTCGGTTTGGAAGATTTAGGACGTACGTATTTGTTCAAACAAATTAGGTGACCGTCATTGGATGGTTAAACGTGTCTAGAGAAGCCGATCCCAGCATTTGGGGTGATTGGGTGTCCTTATGGTAGGCAAGTTAGAGGTGAATCTAGTCAATTGGTAGTCATGGTAACCAAATTAAAAGTATCCTTCGCTGATAGGTAGTCATACTTGGGGAAAAATGAGTTGCTTTCCTATAGCATTGAAGTTGCCTCTGTAGCACACAAAGTTGCTTGAAAAAAAGTTTATCAAAACCTATTTATACGGGATCTAGTTTTGGAAAACTCGTCGCGAGAAATCCAATAATGAAAAGGGATCTAAATTCTGATATTAGAATAAAAATTATGACTTTTAAATTTTTTTGAAACCCCACATAAATGCACGTGATCTCTCCACTGAGGTAACCCGAGCATGGGAGACTATATACTTTCCTTTTTGACAGGCTAGGATGACATGTCACATCAATTTCCTAATACGGTGGGTGTGCTCGAGCAGTCCATCGAGCGACAATGCGCTGCCTAGCCACGTTTTATGTAAAAAGTACTTGATGGTATTAAAAACCCACAAGTATAGGGGATCACAACAGTTTTTGAGGGTAGAGTATTCAACCCAAATTTATAGATTCGACACAGCCAAAGAATATTTGAAGGTATTAGCAGCTGAGTTGTCAATTCAACCACACCTAGAGATTAATTGTCTGCAGCAAAGTGATCAGTAGCACAGTAGTTCGATAGTTTTGATAGTAGTGATAGTAGCAACGGTAATAGTGATAGCAGTAATTTTGTAGCAAGTGTAACAATGATGATAGCAGTAGTAACGCAGCGAGATCAATAAGGATAAATTCGTAGGCATTTGATCGATGACTTGTTGGATGATATTCATCATGAGACAGTTATAACCTAGGGCGATACAACACTAGCTTCAGTTCATCGATATAATGTAGGCATGTATTCCGTAAATAGTCATATGTGTTTTATTAAAAGAATTTGCATGACATCTTTTGTCCTACCCTCCCGTGGCAGCGGGGTCCATATTTGAAACTAACGGATCTTAAGGCCTCCTTTTAATAGAGAACCAAAATAAAGCATTAACACACAGTGAATACATGAACTCCTCAAACTACGGTCATCACTGAGAGTGGGCCTGGTTGTTGTCACTCCGGGGTTGCCAGATCATAACACGTAGTAGGTGACTATAACTTGCAAGATCGGATCTAAAACATGGATATAATGATGAATTCATAAACGGTTCAGATCTAAAATCATGGCACCAGGGCTCTGACGCCCCCGATTCAATCGTACACTAATCATACACGCAAATGTGTACGATCAAGATCAGGGACTCACGGGAAGATATCACAACACAACTCTAGGCACAAATCAAAATAATGCAAGCTTTATATTACAAGCCAGGGGCCTCGAGGGCTCGAATACATAAGCTCGAATACAAACGAGTCAGCGGAAGCAATAATATCTGAGTACAGACATAAGTTAGACAAGTTTGCCTTAAGAAGGCTAGTACAAAAGCAACAATGATCGAAAAGGCAAGGCCTCCTGCCTGGGAGCTGATACGTCTCCAACGTATCTATAATTTTTGATTGCTCCATGATATTATATTATCTATCTTGGATGTTAATGGGCTTATTTTTACACTTTTATATTATTTTTGGGACTAACCTATTAACCGGAGGCCCAGCCCAAATTGCAATTTTTTTGCCTATATTAGAGTTTCGCCGAAAAGGAATATCAAATGGAGTCCAAATGAATGAAATCTTCGAGAGCGTTATTTTTGGAACAAACATGATCCAGGAGATCTGGAGTGGACGTCAAGAAACAATCAAGGAGGCCACGAGGCAGGGGGACGTGCCCACCCCCCTGGGCGTGCCCTCCACCCTCGCGGGCCCCTCGTTGCTCCACCGACCTACTTCTTCCTCCTATATATATATATACAGTCGGTCTATTTTGATAATATTATCAGAATAACTATTCTGATAACACTTCCGCACTGCATGCTCAACGCGAGGGCACTGCACTTTCTTTAGCAAAAGCACTGCATTACAGAGACTAGTGAACTTCGTGTCTAAAAAACTGTACGCAGTGTTTTTTCGGTACTGTTTTTGCTCTAGTTTTTAACCGTTTGTCGGAACGAGGTGTATGATATAAGGTTGGAAAGCTATGGATTAGGCGCAACTTCTCCATGTTGAATACTTTTTGAGATTCCTCATGGTTTAAGAGCAGTTTTGAAAATGGTGCGGCCCATGACGAGTGGCAGCGAGCGTTTTTCGCGTTTTTTCTAAACCACTCATCGGAATGAAGCAAACGATACACCGTTGGATAGATATCGTCGAGGTGCATCTTTTTCATAACTATTATTTTCTCTAATTCATTACGGTTTAAGAGCAGTTTCGAATTTACTAAATCGCGGAATTCTGTTTTTCAAAAAAATTCAAATTTTCGGTACTGTTTTCGCTCTAGTTTTCTAACCGTTTGTCGAAACAAGGCGTGTAATATACCGTTGAAAAGCTATGGGCGAGGTGCAACTTTCATATGTTGAAATGTTTTTGAGATTCCTTATGATTTTAAGTTAATTTTAAAAATCATGCGGCGAACGACGAGTGGCAGCAGCGGTTTTTCGTGAATTTTTCACAAACCGCTTGTCGAAATGATTCAAATGATACGCTGTTGGAAAGGTATCGACGAGACGCAACTTTTTCATATAGAACATGCTCTCAAATTCCTTACGGTTTAATAGCAATTTTGAATTTACCGAAATGCGGACACTTTGTTTTTCGTGACAACAAAATCGACGAGTGAACCGCATCGGACAGAAAATCGCACTGCTTCGAACTGAAAACCGCACTGCATCAGACAGTGAAGTGAACTTCATGATTTCTCTTGTCGAACGTAAATTTTTCGTGTGTTTCATACCACGGGACGAGAGTAGAAAACCACACACAAGAGAGTAGCGAGCCACACCAACGAGAGTAGTGAACTTCATACTTTTTTCGGCAATCTTGCTTTACAGAGTGAACCACTTTGACTCACTACAAATGAACCGCATTGCAATGGCGACAAAGGGAACTGCATTATTTTTTATTTTTTGCTAGCATTTTCTCTTTATAATTTCATCTCAACTGCGAAGCCAGGTGTAGTGAACTGCATGCGACAGCGAAATGCACTGCAAGTGCCGATGCAAATTTTTTTGAACACACAACGCCATGCAAGAACAAGTGCAATTCAAATTTTGCATCAAAGGAAGTGAGCCACGACCCAATTCGGAACAAACTGCATGTTTTTTTGTCGTAGCCACCAAGGGGTTTTTAATAAAGAAACTACATCATGCTTTGTAGAAGTTTTTACAAAGTAAACTCCTCTATACTATACACTGCACTACCAATCTCACTGGACAATTTTTTATGAACTTTACCATGGGAGCCCAATCGAACTCCACGACTCACAATACAGGACATCAATCAAACTCTAAACAAACTGCACACAAGAGAGCGAGTCTTGCGTATTTTTTATAATTGGCTTTCCTTCTTTTCTGCATTAGAGAACAGAGTGGACTGATCTGTGTCTTCGTTCGAGCTCACACCGAGAAGCACACACGCACTACAAAAAGAAACTTTAACATGCGAATTGCAAAACTAAAAAAGTGGGCTGCAACACTTGGTCGTCGATGAGGTCGCTATCGAATGAGATCCATGGTGTGGCGCAGGGACAAGATTGAGATGGCCATGGCGCCACCTGCAGGGCACAAGCGAGATGTGAGGGAGAGGTGAGGAGGAAGAAGGAAAGGACAGAGAGAAGGGCGCTCACCTTCGGTGTTGTTGTCGTCCAGCGCATCGGCGTGGGGAGGGGCGGGTGGCCGGAACCGTACTGCTTGCCCGCAACGCCAGAACCACGTACCATGAATCAGCGAGCTGCACTAGCAGTAGAATAGCACAATTATGACTTGAGCACCACTGATGTCTAATAGCACTGCACAGAAACAAAAAAACTGATAAAATCTAAACACACAAAATAAAACTACACTGCACAAAAACAACAAAAACTTGAGCACCACCAGCGACGTACTGCAGCAGTGAGTTAGCTGAACCGCATAGAGGCGGCAACTGAGCTGCACAGGGGAAAATTTACCCCATGAGACCTTTGCGAGCTGCTGCCCATGCACGGGCCGCACTGCACGGATACGCCAGCGGACTGCATGGAGGCGAGCTCACGTGACGCAGTGCACACTACCTACAAGCAAAACCTACAAAATTTTGCAAGTGTACCACATCACTCGTTTCGCCGAGCTGCACGGCGATGGTCTCTCGACTACAGAACGGCCCTGTTGAAATGCATCTATCCAAAAGAGGAGATCATGGGGCCGAGCCAGAGAGATCAAAGGTTGAATAGAGGTTTGAGGTGGGGAATTCGTCCTGGAGCAGCCCAGCTGGATCCGGACGGGTGCGTCGCCATGGTGGGCCGGTGAATCTGGCCTTGGGGGCTGCGCCCGTCGCGGCGGCATAGGGAGGAAGGTTAGGGGAGACGCCGTGCTCGGTGGCTGGCCTGATGAAGCAGCACGATGCGGCGTGATGGACTCGAGGAGGGAGGTTGCCAAATCTAGGAGGAACGGGGTAGGAGGGTGAGGCAAGACGGCAGATCCGGTCGAGGAGAAGGTCACCGGGTGGGGGCGCTGAGGAGGCACGAGATCGAGCGGGGACAGTGCGGGTCATGCCCATCAGCGGCAAGTCGTGGCCGCCCCCACCTCGATCTGGACTGAGTCGTCGTTGTGGGAGGCGGCCGCCCACTACTGGATCCGGCATGGGGGAGGGAGACTGTGGTGGATGCAGTGGTGGTGGCGGGGAAAGCGCCGGCGGTCAGAGGTAGTAGGGGGCACGGTGGCGGTGCCCACAGAAGGTGGAGCTCGTAGAAGGTTAACGGGGCGGGGCAGGGCAGGGCAGCACCAGCCTGGGGTGGTGCTACGGTGGCGGCACCGGGGACAACGCGGCACTGCAGCGGCCCAGGGTGCAGGGTGATGCTCCGGCTGCGGCGCGGTAGAAGGTGGAGGGTAGGTGGGGGTTTGGATCGGTGGAGGAGGAAGTGGGTGTCGTGCGGTGTGGGTTGGGGATGACTTTTCTGCGGTTTGTTAGTGGGGTTAAGTGGTTCAGTTTGCGGCATGGGACAGTAACTAGGTGTTATCAGAATAAGGCTTAGGTGTTATTAGAATAAGGTCTTAAAGGGTGTTATCATAATAGACCCACCCTATATATATATATATCCATATACGTCGCAAACATCCAGGAGCACCACGAAACCCTATTTCCACCGCCGCAACCTTCTGTACCCAAGAGATCCCATCTTGCGGCCTTTTCCGCAACTCCGTCGGAGGGGGCGTTGATCACGGAGGGCCTCTACATCAACTCTGTGGCCCCTCCGATGATGTGTGAGTAGTTTACTTCAGACCTTCGGGTCCATAGCTAGTAGCTATATGGCTTCTTCTCTCTTTTTGGATCTCAATACAAAGTTCTCCTCGATTCTCTGGGAGATCTATTCGATGTAATCTTCTTTTGCGGTGTGTTTGTCGAGATCCTGATACGTCTCTGTCGTATCTACTTTTCCAAACACTTTTGCCCTTGTTTTGGACTCTAACTTGTATGATTTGAATGGAACTAACCCGGACTAACGCTATTTTCAGCAGAATTGCCATGGTGTTATTTTTGTGCAGAAATAAAAGTTCTCGAAATGACCTGAAAATCAATGGAGAATTATTTTGGAATATATAAAAAAATAGTGGAAGAAAGATCCACGCGAGGGGGCCCAAACCCTGTCCACGAGGGTGGGGGCGCGCCCTACCCCCTGGGCGCGCCCCCTGCCTCATGGCCCCCCTGGAGCTCCAACGACCTCAACTCCAACTCTATATATTCACGTTCGGGGAGAAAAAAAATCAGACAGGAGGATTCATCGCGTTTTGCGATACGGAGCCTCCGCCAAGCCCTAAACTCTCTCGGGAGGGCTGATCTAGAGTCCGTTCGGGGCTCCAGAGAGGGGAATCCGTCGCCATCATCATCATCAACCATCCTCCATCACCAATTTCATGATGCTCACCGTCGTGCGTGAGTAATTCCATCGTAGGCTTGCTGGACGGCGATGGGTTGGATGAGATTTATCATGTAATCGAGTTAGTTTGTTAGGGTTTGATCCCTAGTATCCACTATGTTCTGAGATTGATGTTGCTATGACTTCGCTATGCTTAATGCTTACCGGTGATGATCCCTAGTGCCATGATTTCAGATCTGAACCTATTATGTTTTCATCAATATATGAGAGTTCTTGATCCTATCTTGCAAGTCTATAGTCACCTATTATGTGTTATGATCCGTTAACCCCGAAGTGACAATAATCGGGAAACTTACCGGTGATGACCGTAGTTTGAGGAGTTCGTGTATTCACTATGTGTTAATGCTTTGGTCCGGTACTATATTAAAAGGAGACCTTAATATCCCTTAGTTTCCAATAGGACCCCGCTGCCACGGGAGGGTAGGACAAAAGATGTCATGCAAGTTCTTTTCCATAAGCACGTATGACTATATTCGGAATACATGCCTACATTACATTGATTAACTGGTGCTAGTTCTGTGTCACC
Organism: Triticum timopheevii; assembly: GCA_963921465.1. Classification (NCBI taxonomy): domain Eukaryota; kingdom Viridiplantae; phylum Streptophyta; class Magnoliopsida; order Poales; family Poaceae; genus Triticum; species Triticum timopheevii. The sequence continues at coordinate 142,910,112 of OY997273.1, forward strand.
CTATGTTATAACTGTTGCATGAATAATCGCATCCGGCATAATTCTCCATCACCGATCCAATGCCTACGAGCTTTCACTACAAAAAAAATACACATCCGTGACATTTTGGGCCGAACGAATTTTTTCTGTCATACATATGACACTTCTATGATGATAATTGTGACAAAACCCGGTATCATCATAGATGTGGTGGGCTCCTACTTCTATGGCAAAAAATCATGACAGAAAATGGGCTTTTCATCCTGGGCGGGCCGGAGACGCAGTTGCATGACATTCTTTGGGCCGTCCATGACGGAAAAAACCGTGGTAGAAGCGAGAGGGAGGAAAATATCGGGGAGTTCCCGGTTACGGTGGGAGGTCGGGGGGCGAGCGATGCGCGTTTCTCTTGTACACGTATGCGCGTGTGTGCGAGGCGTTGGCTCTAACTGAACCCGAGCGAGGCATTGGGCTCTAACTGAACCCGAGCGATTGCACTGCAGGCTATGCGTTACTGAACCCAAGTGATCGATCGATGGCTGTTAACAGAACCCGATCGAGCAATTCCTTCGCTACTGCTGCTAACTGAAGTCGATCGATGCTGCCTCTGGGATGAATAGTGAGCATTGCGGTGGGGTTTGGATGAACAGTGAGTGGTGGCATTGCCTCTGGATGAACAGGACCCCGTGGTGTGGTGGAGGGCTGGGTGAACAGTAGACGATGGAGGGGTGCCCGTGAATGGGTGGTTGAACAGGACCCCCGTGGTGTGGAGGGCTGGATGAACAGTAGACGGTGGAGGGGTGCCCGTGGAGGGGTGGTTGAACAGTAGCCGGTGGAGTAGCGCACGGTGGAGGCTGGATGAACAGGAGCCCGTGGAGGCTGGAGGAGATCGACGGTAGCCCGTGGAGGCTGGAGGAGGTCGACGGTGGAGATGAACAGTATCCCGTGGAGTCCCGTTTTGCGGTGCGCCACACCCCTCCCGATGAACAGGACCCCCGTTTCGACCGTAGCGCTACAACATAAGTCCGTTTCGTCCGTTTTACGGTACGCCACACCCCTCCCGATCAACAGGAGCCCCGTTCGACCGTAGGAGGTCCGTTTCATCTGTTTTGCGGTACGCCACACCCCTCCCGATCAACAGGGCCCTCATTTCGACCATAGGAGGTCCGTTTCCTCTGTTTTGCGGTACGCCAGACCCCTCCCGATCAACAGGACCCCGTTCCGAACGTAGGAGGTCCGTTTCCTTCGTTGTGCGGTACGCCGGGCCTCGTTCCCATTGCCTATTCCGTCCAAGCCCTCCCGATGAACACAGCCACGCATTCTGTTCCGACCCAGCCGGTTGGCTCCCACGCGTTCTGTTGCCTCCCGATGAACACGCTGTATTCCGTTGCCTCCCGATGAACACGACGCATTCCGTTGCCTCCCAATGAACACGACGCATTCCGTTGCCTCCCCATGAACACGACGACGACGCTGTTTCTCCGTTCCGACCCAGCCATGTACACGAGCCCTGGCCGTACGTATGCGCGAGTAGGCGTTCGAGACCCCGCCCGTATGTACACATACATGGCCGTATTTTCTTTCTTGCACCCTGGCCGCTGTACGTACGTGTACATGCTACGTGTGCGCCTCTACTACGACACGTACGCGCCTCTACTACGACACATGCGCGCCTCTACATCCACCAGTATATATGTACGTACACGTTCGCGACCAGAATGACAACGCTACGTACGCTTTGACCAGGTGGGTCCCGACTGTCAGACACTTCCTTGCCTGCAAAGATGTAGCTGGTGGGTCCCAACAGTCGGGGGAGGGGGGGGGGGCGAATCGTTTTTTTTGCCCGGACGCACTTCCTTGCGTGCGAAGATGTAGCTGGTGGGTCCCAGCAGTCAGGGGGAAATGTTTTTTTCACGAAATAAAGTGGCCCGTCCGGTGGGTCCCAGCTGTCAGGTGGAGGAATCATTATTTTCCACGTAATAAGGAGGCACTTCCTTGCTGCGGCCGTGGACCCAGCTGTCAGCCTCTCCACGTACAGTCCACGTCCGATGGAAGTCATTCCTTGACCACGTTGACCACGCCACGCCGAGAGCACCAGGGCGGTGGACGACGGTGAGGCCTAGGAAGGGGACGACAGAGAGTCGGGGAAGACGCGGCAGCGGAAGCCCGCACGAAGAGGAGTACAAGGGTTCACTAGTTCGGCTGCGGTGTGAGGCTGCTGTCGCCGCAGGGACTGGCCAGCAGTGGGAATAGTAGGGGGCGGTGAGGCCTCCGCGGCTGCACAGCCGGCCACGGGAGGCAGGAGCATGCGGCACGACCGGCGCTGCTTTGGGCGGCTGGAGCAAGAAGACCAGAGGTTAAAGAAGCACTATGGCCGTTGGATGGATATCGTACGGTTATTGGAGCTAGAATCGTTCATATTGACTAAAGTTGACAAAGGCCCCCGTCCCAGTCAACTTAGTAGGCCCACAAGTCAGCCTCCCACCATGGTGGGTCCCAGCTAGTAGGGGGAGTATTCATTTTTTGTGCGTAATAAGGAGGCACTTCGGTGGGTCCGAGCTGACAGCGTGGGGAACGTTTTTTTCGCGAAATACACTGGCCCGTCCGGTGGGTCCCAGCAGTCAGGGGGGAAATGTTTTTTTTTTCGCGAAATAAGGTGGCCTGTCCGGTGGGTCCCTGCTGTCAGGTGGAGGAATAATTATTTTGCGCGTAATAAGGAGGCACTTCCTTGCGGCCGCCTGGACCCAACTATCAGCCTCTCCATGTACAGTACTCTTCCGATGGAAGTCGGTCGTTGACCATGTTGACCACGCCGCACGAGAGCACCAGGGCAGTGGTCTGGATGACGGCGAGGCCTAGGAAGGGGACGACGCGGAGACGGGGAAGGCGCAACAATGGAAGCCCGCGCGGAGAGGAGTACGAGGGTTCACTGGTTCGGCTGCGGTGTGAGGCTGCCGTCGCCGTAGAATAACAGGGGGTGTGGGTGAGTAGAGGGATGGCCTGGCCAGTGGTGGGAGTAGTATGAGGCGGTGAGGCCTCCGCGGCATCACAGCCGGCCATGGGAGGCAGGAGCACGCGACACGACCGGCGCTGCTTTGGGCGGCTGGAGCAAGAAGACCAGAGGTTGAAGAAGCACTACGGTCATTGGATGGACATCGTACGATCACTGCAGCTAGAATCGTTTATATTGACTAAGTTGACAAAGCCCTTGGTACGCGTCAACTTAGTAGGCCCACAGCTCGGATTTGGCAGAGAACATATAGCCCATTTGCGTTTTGTAAGAATGTACAGCCCATTTTTTAATTCTAATGGAATTTACTATAACCCATTTACAGTTTGTTAAAAGTACAGCCCAACTTCTAGCTAGGACAACGATTAATAATTTCAAACAACTTCCCAAAACAGAATTCAAAAAAAAATTCCCACATTTTGATGGGATCCGAAATATTTTTATCCAAAATTTCTAGTCAGGTTAAATATAATTTCAAAATAAAGTTGTATTACGTTAAAATCCAATGAAATGTTGCGCGCGCAACAAGTAATGAAATTAAAATTTTCAAATTCCAAAAATAATATATTTTTCAAACTAATTACGTGTTTGGTGCATAGTAACTGTCCATTATTATAATTACATCCCATTTATTATTTCTTAAAGTCCATTTTCTTGTTAAGCCTAATGCATACCTCCTAGGAAAGTTTGCAGCTCAGCGGGGTAGAGAATAACAAGTTGACCCAGATATTGTATACAACTGTCGGCCCAGTTGCATTGTTGATGTTGAAAAAAAGGCCTGTGTAGTACAGTACAACCTAACATGGTTACTCAGCCCACATTCAGCGACGCCGGAATGGCCCAAACAAGGCTTATGTACAATGTTTTGAAGTCACTGAGCTCAATTAATAACTTAAGAAAAAGTTAGATTACAATGGAACCTAATTAAAAGCTATCACGAGCAAATAAATAATTCAACGGATCCCACTTGTGCATGTGCGCGTGTGTGCATGCGCGTGTGTGTGTATGAGAGAGAGAGAGATAGAGACCCATCGGTCGATGCTCGTAAATACATCTTTCAGCCATATGCATTGCTGATGCTCAGTAAAAACTTATATAGTTGACACAATCATATAGAACATCATAGCACACTGAACTTGCATACAAAAATTTCACGCAGGCGGCACAATCAGGATGGAAGCAGTGGATCGCTACGGGAAGGGCTATGTTGAAACCAACGAAGTCGTACATAACGGTTCATCGTCTTTATCAATAACGGGGAAATATCTTGAATGTTGTGCAAAGAAAACAGACAGACAACACAATAAGTTCTGCTAGCACATTAAGTTGACGTACAACCCTTCCTAAAAAAGATCAGGTACAAAATTAGAACATGTCACAATCAAATGTACTAGCATATCAGTGCTTCACACCCATAGCTCGGATTTAACTATTATCTGACAAGATTCAGTTGTTACCTCAAATTAGAGCACATCCAAGCAGCCAACCCTGCCTCTTCTCCCAAAGAAGCAGTGGCCTCCGCCGCGCGATGGAGTAGGCCCTATGCCATCCATCGTTCCGAGCAACACGGGGAAGGTCTGATGTTGACTCCTGTAATGGACGTCGTCGACGGACCCTGGCACCAGCAGCGGCGGCAGGACTTCGATTGATGGATTGACCATTTCTTCGACATGCACGAACACTCGATACAGGTACATCCCTAACGTGGTCTGCGGTGGCCTTGGTGGCGATGAATAGTAAAACCCTGGTTCCTGCACCGATATCTCAACACCAATCACCTTCGGTATGGTGGACGGCTTCTTCATCCATGCCATAACCGTCAGAGCCCAGCTGTCTGGAGGAACAAACAAACTTACGAGCTCACCTCCAAGGTCGTTGATAAGCTCGTTCATGGACTCGCTGTTCCAAGCACGTCGAGGCATGCCGTGGAAGGTAAGCTTTGTTAAAAAATCAAGCTCAGAGGGTACCGAGCCCCATCCTAGGTGCCACCGATCAAAGCTCACCAGCGTGCCATCGCAGAACAAACACCGGGAAGATTCGAACACACTACTGCAGTCGAAAGTTGTCCGGAACCTGACGAAGAAATCAGCCGGTGGCGGACAGACTTCGACGAGCAAGTCACTTATTTGGATGCCGTGCGCAATGCCAAGAGCTTTGACAAGGTCGTCCGGCGAGACGGGAGGCCGGTTGCTGTTGATGGTTACCATCAGCACTTTGCCAGCAAACTGATCGTCAAGCGCCGCCATGCCACTGTTGAGCGACAACACGCAGCGACCGAAGGCAGGACGCACCTCAGGATCTCCGGCTTGGAGATCCGCGTTGACCGGCGACATGATAGTGCGCTTGAGTACAGGGAGTACAGGAGGGGGATTTGGGGGAACTGGAGTAGGAATCGAGATTCCAGAGGTGGGGGAGGGGCAGGAGACTGGGGATGAAAAGGTAGCATGAATTTAGAGCACGCGCCAATATGCTCTTGGCGCGCAAGCGCACGAAAACACCGGTGGCGCCCACATGTCGGCCTAAGAGTCCTTATTCTTTCTTTTTTGGAGAGCCCAACCTTTTTTTCAGGATCTTTTGAGAGCCCGGCCTGAGAGTCATAATTGACCTGTTTGGCATTGCGTTACTACTCGGCCCATATTCAACGACACCTCACTGGCCCAAACAAGTGTACATCATCGAAAAGACACTGAGCTCAAATTATATAACTTGAAAAAGGAGATATACTCTGAACACTGGAGAATGGTGATGCCCTCATTCAGCCCACCAGTAGTTCAAGACAATAAAAAGTTCGAAACAACGATATATACAACATTCAAACACTGACTAGTGACTACTACTGACATAAACAACAAGACATGATAGTTCATAAGAAGTCTTGCTACACCACCAAAACGCACCCATCTGCAGCGCTCAGACTCTCGTGATCCATACGAGAATGACATTCTAAACAGAAGCAACTATTACATAGTAAGAGTGACATAGACAAGGATGACCAAATGACAAGGAATATGCATTAGAAAAGAAAGATCTACCCATCCAGAACCAGCAACAAAGACAACAAAGTCATTCGAAGAGATGATCCAACACCATCATAATTTTCAGCCCTGCTGCAGCGATCAGTGATTCGGAGACACCAGTACTCCACCCTTTCGATGCAACAACCCAATTACCTATCAACCTGAAGGCTTGAACCACATCACTGCCTGTCATAATTGAGACATCCAAGGATCAAAGTTAATCCGGATGCCTTTGTCATTCTCACCTTCTTTTGGCTGCAGGCTGTATCGTTGAGAATCAGGGGAGTTTGCTCCCGAACTCCTAGGGCTCGCTGTGTAGACACAGTTTTCCATAGCAAACAGAGCCTCTCTGCCATCAAGGTCCTTGCCAATGGTGATCTCCTGGTTAATCGGATAATTGAGTCCAAGAAACAGAGAGTGTGAACCAAGGCTGTTTACCCGCCTCCAACTAAAAAATCCTAAAGGCCCCAACAAGCCGGTATCCTGCTCATAGACGTAACAACCACTGTCCGGATACTCACGTATTACACGGTGCTTGTATACAGTGGGGTTTTTGGAATATAACTTTTCCGGCTCATGTGTCCAAATGATCATCAGTCTTTTGCCGTCATCTGATCGAGCGAGGAACCAGTTGTGCTTCCCTGTTTTCGGCAAAGGTAGTGTGATTACAAAGGGCAGTAACTATAGGGACACTGCATCATATCAAAAAGGACATGCATTGTTAATGTAAGATCAGCATTGTTCAGAGTATGAGTAGGATAATGCAAGAAACAACATTGATATGTCCTTGTTGGAACTGGGAGGAAAATACAGGGAAATGTATACTGGGTTCGAAAATATAGAAGTGCCATGCATGGTTATACTCATGTTATCTCGCAATCAATTCTTCACGGGAAACTACCATGTCATGCATGTTATGTAATCATGTTCTGTCCTCACAAACAAATTCTTCAAGGTAACTAACAGACCATGCATTGTTATATACTCGTGTTCTGTGGGCAAAAATTTTGTGAGGATATTATTCTAGCCATTGATTGTTGAAGGGAGAATATAGGTATGTACACATGGTAAGCATTGCAGGATTTCACTACTTCCAAATATAGAGTTCTCCATATGCACATTTACTTCCCTAATGTATGGTTAGATGAAACCAATAGTGTGGTGCATGTTTCTACAATCTTCTACAAAACAAGGTCCGTCCAATTGATGTAGTAATCTAGATGACTTGGACCGCGATGGTAATACTCTATATAATCCAACGGAGGAAGGATAATCTCATGGGAGGTCTGGAAGTTCACGAGCACCAATTTTTTACCGTCTTCTCTGAAGGCAGACATCCAGTGGGAGTTCATGCCGACCCAGTACATATCTGCCACGAAGTTTCGGGAGATGGTGATCGGATCGATGTCGAGGGAAATGATGTACGGCGACCCACTACATACCTGCAAAGAAGTTTCGGCTAATGGAGATCGGATTGAAGTCGAGGGGCATCATGCACGCCTCCATATCATGGTGAGCCAATCTCGCAAGACCAGATAGCAGCAAGTAGGGTGTCTTGAAAAGCTTAGGCCTCGCTTCGACGATGGCCGTGTGCATGTCCCTCGAGCATGCAGCCAGCCGCAGGGCGCTCAACATATCCATACACAAACAACAGAGGTCGAGGACGTCACTGGGGAGATTGCTCCAGTCATGGCTCATATGGATGCTGCACGGTTCGCGTTCAGCCATGGTGGAGTTTGGAAGGGGGCTTGATTTACGGGGGAGAAGGATGTCGGTGCTGGAGCGGCTAGCAAGGGAATAGTGGTACTGGGGGAGGCGAGTGAGGCGACGGTACACGGGGGCATAGTGAGATGGAGACGGAGACGGAGAAGGAGATGGAGATGGAGTGGTGCTATGGGAGCGGAGAGGGAGATGAGGTGAGGCGCTAATGTGCTATACAACGGCGGTGACAGACTGCACAGTGCACAAGGTGAGGCTGACTTTGGTAACCCAAACACTAACACACCGCCTGGACTAGTGTCAGGCGCAGGGTGTTGTCACTTCACCGTGAGGACCGGATGAATAGTATTTTGACCATCAAGTGTACCACAGTTGTATTACTACTACTACTAGTAGTAGTAGTAGGAACATGAGTACTCCAATATTGTATAGCGGAAATAGGTCTCCCATGCTAGCATGCATGTTCACTTCATCGTTCAGGTATCATCCATATTGCGAGCAGAACCAAATTCTCGTGCATGCCCATTCAACGCCCTGCCGCGATGCATGCAGTGGTCGTTCTGGTGCATCTAGGATGGCATGCAGGTCATTCCACACTTGAGAAGAGGAAACATGGAAAGGTAGAACGCGGCAGCAGAGGAAGAGAACGCTGGCTAACGAGGCTGGGAGGGGATCGAGCAGGAAGTTAATGCTCCATGCCTAAAGGTTTTGGGAAAACCTGATTATCATAAGGTGACTTATACTCACATAAACGGAGGGAGTATTCCTTAATCAGAGAATGTTGTATCTCCCACTCACGCGCTAAAAAAAACTATGACACATTTTTTTATCTGTTTGCATAGGTCCCACCTATCAGGAAGGATGGGCACGTACACGAACATGTACGACTCATCAGTCTACCCGCATAGCCTTTTCGTTTAGTCTACCTAGTCGTCTAATCAACTGCCTGCATGCCACTTCTCCCATTTACTTCTCCATCGGGAACCGATTCTCCTCGGCTTCTTCACCTTCCCTTCGTCTTCATTTGCATCCAAACCCCACTGCGTTCACATTGTTTTAACCTCTTTAAATAGTCATCTACTACTTCAGTTAGACTAGCCATCTAATCCTAATTCTCCAAACCTCTTTAAATAATCATCTACTACTTCAGTTAGACTAGCCATCTAATCCTATCACTGCCTTGCCCTGCCTTTCCTTCGCTGACAGGTGGGACCCATGCTTATGGGTCCCATATGTCAGTGACAGAATGGTAGGATTGTTCGCATCAGGGGATCCTCATCCCCCCGACGTGCCCCTCATCCCTCTCGACCCCACCGCTCCTCTGCCTTTGTGTGCATGACATGCGGGCCAGCTGAACTACGACGACCATCAACTTTCTACCATAGACGCACCCGATTGGACGTGGTTTGCCTGCTCCGCTGTTGTGCTCCGATCCGTACTCCCGCACCATCAAATTTTCATCCAGCGGCTGTGACACATTTCGTCCCGGGCATCAATCCTCAGCTGGAGTACTTATTTAGTACAGGTAGTACCCGCCGGTATGGCCATCTACGCCTCGTAACGCCCCGACGCCCACCTGTGGCACCCTCGCCACGGCCACGCCACCACCGACCGGTTCATCTCGAACGAGTGTGTCGTGAACCATGCCACCACCATGAGAATGACATGTGGGCCAGCCGCATTTAAGGTCCGCATGTCATTGACTCATAGGCCAGGCACTAAGCCACTGAAGTTCGGTCCCGTGGGCCCCGAGAGGGAAATGTAACTCCTGCGGCAGGCCTTGTGGTGCTCCCGCAGTACGAGCTCGTGCCAAAACTGGAATTTGTTTCTTACTACTACCAACTAGTACTAGTAAGGTACACGTGCATTGCACGCATGAGATTCTGGTGGTTTATGCATTATGATTCTACATGTGGAGATTTCTGGATTCTAACATGTGGCAAAATCTGGTGGAATGTATGGTTAGGCAAGTTTGATTAACTTAGGTGAGTGTTTGGTTCAAGACACACCTTAGGAAAGCCACACTAAGGCCCCACATGACATACACACAAAAATGTGGCAAGATTCCCTTAGGCTTGCCAACTTGTGGCTCTCATTTTGAAGAACTAGTAACTTTGCCTAAGCTTAGTTGTGGCAAAGTTAGTCATGAATTAAGTTCAACCATGGAGTCTTCTAGATTATACATGTGGCAGAATCTGGTGGATGATATCCAACAGCCAGTAGTGCTCGGATTTGCCATCTTTGTACCGTCGGATTGGCTTCATCCAACGACCAACTTTCAAAGTGTTTCACACACTATATAGGGGGTATAGATATAGATGTGCCAGTCCGTTGCAATGGATCCAAAGTATATCTATTTAGTGGAGTGCACTCTAAACACATTATCTATTTATTTTTCTCTAACCTTCCGTAGCCATGCAACCAAGCCACATAAGCTTCATGGGTGCCCCCACATCATATTATTCATACTACATTGATTGAAAAAAAAGATAAATCACCCAAAACAAGATCTTCCCTTTTTTGTTCCTACAATGATGTGCTGTGCACGTACCTACTAGTTGTATAGTGGTAGTACTAGTAATATACAGTATTAGGAGTACAAACTTGGTACTAATAGGAGTAGTACTAGTACGGAATACTCCTACTCTATCAATGAGCCCCGTCTGACACCAAATTTCTTGGCTTCCGTGCTATAGCTAGATCTTCCCATCGTTTCTGTTTTCCAAACCGGCGGCGGGCGAGGTGTCGGTTTGCTCAACGACGGTCCCACATGAAAGTGAAAATGCTAGGCAACACGCCTTCCCTAAGCTATGTGTCGTGCTGGACGGGCCGTGTTGTACTCCCGATTCCCGGGCGTGTGGGGGTGCGACGCGAACGCGGTAGGCCTTTTCCTTTTACCAGCAATGTGCCCGTGCGTTGCGACGGATCCAAAGTAGTAGAATAGTAGTATTTGTTCACAAACTTGAAAGAAATCACTATTGTTTTGATATACTCCTAATATATTACTCCCTCCGTACCTAAATATTTGTCTTTTTTGAGATTTCAAATGGACTATCACATATGGATTATATAGACATATTCTAGTGTTTCTAGCAAGATGCCCGCGCGTTGCACGAAGTTGATGGAAAAGTAAGCACAACTTATAAATTGGTGGATGGAGTACTAGTTACAGTGATGCATATAGTTGAGCAAAGGGATCGCACATGTCGGTATTGACTGGAACGAGAATGCAACAGCACAATAAGAATTAAGGCCACGATGATGCGATCGCAGTGGTGGTTACAGAAGGCAAGAAGAAAGATGGATCCACGAACGTATGACCTCCTCCTCCTCAACTTAGTGCGCCGGGCCACCGACCGACGGCTTTTGTGGCGAGGTCGAGGTGCTTCTCAGCAAAAGCATCCAAGGCTTCCAGCCGGTTGAGGAAGGCCAACGTCGTAGCGTCCTCACTGGCCTTGTAGATACCTATGTACACGATTTCCTCGTACACGTGGATGTGTAGGTCGACGAATTCTTGCAGGGTGAGGCACCTTGCGGCGAGCGCAACCTCCAGGTGGACATTCTTCATGGCGTCGACGGACAGTCGCAGGGCCACCAGTGCTTGAAAGAGGTTCTGGCCATGGAGGCTGATTAGGGTGGCATGCAATAAGGAGCCCGGGCGCACAGGCTGGAGGAGTACGGCGATGTCGTCCGCGAGCTTCTTGAGGACGGTGAACTTGTTGCTGGTGACAATGATCATCTGGTCCAACTGAGAGTCGTAGTTGGCGTTGACGGCGGACATCCACCAGCCAGTCTCCAACACCGTCTAGAGAAGATCCTCGGCGCCATGCTGCAGGCCGGCATCGTGGACCATCTGGCACAGCCGCTGGCCGCTCACGCGCATCGCCGCCATGGGTCTGGAGTGAGCTCTTTTGCGCTTAGTGTAGGTGCTTAGGCAAATTCTTAGGTGCGTACGATGTGGTAGATGCATTAGAATGGAGGGGCGCCTTTATATGAGGGCAATGAGGGCAAACTGCGTTGCATTCACATCATGCAGCCTCTTTTCTTGGACCTCCTCCCATTACTTCCCTCATGCATTAATTGAAGGAGGATGCATTGGCCATTCAACATATCGGGAGCCGCTACTTCCTCCCTCGTCTGCATTAAAGCCGTATCGGGAACTGCGCCGCCTGCTGTCAAATCGAATACTTCCTCCGTCTAGGTGAGTATTAAGTCAGCTTACGAAAACCAAATAGTAAACACATAGGCGTGGTGCATTAACTCTCACGTTGTTTCTTATTTTTTGACATAAATAGAGGAATCAACCAAGAAGAGATGTGCACCTTGTATGCTTTTAATGACTTGAGACTATCAAACATGATATGCAGTGGTCAGTTCGTTGCACAAGAACAAATACAACCCACGTCAGCACACACGCATCTTATATAGCATCACATCCAATGGCTATAAAAGATGAATGAGACCAAATTATATCTCATCTAGATGAGTTCTAGCAAAACTGTATTAATAATACTTAGTACTCCTGTGCTATGTATCATATATTAGTATCATGTAGTACTTTATTTATTTATGAGGTATCCAGATGGCACTGCACCGCCAAGAAAAGAGGGTAACATCAAAATTATGGACTACTTTTTTGAGTATGTTGGTAAGGTCCGGTCATAGTCACTTGTTGAAATCTCTAAAAAGACAAATACTCCCTCCGTCCGGAAATACTTGTCATCAAAATGGATAAAAGAAAATGTATCTAGACGTATTTTAGTTTTAGATACATCTCTTTTTATCCATTTTTATGACAAGTATTTTCGGACAGAGGGAGTAGAAAACAGAGTAGGTGATGATGGTGTGCGTGCCATCCTGCAATATAGGCCGCCAGATTTATATCTAACGGATAGGAAAGAAACTATGGCAATTTTGCAAAAATATGCCCACACGTCTCTCCATGTTCGCAAATAAGACCTTCCCTCGTTCAACCTTTTCTCTCACAAGATAAACTACTCATACAAATGCATCTTGAGGTGTCCATAGAATCGAAGAGAGGGATGATGTGTGTGTGTGTGCGTGCGCGCGATCGATAAAGAGTGCCATCAAATTTGTGTGTGCCCACATCAAAGATATAGAGTGGCTGGCCTACTGGAACGTGAGATGGGACATGTGCAGTTTGTCTCTGTGACATGGATACCTACCTGCAGCGCTCGACTATCGGTGTGTGGTGGGGGAAGAGGGAGGCCCAATTAACTATAGAGGTACAATGGTTGGTATATGTGTGGAGGAGGAGAGAGGCCTACCTCATGTATTAAGGAGATCGATCTGCCTCATGTATTAAGGGAGATCGATCGACATCCATGCATATGTGCAGGAGAGGAATAAGGTTGGGAGAGAGACAGAGCTAGAGTGTTGGAGGGGGTGGTAGTGGAGTTGCTTCTAAAAAATGGTGGGATAGGCTTGCTAGACAAACGGAGGGCACGCTCACAATATCAATAAGAGAGGAGATGGCTGCTTGTTGTCTGTGCATGTGCGTGTGAGACGGGTCAGGAGGAATGCACGAATGATGAGGGGGGACGATGTGGCTGTGGTAAGCAGACGTAACTACATAGGAACATCAATCGCCCTTTGTTAGAGAAAGGAGAGACATAACTTGTGAGGTACGTCGATCGATGGGGGGTAGTTAAAGTCGATCTAGGTATATGTTGGGAGATTGATCGGTATACATGCATGTGTGTGTTAGAAGCAAATGAGGCACGAGGAGAAGGATAGAGAGAGAGGGATGCATGTAGGAGGTGGTACAAGAGGCATACTATATCGAGGGGGGAGGAGTGTGCGAGTACAAGAACAATGAAAAGAGTGGTGGGAGTGAGGCATGGGCGGTGACAAGAGAAGAGGGGAAGCTTGTGTTTGTGCTAGGCACACCTGGCAAGAGAGGCATATCGATCGATGTGTGTCGTAAAGAAGGAGCTGGGGGGCCTACACACACACCATGGGTGAATGACCTAAAGTGAAAAGACGAATTTGCGCGATGGAGCTAGAGAATGCTGAGGGAGGGTGAGAGGGATGCGGGCGTGTGCATGCACAAGAGAAAGTTAGCGCTAGCTACAAAGATAAGAGGGTTATGTGGGTGTAAAAGACGAATAGAGATCATATATACTTCATTATAAAAAGCGAATTCGGATATTTGAATAATTTATCATAGTGTTTCAAACCGACGCATGTGTGAATATATATAACGGTGATACACATGGTGTGGTTATGAACATGTTATACTATATTTAATATATTTTATCTCTACTCTTATAAAAAAACAGATTTGTTGATGATGGTGTGCCTGCCATCCTGCATTATAGGCCGTCAGATTTATATCTAGCGGATAGCAAGGAAACTATGATGGTTGAAGTTGGCAACAATCATGATTGCAGATTCTTATTGAAATAGAGAAACGAATTCAAATTTAGTTCGAATTGCAGCGGTAGTATAGACATTTGGAATGCACTCAAATGTTGGTATGAGTAGGTTACATGCATTATACAGCAAGCGAAAAAATTTAATCGGACATAACATGGATTCATACTCCCTCCTTCCATCTATATATGGCGTAATGAGATTTTTAAGACCGCCTTTGACTATTGAAAAGATTAATAGTACATGACATGCACAATGTGAAAATTATATTATTGAAAGAGCCTTTCACAGACGAATTTAATGGTGTGCTTTGTGTAAGTTGCATGTCATATATCATTGCTCTAATATTTGGTCAAAGTTAGCATCGAAAAACGCATTAGGCCCTATATAGATGGAAGGAGGGAGTAGCTTTGAATATCATCTGTATAGTAAAACGGGGCAAGACTCTCTCTTTGTGTGGTGTGAATAGTTTTATTTTTTCGTTTTCTTTTTGGTTGAAGGAAGTGCGAATTGATTTGGTACGTACAAGTACAATATTACTACACGTTAGGCTTGTCCCTAAAATTCAACCCGCGTCTTGTTATATCCCGAAAATTCAGATATCATGCTCCCAAAACTGGCGCCTTCATAACCCGCGCCTTGCTATCCTAAAATTACAACGCGCGCGAAAACTCACTCCAGCTGTCAAATCCCGACACGCGAAATCCCCCTTCTAATCCTGAGCCGAAAGGGCCGCTAGTTCATTTCAGTGGGGTGTACTTTTGTAACACACCCTACATTTTGGACAAGCGTGTCCCTAAGTCATGCTTCACCCCCTCCCATCGCCCCCTTTTCGCCATTTGAAATCCCAGGCCGCCATAACCTCTCCGCTCCAGCCGCGAAACCCCACCCTCCTCCGTCCGCCACATCACCGCTGCCCAGCCGAAGCCTCTTCCCCTACGACGTCGTCCAACTTAACAGCTCGACGTCCCTCGTCCACCTCCCCGGATGAGGATCCGTCGTCCATCTCGCTGTCCTGTCGGTTCAGCCGCCCCGTCCTCCACCTCCAAGGAGCTGCTCCGATGATCGCCTCGTTTATCGCGGCTGCTCCATCCCCACATCGCCGCCTTAACATGCTCCACTGGAACCGCAGCATCCTCACCGACTCCTCGGACGAAGCCAAGGCCTACTCGGCGCCACCAAAGAGGTTGTACACTCATCGCATCGCACCTTCTCCTTAACTCGACCTCCCGGCGTCGACGATGCTCCATCCCGCACCCCCATGGAGCGGCTACCTTGAAGCCGGCACCGCAGGCGACATCTCCACAGCGGCTCTCCCCTAGTGCGAGGCCCCTTCGGCGGCGGCATCCATACCAGGTGGATCTGCTGCTGCTGCTCCGGCTCTCGCTCACTCGCTCGCGCTGCTGCTGCTCCGGCTCTCGCTCAATCACTCGCTCTCCCAATAGATGCTGCTGCTCTCCCCCTCGCTCGTGCTGCTGCTCTGCTCCGATTAAGCCACACTTCGGTCAACTGAATCGACTTTTGGGTCAGTCGATTTTCAGGGGTTGGGGGAGCTCGCCGAAGTTAAGGAAGAACCACCCGCAGCGGGGACGGGGGCTCGCCGGAGAGGTACCCCACTATCTATCTTAGGGTTCAGGGTGGGGGCGGGGGGCCTAGAGGGCTGGCCGGGGCGGCGGTGGTGAGTTGTTTCGGGGCGGCGAGGCGGCGCTGGGGCCGGTGGTTCGGCCGGTGGTGGCTGGCGGCTCAGGGGGGTGCAGGTTGAAGATGAAATGCATGCCCTCCCTAAACTACATGTCAAGTGCCTCTCTGCTACCATTGCATTCAGTTTCGACAGTAACATTCAGATTCCACAGTAAATGTCAGTTTCGACAGTTAAGTTCAGAGTCAATAGTTTTTACCTCATCTGTTGTAGTCAGGTGGTTTTTGGTGATGTTAATTTTACATCCATTTTACATCATCTATTGGAGATGCTATTAGAATCCCACTTGAGATTGACGATGTTTGTCTTGTGCTGCTTCAGCCTTGACGTCTTACGACTCACCGGAGTTGCTCCAACGACAGAACGATCCATCACAACAGAGCAGTGCCCTGGACGCCGTCTACAGATTCCTCAGATCTTCCTCCACACCTCCGACAGTCACTTCTGCCTCAACTGCTTCAGCAACCAACCCAATGATGCTGAGGTCGACACGGCTACGGCAAAGAGATTGTACACTTGTTGCATCACTTATTACTATACATTCACGTCGATCCATTAGGGCTATTTTGGTTCAACGGAAAAACGTTGATCCACTCATTGTTACCATCACTCTAAATTTCTGCATGCTCTCGTTACATAATCTCACCATATATTTTTCGTATGCATGTCAGATATTGTACACAGTCATGCTGAACATGTAGAGAAAAAGAGAAGAGTTTTGCGCGGCAATACAATGTCATGCAGACATCGCTTCATGGTGGGTTCAATGGCAAACCCTCCCCACCCCTCTTTAGATTGTAATCCAGAGGAAGATATCTGTTCTAAGGCAGATTCAGACGCTGCTGACCACTCCTATTTACTCCCCAAGGTGTTTGCTCTACCTTGGCATGATGATGTTAGTCATATCATGCATATGTTGCCTTCCAATGCCTACTTTTGACATCATATATGTCATCTGCTTAGTTTAGACATGTTCTGTAATGCCACCTGTTTAGTTTCTATATCATATATGGGAATTATGCAGTCTCATGTCTTTTAGCCAGCCATAATATATGTGAAATGTCCAATGCCATCCTGTTTAACCAGGCATCATATATTTGAATTATATCTTGCCCATCCTTTTCTTCATTAAATTTCCATTTGTCGACAATGTTTGTACATTAAACTACTCTTCCTGTGAATCAGCCATTTGGGTGGGAGATGGAAAAATCTGGAGTGAAAACAAGGCCTTGAGAGCAGACAGTGCTACCTGTCGAAGCAGATCTCTTGTTGGGTCCCGATAGCTCCTCAGAGATGGATTCAGAGACAGATGACCAGTCCTATTCCCCCACTGAGGTGTATGCTCTAACTTGGCACAATTATACTGCTCATATCATGCATACGGTGTCTTGCATTGCATAGTTTAGACATCATATACACAATATTCAACACCATGTTCTTAGTTCAGACATCA
This sequence comes from Triticum timopheevii, assembly GCA_963921465.1. NCBI lineage: Eukaryota > Viridiplantae > Streptophyta > Magnoliopsida > Poales > Poaceae > Triticum > Triticum timopheevii. The sequence goes on from OY997273.1 coordinate 142,927,382, forward strand.
TATCGAATGCCCTCTGTTTAGCATATAAATCACATATGTGAATTAAATGATGCGATCCTGATTACTTAGATAACATGTAGGTGAATTATGTCAAGCGATCCTGTTTAGTTATTCATCATATCTTTGAATTATGTTATGCTATGCTATCCAGTTTAGATAGACATCATATATGTGAAATTATGTCATGTTATCCATTTTAGTTAAACAATATACATGTCAACTATTTCATGCCCTCTTTTTTTCCACACTATCTATTGCATCTGTCTCTCATACAATGTCTGTACATTCAACTATGTTTCCTTTTTATCAGACATTTGAATTGGAGCGGGTGATGCTAGTATCTAGCGGACTAAAAACACGATCTTCAAATAAAACAATGCTACCTCTTGGTGGAGATAGCACCCCGGTTGTACATGCACAAGAACCAGCCCTACCACACATAACCCAAACTCTCACAGATTGTACCCCTACTGCGATGGACAGAGATCCAGCTTCACCCAATCTAACCCCAACCCCAGCCGATAGTAACCCAGTTCCTGTTGACACAGCACCATCTCCACCACAGAGCTCCCAAACAAGAGCAGTTAGTAAGGCAGCTCCAGTGCCCAAAGGGCCAGTACTATCACAGCGAACCCCAACTCCACCAGTTAGTACGCCTATTCCTGTGGAGGAAGCACAACCAGCTAGTCGTAGTTTAGCATGTATCACATTTGATGTTGTTAAATCGTATGTGCGTATCTTCCCATCTTGGAAATATTATACTGAAGATGAAGGAAAATGCCAGTTGCAGGTGTTTGTCCAGGAGTTATGTGTAAGTAACATTATTCATGGCAATTACTTTGCTTTGTCCCATACATCGTACCTCCATGATGGTTATAATACAGAAAATTTTCCCATTTTTATCTATAGAGAAGGACCGATTTGGAAACTCAGGATGAGGTAACCTGTGCTAATACCTCTGCTATCTTCAAGAATGCTTGGTGGCAGTATCGGAATTACCTGAAGAAAACGTACTTCATTGGCAAAGAAACTCATCAAATTCCCTTACGTTCTCCTGAGACACATTTACTGGACGATGACTGGGAACGCCTTGTTCTGTACTGGTCCCGAACCAAGAATGTGGTAAGGTCTATGAGCTCATTTTCTATTTTTAAGTATTATATTTTTGCGTCTTAATGTACTCTGTTCATGTAGAACAAGTGCCTAAACCTGAAGAACAACTATTCTAATTTAAGATTCCATTGCTATCATAGTTCAAAAAAGTGCTAGGCGTTAATTGTGCATTTTGCCACCGCCTTGCGCTTTACTGACCAAAGCGCATGCTTATGCGCAGTTATGCACAGATTATGCGTAGTTATGCGCAACGCGTTTTGCCAACGCCTAGAGCCTAGGCGCGCTTAAGCGCTCGCTTAGGCGCGCCTTTTTTTAACTATGATTGCTTTGCTCTTGTATCACCGTATTTACTCATACAAACTTATTTTTAAATTGAAGGATCCAATCGAAACTCCAATGGCACAGCAGTATGTTCACGCATGTTTCTTTAACAGGTTTGCTCTTATCAATAGCTCTGTTGATTTCAATTTCAATTGTGTATACAATTGACTTTCATATCATGCACATTACTAGCATCACAACAGAGCCAATAGTGTTGTTGTACATGTAGACCCGTGGTACCCATCTGAAATCTTGTTGTGCCGTGTAGTTTCCCACGCTTTGTATTCTTTCACTGCTGCTTTGTCTTGAACTGATATGATTTGAACTGTGTCTCTATTTTGATTTGGCAAGACAATGCAGTGACCATATAGGACATAGATATATGTTTGTTTGATGCTTTTATTATGTACTAGTACTTGGCAATAGAATACTTGGTAGTTTAATCCTGTCCACCTTACTAATGAACTGGTTCACCGAAATGAGTTTCATATACTAGTACATGCTAAACTTGTTATGTGTCTGCTTGTTTCTTCTTTTAGAATGCTGACAGAATATTGGGGAAGAGTGCCTTATTAAGCAACGGTAAAGGAAGTAATGCAGATAAGGTTCAGGATAGTGACACATCCTTCTTGGTCTCCAACAAAGCTGATAAAACAGCTAAGGAAGACTATCTTGAAGACAGTGAGACAACCCTAAAGTCCTGTCTTGGTTTAGTGTTCGAGTTACTGGCCACTACCGCTTGCACAAGCTATTCAAACTCACTGTCTGAGTCAGCTCGGTTTCTTGAGTCCCAACTACAAGCTGAAAGACATAGATCAGATGTGCTGCGACAAGAAGCGGAAGGACTGCGGAAGTCCCTGGAGCATTCAGATGCATACTTTCTGGTGCAACAACAAGCGTTGGAGGATTTTAGTGCCAAACAGGACTAAGCTAATCAGCTTGCTAAGCTTATTGCCAGCATGGTGGATACCCAGGATAACGTTTCTTGAGCTCTTCTGAAGTTGTTTCAGTTATGCTCTTGTTTTGCTGCCACGTTTATTTGCACTGGTGGCCAATTTTGACGGCCAGTGTATGTAATGTTCTGCTTTGTTCCCTATATTTGCACTGGTGGAGAACTTTGATGCCTAGTGGATGTAATATGTGTAATAGCGGTAATAGGCTAGCGTTAATTGCTTACTTATTATTTCCTTATTGTCTTGTTTAGTTTTGCTTGTAGTCACTGCAGTTCTTTTTCTGTTTTTTCTAGTGGCCACAATAGCCTATTTTTGGTAACTAGGCCAAAATAATCATGGCAACACACGGACTGTTCTAACCATGGGCCTCCTGCAGGCCGTATGGTCCATGGGCCTTCGTCCGGCCGTAGGATCCATCGGCCTTCTATACGGGCCTTAGGGTCCATGGGCTTTCTATGGGCCGTAGTGATATGAACAAGGGTGTCCCAACCTGCCGATAGGTTCTGATAACTCTCGATTTGGTGGAAACTTGACACAACTCGATCCGGCTTCCGAACAACACGTTCTGAACCCCGCAATCGCAGCACCACGTCTCCTCTAGTTATTGACCGGCAATGCACGGTCGACCTCGCCAAGAAGGCTAATCCTTGTCTGCGAATCGAAGAACACAAGCAAGAACAAGAAAGGATGCAACCAAATTGCAGATGTATGATTAACCTCACGAAGTTGGGGTCTCACAAACCGATAAACGGCAAAACTGTTCTTGACAGAATAATCTAAGCAAAACCCAACCCTAACCTAAGCATCGGCGGCTGTAAATATGGTCTAGGGTTAAGCAAGGACCCTCTGGTCACGCCCCTAATTGGGCTCAAAAAGATACATGGCCCAAAGGCCAAAAACGGTGGCGCAGCACCGAGACAGATTCTGGACGTCTTTTGTTTCGATGATTCCCGTTGATTCAGGAGGAATTTGGCCGTGGGACCAGCGCCATTGGAAAGGTTATCTTCTCAGCTATCCGTGCATATATAGAACATCCAAAACCGAGCCCGTATGCGACCTGGACAACCGTTTAAGTGCAGACTGCTCCTGGACTCCGAAACAGACTCGAAGTCAACTTTGTTTGGGCCTCCACCTTGACTTGGACGCCCTTGCTGGTCCTCTCCACCTCCAAGCCCCTCTCCTAGTTTCTCCTGGTGCTCTCCATGGTTCCTAATCATAATATAATCATTAGGTAGCAATCTATTCTCAGGAACATATAAAGAAGTGCTTAGGAACGAGCTCACCTCTAAATTCAATTGTCGCGCTTGAGCTCTAGTGATCGGTCCTTGTATATCCAGTGGAGTCTTGTGTGTATCCGAAGGAGTGATGTCCTCATCATCCTCCCCCTCTTGAATTGGAGTCGTCCTCGACTCAAACTCATCCTCTTCCCAAATATGGCCTCAAATCTGAAATGTTAAAGGTGGAACTAACCCCAAACTCAGGAGGCAACTCAAGTTTATATGCATTATCATTTATCTTGGCAAGTATTTTGAAAGGACCATCAGCTCTAGGCATCAACTTAGGCTTTCTTAAATCCGGAAACCTATCCTTTCTCAAGTGCAACCAAACCAAATCACCCGGTTCTAGTTTAACTTCTTGTCTACCTTTACTACCAGCAATTCTATACTTTTCATTCATTTTTTCAATATTGTTCTTTGTTGTCTCATGCATTTTCAAGATAAAATCAACACGTTCTTTGGCATCATTGTGAATCCTCTCACTTGTAGGTAAAGGCAAGATATCAATAGGAGCACGGGGATTGAAACCATACACTACCTGAAAAGGACTTACCTTGGTGGTAGAATGTGTTGCCCGGTTGTAAGCAAACTCCACATGAGGCAAACGTCCTTCCCACATCTTCAAATTTTTCTTCAAAACAGCCCTCAACATGGTGCCCAACGTGCGATTCACCACCTCAGTTTGCCCATCAGTTTGTGGGTGACAAGTTGTAGAAAACAAAAAATTTGTACCCAACTTGTTCCATAGGGTGCGCCAAAAATGACTCAAGAATTTTGCATCACGATCTGAAACAATAGTAGAAGGCATACCATGCAAACGAACAATCTCTTTGAAAAAGAGGTCAGCAATATAAACAGCATCATCACTTCTATGACATGGTATAAAGTGTGCCATCTTAGAAAAACGATCCACCAGAACAAAAATATTATCCCTTCCCCTCTTAGTCCTAGGCAATCCTAACACAAAATCCATAGAAATATCTGCCCAAGGAATAGAAGGAACAGGAAGAGGCATGTATAAACCATGTGGATTCAAGCGAGATTTAGCTTTTTGACATGTGGTGCAGCGAGCCACGAACCTCTCAACATCTCTCCTCATCTTTGGCCAAAAGAAATGTGTGGCCAGAACGTCCTCCGTCTTCTTCGCACCGAAATGACCCATCAATCCTCCTCCATGCGCCTCCTGTAACAACAAAAGACGAACGGAACCAACTGGAATGCATAGACGGTTAGCTCTAAACAAAAACCCATCGTTAAGGACAAATTTATTCCATGTACGCCCCTCTCGACATTGCAGCAAAACATTTTTAAAGTCAGAATCAAGCGCATATTGTTCTTTTATTGACTCAAGTCCAAAAATCCGACAATCAAGTTGAGACAACAAAGTATATCGTCTAGACAAAGCATCAGCAATCACATTATCCTTCCCTTTCTTGTGTTTGATGATATAAGGGAAAGATTCAATAAATTCAACCCACTTAGCATGCCTACGATTCAAATTATTTTGAGAGCGAAGATACTTAAGCGATTCATGATCAGAATGAATAACAAATTCTTTAGGCCACAAATAATGACTCCACGTTTCTAAAGAACGCACAAGTGCATACAATTCCTTGTCATATGTGGAATAATTCAGAACGGGACCATGCAATTTTTCGCTAAAGTATGCAACTGGTTTACCATCTTGCATCAAAACCCCACCAATGCCGACTCCACTAGCATCACATTCTAACTCAAAAGTCTTACCAAAGTTAGGAAGTTGCAGCAATGGTGCGTGCGTAAGCTTGTCCTTCAAGGTGCCAAAGGACTCCTCTTGTGCCTTCCCCCAATGGAATGCCACACCCTTCTTCGTCAACTCATGCAGTGGTGCAGCAATGGTGCTAAAATCCTTGACGAAGCGGCGGTAGAAACCTGCAAGACCAAGAAAACTCCTCACCTGTGTGATAGCTTGGGGTAGCGGCCAGCTTTGGATGGCGTCAATGTTCGTTTCATCCACCTCGATTCCCTGTGGAGTAACAACGTAACCAAGAAAAGAGACTCGGTCCGTGCAAAAAATGCACTTCTCAAGGTTACCAAACAAACGTGCATCCCTTAAAGCATTAAAAACAACACGTAAATGGTCCATATGTTCATCCAAAGACTTGCTGTAAATCAACATATCATCAAAGTAAACCACCACAAATCTACCAATAAAAGCTCTTAAAACCTCATTCATTAAGCGCATGAAAGTGCTAGGTGCATTTGTCAAGCCAAAAGGCATTACCAGCCACTCGTACAACCCAAATTTAGTTTTGAAAGCTGTTTTCCATTCATCTCCAAGTTTCATTCTAATTTGGTGGAAGCCACTACGCAAGTCAATCTTTGTGAAAATTATAGAATCACACAGCTCATCAAGAATGTCGTCTAACCTAGGAATAGGATGACGATACCGAATAGTAATATTATTGATGGCTCTACAATCAGCACACAGACGCCAAGTACCATCTTTCTTAGGAACCAAAAGTATAGGAACAGCACAAGGACTAAGGCTTTCACGTACATACCCGCGGTCCAAAAGGTCTTGGACTTGTCGCTGAATTTCCTTGGTCTCCTCGGGGTTGGTTTGATAGGCAGCACGATTTGGCAAAGTTGCACCCGGAATCAAATCAATTTGATGCTCTATCCCTCTCATAGGTGGCAGCCCCGGGGGTATCTCAGCTGGAAAAATGTCCTCAAACTCCTGCAAAAGGTTAGTGACAGCAGGAGACAATGAACTAGCAATATCATCAAGCGAAAACAAAGCTTGTTTTCATATGAAAGCATAGCAAATATCATCATCAGAAATTTCAGCAAGGTCACATTTTGTAGCAAGCATAACACCACCCTTCAATTTAATTCCCTCGGCCTTAGAAATAGGTGCAGGCTTATCCTTTTTAGGTGGAAAAATAGAATTAGCAACTTGCTGATTTTCAGATTTAGCATCACTTGAACTAGCAGCTCTCTCTCTCTATCAGCTTCTACAATTTCAGCAAGGGTCAAAGGTACCAAAGTAATTTTCTGCCCTTTATGCACAAAAGTGTATTTATTACTTCTTCCATGGTGTGTAGCATCATTATCATGTTCCCAAGGCCGACCCAACAAAAGTGAACAAGCTTGCATAGGTACGACATCACAATCAACAGAATCAGCATAGGCACCAATGGAAAAAGGAACTCTACATGTTTGTGTTACCTTAGCTTTTCCAGAGTCATTTAACCACTGAATATGGTATGGATGTGGGTGTGGTCGTGTGGTCAAACAAAGCTTTTTGACCAGATCAGAACTCACCAAATTGTTGCAGCTTCCTCCATCAATGATAACACGTGCTCGTCGGTTCTTGATAATGAAGAAAATCTGAAACAAATTGTGGCGTTGTAGCTTCTCAGGTTGCTGAATTTGTGTGTTGAGCACACGCTGAACAATAATGTTCATGTAGCCTGAAGTATCGGCGCCCCCAAGGACATGACCCTCATCATCACCGTCAGTGGCGGCATCATCATCATTAGCATCATCCTCCACATCGGAGGTGCTGATATAACCTCCATCTTTGGTTGCCACATATGCCCGCTGACTTGGGCAATCCTTTTGCATATGGCCACGTCCTTGGCAGCGGTGGCACTGAATGCTGGAAGTGCGTCCCATCGAGGCGACGGACGAAGAACTATTGGCGGGAACCTGCAAAGAATTTTTACCTGGATATGTAGGATGTGCAGCAGGTGGTGTAGGTGTTGTAGTAACACGATTGGCTGAGGCAGAAGCTTGCTGGTCCGCTGTTAGGGGCACCCGAAAAGAGGATGGCTTAGGCAGCCTCGAAGGAGCTGTCATGCGTGGCGTGTAGGAGGCGTGGACGTTGCTCTTGTTCCGCTGCTCACGTCCCTGCAATTCCTTCTCTGCAAGCATAGCAAACTGGAACAACTGGTTGATAGTATGAAATTCTTTATAATCAACAATGTCCTGAATATCACGCCTCAAACCCGAATAAAAACGACAAATAGAATCCTCAAGCCCCTCCACTATACCACAACGCATCAAACCCTTTTGAAGCTCAGCATAGTAATCTTGTACAGATTTTTCTCCTTGTTCTAAACGCTGCAATTTGTTACGCAAATCTCTATGATACGAAGGAGGACCTTAAGTCGTTCCCATGTATCAGGTAAAGCACCCTGTCCAGCTAGACCATTCCACCAAATAATAGCAAAGTCCTTAAACTCACTACTAGCTAGCCGAACTCTATGTTGCTCAGGAACAAGGTGGGAATTAAACTTCTGTTCTAACGTCATCTCCCAATCAAGGTAGCCCTCGGCATCATAACGACCCAAAAAATTTGGTACTGTTAACTTAATCTTAGCATAAGGATCATCAGGAGCATGATTATTATTACCTTGATGGCGATGTTGATTAACTGTACTACCCATACCTTGAGTGTTACGGCGAAGACGTTGGCGCAATCTTGCTTGTCGTGTAGCTGCTTGATCTATGTTCCCATTAGCATCATACACCGTGTCTTCTGACATTTGTCCACTGGTGTTGCTGCCGGACACGTCGTCATTGTTGGTTGTTAAACGGGTTTCCAACTCGGTAACCCTGTCAGTTAACGTGGATATCCGTTTGTCCAACCGCTCGATGTTGTTGCCGAGGTTGAGTTCAATGAGCGCATCAGTAACAGCCTTCTTGATTGCCTCATTCATCCCGTCTTGAACCTTCTCTACGGTAGCTTGTAGTTGCTCTTGGCTGACACATTCCTTGAAATCCTTGGGAGTGCTATCGCCGTTTTCGCCGGTACCTGCCATTGTAAACAAAAAAAAACAGGAACACACAGTGAAGGTTATCCCTATCAACTAATATGCAGTTGCAGTGGTGCCTCTCAACACAGCAAATGGAAGCGTCTTAACAAGCTCTTACAAGGTTCTTACTAGCAAAGCAAAGGATACCTGGAAGGCGTAATCCGGCGATTGCGAGGGTCAAAAACCTGTGCCTGTTCAGAAGGTTGTATGTGGAGCTTGGAAGGCACTATATGTGAGTGGAACACAATTCAAAAACAGATAGTAATGCTGAATAAATGTCCAAAAATCTTGTCCTAGTTGCTGGCCTACTCGTGTTCTAAACCAAGTATGATATTGAAGACAAAGGTAAAAACAAATATGAGGGTAAAGACAACGACAGACAAGAACAGAGCAGGGACAGTAGCTCAGCACCAACACTCAATGCAAAAAAATTGTGCTCCTGCACTTTTTGTTTGATATTTTTCTTACAAGCAGGAGAGGAAGTTTCAGCTCAACCTGATAGAAAATAAGGACCGTGCTGAAACTATATCGCGCGCACAAACAATTTTCTTAACAGAAATTTTGCCAATCGAAATTCGGCAACCCCAGTGAATCTAAGCACCAACAATGTGACTTTCTTTTTCCTTTTTTTTGCCTTTTTTCTCTTTTTTTGGCCGATTCACTCTTTGCCTGATTCGAGTCTGTATGCGAAAGGTAAGGCAGCTTGGCGCAACTCTGGTGTCTGTTTTTTTAGGAGGCTGAATTAAAATAGTGGGAAGAAAAACAATGGTATGGTGGCAGCAGATTGTAGGCTGGAGTTATGGTGTTGTGTGGTGAGCACAATACGTATAGGGGATGGAAAAAGATCAAGATTGTGAACAGGACGTAGGTGGTGGCAGCGGATTGTGAACAGGATTGTGGACTAAAACACTAACTAGACCAGCAACAAAACATGACAAATGACACAAACTCAGCACTACGGACTCTGAAATAGAATTGTGCAAAAGGCTAAACGTGGTCTGGAAATCTGGGATGGCAGAACCTAACAACTATTTTTCTGGACTTTTCTCTGGACTCTAGGATGAAGGCGAAAAAAAACTAACTAGGGAAGGGCGAACCTGACGGTGCACCTGAAGCTCTGATTACCACTTGATATGAACAAGGGTGTCCCAACCTGCCGATAGGTTCTGATAACTCTCGATTTGGTGGAAACTTGACACAACTCGATCCGGCTTCCGAACAACACGTTCTGAACCCCGCAATCGCAGCACCACGTCTCCTCTGGTTATCGACCGGCAATGCACGGTCGACCTCGCCAAGAAGGCTAATCCTTGTCTGCGAATCGAAGAACACAAGAAAGAACAAGAAAGAATGCAACCAAATTGCAGATGTATGATTAACCTCACGAAGTTGGGGTCTCACAAATCGATGAACGGTGAAACTGTTCTTGACAGAATAATCTAAGCAAAACCCAACCCTAACCTAAGCATCGGCGGCTGTAAATATGGTCTAGGGTTAAGCAAGGACCCTCTGGTCACGCCCCTAATTGGGCTCAAAAAGATACATGGCCCAAAGGCCAAAAACGGTGGCGCAGCACCGAGACAGATTCTGGACGTCTTTTGTTTCGATGATTCCCGTTGATTCAGGAGGAATTTGGCCGTGGGACCAGCGCCATTGGAAAGGTTATCTTCTCAGCTATCCATGCATATATAGAACGTCCAAAACCGAGCCCGTATGCGACCTGGAAAACCGTTTTAGTGTAGACTGCTCCTGGACTCCGAAACAGACTTGAAGTCAACTTTGTTTGGGCCTCCACCTTGACTTGGACGCCCTTGCTGGTCCTCTCCACCTCCAAGCCCCTCTCCTAGTATCTCCTGGTGCTCTCCATGGTTCCTAATCATAATATAATCATTAGGTAGCAATCTATTCTCAGGAACATATAAAGAAGTGCTTAGGAACGAGCTCACCTCTAAATTCAATTGTCGCGCTTGAGCTCTAGTAATCGGTCCTTGTATATCCAGTGGAGTCTTTTGTGTATCCGAAGGAGTGATTTCCTCATCACGTAGGGTCCTTGGGCCTTCTACGGGTCGTACTATCCATGGGCCTCATACGGGCCATAGGATCCATGGGCCTTCTACTAGGCGTATCATCATTTCGCCAATCATGGGCCGTACTATTCGTGGACCATAACGGGCCGTTAATAGGCCGTATTTGATAACTCTATGAAAACAGCCAAACGGTTTTTTTGACATGAAAACGGCCCAACGTATTAACGGTCCGCAAACGGGCCGACTGTAACGACGGGCTGAATTTGGCCCACAAGCAGAAAATGACAGTAACGGGCTGTATGTAACCGAATGCTGCAAATGAGCCCAAGAATTAATGGACCCTGAGAAGGCCGAAAGATAACTTGGGCTGGAAATGGCCCAATGGAATAACGGGTTGTTAATGGGTATAAAGTGATACACTGTTCATTATGGGCCAGTTTCACCACGGGCCGTTAATGGGCCAAGAGTTACAAAGGTCCTCATATGGGTCGAAAGAAGTCATGGGCCACACATGGGCCGGAAGTTAAAACGGGCTGAATCATATTGGACAACCCAGATGACGCTACTAGACCTAATTCGGATAGGGCGTAACGGGCACTGGGTTAGCGGGCTGTAAATGGGCTATATGCGAACACGCGGTTAACAAGATTTCCATGGGCCGCCCCACCACCTTTTGACCAAGTCAAACGGGCCGGCCTTTTCACAAGAATGGGCCTCTGTTGGGCCGTGCCACATGTCGCCGTATCATCGGCGCCTTCGGTCCAATGAGCGGATGACATCTGTCCCAATGGTGAGCCGACACATGTTTCCTCCAGCCAATGATGATTTTACACGTGGAAAATCCCCATTGGCCGGGGCTGGTAACGGGTTATCGGATCCAAAACCCGACCCGATAGCTTAACGGCGTTCCGTTACGGTGGATGCCATGTGTCGGTCACCCTTGACGAAAGCACTTCTGTGACGCGCGATTTATCATCATGGAAGTGGACACTTCCGTGATGATAATTTTGGTAATGTCATGGAACACTTCTACGACAGTACAGGTATGACTATCTTGATTCTGTCTTAAATTTTTCATGGATGTACATGCATGACAAAAAACGTGACCTACCGTGACAAACACGTATCATCATGGAAGTGTATTTTTTTGTAGTGTTTTCATATATTGTTCTTGGCTTATTTACTTTTCCGCTGCTATTGTTACAATCACTATAAAACCCCAAAATATTACTTGTGCTACCGTTACCACTACTCTCATATTACTTTGCTACTAAATACTTTGCTGCGGATATTAAGTTATCCAGGTGTGGTTGAATTGATAACTCAGCTGCTAATACTTGAGAATATTCTTTGGCTCCCCTTGTGTCGAATCAATAAATTTGGGTTGAATACTCTACCCTCGAAAACTGTTGCGATCCCCTATACTTGTGGGTTATCAAGACTATTGTCTGGCACCGTTGCCGGGGAGCATAGCTCTATTCTTTGAGTCACTTGGGATTTATATCTTCTTATCACTATGAAGAACTTGAAAGATCAAAGAACCAAGATTTTTCCCTCAACTACGAGGGGAGGTAAGGAACTGCCATCTAGCTCTGCACTTGATTCACCTTCTGTTTTGAGTAAACTTGCGACACATAAACCTGCTTCTGCTATTAATTCTGATATGTCGCACGTTACTGATGATGCCACTTCTGCTATGCATGATACTTGTGATGAAACTACTTCTATGCTTGATACTACTGTGCCACTTGGTGAATTTCTTGATGAACAACTTGCTAGGGCTAATGAAAATAAAATTACTGAAACTGATAATATTGATAAATGTGATGATGAAGATTCTTCCCCTAGATATGAATTACCTATTGTTCCTGAGAGTTATGTTATGGATGAAGAAACTTCTAGAGACTTTCTTGCTTGCAATGATAGGAGTGATCTTAAGAAACTATTAGCTAAGCCGAAACAAAAATCTCTGAATGCTAAAATGAAATATGATCCTGCTTATGCTACTTCACCTATCTTTGTTACTGATAAGGATTATGAATTCTCTATCGACCCTGATATAATTACTTTGGTTGAATCTGATCCTTTCTATGGCTATGAATCTGGAACTATTGTGGCACATCTTACTAAATTAAATGATATAGCTACCCTGTTCACTAATGATGAGAAAACTTGCTACTATTATATCCTTAAATTATTCTCGTTCTCATTAAAGGGTGATGCTAAGATATGGCTTAATTCTCTTGATCCTGGTTGTGTGCGTAGTCCCCAGGATATGGTTTACTACTTCTCTGCTAAATATTTCCCCGCTCATAAGAAACAAGCTGCTTTAAGGGAAATATATAATTTTGTGCAAATTGAAGAAGAGAGTCTCCCACAAGCTTGGGGGAGGCTTCTCCAATTACTTAATGCTTTGCCTGATCATCCTCTCAAGAAAAACGAAATACTTGATATCTTTTATAATGGACTAACCGATGCTTCCAGAGACCACCTGGATAGTTGTGCTAGTTGTGTTTTCAGGGAAAGAACTGTTGATCAAGCTGAAATTCTATTGAATAATATGTTGACTAATGAAAACAATTGGACACTTCCTGAACCAACTCCTAAGACAACTCCGAAGAAAAGGGGCATTCTATTTCTCAGTCCCGAAGATATGCAAGAGGCAAAGAAATCTATGAAGGAAAAAAGGTATTAAAGCTGAGGATGTTAAGAATTTACCTCATGTTGAATAAATACATGGTCTTAATTTACCACCTGTTGAAGAAACACATGGTCTTGATAACCCGACACAGGTAGTAAAGGTAAATTCTCTCTATAGATATGATAAAGCTGAAATCCCTCCTACTAAGTTTGCTAGCCAATGCTTAGATGAGTTTGATAATTTTATGGTTAAACAAGAAGACTTCAATGCTTATGTTGGTAGACAATTGAAACATAATTCTTATATGATTGAACACTTGAGTGATTATATGGCTAGTGTTAAAGGAGAACTTAAACTTATTAGTAAACATGCTTCTATGGTTACCACTCAAGTAGAACAAGTACTTAAAGCTCAGAATGATTTGCTGAGTGAATTAAATAGTAAGAAAAATAATAATGTTGTTAGAGTTGTGACTAGAGGTGATAAAATGACTCAGGAACCTTTGTATCCTGAGGGCCATCCTAAGAGAATTGAGCAATATTCTCAGAGAACTAATATTGATGCACCTAGTCCTTCTAAAAGGAAGAAAAAGAAAATGATAGGACTTTGCATGCTTCTAGTGAACCTGTTGTTGACACACCTGAGAATCCCAATGATATTTCTATCTCTGATGCTGAAACACAATCTGGTGATGAATATGAACCTAGTGATAATGTTAATGATGATGTTCATGTTGATGCACAACCTAGCAATGACAATGATGTAGAGGTTGAACCTGCTGTTGATCTTGATAACCCACAATCAAAGAATCAACGTTATGATTAGAGAGACTTTGTTGCTAGGAAACACAATAAAGAAAGAGAACCATGGGTTCAGAAACCCATGCCTTTTCCTCCCAAACCATCCAAGAAAAAAGATGATGAGGATTTTGAGCGCTTTGCTGAAATGATTAGACCTATCTTCTTGTGTATGTGTTTGACTGAAATGCTTAAAATGAATCCTTATGCTGAGTATATGAAAGATATTGTTACAAATAAGAGAAATATACCAGAGGCTTAAATTTCCACCATGCTTGCTAATTATACTTTTAAGGGTGGAATACCAAAGAAACTTGGGGATCCAGGAGTACCAACTATACCATGCTCCATTAAAAGAAACTATGTTAAAACTGCTTTATGTGATCTTGGAGCCGGTGTTAGTGTTATGCCTCTCTCTTTATATCGTAGACTTGATTTGAATAAGTTTACACCTACTGAAATATCTTTGCAAATGGCTGATAAATCAACTGTTATACCTGTCGGTATTTGTGAGGATGTGCTTGTTGTGATTGCTAACATTACTATTTTAACGGACTTTGTTACTCTTGATATTCCTGAGGACGATAGTATGTCTATTATTCTTGGAAGACCCTTTTTGAATACTGCAGGGGCTGTTATTGATTGCACCAAAGGCAATGCCACTTTTCATGTTAATGGTAATGAGCATATGGTACACTTTCCGAGGAAACAACCTCAAGTCCACAGTATCAATTCTATTGGAAAAATTTCAACAATTACTATTGGAGGTTTTGAATTTCCTCTTCCTACTGTCAAAAAGAAATATGATATTCGTATTGTTGGGGACATGCATATCCCCGTTGAGGTAACCTAGTGTTATTCGAAAATTCTCTGTTTTCATGTTATTCGAAATGAGTTTGTTAACAAGATCTGATCAACCTTGTTAGTGGATTCCTTTTGATGAGCATGAGATGGATGAATTTAGAAAACCCAACTCTCTATACCCTCTTTTTACTTCGTGTTATTTATATTAAATAAAGCAAAAATAGTATTTTCTGTCTGTTTTCTGAATTATCAATGCAATAAAAAATACCCTGAAAATAAAAGTTCTCCAAATGCCCTGAAAATTAAATATGAATTTTTCTAGAATATTTGAGAATATCTGGCATTAAGAACACAGCAGGGAGAGCAAGCACCTGGCCACGAGGGTCCAGGGCACGCCCACCCCCTGGGCGCACCCCCTGCCTCGTGGGCCCATGGTGGCTCCCCTCCACTTATTCCAGCTACCACACACACCTTCTTCCTTCCAAAAAAATCACCAACCAGCTCAAACCAGAGTTCTAGCTCATCTTGCTACCATTTTCGATCTCCTTGCTCAAAGCTCCATTCACAAAACTGCTTTGGGGAATTATTCATTGGTATGTGACTCCTCCAATGGTCCAATTAGTTTTTTGTTCTAGTGCTTTATTTATTGCAAATTTTTACTGCTTAGGTGACCCTGATCTTGAGCTTGCATGTCAAATTTAGATGGTCAAAAGTAGTTTTAATGCATGATATTGCCTCTAGGCACTTGTAGGAGTAGTTGCTATCAATATTGTTGAGGTTGGTTCACTTTTATTTTGAAGTTACTAAAAATTTCAGAAATTTTTCAGAGGAAGAAATATGTTTAGGAAAATGTACCAAGGTGGTTCTTCAAGGAAGCAAGGACCCATGCCCGCAATACGCGATGCGGATGAGGAACCACCAAGAGACACTCAAGTGCGGCCTTGTGAATGGCCGTCAGAGGATTTCATGATCCGAGCAGGAATTAAAGAGGAATTTGATGCATATGTGCATAATGCTGATCTGGAGAGCTTCGAGGCAGATAAGTGACGTCAATACCTCTATTTAACTGATTCATTTGTGAGACGTTTCAAATTTTCATCATCACGCAATTCTCAAACTGCCCTATTTGATCTTTATGATAAATCTTATACCATGGACTTAGAAGATTTTAACACTGATGGTAAACTCCCACAGTGGGGTAATGTTAGCGAACCTCGCAAATCTGAATTTAGAGATTTTCTTGCTAGTATTACAGTGGGGGAATCTAGAGATGTAACACAAGCCACCATAGGGAGCATTCATTTTCCTACTATACATTATTTTGCTCTCTTCATAGGAAGGTGCATAAACGGTAAAGATGAAGCATGTCATATGTGTGTACCTGATCTTAGCATTCTCAGGAGCGCTGTTTTAGGAGATAAACAATACAACTTGGGGCCTATTGTTGCACGTAGGTTGCATAATAATCGTATTCATGGAGATTTCTTTGGTGGAATTTATGCAACTAATATAGCTAACTTTCTTGAGATACCCATATGTGGAGATGATATTGAGTTGCCTCCTTCTTATCTAGATTATGATGTTATGGTTCGTCATCAGTTTGTTGAGAGGAACAATCAGTTCCTCTAGTACCGACTAATCTTTGACATACGACGCACCTATCACGTCGCTCTCCCTGCTCCTACTTTCTTTGACTTTCAGGCAAAGGGGAGATATGTTATAACCAGGGAGGAGGCGACCGAGTACGAGAGGAGGGCTGAGATAGCTCGCCTCCAAGCTGCAGCTCATCAGGCAATTACCACTGCATCTCAGTCCGACCCCAGTTACAACTTTGGATATCTGCCAGGCCAGCCGTGGCCATAGGCCAACTTAGGCCAAAAGCCTAAGCTTGGCGGAGTACGTATTTCTCACCGACATTAAATTTATGTTCACACACTCATGCTAGTTGTCGGTGCTCATACTTTTTCACTGTATCATCCATGCTAGTTTATTTCCTTTTTTATGTTTTCTTCCTGCGTGTTTGAAAAAACCCTTAAGAAAAACCAAAAAGATTAGTTGTAGCTTTTAGCTAGTTTAGTTTCTTGCTTGTAGTAGTAGTTAAGAGAAAACCCAAAAAGATTTCATGTTCTTCTTTTTCTTGTTGGGAACTTTCCCTTGTAAATATTTTTATTTCTTTCTTGTTCTTTGGGGGTTGAGAGGAGAAGACCATGATTAAAATGTTGAGTGGCTCTCATATGCATTATTGTTGATCTAACAAAGAGCCCATATTACCTTGTCTTCTCTCTTGAATTGAATGCTTGCATATTCCAGCTTAGTCCAATGCACGTGCACTATTATTATTATCCACGCTATTCGGTTGTGCAAGTGAAAGGCAATAATGATGATTATATGATGAACTTATTGACATGAGAAAAGCTGGTATGAACTCGACCTCTCTTGTATTTGTAAATATGATTAGTTCATCGTTCCTGATTCAGCCTATTATGAAAGAAACATGTTTGCAATGACAATTAGAGATTGTAGTTGCTTATGCCATGCTTAATTAGCTAGGAGTTTATAATGGTTTACCTTGCGTGCCAACATGCTATTAAAATGGTGGTGATGTGGTATGATAGGGTAGTATCCTCTTTTGAACGATTTGAGTGGCTTGACTTGGCACATGTTCACACATGTAGTTGAAACAAAATCAACATAGCCTCTATGATATTTATGTTCATGGTGCATTATATCCTACTCACGCTTGCAATCGGTGTTGATTAATTTTAATGCATGTTCATGATTATTGTCGCTCTCTAGCTGGTCGCTTCCCAGTCTTTTTCTAGCCTTCACCTGTACTAAGCGGGAATACCGCTTGTGCATCCAACTCCATAAACCCCAAAGTTATTCCATATGAGTCCACCATACATACATATATACGGTATCTACCTGCCGTTCCAAGTAAATTTGTATGTGCCAAACTCTAAACCTTCAAATAAACATTATGTTTTGTATGCTCGAATAGATCATGTATCAACTAGGGCTATCTGTATCTTCCATGCTAGGCGGGTTATTCTCAAGATGAGTGGACTCCGCTCCTCACTCACGAGAACATGTCTGGTCACCGGGATGCCCAGTCCCATGCTTTATGCAAATCAAATCAAAATAACTGCAAACAAAACTCCCCCATGATTGTTGTTAGTTAGAGGCACTCGTTGTTTCGAGCAAGCCATGGATTGATGCTTGTTGGTGGAGGAGGAATATAAACTTTACCATTCTTTTTGGGAACCTCCTATAATGTGTGTAGCATGGAAGATATCAAGATCTCTCGGTTGTTATGTTGACAATGAAAGTATACTGCTCAAAATATTATTCATATCTATTTCAAAACCGAGCTCTGGCACCTCTACAAATCCTTGCTTCCCTCTGCGAAGGGCCTATCTATTTAATTTTAGGTTGAGTCATCATCCTCTTATTAAAAAGCACCAGTTGGAGAGCACGACTGTCATTTGCATCCATTACCGTTAGTTTACATTGAGTATGACTTGACTGGATCTCTTTTACCATGAATTACAATGTCTAGTCAGTCCTTGATCTTTAAAGGTGCTCTGCATTTATGTTTTGCGGTCTCAGAAAGGGCTAGCGAGATACCATCTTGTTATATCATATCATGATTGTTTTGAGAAAGTGTTGTCATCCGAGATTTATTATTATTGCTCGCTAGTTGATTATGTCATTAATATGAGTAAACATGAGACCTAAGTGTTATTGTGAATATGGTTAGTTCATAATCTTTGCTGAAAACCTGAATGCTGGCTTTACATATTTACAACAACAAGAGCAAACAGAGTTTGTAAAAGTTTTTCTCTATCACTTTCAGTTTATCAACTGAATTGCTTGAGGACAAGCAAAGGTTTAAGCTTGGGGGAGTTGATACGTCTCCGTCATATCTACTTTTCCAAACACTTTTGCCCTTGTTTTGGACTCTAACCTGCATGCTTTGAATGGAACTAACCTGGACTGACGTTGTTTTTAGCAGAATTGTCATGGTGTTATTTTTGTGCAGAAATAGAAGTTCTCGGAATGACCTAAAAATCAACGGAGAATTATTTTGGAATATATAAAAAATACTGGAAGAAAGATCCACATTAGGGGGCCCACACCCTATCCACGAGGGTGGGGGCGCGCCCTACCCCCTAGGCGCACCCCCCTGCCTCATGGGCCCCCTGGAGCTCCACCGACCTCAACTCCAACTCTATATATTCAAGTTCGAGGAGAAAAAATCAAAGAGAAGGATTCATCACGTTTTACGATACAGAGCCACTGCCAATGTAACACCCTCGATGCGGCTATATCTCCCACGTGTCGAAGCATGACTTAGAGGCATAACCACATTGAAAGCAATGTCGCAAGTGAGGTAATCTTCACACAACCCATGTAATACATAAGGGAAAGAGATACATAGTTGGCTTACAATCGCCACTTCACATAATTACATGAATAAAGCATTACATCAATCAGATACAATCAAGGCCCAACTACGGAACCAAAATAAAAGAAACTACCCCAAATGCTACACAGATCCCTGATCGACCCCAGCTGGGCTCCACTACTGATCAACTAGAATGAAACAACACAAAGGACAAGATCTTCATAGAGCTCCTCCTTGAGCTTGGTTGCTTCATCTGCATGGTTCAACGGCACCTGCAAGCTGGTTTTGGAAGTATCTGTGAGTCACGGGGACTCAGCAATCTCACACCCTCATGATCAAGACTATTTAAGCTTATGGGTAAGGTAAAGGTATGAGGTGGAGCTGCAGCAAGCGACTAGCATATATGGTGGCTAACATACGCAAATGAGAGTGAGAAGAGAGGGCAAAGCACGGTCGAGAAACTATGATCAAGAAGTGATCCTAGAACAACCTACGTCAAACATAACTCCAACACCGTGTTCACTTCCCGGACTCCGCCGAGAAGAGACCATCACGATTACACACGCGATTGATGCATTTTTAATTAAGGTCAACTTTAGGTTTTCTACAACCAGACATTAACAAATTACCATCTGCCCATAACTGCGGGCACGGCTTTCAAAAGATCAAATCCCTGCAGGGGTGTCCAAACTTAGCCCATCACAAGCTCTCACGGTCAACAAAGGATATTCCTTCTCCCAAGACAATCCGATCAGACTCGGCATCCTGGTTACAGGACATCCTCGACAATGGTAAAACAAGTCCAGCAAGACCACCCGCTGTGCCGACAAATCCCGATAGGAGTTGCACATATCTCGTTCTCAAGGCACACCGGATAAGCTAAGCGTACGGGAGCCAACGTAACCCAAGTTTCCAAGGGACGGCCCCGCACGGTGCTCTAGGTTGGACCAACACTTAGAGAAGCACTGGCCCGGGGGTTTAACAAAGATGACCCTTGAGCCAGCCGACCCAAGGGAAAGAAAAAGGCTAGGTGGCAAATGGTAAAACCAATGTTGGGCCTTGCTGGAGGAGTTTTATTCAAGGCGAACTATCAAGGGGTTCCCATTATAACCCAACCGTGTAAGGAACGCAATATTCGGGAACATAACATCGATATGACAGAAAACTAGGGCGGCAAGAGTGGAACAAAACACCAGGCATAAGGCCGAGCCTTCCACCCTTTACCAAGTATATAGATGCATTAATTAAGTAAGAGATATTGTGATATCCCAACAAAATATCCATGTTCCAAACATGGAACAAGCTCCAATCTTCACCTGCAACTAACAACGCTATAAGAGGGGCTGAGCAAAGCGGTAACATAGCCAAACAATGGTTTGCTAGGACAAGGTGGGTTAGAGGCTTGGATCAACAATATGGGAGGCATGATAAGCAAGTGGTAGGTATCGCAGCAAAGGCATGGCAAAAGAGCGAGCAACTAGCAAGCAAAGATAGAAGTGATTTCGAGGGTATGATCATCTTGCCTGAAATCCCGCAAGGAAGAAGAACGAGTCCATGAAGAAGACAAACGGACGTAGTTGAACGGGTACTCACAAACGCGACGTTATTGTAACCAACTCGAAGAAGCAACACCGGAAAGAAGCACACAACATAGTAAAGAAACCACACACGAACATGGTATGATATGCGGGATGCGATATGTGATGCATATGCATGATTTGGAAAGGAATGATTGAACCTGGCCTCAACATGGAAATACAAGAGTTCCAATAGAAAGGTGAGGTGATTTCGGTTGAAATCGATATAAAGATCACCGGAATCGGATGCACGGTTTGGAAATGGCAAGCAAAACAAATATGGCACCGGTCTGTGATAATCAGCAAGTAGCCATCTAGATGCATCAAGATAAATATGCTACAACACTCAAACATGGCAACAAAATACATGGCAGGGATCCACTCATGATGCTTGAAAAAAGATGAACACTGAGCTACGGCTAATTCACTCAATAGAAGGTTCAAACAAGCATGGCAAAAGTGCAAATGATAACAGGTTTCAGACTTAGTGAAATTAACAACATATCAGGAATTTATCATCAGGAAGCAATGTTTGGAGCATGATAACTATATGCTACAGGAACATATCATGGAAAAGCAAGGCATGGAATGAAGCTACTCTAAGCATATAACAAAAGTCCCTTAGTGACCATGAGCCAAAAGGGATCAGAGAATACAATTGCAAGCATGTGAACATAGCAAAAACATAACCAGATTCAGACTCGGTGAAAAACTGGAGCATGCAAAACAGATAAAAAGTAGGCATGTTTACGAGCTCGATGCACTCACTACAAAGCATGGCATGACAAACTAAGCATACACCCATCAAGAAGACATGGCATAGAAGCTAGACATGGAAAGAATAACAACATAGCATGCACGGATCAACAACAACAAGCTCGGCAAAATCGCTAAACATGTTAACAATCTGCCAGGAACATTTTATAGCAAAAGTAGAGCTCGATTAACTCAAGCTAGGGTGCTCCATAATTGCAAACAAATACATGGATGGATAGAGCACAATATTATTAACAAAACATCCTTACTGATCATCCTCAAAAGAGGCACGGATCACTAGGAAACAACATAAACATATGGCATAACAACGAAAACAGGACAAGGACTTGGTGAAATTCTAAGTCCCTAAAATCAGCATTACCGATTACGCTACTTTGCAAGCTTGTGCTAGTCACCACATAGATCACAAAAATACATGGCATACACCCCTTTAAAGATGGAATGGCATATAACAAAACACATGTAGAGCTCAGGGTCATAGCATGCACAAATTAATCATGGCAAAAATGACAAAAGGGCATTTGCTGAAACAGATATCAAACTTTCCTCACATAGCCCTCTTCCAACAGCATTTCAGGCATCAAGATGAGCTCAAATGAAAATGATGCAATGAGATGAAATGATGTACTCATCGAGATGAACATTTTGATATGCTACACGCACGAATCGGAGCCACGATGTGGGAGTTATGACATGTCAAAAATGCAAAAAATAACTGAGAGAGGGGGAGAAAGTCAACCCAGATTAGGGTTTACTGTAGTGCGGATCGGATCTGGCGACGCGACACTGTAGCGGCGGCGGAACTCGAGGTTCACCGGTGATGGGAGCTCACGGTGGCCGGCGTTCGTCGCGGGGCGTCGCCGGGGAGGAAGAGAACCAGATCCAGGGGCTCCTGGGAGTGCGGCGTGGCGCGGTGGTGCGTCCCCGGCGAGGAGCGGCGTTGCTGGCGGGGCTCGGCGGAGGACGGCGAGGTCGGCGTCATCAGCGGCGATGGCGGGTGGTGGCCAGAGCTAGGAGCTCGTCGGCGCGGGCGAAGAGAGACGCTGGCGGGCGGCGCGTGGCTCGTGGTGCGCTCGGGCCCGGGGCGGCTCGGGTGGGCCAGCCGTGGGCTGCGGCGGGACGGCGGTGGAGGTGACGTGGCGGCCCCTGATAGGCTGCGGGTGGCAGTGGACGTTGTCCGGCCGTCCGGATTTTGTCCGGCGGCGCGGAGGACGAAAGAGACTAGGGTTAGGGTAGGAGAAGACCCGGAATTTTGAATGGGGGTTCTATTTGTAGAGGTAGAGGGAGCTAGGAAGCTCCAAATGAGGTGCGGTTTGCGGCTATGCGATCGTGATCGAACGCTCTAGATGATGGAGGGGGTTTAGGTGGGTTTTGGGCCAAATTGGAAGGGTGTTGGGCTGCAACACACCCGAGGCCTTTTCGGTCCCTCGGTCAACCGTTGGAGTATCAAACGACGTCCAAATGGCACAAAACTTGACAGGAGGTGTACCGGTAGTAAACCAAGGCCGCATGACAATTCTCGGTCCAATCCGAAAATGTTTAATACCCGCACATGAAAAGAGGTAGAAAGGGGCACCGGATGACATAGGAGTGCCGGAATGCAAAACGGACAACGAGGAAGATCCTCGGATGCATGAGACGAACATGTATGCAAATGAAATGCACATGATGACATGATATGCAATGCATGACACGCAAGCAATGACAAGGAAACAACAGCGAATAACTGGAGGACACCTGGCACATCGGTGTTGGGGCATTACAGCCAAGCCCTAAACTCTCTCGGGAGTGCTGATCTGGAGTCCGTTCGGGGCTCCGGAGAGGAGAATCCGTTGCCATTGTCATCATCAACCATCCTCCATCACAAATTTCATGATGCTCACCGCCGTGCGTGAGTAATTCCATCGTAGGCTTGCTAGGCGGTGATGGGTTGGATGAGATTTATCATGTAATCGAGTTAGTTTTGTTAGGGTTTGATCCCTAGTATCCACTATGTTCTGAGATTGATGTTGCTATGACTTTGCTATGCTTAATGCTTGTCACTAGGGCCCAAGTGCCATGATTTCAGATCTGAACCAATTATGTTTTCATCAATATATGAGAGTTCTTGATCCTATCTTGCAAGTCTATAGTCATCTATTATGTGTTATGATCCGTTAACCCCGAAGTGACAACAATCGGGATACTTACCGGTGATGACCGTAGTTTGAGGAGTTCATGTATTCACTATGTGTTAATGCTTTAGTCCGGTACTCTATTAAAAGGAGGCCTTAATATCCCTTAGTTTCCAATAGGACCCCGCTGCCACGGGAGGGTAGGACAAAAGATGTCATGCAAGTTCCTTTCCATAAGCACGTATGACTATATACGGAATACATGCCTACATTACATTGATGAACTCTAGCTAGTTCTGTGTCACCCTATCTTATAACTGTTGCATCAATAATTGCATCCGGCATAATTCTCCATCACCAATCCAATGCCTACGAGCTTTTCATATATTGTTCTTCGCTTATTTACTTTTCCGCTGCTACTGTTACAATCACTATAAAACCCAAAAATATTACTTTTGCTACCGTTACCACTACTATCATATTACTTTGCTACTAAATACTTTGATGCAGATATTAAGTTATCCAGGTGTGGTTGAATTGACAACTCAGCTACTAATACTTGGGAATATTCTTTGGCTCCCCTTGTGTCGAATCAATAAATTTGGGTTGAATACTCTACCCTCGAAAACTGTTGCGATCCCCTATACTTGTCGGTTATCTGATCCGATGAATTTTGGGTTTATGATCAAGTATATCTATGAACAATATTTGAATCTTCTCTGAATTCTTTTATGTATGATTGGTTTATCTTTGCAAGTCCCTTCAAATTATCAGTTTGGTTTGGCCTACTAGATTGATCTTTCTTGCAATGGGAGAAGTGCTTAGCTTTGGGTTCAATCTTGCGGTGCTCGATCCCAGTGATAGAAAGGGAAACAACATGTATTGTATTGTTGCCATCGAGGGTAACAAGATGGGTTTTACATCATATTGCATGAGTTTATCCCTCTACATCATGTCATCTTGCTTAAGGCGTTACTCTGTTCTTATGAACTTAATACTCTAGATGCATGCTGGATAGCGGTCGATGTGTGGAGTAATAGTAGTTGATGCAGAACCGTTTCGGTCTACTTGTCACGGACGTGATGCCTATATACATGATCATGCCTAGATATTCTCATAATTATTCGCTTTTCTATCAATTGCTCGACAGTAATTTGTTCACCCACTGTAATACTTATGTTATCTTGAGAGAAGCCACTAGTGAAACCTATGACCCCTGGGTCTATTCTCCATCATATAAGTTTCCATCTACTTTATTTTGCAATCTTTACTTTCAATCTATATCATAAAAAGACCAAGAATATTTATCTTATTATTATCATCTCTATCAGATCTCACTCTTGCAAGTGGCCGTGAAGGGATTGACAACCCCTTTATCGTGTTGGTTGCGAGGTTCTTATTTGTTTGTGTAGGTACGAGGTAACTCGCGCGTGGTCTCTTACTGGATTGATACCATGGTTCTCAAAACCGAGGGAAATACTTACGCTGCTTTACTGCATCACCCTTTCCTCTTCAAGGGAAAACCAACGTAGTGCTCAAGAGGTAGCAAGAAGGATTTCTGACGCCATCGCCGGGGAGATATACGCCAAGTCAAGACATATCAAGTACCTATCACAACTATTATCCTTCGCATTTCATTATTTGCCATTTGCCTCTCGTTTTCCTCTCCCCCACTTCACCTTTGCCTTTGCCTTTTCTTCGCCCTCTTCCCGTATGTCTTTTTGTTTGTGTTTCCACGTGCCTTCTATTTGCTTGCATCTTTGCTCACTAAAAATCTATTGATATGGATTCACTTAAATTGTTCTACTCGATAGTAACTCTGCAGAGTCATACAACTAGGGGGGTGATGTGCGGTGTCGGGGCCTGGACGTCAATCACGTTGATTGAGTCATCGAACATAAAGTGGGTCAACAAGGACAAGGTGGGGGTCACTAATGGATCACTAACCAACCTATACTGAGCAGTTTAGGATAAGCAGGTAGGTAACACTAAGCAGGTAACAAAAACAAGTTATGCATCAGAGTAGGATCATACAGAAAGCAGTAGCAGTTCTAATGCAAGCATGAGAGAACGGAATGGGCGATATCGGGATGATCAAAGGGGGAAGCTTGCCTGGTTGCTCAGACGAGAAGGAGGGGTCATTGGTGACGTAGTCAATCATTGAGGCATCGACAACCATCACGGGGTCCACCAAAGAGAAGAGGGGGAGAAACAGTAAACACATAGCAAGTAAGAGCATAACAGGACAGCAGGTAGAGCTAGACGTGTTCTAACGCAGTGCTACACGCTACCGGCGAAGGGGGATAACATCCGGGAATCCTTTCCCAAAGTTTGGCATTTTTGGACAGACAAACCGGATGGGGACGGTTGCAAGTTCCCTATGCTAGAGACGCATGACAGACGAACGGACTGTGTATTCGGATTTGTCTCGTCGTTTTGAGCAACTTCCATGTATAAAACCTTTTCATCCGAATTACGGATTAATTTCTATGATTTATCAAATTCTTAGAAATATTCCAAAAATCCCTGAAATTTTGCTAAGTCTGAGAATTCGACAGTTTTAAACATCACTTAGCTATTTTTCAGAGGCTATAACTATTGTTCTGTACGTCCTATGGCTTAGTGCCCTTTACCAATTTTTATAATGTTTCTGTGATCTACATGATAGTATCATTGACACCCACGTTAGAGTTCATTTGCTTGATCAAAATTGCATTTGAGAAGTGCCACTTGAAGTTAATTCCAGAAACTGTTAAAATATACAAACATAGGATTTTGTGATATTCATAGGATTTAATCCTTACATCTTTTGAATTTGGTCCAATGTGGATGTTTTGACCTTGTCAAGTGTACTACCTCCCCATAATATTCTTGCTCCTGTTAGTAGGTGTTTAGTCATTGTTTAAGGGCGGTCCAGGGGATTACTCATCGTAATATTAGAAAAGCTAGCAAGCAGCTTGATACGTCCATTTTGCATCATGCTTTTATACCGATATTTATTGCATTATGGACTGTTATTACACATTATGTCACAATACTTATGCCTATTCTCTCTTATTTTACAAGGTTTACATGAAGAGGGGGAATGCCTTGCAGCTGGAATTCTGGGCTGGAAAAGGAGTAAATATTAGAGACCTATTCTGCACAGCTCCAAAAGTCCTGAAACTTCACGAAAGTTATTTTCAGAATATATAAAAAAATACTGAGTGAAGAAAGCACCAGAGGGGGGCCACCCACCAGCCACGAGGGTGGGGGACGCGCCCCCTGCCTCATGGGCCCCCTGGCAGGCCTCAGGTGCCCATCTTCTGCTATATGAAGTCTTTCGTCCGAGAAAAAATCATAAGAGAGCTCATGGGACGAAACTCCACCGCCATGAGGCGGAACCTTGGCAGAACCAATCTAGGGCTCCGACAGAGCTGTTCTGCCGGGGAAACTTCCCTTCGGGAGGGCGAAATCATCGCCATCGTCATCACCAACGATCCTCTCATCGGGAGGGGATCAATCTCCATCAAGATCTTCACCAGCACCATCTCATCTCACACTCTAGTTCATCTCTTGTATCCAATCTTTGTATCCAAACCTCAGATTGGTACCTGTGGGTTGCTAGTAGTGTTGATTACTCTTTGTAGTTGATGCTAGTTGGTTTACTTGGTGCAAGATCATATGCTCAGTTCCATTATGCATATTTATACTCCTCTGATTATGAACATGAATATGCTATGTAAGTACTTATGTTTGTTCCTGAGGACATGGGAGAAGTCTTGCTATTAGTAGTCATGTGAATTTGGTATTCGTTCGATATTTTGATGAGATGTATGTTGTCATCCCTCTAGTGGTGTCATGTGAACATCGACTACATGAAACTTCACCATTGTTTGGTCCTATGGGGAGGCATTGGGAAGTAATAAGTAGATGATGGGTTGCTAGAGTGACAGAAGCTTAAACCCTAGTTCATGTGTTGCTTCGTAAGGGGCTGATTTGGATCCATATGTTTCATGCTATGGTTAGGTTTACCTTAATAATTTTGTTGTAGTTGTGGATGCTTGCAATGGGGGTTAATCATAAGTGGGATGCTTGTCCAAGTAAGGACAGTACCCAAGCACCGGTCCACCCACATATCAAATTATTGAAGTACCGAACGCGAATCATATGAACGTGATGAAAACTAGCTTGACGATAAATCCCATGTGTCCTCGGGAGCGCTTTCCTTCATATAAGAGTTTGTCCAAGCTTGTCCTTTGCTACAAAAAGGATTGGGCCATCTTTCTGCACCTTATTTACTTTTATTACTTGCTACTCGTTACAAATTACCTTATCACAAAACTATCTGTTACCGATAATTTCAGTGCTTGCAGAGAATACCTTACTGAAAACTGCTTATCATTTCCTTCTGCTCCTCGTTGGGTTCGATACTCTTACTTATCAAAAAGCTATGATAGATCCCCTACACTTGTGGGTCATCAATACTCTTCTCTGGTGCCATTTTCGGGGAGTGAAGTGCATTTGGTAGGTGGAATTTGGTATGGAAAAATTTATATAGTGTTCTGAAATTTACTGTCACTTGTTACTATGGAACATAATCATTTGAGGGGTTTGTTCGGGGTATCTTCACCTCGTCTAGAACCAAAATTAGTTACCACTCAACCTACTGAACCTACTAAAAATGTTTACTTTGAAATTCCTTCGGGTATGATAGAGAAACTGTTAGCTGATCCTTTTGCAGGAGATGGAACATTGCATCCTGATTTACACTTAATCTATGTGGATGAAGTTTGTGGATTATTTAAGCTTGCAGGTATGCCCGAGGATGTTATCAAGAAGAAGGTCTTCCCTTTATCTTGAAGGGAGATGCATTGACATGGTATAGGCTATGTGATGATATGGGATCATGGGACTAGAAGCGATTGAAATTGGAATTTCACCAGAAGTTTTATGCTATGCATTTTGTTCATCGTGATCATAATTATATATATAATTTTTGGCCATGCGAAGGAGAAAGCATCGCTCAAGCTTGGGGTAGGCTTAAGTCAATTTTATATTCATGCCCCAATCATGAACTCTCAAGAGAAATGATTATTCAAAAAATTTATGCTCGGCTTTCTCTCAGTAATCGCTCCGCGCTCGATACTTCTTGTACTGGATCTTTTATGATGAAGACTATTGAATTCAGATGGGATTTATTGGAAAGAATTAAACGCAACTCTGAAGATTGGGACCTCGACGAAGGTAAGGAGTTAGGTATAACACCTAAGTTTGATTGTGTTAAATCTTTTATGGATACCGATGCATTTCGTGAATTTAGCACTAAATATGGACTTGACTCCGAGATAGTAGCTTCCTTTTGTCAATTCTTTGCTACTCATGTTGATCTCCCTAAGGAGAAGTGGTTTAAATATAATCCTCCCATTGAAGTAAAAGTAGTTTCACCTATTAAAGTTGAAGAAAAGACTATCACTTATAATGATCCTGTTGTTCCTACTGCTTATGTTGAGAAACCACCTTTCCCTGTTAGAATAAAGGATCATGCTAAAGTTTCAACTGTAGTCAACAAAAGTAATATTAGGACACACAAACCCCCTGAGCAAGTTAAAGTTGAACCTAATATTGCTATGGTTAAAGATCTCTTAGCCGATAATATTGATGGGCATGTTGTTTACTTCTGTGATGAGACTGCTAGAATTGCTAGACCTGATACTAAAAATAAACATAGACCTGTTGTAGGCATGCCTGTTATTTCTATTAAAATAGGAGATCATTGCTATCATGGCTTATGTGATATGGGTTCTAGTGCAAGTGCAATACCTCATTCCTTATACAAAGAAATTATGCATGATATTGCACCTGCTGAGATAGAAGATGTCGATGTTACCATTAAGCTTGCCAATAGAGATACTATTTCACCAATTGGGATTGTTAGAGATGTTGAAGTCTTGTGTGGGAAGGTTAAATATCATGTTGATTTTCTTGTTCTTGGTTCCCCACAAGATAGCTTTTGTCCCATTATATTTGGTAGACCCTTCTTGAATACTGTTAATGCTAAGATAGACTACAATAAGGATATTGTTTATGTTGGTTTAGGGGATATGTCTCATGAGTTTAATTTTGCTAAGTTTCGTAGACAACCCCGTGATGAGGAATTGCCTAGTAATGATGAGATTATTGGTCTTGCTTCCATTGCCGTGCCTCCTACTGATCCTTTAGAACAATATTTACTAGACCATGAAAATGATCTGTTCATGAATGAAAGAAGGGAAATAGATGAAGTATTCTTTAAACAGGGACCTATTCCGAAACACAACTTGCCTGTTGAAATCCTAGGGGATCCTCCTCCACCCAAGGGTTATCCCGTGTTTGAGCTTAAACCATTACCTGATACTCTTAAATATGCTTATCTTGATGAAAAGAAGATATATCCTGTTATTATTAGTGCTAACCTTTCAGAGAAGGAGGAAGAAAAATTATTGAAAACTCTGAAGAAGCACCATGCTGCTATTGGATATACTCTTGATGATCTTAAGGGCATTAGTCCCACTCTATGTCAACACAAAATAAATTTGGAGAAAGATGCCAAACTAGTTATTGATCACCAACGACGGCTAAATCCTAAGATGAAAGAAGTGGTAAGAAAGGAAATATTAAAGCTCCTTGAGGTAGGTATAATTTATCCCGTTGCTGATAGTCAGTGGGTGAGTCCTGTCCATTGTGTCCCTAAGAAGGGAGGTATTACTGTTGTTCCTAATGATAAAGATGAATTGATTCGGCAAAGAATTATTACAGGTTATAGGATGGTAATTGATTTCCGCAAACTAAATAAAGCTGCTAAAAAGGATCTTTACCCTTTGCCTTTTATTGATCAAATGCTAGAAAGATTATCCAAACATACACATTTTTGCTTTCTAGATGGTTACTCTGGTTTCTCTCGAATAACTGTGTCAGCTGAGGATCAAGAAAAGACCACTTTTACTTGCCCTTTCGGTACTTTTGCTTATAGACGTATGCCTTTTGGTTTATGTAATGCACCTGCTACCTTTCAAAGATGCATGATGGCTATATTCTCTGAATTTTGTGAAAAGATTTGTGAGGTTTTCATTGACGATTTGTCCATTTATGGATCCTCTTTTGATGATTGCTTGAGCAACCTTGATCGAGTTTTGCAGAGATGTGAAGAAACTAATCTTGCCTTGAACTGGGAGAAGTGCCACTTTATGATTAATGAAGGTATTGTCTTGGGGCATAAAATTTCTGAAAAGTTATTGAAGTTGATAAAGATAAAGTTGATGCTATTGAAAAGATGCCGCGTCCCAAGGACATTAAAGGTATAAGAAGTTTCCTTGGTCATGCCGGTTTTTATAGGAGGTTCATTAAGGACTTCTCAAAAATTTCTCGGCCTCTGACTAACCTATTACAAAAGATATTCCTTTTGTCTTTGATGATGATTGTGTAGAAGCATTTCAAATACTTAAGAAAGCTTTGATTTCTGCACCTATTGTTTAGCCACCTGATTGGAATTTACCCTTTCAAATTATGTGTGATTCTAGTGATTATGCTGTAGGTGTTGTTCTAGGACTAAGAGTTGATAAGAAGCTGAATGTTATTCAATATGCTAGTAAAACTCTAGACAATGCCCAGAGAAATTATGCTACTACTGAAAAGGAATTCTTAGCAGTTGTATTTGCTTGTGATAAGTTCAGACCTTATATGGTTGATTCTAAAGTAACTATTCACACTGATCATGCTGCTATTAAATATCTTATGGAAAAGGAAGATGCTAAACCTAGATTTATTAGATGGGTTCTCTTGCTACAAGAATTTGATTTGCATATTATTGATAGAAAGGGAGCTGAGAATCCCGTTGCAGACAACTTGTCTAGGTTAGAGAATGTTCTTGATGACCCACTACCTATTGATGATAGCTTCCCTGATGAACAATTAGCTGTCATAAATGGTTCTCGCACTGCTCCATGGTATGCTGATTATGCTAATTACATTGTTGCTAAATTTATACCACCTAGTTTCACATACCAGCAAAAGAAAAAGTTCTTTTATGATTTAAGACACTACTTCTGGGATGACCCACATCTTTATAAAGGAGTAGATGGTGTTTGTCGGTGTCAAAATCGGCGGATCTTGGGTAGGGGGTGCCGAATTGTGCGTCTAAGGCGGATGGTAACAGGAGGCAGGGGACACGATGTTTACCCAGGTTCGGGCCTTCTTGATGGAGGTAATACCCTACGTCCTGCTTGATTGTTCTTGATGATATGAGTATTACAAGGGTTGATCTACCACGAGATCAGAGAGGCTAAACCCTAGAAGCTAGCCTATGGTATGATTGTATGTTGTCCTACGGACTAAAACCCTCCGGTTTATATAGGCACCGGAGGGGGCTAGGGTTACACAAGGTCGGTTACAAAGGAGGAGATATACATATCCGTATTGCCTAGCTTGCCTTCCACGCCAAGTAGAGTCCCATCCCGACATGGGACGAAGTCTTCAATCTCGTATCTTCATAGTCCAACAGTCCAGCCAAAGGATATAGTTCGGCTGTCCGGAGACCCCCTAATCCAGGACTCCCTCAATAGCCCCTGAACCAGGCTTCAATGACGATGAGTCTGGCATGCAGTATTTTCTTCGACATTGCAAGGCGGGTTCCTCCTCTGAATACACCATGAAAGAGTTTGAATACGAGGATAGTGTCCGACCCTGCAAGATAAGTTCCACATACCACCGTAGAGAGAATAATATTTCCACAAATCTAATCTGCTGACATGTTTTGACAGCATGACATCACGCCATGGCCCGGTCATTATTTGAACAGTTTTTCTTTAACCAGCCCCGCACATAATGCGAGGCGGTTTCCTTGATACGTCTTGTCAAAGCAGAGATCGTGTTCCTCCTATCACGGGATTCTAATCAATACAGGCGTGGGTAACCCAACCGTGCCTGTTGGTATGACTCCTAGATCTTAGATAAGTCTCAAATGGCCATGAGGAGGACGCCTGATAGTCATCCTCTTTATAAAGGGAACAAGGCTTTTTTCTTTTTTCCCTCCCGCGTTCAATCGAATCCTTCCCCCGCGTCGAGTTCTAAGACCCAAAGCTCAGGTCAGGTGCTTCGGACCATCAACTATGTCCGGATCCAACCTTCAAGGTCGGTGGATGCCTTCCTCCGTCACAGAGGAGGACATCAAGAAGTTGAGAGAGGCCATATATCTGACCGCCGAAATTTCGCACCGACTGCCCACCCGAGGGCAGGTCGTCCCTACTCCCGAACCCAACGAGAGTGTTGTGTTCATCTCCCACTTCCTCCGAGGACTAGGCCTCGCTCTGGATCCCTTTGTTAGGGGTCTTATATTCTATTACGGGCTAGATTTTCATGATCTGTCCCCGGATTCCATTCTTCACATCTCATCATTTATTGTCGTGTGTGAGGCCTTCCTCCACATTACCCCTCACTTTGGCCTGTGGCTCAAGACCTTCAATGTGAAGCCGAAGATGATCGAGGGGCAGCACATAGTGTGCGGAGGTGCTTTAATAAGCAAAATTGCTGACGCTCCATGGCCAGAGGGTTCCTTCCCAGAGGTGTCCGAATTGTGGCAGCGGTAGTGGTTTTACATCACAGCTCCCCGAAGTGCCAAGTGGGTAGCTGCCCCCGCCTTTCGCTCGGGCCCCCCACCGCAACTGATGTCATGGATCCACAGGGGGCTGAGCTGGGGTCCAGCCATGGACGTGCCAATACTGCAAAGCCGTATCCGAGATCTCTTTGAGAGAGACTTCAGTCTGGTTATGGTAATGCAAGTTATGCTAGTTCGTCGAGTCCAGCCTTGCAAACGCCGGCCCCTCCGCATGTGGGAATTCAACCCGGAAGGACCGCGTACTATTCAGCATTTCCTCGGCATGGCGCACGAGGAGATGTACAAATCGTTCTTCGGACCCCAAATAGAGTGTCCAGACACCACCAAGGATGTGGCCTGAGCTACAACCGCCCAGTTGCCCAAGTAAGTAATCCCATGGCCGAACACCCTGTCGTTTTATTTATCATGACATCATTCTGAAGAATCACTCTTTGACCAGGACTGGATAACAAAGGCGAAGATGATCTGGTGTTCGGCCCCCCTTCCTGAGGGATTGGACAATCCGGTGCTGGAAAAGATGCTCGAGCCAGCACCTTATCTAGTACCCTCAAAGGAAGATGAAGGGGGGAATAAAGAGGGCGAAAACGGGCCTCCTTCGCTACTTATTCCAACCGAGGGAATGAGCACCTCTGCGAGGGAGGATAACCAAGGGGAAGAATTTGACATTCTCTCTCACCGGGGAAGGAAGAGGACTACCTCTGAAGATCCAGAAACTAAGGTTTCCAAACGGGAGAAGAAATCTCCGCCAGAGGGTCCTGCCTTGGAGGGTATTCTTGCCGCACAATGTCCGCGCGGGGATCAGCCCTCTATAGAGCTGTAAGTAATCAAAAATTACTTAATAGTGAAGATATCCTTCCTTACTTCCGAAGACAATAACCAATGCTTATAAATTGTAGTCCGGATCGTAGCCCTTCTCGACAGAGTTCATCCTCGGGGGATCTTCTTCCGGAGATGATGGAGAGCGAAACGCCTCCCCCGGACACCCCAGCTCAAGAAGCAGGCGACCTTGAAGTGTCATCGCGAAGGGTATCTCCGGATCCACTAGGGCCAGAGGATAACACTTTGGCTGCCCGGAATCCCCAGTATCCGGCTCCTAAGGAGAGTGACAGCAAGGGTCCATACAGTTTGCGGTCGGACGCACTGAAGGATCTTCTGGGGCAAGCTGCCGTTTTGGAAGCGCATCGTACGCGGATGGGTACGGTAATTGAGAGGATTTCATCCGGTTAGGTATGCCCAAGCAGATAGTAGCCCTTGAGACTCTGGTTGTCGTCGGAAACGGCGGCAAACAGAGGATCATGGTCCCAGGTAATAACCAGGCCGCCTTTATGTGCAGGTGGTTGAAGCTCCGGTGGCTAGCCAGACTGATGGGTTTGCCGAACTAAAGCGGCAACTGGATGCGGCAGATGCCAACATTGTGCTTGTCAACAAGCGGCTTGACGAGGCACAAGGTGAGTGATTTTTCTGGTGATCGTCACATAATAAGAGCAGCATGATGCCAGTATCTTTAATATGTTGTGACTGCAGATGGAGCTGCCACCATGGAGACCCTTCGGGCGGAGCTTGCCCGAGCCAAGGAGCAAGCAAGGAGTAGCAATGCGGCCGTTTTAAAGGCGGCCGAAGAGTTAAGGGACGAACAGGCCGCACATTGCTAGAGCAAGGAAAAAATAGCCAAGATGGCTGTAGAGTTAAAAGATGCCGATGACCGTTACCAGCTTCTTGAAGAAGAAAACCGGGCGAAGGCGACGGACCTGGAGAAGGCCCGGGTGGCTGCCAAGGAAGCCCGCTCCAAAATTAGAGCGACGAAGGAGGAGCTAAATCAAGTTGCAGATATCGTGTCCGGGAAGCCCTTCTTGTTGTGGACTAAGTTCGGAGATCCGAAGTATGCTCCTCTGAACCGGCTATGGAGTTCTGCAGACGCGTACATGGATTTGGCTGCAAGTGCTGCTAATGCGGCCGAGTACTTCAAGGATCAGAAAGGTCCCGAAGTGGAAAAGCTATTTTGGTCACATTTTCACGCTCCAGTCCATCCGCTGCTGTTAATGAGCGATTGGCCGGGTGGGCCGAGCTCCATAGGTTGTCCGGACTTGCCATGATGTCCGTTGTGGATCACCTGTGGCCAGGAGGGCCAAGGCCGAATAGCTACTTTAGTTTAGTGCAACAATTTCTTGGTGTTGTGCCACGCATCGATGCTGTAAAGAGACCGATGTGCATAGAAGGTGTGTGGATGGCCCTTGCCCGTGTCAAGACATACTGGGCGGAGATGGAGGCCACCACTATTGCGGCACAGGGTTCGACCATAGGCCGGGTGGCTGCCGAGCACTACTTTGAAGAAGTCCTTGAAGGCGCTTGTTCGATAGAGGCTCAGTGCTTGAAGAATATTATTTTCCAGTGACATGTAGTCCCATTGTACAAACAATGTTTGCAGTCGTCGGCTTCCGCCCCCACGCATATAATGCGGGGGTGTTCTCAAAAGATGCATATCCACACTTGATCAAACGTCTTGGTCTGTTAAGGAGGTGATAGCGTAGCGAACGAGGCAATCGGACTATATTGCTTTAACACTTTCACTTAGCCATAGGAGTTTGACAGTGGGGCTACTATATAGCCCATGGTACGTCTGCGCTCGTTCGAATACGAGGTGCGCACGTACATAACCAGGAAACGGCCCTTCGTTAATGCGGAGGAATCCCGAAGATTCCGATGAGTCATCGAGTGGTTGACCAGTCTCTCGCTATATCATGACAGTCAGTTTTCGGCTTTCTCTACTGAGGTGCTCATCCGGATGAACCAGGGCACAATCGCAGTAGTTCTCCCGGTGCTACCTTAGCCGATATAACGGAACGTAAGGTACCAAAACATGGGAGCTGGGCAAACCCAACATTTGACCATAGACATGATTCGGAGCTTATGCATATAGGGCCAAACTCGCGATGCCGAACACTCCCTAAGGTGTTCGGTCTTTATAACATATACTGGACTAAACAATGCCCTTAATAAGAAACCCCATGTGTCTAGGTACGTGCAAAATTCTGGCGTGGCCACATGCCAATAATGCCAGCATCCTTCTCGGTTGTGTGGAGTATCCGGTGGATGTGAGCAACAAGAGATAGTAAAAAAGGTTTACGCAGGGTCTTAATCTAGAAAGAAACCTTTGGGCGGGTCCCTGCTGCATGTCTGCACCTGTATCTCCGTTGTGCCGTGTCCTGGACGGGTGTAGCATGATTGTCATCTGCAAAAGGAAAGAACTTAGGTGAAAGTTGCCATGCCAAAAAGAAGAATGAATTATCAAAATTCAAGAGAAGCCTAGTTGAGCCGGGCTGGCCCTGATTACACGCGGGAAGCCCCTGGTATCGTTTTACGAGGGTTCGAAAACTAATCTCATGCATGTATGATGGAACGCCGGACTCGTCTAACCGTGTCCGTGGTCTTCACAACCTGCCATTTTTTCTTGTTGGTGAGGCCATCTAGTGCGCGGCTGTTAGAGCCGTCGCGTCCTCTTCCGTACGTAAAAAACGGTTGGTATTTCCGCTAACTGTGATGACGCCTCGTGGACCGAGTAGTGCTTGAAAATCACTTCGGAATGGCGCGATGTGAAAAGTTAACGTTTTGCTTCGGAAGTTATCGGGAGAACCGAATACCACCTCTAGTAGTAGACAGCCCGTGCAGTGGGCCTCTTGGCCTGGTATTACTCCCTTGAAGGTAGTATTACTGTGGCTTATTTGTGTCGGGTCTATCCCCATTTTGCGGACTGTGTCCTGATATATCAGATTTAGATCACTGCCGCCGTCCATGAGGACCCTTGTGAAATGGTACCCATTTATTATTGGGTCTAACACCAAGGTCGTCAGTCCTTCGCGCCGGATATGTGTATCGTGATCCCTACGATCGAAAGTGATCAGGCCGGCCAACTAGGGGTTGGACCTAGGGGTGACAGGCTCTATGGCGCGTGTGCATTGGAGTGCGTGATTGCTTCTCCTCTTTGTCACATGGATCACGTTTACTATTTTAACCTCTGGTGGGAACTTTTTCTGTCCTCCGGCGTTTAGCTGGCGAGGTTCATCCTCGTCTTCGCTTGGTGTATCTTCCCTTTTGTGTTCGGTGTTTAGCTTACCGGCCTGCTTGAAGACCCAACATTCTTTGTGGGTATGATTTGCGGGTTTGTCTGGGGTGCCGTGAATCTGAAAGAGTTTGTCAAGAATTTTGTTTATGCCAGATTGTCCTTCTCTGCTGCCTTTGAAAGGTTTTTTCCGCTGACCTGGTCGGGAGCCCCTGAATCCGGTGTTTACCGCCGTGTTATCTGGGCTACCTTCTTTATTTCGACGCTTGTTTTTGTTGCGTCATGGTTTACCATTGCCATCCCTGACTTCGGATGTGCTTGGCTCGCTGGTGCTGCTACGGGCCAACTAGCTGTCCTCACCCGCACAAAAGCGGGTCATGAGGCTTGTTAGGGCTGCCATTGTTCTTAGTTTTTCTTGACCGAGGTGTCTGGCGAGCCATTCGTCTCAGACGCTGTGTTTAAAAGCTGCTAAGGCTTTGGCTTCCAGACAGTCGACAATGTGGTTCTTCTTGGTGAGGAACCTGTTCCAAAGCTTTTGGGCAGACTCTCCGGACTGTTGGATTATATGACTTAAGTCGTCTGCATCTGGATGTCGGACATAAGTCCCTTGAAAATTGGCCCGAAAAGCGTCCTCGAGCTCCTCCCAACTTCCAATTGAGTTTTCGGGAGGCTTTTCAGCCAGTGCCGAGATGGCCCTTTGAGCTTGAGGGGCAAGTATTTAATGGCATGGAGATCATCTCCACGAGCCATATGAATGTGGAGGATGAAGTCCTCTATCCAGACTCTAGGGTCTGTGGTTCCGTCGTACGCCTCTATGTTCACCGGTTTGAATCCCTCTGGGAATTAGTGATCCAGCACCTCATCAGTGAAACATAATGGGTGTGCGGCACCCCTGTATTGGGATGCGCCATAGTGTTCGGACGGTTGTAGTATTCGTTGTTGGTTGTGTACTATAGCGCGCTTCCTGGATCCGTAGATGGATCTGGTCGCGCCAGATTGTTGGCGCAGGTTTTCACGTAGATTGTGTGCTGACTTGTGCGCGGCCTTGTTAGCCGCTCTATCGCGCTCACAAGGTGGTGGATCCGGCCGGTTGGCCATATCATTCTTCGGCTGTGTGGGCTCTAAGGCCTCATCGTCTAATTCCGGTAATAGCTTGCGCTTTGGATAGCTATGCTTATGGTAGCTTCCACCATACTTTGTTACTTTGTTCCACCTGCTATTGAGCGTATCTTGTGCAACCTTGAGCCTTTGCTTCTATTTCTTCAGGCT
Organism: Triticum timopheevii; assembly: GCA_963921465.1. Classification (NCBI taxonomy): domain Eukaryota; kingdom Viridiplantae; phylum Streptophyta; class Magnoliopsida; order Poales; family Poaceae; genus Triticum; species Triticum timopheevii. The sequence continues at coordinate 142,965,950 of OY997273.1, forward strand.
CCTCGCTGTGGCAATAAGCCTTCTGCGGAGGTTCTCTTGCTCCAAGTGTGTTTCCGGGATGATGCGTGCATCTTCGTTCAGACTGTTTTCTTCCCTAGACGGGGATTGATGAGGCATCATCGTGTTCGGACGTCGGATCTGTACTATGTTTGCAGTTTGCGTCTTGATCGTGCTCTGCCACCGGGGTGGTGCAGTCACCGTTTCTTCTAGAGTCGACTGGTCTATTATTTCCTCTTGCGTTGTTATCGCTGTTTTTGCTATGGCTGGACTTAGAGCGGCGCCGCTGACGTCGGCGCCAGGGTTGCTTGGAGGGGGACGTCCTCCGCTGTCTCTTCGCCATTGCCCTCTCTGGGTGCATCCACCATGTATACGTCATGTGATGAAGTAACGGTCCAGCGCCCTGTGGGCGGTGGTTCCGGTTCGTCTCCTACATCGTCCTCCACACCATCGATGTCTTCGGAGTCGAAGTCGAGCATGTCGGTTAAGTCATCGACCATGGCTACTAAGTGGGTGGTGGGTGGGCAGCAAATTTCTTCGTCGTCCGCTTCCCATTTTGGCCGGACATAGTTCGGCCAAGGTTCTCCTGACAGGGAGAGAGACCTTAATGAATTTAGCACATCTCCGAAAGGCGAGTGCTGAAAGATATCCGCGGAGGTGAATTCCATGATCGGTGCCCCATCGGATTCGACAAGCACGGATGTAGGCGGCTCAGAGTCCGTGGCCGGGGATAAATCCAGTGGTTCGGTGACGCGGCTCTCGAAAGGGGTGAAGTCGGTATCTGGCTCTAACGCCACTGAGAGTGCAGCCTCCATGGCGGGGTCTATCCCTCCGCTCTCGGATGGCGCGATTTGCTCCGGATTAAAGGCCGGAGTAGCTACGGATGCGATCTCCCGAACACTGTCCGACGCAGAGTTATGTCTTGCTCGTCGGACTGTGCGGCGCGTCCATCATGGGCTCGAATCCGTCGAAGATCAAGTCTCCACGGATATCGGTCGTGTAGTTTAAGTTTCCAAATCTGACCTGATGGCCAGGGGCGTAGCTTCTGATCTGCTCCAGATGGCCAAGCGAATTGGCCCGCAGTGCGAAGCCGCCGAATACGAAGATCTGTCCGGGAAGGAAAGCCTCACCCTGGACCGCATCGCTAGTGATGATCGAAGGATCCATCAAGCCTTATGGTTATGACACAGTGGAAATCTCAATGAAAGCACCAATGTCGGTGTCAAAACCGGCGGATCTCGGGTAGGGGGTCCCGAACTATGCGTCTAAGACGGATGGTAACAGGAGGTAGGGGACACGATGTTTACCCAGGTTCGGGCCCTCTTGATGGAGGTAATACCCTACGTCCTGCTTGATTGTTCTTGATGATATGAGTATTACAAGAGTTGATCTACCACGAGATCAGAGAGGCTAAACCCTAAAAGCTAGCCTATGGTATGATTGTATGTTGTCCTACGGACTAAAACCCTCCGGTTTATATAGGCACCGGAGGGGGCTAGGGTTACACAAGGTCGGTTACAAAGGAGGAGATATACATATCTGTATTTCCTAGCTTTCCTTCCACGCCAAGTAGAGTACCATCCAGACACGGGACGAAGTCTTCAATCTCGTATCTTCATAGTCCAATAGTCCGGCCAAAGGATATAGTCCGGCTGTCCGGAGACCCCCTAATCCAGGACTCCCTTAGTGTTATTAGATGTTGTGTACCTGAGCATGAACAGGAACAAATCCTACGCAAGTGTCACTCCGAAGCTTATGGAGGACACCATGCTGGAGACAGAACTGCACATAAGGCATTGTAGTCCGGTTTTTATTGGCCTACTCTCTTCAAGGATGCCCGTAAGTTTTTCTTATCTTGTGATGAATGTCAAAGAATTGGAAATATTAGTAGACGTAAAGAAATGCCTATGAATTATTCACTTGTTATTGAACCATTTGATGTTTGGGGCTTTCATTATATGGGACCTTTTCCTTCCTCTAATGGGTATACACATATTTTAGTTGTTGTTGATTAAGTTACTAAGTGGGTAGAAGCTATTCCAAGTTATTTTTCCGAGGTTTGGAGTCCCTAGATATTTAATGACTGATGGTGGTTCACATTTTATTCATGGTGCCTTTCGTAAAATGCTTGCTAAGTATGACGTTAATCATAGAATTGCATCTCCATATCATCCACAGTCTAGTGGTCAAGTAGAATTAAGTAATATAGAGCTTAAATTAATTTTGCAAAAGACTGTTAATAGATCTAGAAAGAATTGGTCCAAGAAACTTGATGATGCATTATGAGCTTATAGAACTGCATACAAAAATCCTATGGGTATGTCTCTGTATAAAATGGTTTATGGTAAAGCATGTCACTTACCTCTTAAATTAGAACATAAGGCATATTGGGCTATTAAAGAGCTCAACTATGACTTCAAACTTGCCGGTGAGAAGAGGCCTTTTGACATTAGCTCACTTGATGAATGGAGAACCCAGGCTTATGAAAATGCTAAGCTGTTTAAAGAAAAAGTTAAAAGATGGCACGACAAAAGGATACAAAAGTGTGAATTTAATGTAGGTGATTATGTATTGCTATACAACTCTCGTTTAAGATTTTTCGCAGGCAAACTTATCTCTAAATGGGAAGGTCCTTACGTTATCAAGGAGGTCTATTGTTTCGGTGCCATAAAAATCAACAACTTCGAAGGCACAAATCTGAAGGTGGTGAACGGTCGAAGAATCAAACATTATATCTCAGGTAATCCTATAAATGTTGAAACTAATATTATTGAAACCGTAACCCCGGAGGAATACATAAGGGACACTTTTTGGAACATTTCAGACTTCGAAAAGGAATATGTATGTGGTACGGTAAGTAAACCGACTCCAAAACAGTTCTAATGGCAATTTTGCTCCGTTTTGGAATATTTAAGAAAATAGGAAAATAAGAAGCAGACCGGAAAGGACACGAGGCTTCCACGAGGGTGGAGGGCGTGCCCTACCCCCTGGGCGCGCCCCTTGCCTCGTGGGCACCTCGTGTGCTCTCTAGACTCCGTTTTCTTGTACGATACTTCTTTTGGTCGGTAAAAATTCATTATATAATCTCCCAAAGGTTTTGACAACCGTATCACGCAAAAATCTCTTGTTCTTGTTTCGAGCTATTTTCTACCAGGGTTGTCAAGGCCAAGCATCATGTCGTCTCCCTCGTCCTCCAACAATGAGGGCAACGATGCTTGGCTGATGAAGATAGAGCTGAAGAGAGAAGAGCCCAAAGAGATCAACAAGGATGATGGGATCAAGAAGGCCATGAGGGACCAAGTTCCGGCAGTAGCAGAAGAAGAGATCCTTCAACCTCACTACAATCTCTTTACCCCAACAGAGATCGAGGCTTTCAAGAAGATTGAGTTAGCTCGTATTCAAAACAAGTATCTCACAAGTGAAAATATTTTGTTGAAGGAGCATATCATCGCACTCAAGGGCATTATCCGCAAATTGGAGGATCTCCTACGCTCGATGTGCGACTACCCATCATCACCAACACCTTCTTCACCAACAAAGAAGAACTGAGCATCGGGTATGGGCACTCCCCTTGGCAACTGCCAAGCTTGGGGGAGTGCCCCGGTATCGTATCACCATCACTTTTACCTTTACTGTTTTCTTAGTTCGATCCTTTTGATAATATCTTGATCTAGTAGAATAAAGTTTTAGTATGATCTAGCTAGTTGTGAGTTTTGCTTTATGATCCTTCTATGTAATCGAGTCTGTAAGCTATATATAATAAAGATTAGTATTGAGTCAAGGGCTTGATTATCTTGCTATGATCTAGAGGGAATAAAATAAAAGAGAAGAAATAAAAAGAAATAAAGATATCATATGGATCTTATGGAGAGTAATGAGCTCACATATAAAGAGTATGATGAATAAAAGTTGTTGAGAGTTGACAAACATAGTTTTGGTCATCATTGCAATTAATAGGAAGTAATAAAGAAAGAGAGGTCTTCACATATAAATATACTATATTGGACATATTTTATGATTGTGAGCACTCATTAAAGTATGATATGCTAAAGAGTTGACGTTGGACAAGGAAGAATGTAATGGGTTATGTTTTCTTACATCTGAGATAAATTATATTGTCATGGATCATCCAACATGTTGAGCTTGCCTTTCCCTCTCATGCTAGCCAAGTTCTTTGCACCAAGTAGAAATACTACTTGTGCTTCCAAATATCCCTAAACCCAGTTTTTCCATGAGAGTCCACCATACCTACCTATGGATTGAGTAAGATCCTTCAAGTAAGTTGTCATCGGTGCATGCAATAAAAAAGTGCCTTCTAAATATGTATGACTTATTAATGTGGAGAATGATCATGATGCCCTCATGTCCGTATTTTATTTTTATCGTCACCTCTATCTCCAAACATGTGGACATATTTTTCGATTTCGGCTTTTGCTTGAGGACAAGCGAGGTCTAAGCTTGGGGGAGTTGATACGTCCATTTTGCATCATGCTTTTATATCGATATTTATTGCATATGTACTATTATTACACATTATGTCACAATAATTATGCCTATTCTCTCTTATTTTACTAGGTTTACATGAAGGGGGGAATGCCGGCAGCTGGAATTCTGGGCTGGAAAAGGAGCAAATATTAGAGACCTATTCTGCACAGCTCCAAAAGTCCTGAAACTTCACGAAAGTTATTTTTAGAATATATAAAAAATACTGAGCGAAGAAAGCACCAGAGGGGGGCCACCCACCAGCCACGAGGGTGGGGCGCACCCTACCCCCTGGGCGCGCCCCCTGCCTCATGGGTCCCCTGGCAGGCCTCCGGTGCCCATCTTCTGCTATACGAAGTCTTTCGTCCGAGAAAAAATCATAAGTGAGCTCACGGGATGAAACTCCGCCGCCACAAGGCGGAACCTTGGTGGAACCAATCTAGGGCTCCGGCAGAGCTGTTCTAGCGGGGAAACTTCCCTCTGGGAGGGGGAAATCATCGCCATCGTCATCACCAACGATCCTCTCATCGGGAGGGGGTCAATCTCGATCAACATCTTCACCAGCACCATCTCATCTCAAACCCTAGTTCATCTCTTGTATCCAAACCTCAGATTGGTACCTGTGGGTTGCTAGTAGTGTTGATTACTCTTTGTAGTTGATGCTATTTGGTTTACTTGGTGGAAGATCATATTTTCAGATCCATTATGCATATTAATACCCCTCTGATTATGAACATGAATATGCTTTGTGAGTAGTTACGTTTGTTCCTGAGGACATGGGAGAAGTCTTGCTATTAGTAGTCATGTGAATTTGATATTCGTTTGATATTTTGATGAGATGTATGTTGTCATCCCTCTAGTGGTGTCATGTGAACATCGACTACATGACACTTCACCATTGTTTGGGCCTAGAGGGAGGCATTGGGAAGTAATAAGTAGATGATGGGTTGCTAGAGTTACACAAGCGTAAACCCTAGTTTATGCGTTGCTTCGTAAGGGGCTGATTTGGATCCATATGTTTCATGATATGGTTAGGTTTACCTTAATACTTCTATTGTAGTTGAGGATGCTTGCAATGGGGGTTAATCATAAGTGGGATGCTTGTCCAAGTAAGGACAGTACCCAAGCACCGGTCCACCCACATATCAAATTATCAAAGTACCGAACGCGAATCATATGAACGTGATGAAAACTAGCTTGACGATAATTCCCATGTGTCCTCGGGAGCGCTTTCCTTCATATAAGAGTTTGTCCAGGCTTGTCCTTGGGTACAAAAAGGATTGGGCCATCTTGCTGCACCTTATTTACTTTTATTACTTGCTACTCGTTACAAATTACCTTATCGCAAAACTATCTGTTACCGATAATTTCAGTGCTTACATAGAATACCTTACTGAAAACTGCTTATCACTTCCTTCTGCTCCTCGTTGGGATCGACACACTTACTTATCAAAAAGCTATGATAGATCCCCTACACTTGTGGGTCATCGCAGCTACAGTAAGCATCAGTTAGCATCAACAACAACAGATGAGTAGCAAGCAGTAGCAGCAGATAGCAGGTAGGCACGCCGACGCGTGCGCACGCGCAAGGCACGGCCAGCGCGGGGCATGCGGGTGCAGCGGAAACCAGAGCGTGGGCGCGCGATGGCCGATGCGGCCAGGGCGCGACAACTAGCAAGCGGGGCGCGCGCAGCTGTAGGCGGGTGAGGCAACGAGGTACGCGGCAGGGCGGAGGCGGTGCTTGTGCATGGGCGAACGCAGACGGCTACGGTGATAGTAGGCGAGCAGCGACCGCAAGTCCGGGCAGGCGCAACTACAGTAGTTTGAGCAGCAACAGCAAGCGAAGGTAGGTGCGGGAGGGACAACCACGCACGGGCGGGCGGCACGCGGCGCGCGCGGGGAGTGGGCGGCCGGCGCGGCCGAGGCAGATGCAGGAGCAGAGCAGGCGCACAGTAGCCAATCAGTAGCAGCAACACAACAATGTACAGGGCGGGGGTGAGACGTGATCGGCGCAAGGCCAAAACGCGGCGGTGACGGCGGCCTACGGTGCTGGATTTGAATGGAAAAGGGGGGATGGAGCGAGGGGCTCGCATCGGTGCCGAAGGTGAACTCAAGGAGGTCGGGGATGTCCTGGATGTGGGAGATCGACGGGCGGCGTCCGGCGACCGTAGTCGGAGAAGGGGGTCGATGGCGAGGCTTCGAGGTAGCCCGGGGCTTGTACTTGCACCACGAGGACGATGGAGACGAGGGTGACCTCCTAGATGTGCTCTCAGGTGGCGGGGAGCTCGTTGGCCGTGGCAACGACGACGGCCGTGATGACGACAACTTGGTTGAAGCTCCAGATTGAGAACGAGGAAAGGGGGAGAGGGGAATAGCGCTAGGGTTCGATCGAGGGGCGCGAGGATGCTCTTATCCGTCTCAGGGCACCGACGAATGGTCGACACGGGCGAGATCTGCGTGTGGACGGTCGCGCGTGCCCGGCCAGCGCCATGGCCTCTGCCTCTGTCGAAAGGTGAGGGAAAGGCCGGGGCGGTGGGCCTGGCCTGGTACAGTGCAAGCTAGGCTAGGTGCAAAAGATGGGGTTGGTTTTTTCTATTTCCTTTTTTCTTTCTGTTTTGCCTTTTTGCCTCCGTTTGCAAATTGTTTGACCACCAAACAACTTTTGTAAAATATGCAACTTGCAAAAAACAAAAACTAGGCATTATTTAGTACTGCTACAAAAAGTTTGAGTTTATTTCGAAAAGATTAGAATCATGTTTGAATTTAAATGGTTCATTAAGTTGTTGTTGGAATACTACATAGATCCCAAGGGGTTTTGGAAATCCAAATGAGGTTGTTTTCACCATGACAAATACTTGGAGGTTTTTTGCAACATCACGAACATTGTTGTTTGCATGACAGAAGAAGCAAATATTTGACTTGTATTTCAAATGGAATTTGGTTTTTATTTTCATCAAGTGGCAATTTAGTTTGAAAAGCATGATGACATGGCATCATTAAAGGGGAGATCACTGTAGCATGATTCTTGAGGTGTTATAAATTTCCTACACTACAAGAAATCTCGTCCCGAGATTTAAGAGGTGGAGTAAAGGTGAAGGTTCTGGTTACGAAATTCTAGGGAGTTTTCTCGTTCTTGGTTTCTCTTCTCGAAGAGGTCGATCCATTACATTGATGACTTCATTCCTCTGCTTCCGGTCATCATGTTGAAGTCGACATCCTTCCTTCAGAAACTAGATCGTACTTACGAATAGGGTAGAAGGGGAAACTATAAGGACAGACGCCTGGAAGGATTGGCATCTGGTAACTATCTCAAGGAAGGAGAATTTAGAAGCACCAAGAAACAAATCAAGAGTGATATAAGGAGGTTCAACAAGTTTCAACCAGGTAGGCATCAAGCTGATGCCTATAACAGGTGATGAAGGGGATCAGAGCAACGAGGAATAATGTTGCCTCTAATACCGGAATGAATCATGGTAAGGAAGTTAGCTCGTGAATTACATACGAAGCCAAGTGCAAAGAATATTTCAGAATCAAGGTTGTACAAGAGAGTCAGGTTTCGATCCTGTGGAACTGTGGCTTATAAGTAGGAAGGGCGCTGACATCTTGCACAGTCATGATAGCGAGGCATGTCAGAGGATAACCTGTCAGTTATGTTGGCAACAACATTGGTACCAAGGGCGAGGGACGAAGAGAACCATTTTCCTGCTTGTTGGAACAAGGCGGACAAATAGGCAAGGTTATCATCCATCGGTGGTACCATAATGTTATCAACAATAGTAATAGGGTCTTACTGGCAGAGTTGTTCAACCAAGGTGTTTACCTAAGCAGGGAAATATTACTGCTTATATCATATAGATCACAAGAAAGGTTAAACCAGCAATGGAAAGGAAAATATGATTAGTATATTAATCAGACCAATTGAAAGGAAACGTGTTTATACTCGAGTATCAAGAGTATATCATTCCCAAGAACAAGCTGAGGATGATATCCATGAGAGGATAGTAAGTATATTACCATTTAGGTAAACAGGGGAGGAAAAAATCATGACGTTATCCATACAATAGTGTTTGGATAAGTGATCAAGAAACATTTAGCATTGCGCCTCCAATGTTCTTAATGATGTTCGGAGTACCATAGCCATGCTTCAGGATAGCATTGACATGGTCATCAGGTAAAGGTCGGACCTTGGGAACACAAAGGATCCATCAGAAACAACTTATAAATTAAGTCGTACAATTTTAGCAAGAAAAATGATGAGGATAGGGCCCACGGGATCAGTAACAATTCATCGAGGGGGCAAGGATGATATTTCTCATCATGAATTTGATTGATAACCTGGAAGAGCTCAGAATATTGATGATGATCACAACATATTTGTCGAGAGGTTTCATTAAGATGTAATCGATCGATGATGACGTCAAGTCAAAGAAATGATGAAGCAAAAGGTTATTGGAACCATGACACAAACTCGAAGTCAATCTTGCTGTTCAAGGCGAGATGATATGATGAGGAAGATCGACGTAAGCTTAGCTCATCATCGAAAATTGTGCTCTGGAAAGGACGTGGTAGTACAGTTACAATTTAGTACGATAATGATATAACCGATCAGACTAGGAATGACTTGAAGGATTATTAAACTTGTAAGCAATGAAAATTACTTAGATTTATTGGATCAGAGTGCAGAATCGATTCACTTATTGGTGTTCTCAAGTGACTAACAACTCAAAACCCGGGGGGAAATGTGAAAACGGTGAAAGGCAATACAAGATGAGGACTCATAGGAAGCAACATGGTTCTTTGATATTCTCGAGATACCAGAGGGTAATACTCGAAGGTAGATTAAAGTAGAGGTTGGACATGTGAAAAGATCTGAAGAAAACAAGAACTTTAACTTGTCCAAGAAATGGAATCAAAGGAGAACAATCATGGTTAGAATCATGGTTGCAAAACACCAAACAAAGATACAAGATGAACTTATCACAAGGGGTCCATGGGCATGAACACAAAGGCTCAAGGTCGACTCCCACTTCTCAAATGCAAACCTTTCCATTCACTTCTCGCATTCGAAGAAGTTGTAGCATTGAAATGTTACCCGAAGAAACGCTAGTAGATATAACCCGCATAATCTTCGGGTTCACGCGGATTTAGGGAAGACATAGGTCCAACCCATCGAGGCATCTTAGGAGCATATACCACAAATTTCATGAGTAAATAACTCAAGCCCGGAAGCAGAGTATGGTTGACAAGAGAGGGGGATACCATTTACCAAAGGCATTTTGTATTCGAGGAAAAGCTCACAAGGTTATTGTATATGAAGGATGTTGTCGGATAGAACCCATAAAGGACATGGTGGTTTATAAGGGATCTGATATGAGCATCGGTACTCAACCATAAGAAGAAATAATGGAAGGATATCAGATTATAGAAACAACTGACTAATTCTAAGCTCGAATGCAAAGGGAATTGTGATTTCCAAAACGGGGGATCAGAAGAAGAGGCCCTGATCAAAGACAATTAAGTAGAATAGACATAGATCGAAAATCAATCAAGGTTTGATTTGTCGAACACCAGCTCATGTCCGGGGTGACATCTAAGCCGAAAGGAAGAGTTCTAATTAGGACTGATGATCGCGAGTATTAACAAAAAAATCGAATCAAATGCTCGAAATTATGATGACAAAGGGTGCTAATTAGTATTGCTGGACATATGGAAGTAACCATAATGAAAGCAGATAAGTATTAGCAGCGCAATAGTTGGAGAGAATTATTGAAAGATCGGATAGTACTTCAAAGTATTTTGTGAATCACTTGATCAACTTGGAATGAACAAATCCTCGAAAAGTGTGAGGAATTATTCATAGGGGTATTTATGCGGCAAGGAAGTGCAGGTCGGTAAGCATAAAGGATTCTCGGAACATCAGAGAGTATTTCAGGACATCTTGTAATAACAAGAGCAACTGGGGATAATGGTATGAACGACAATGTAGGTAGTTATCCATAAGGATTTATCGGTGGTAGGGATCGCAATGGCGAAGGGTACAAGGGTCTCGGAAAAACATTAGAGAGTATTTTCAGAATCTTCTGGTGCACCAAGCAATCATCTAGAGTGAGGGCTCTCCGCGATGTCATGATAACCCACAAATATAGGGGATTGCAACAGTTTTCGATAAGTAAGAGTGTCGAACCCAACGAGGAGCTAAAGGTAGAACAAATATTCCCTCAAGTTCTATCGACCACCGATACAACTCTACGCACGCTTGATGTTCGCTTTACCTAGAACAAGTATGAAACTAGAAATACTATGTAGGTGTTTTTGGATAGGTTTTCAAGATAATAAAGAGCAAGTAAATAAAAAGTAGGGGCTGTTTAGGTAAATACACAACTAAGTTAGTTTTAGTAAAGAGCTTTTTGTTACGAGAAAGTTATTTGTCCCTAGGCAATCGATAACTAGATCGGTAATCATTGTTGCAATTTTATATGAGGGAGAGGCATAAGCTAACATACTTTCTCTACTTGGATCATATGCACTTATGATTGGAACTCTAGCAAGCATCCTCAACTACTAAAGATCATTAAGGTAAAACCCAACCATAGCATTAAAGCATCAAGTCCTCTTTATCCCATACGCAACAACCCCCTTACTCGGGTTTGTGTTTCAGTCACTCACGCAACCCACTATAAGCGAATCATGAACGTATTGCAACACCCTACAGCGGGGATCCCTCACGCTTGCACGACATGGAGAGCACCATAGGACAGCACCAATAATAAAACATGCAACTCAAACCAATCTTGATCATCAAATAGCCCATAGGACAAAACGGATCTACTCAAACATCATAGGATAGCCATACATCATTGGGAAATAATATATAGCGTTGAGCAACATGTTTAAGTAGAGATTACAGCGGGTAAGAGAGAGGTTACACCGCTGCATAGAGGGGGGAAAAGTTGATGATGATGGGGGTGAAGTTGTTGGTGAAGATTGCGGTGATGATGATGGCCCCGGCAGCGTTCCGGCGCCACCTGAAGAGAAGGGGAGAGGGGGCCCCTTCGTCTTCTTCTTCCTTGACCTCCTAACTAGATGGGAGAAGGGTTTACCCTCTGGTCCTTGGCCTCCATGGCGTGGGAGGGGCGAGAGCCCCTCCAAGATTGGATCTCTCTCTCTGTCCCTCTCTGTTTCTGCATTCTCAGATTCTACCCTTTCACCGTTTCTTATATTCCCGGAGATCCATAACTCCGATTGGGCTGAAATTTTAACACGATCTCTATCCGGATATTAGCTTTCTTGCGGCGAAAGAAGGGCATCAACCGCCTTACGGGGTGGCCACGAGGGTTAGGGGCGCACCCCCTGCCTTGTGGGCCCCTCAAGCATCGTCTCACGTTGATTTTTCTTCCCAAAAATCACATATATTCCAAAAAAAATCTACGTCGGTTTTTATACCATTTTGACTCCATTTGGTATGGATATTCTGTGAAACAAAAAACATGCAACAAACAGGAACTGGCACTGGGCACTGGATCAATATGTTAGTCCCAAAAATAGTATAAAAAGTTGCCAAAAGTATATGAAAGTTGTAGAATATTGGCATGGAACAATCAAAAATTATAGATACGACGGAGACGTATCAGCATCCCCAAGCTTAATTCCTGCTCGTCCTCGAGTAGGTAAATGATAAAAAAGATAATTTTGATGTGGAATGCTACCTAGCATAATCTTGATCATGTATCTAATCATGGCATGAATATTAAGATACGAGTGATTCGAAGCAAAAGTATATCATTTGACATAAAAACAATAATACTTCAAGCCTACTAATAAAGCAATCATGTCTTTTCAAAATAACATGTCCAAAAAAGTTATCCCTACAAAATCATATAGTCTGGCTATGCTCCATCTTCACCACACAAAATATTCACATCATGCACAACCCCGATGACAAGCCAAGCAATTGGTTCATACTTTTTAATGCGCTTCAGCATTTTCAACCCTCACGCAATACATGAGCGTGAGCCATGGATATAGCACTATAGGTGGAATAGAATGGTGGTTGTGGAGAAGACAAAAAGGAGAAGATAGTCTCACATCAACTAGGCGTATCAACGGGCTATGGAGATGCCCGTCAATAGATATCAATGTGAGTGAGTAGGGATTGCCATGCAACGGATGCACTAAGAGCTATAAGTGTATGAAAGCTCAAACTGAAACTAAGTGGGTGTGCATCTAACTTGCTTGCTCATGAAGACCTCGGGCGTTTGAGGAAGCCCATCATCAAGCTAAGTTCTATAATGAAAATTCCCACTAGTATATGAAAGTGATAACTCAAGAGACTCTCTATATGAAGAACATGGTGCTACTTTGAAGCACAAGTGTGGTAAAAGGATAGTAACATTGCCCCTTCTCTCTTTTTCTCTCATTTTTTATTTTATTTCTTATTTTTTATTTTTTGGGGGCCTTCTCCTTTTTTGGCCTTTCTCTTTTTTTCTTTTTTCTTTTCTTTTTTCATCCGGAGTCTCATCCCGACTTGTGGGGGAATCATAGTCTCCATCATCCTTTCCTCACTGGGGCAATGTTCTAATAATGATGATCATCACACTTTTATTTACTTACAACTCGATATTACAACTCGACACTAGAACAAAGATATGACTCTATATGAATGCCTCCGATGGTGTACCGGGATGTGCAATGATCTAGCGTAGCAATGACATCAAAAAAGGACAAGCCATGAAAATATCATGCTAGCTATCTTACGATCATGCAAAGCAATATGACAATAGATGCTCAAGTCATGTATATGATGATGATGGAAGTTGCATGGCAATATATCTCGGAATGGCTATGGAAATGCCATGATAGGTAGGTATGGTGGCTGTTTTGAGGAAGGTATATGGTGGGTTTATGGTACCGGCGAAAGTTGCGCGGTACTAGAGAGGCTAGCAATGGTGGAAGGGTGAGAGTGTGTATAATCCATGGACTCAACATTAGTCATAAAGAACTCACATACTTATTGAAAAAGTTTATTAGCCCTCAAAGCAAAGTACTACTACGCATGCCCCTAGGCGATAGATTGGTAGGAAAAGACCATCGCTCGTCCGCGACTGCCACTCATAAGGAAGACAATCAATAAATACCTCATGCTCTGACTTCGTTACATAATGGTTCACCATACGTGCATGCTACGGGAATCACAAACCTCAACACAAGTATTTAAACTAATCCAAAACTACCCACTAGCATGACTCTAATATCACCATCTTTATATCGCAAAACTATTGCAAGGAATCAAGCGTATCATATTCAGTGATCTACAAGTTTTATATAGGATTTTATGATTAACCATGTGAATGACCAATTCATGTCATCTCTCTAAATAGATATAAGTGAAGCAAGAGAGTTTAATTCTTTATACAAAAGATATGCCCACGCTCTAACAAATATAAGTGAAGCAAAAGAGCATTCTACAAATGGCGGTTTTCTATGTAAAGAGAAACAGACAATCCAAACTTCAAATGATATAAGTGAAGCACATGAAGCATTCTATAAAGCCATACTCAAAAGATATAAGTGAAGTGCATAGAGCATTCTATAAATAAACCAAGGACTATCTCATACCAACATGGTGCATAAAAGAAAAATTAAAACTAAATGCAAAATACGCTCCAAGATTGCACATATCGCATGAACGAAACAAATCTGAAAACATGCCGATACTTGTTGAAGAAAGAGGGGATGCCTTCCGGGGCATCCCCAAGCTTAGACGCTTGAGTCTCCTTGAATATTTACTTGGGGTGCCTCGGGCATCCCCAAGCTTGAGCTCTTGCCTCTCTTCCTTCTTCTCACATCGAGACCTTCTCGATCATCGAACACTTCATCCACACAAAACTTCAACAGAAAACTCGGTAAGATCCGTTAGTATAATAAAGCAAATCACTACTCTAAGTACTGTTGCAACCCAATTCATATTTTGTTTTTGCATTATGTCTACTGTAATATAGCTTTTCCATGGCTTAATCCACTGATGGGAATTGATAGTTTCATCAAAACAAGCAAACTATGCATCAAAAACAGAATCTGTCTAAAACAGAACAGTCTGTAACAATCTGAACATTAACCATACTTCTGATACTTGACAAATTCTGCCACAATTAGGAAAAATAAACAATTTGTATATAAAGACAGTGCAAAAAGAATCAGAACCATTTGACGTTCCAGCTAAATACGTAAAATCGCGCACTACAGCAAAAGTTTCTGTCCTGCACCGTACAAATCATCAAGCAAATGTAAACATCCTAAAGGCAAACCTTGGCACATTATTTTTATAATACAATGAAATTGTACAAGGGGATAATTATTTTTGGTGAAAAGTTTCTGTAATCAAGATTCACAAAGTTACCGTGAGCATGAACAAAGTTCAAGGAGCTCTCCCACTTCAACAATGCTTGTCTTTCTCACTTTCACTTTTCTTTTTTGAAAAAGTTTTGGGTTCCCCTCTTTATTTTTGTTGTTTTTAAACTATATGAAAGCACTGAACAGAAAAAAATGACTCTCTAAAACTTCCGGGTTGTCTCCCAAGCAGCACTTTCTTTAAAGCCATTAAGCTAGGCATATAGTGCTCAAGTAATGAATCCACCCGGATCCCAAGGTATATCAAAGCCAATTTTAATTAACAATGATTTAGCATTTAGTAGTGAGCACAAAGTAACATATATCAAGCAATGACGAAGTCTAACTCTCTTCCTATGCATCGGCATGTCATAAAAAAGAACAATTCATGCACACCTAGTAAAGGCCAATGAATAGTATAAGCAGTTTCTTGCAATTTTATCATATTGGAAACATAGAGAGGTGGAGATATAGTTCCTCTCTCATAATAATTGCAAGTAGGAGCAGCAAGAACATGCATATTATATCTATCAAAATCATCATGTGTAGTAGTAAAAGGCAATCCATCAATATAATCCTTAATAAGCACAAACTTCTCCGATATAGTGTATTTTGGAGAATTCAAAAAGATAATAGGACTATCATGTGTTGGTGCAATAGCAACAATTTTATGTTTAACATAAGGAACTATAGCAAGTTCATCTCCATAAGCATAATTCATATTGGCATCTTGTCCACAAGCATAGCAAGCATCATCAAAAAGGGATATTTCAAAAGAATCAACGGGATCATAGCAATTATCATAGCATTCATCCTTCAGTAAGCATGAAGGGGAATTAAACAATGTATGAGTTGAAGAGTTACTCTCATTAGAAGGTGGGCACGGGTGATCAATCCGCTCTTCCTCCTTTTGTTCTTCGCTCTCCTCCTCATCTTTTTCATCCAATGATCTCACAGTTTCATCAACTTCTTCTTCCATAGCTTCCTGCAAAATATTAGTCTCTTCTTGGACAGTGGAGACTTTCTCAATAAGTGCATTAATATCGGAATTGTATTCATAATTCTCATAGCAATATTTAAGGATAGCTAAATTTTCATGTCTATAAACTGAATCATCAAAATCTTCAAACTCTTTAAACATAGATTCAATTTCATACGCACCCATAAAAGCAACAAATTCTTCTATTTGTTCCACATCATAGTAATCATATATACCATTATCATAAGAAGCTAAGGTTTTATTATCACTAAATTCGCATAAAAAGGAAATGTGTGGAGCCTTCATCCTAGAGCAACAAGTATAATCATATCTCAAGCATAGTTGCCTAGCATACCACTTCAATATATGAATTTGATCCCATAATAGTTTCCCTTTTTGTGTCAAGCGGTAATCCCTAAAGTATTCATGTTGATCCAACGTTATTCCCATTACATAATTGAATTGGGTTTTCTCGGGATTATTAAAGTAGTACCTAATATCTTTCACATAACCAGCATCAAGGGTTTTAGGAGGTTCCCTATCTCCATGAGTAGCAAGTACACCTAATTTTTTTGGTATTTCGTGTTCCATATCCATAACTAAAGATAAAGAACAACTAAGAACAGCAAATAAAAATTACTTTGTGATAAAGCAAACAGGCACACACGAGAATATTCACCCCACGCTATTGCTCCCCGACAACGGTGCCAGAAAAAGGTCTTGATAACCCACAAGTATAGGGGATCGCAACAATTTTCGATAAGTAAGAGTGTCAAACCCAACGTGGAGCTAAAGGTAGAACAAATATTCCCTCAAGTTCTATCGACCACCGATACAACTCTACGCACGCTTGACGTTCGCTTTACCTAGAACAAGTATGAAACAAGAAGTACTTTGTAGGTGTTTTTGGATAGGTTTGCAAGATAATAAATAGCAAGTAAATACAAAGTAGGGGTTGTTTAGGTAAAGACACAACTAAGTTAGTTTTAGTAAAGAGCTTTTTGTTATGAGAAAGTTATTTGTCCCTAGGCAATCGATAACTAGACCGGTAATCATTATTGCAATTTTATATGAGGGAGAGGCATAAGCTAACATACTTTCTCTACTTGGATCATATGCATTTATAATTGGAACTCTATCAAGCATCCGCAACTACTAAAGATCATTAAGGTAAAACCCAACCATATCATTAAAGCATCAAGTCATCTTTATCCCATACGCAACAACCCCCTTACTCGGGTTTGTGTTTCAGTCACTCACGCAACCCACTATAAGTGAATCATGAACGTATTGCAACACCCTACAGCGGGGATCCCTCACGCTTGCGCGACACGGAGAACACCATAGGACAGCACCAATAATAAAACATGCAACTCAAACCAATCTTGATCATCATATAGCCCATAGGACAAAACGGATCTACTCAAACATCATAGGATAGCCATACATCATTGGGAAATAATATATAGCATTGAGCACCATGTTTAAGTAGAGATTACAGCGGGTAAGAAAGAGGTTACACCGTTGCATAGAGGGGGGAAGAGTTGGTGATGATGGCGGTGAAGTTGTTGGTGAAGATTGCGGTGATGATGATGGCCCCGGCAGCGTTCCGGCGCCACCGGAAGAGAAGGGGAGAGGGGGCCCCTTTGTCTTCTTCTTCCTTGACCTCCTCCCCAGATGGGAGAAGGGTTTCCCCTTTGGTCCTTGGTCTCCATGGCGTGGGAGGGGCGAGAGCCCCTCCGAGATTGGATATGTCTCTCTGTCTCTCTCTGTTTCTGCGTTCTCAGATTCTACCCTTTCACCGTTTCTTATATTCCCGGAGATCCGTAACTCCGATTGGGCTGAAATTTTAACACAGTCTCTATCCGGATATGAACTTTCTTGCAGCAAAAGAAGGGCATAAACCGCCTTACAGGGTGGCCACGAGGGTCAGTGGCGCGCCCGCCCCCCTGGGGCGCGCACCCGTGCCTCGTGGGCCCCTTGAGCATCGTCTCGCATTGATTTTTCTTCCCAAAAATCACATATATTCCAAAAAAAATCTCCGTCAGTTTTTATCCCGTTTGGACTCCATTTGATATGGATATTCTGCGAAACAAAAAACATGCAACAAATAGGAACTGACACTGGGCACTGGATCAATATGTTAGTCCCAAAAATAGTATAAAAAGTTGCCAAAAGTATATGAAAGTTGTAGAATA
Source organism: Triticum timopheevii (assembly GCA_963921465.1). Taxonomy (NCBI): domain Eukaryota; kingdom Viridiplantae; phylum Streptophyta; class Magnoliopsida; order Poales; family Poaceae; genus Triticum; species Triticum timopheevii. The sequence goes on from OY997273.1 coordinate 142,983,992, forward strand.
TTGGCATGGAACAATCAAAAATTATAGATACGATGGAGATGTATCATGCTGCACCCAGTCCAGACACCTGCGTTGTATCGCACCCAATCGATCGTGTCGCTGCAGGTCCCTAGCCGCCACGTGCACTTGGATCAAACCTCCTTCACTATGAGCATCCGAGCGAACCACGTCATGCATGCGCCGCACCTGGCGTAGCTTCCTGGACCACCACGCGTGCCTCTGCTGCGCTTCCGCACCGAACCAACCAACCGCTGCCTGCCCAGATCGAATCTGATGCTGTACGAACTCGCCGAAAACTCTGATTACTATCGACCACCGCTTTGATAGAAACTTGCTGCTACTTCCGGTGATCTGGATCGATGCAATCTGCCCACGAAAGACCTGCACCAACGACTCGCTGCTCACGATGCTTGCCACATGCTGCATCAGGCCGCCCAAATAACTGTGCTCCTTTGATGACTGGATCGCCGCCCCCTCATCGATTTGCTGCTGCTCGTTACCGATTGCTTTTTTCGATCCCGTCGATAGCTTCCGTGCTCCACGACTTCCGCCGAAGGAATTTCTCCCGTTGATCAGCCTAGGCTTAAACAATTGATTCTTTCGCATATCGTTACCGAAGCTCCACGATGCATACGACCTCAAATCAAACCTCGCTCATGATACCACTAGTTAGAATAAATCCGAGGCCACCGTCGATCATCCGAGTACCAAGCAATCACACAAGCATGGCACCAGGATTTATTAATGAGGTTCATCGATATGGCTACATCCCCGGGCCTGACTACGGGCGCTCCTCCCCATGACACTGCTACAATACCGCACCCTGGATGCCTGGGTGCCAGGACATGCCGTGGGCACCCCCGCGTGCCTATGCTATTATGTTGGCATATGTTACATCGTGTGTCTACCCCTGATATATATGAGAGGCCTAGGATACAAGTGTCCTATTAGAACACAACTCCTACCCTGTCTACACACAGTACAAAACCAAGTCCAACTGTAACCTACCTTGTACAATAATATTGCTTCACTTAAATCTTTTATGAGCTAGAACTTGCTCTAGTGCTTCACTTATATCTTTTTGAGCACGGTGTGCTTAGTATTTTTGAAGAAATGCTCTCTTTCTTCACTTAGATTTATTTGAGAGTTAGTAAAATTTTGAAGAAATTCTCTCTTGATTCACTTAAATTATTTTGAGAGAAAGAAAATTTGTTATGCTCATGATCTTCACTTATATTTGTTTGAGCTTATGAAAAGCAACACATGAAAATTAGTCCCAGAGTGATATATATCCAAGAAGGATAAAGAAAAAGAAAAAATGTCATGAAGATCATTGGACAAAATAAACTTGATTCTTAGTAATAGTTTTGAGATATGATGATGTGATATGTGAGTTATGTTGATGAGTAATTATGCTTTAGTAAGAATATTGGTCTTAAGGTCTGTGATTCCCTATGGAAGTAAGAAAGTTAACAGTCATGCAATGAAATTATATCCTACTTATGGTGCATTATTCGGTGTTATTTATGCTTAATACTTGCTTATGAGATTATTCGTTTCTTGGTTGGTCGCTTCCCAATCTTTTGCTTGCCTTCACTTTGCACCAAGTATGATCTCTACTTGTGCATCCATAAACCTTCAACCATTTTCGCAATATGAGTCCACTATATCAACCTATATGCGGTATTCTTTTGCCGTTCTAAGCAAATTTGCATGTGCCATCTCTAATTTTCAAAATAAACTTCTGTTTTGTGTGTTTGTTTCGCTCGCGGAGCGGTGATGGGTGGCTAATATTTTCCATGCTAGATGTGTTATTATCAAGATGAGTGTTTATTCACTTGTCATTGCACGAGAGTAAGGCAAAGGTCTTAGGGATGCCCAGTCCCGAAATGCAAAAAAAATGAATTTACTTTATGTTGTCAAATAATACATTCCTTGGAAAGTGCTAGTATGGAGGCCACCCGTGGATACGGTTAGCCATGAAAAGTGAAAGTATGGTGGAAAAAGGAATAAATTTTATTTTCTATTTGGGAACCGCCTATGGCATATCTAGCATGGAAAGTGTTCGGAACTCTAAGTCGTTTTCGTTGGTGGGATCGATACACCTCTCAAAATGTTTTTATCTCTAATTTTTTGCTTTGAGCTCTGGCACCTCTACAAATCCCTGCTTCCCTCTCCGAAGGGCCTTTCTTTTACTTTATGCAATTTTTATTTTTGAATTTGAGTCTCCATCTTCTCTCATAAAAAGCACCAACTAGGAGGCAATATGATCATACTTAAGTATTGGTTGTAGCTAATATTCGAGTGTGTCATGAATGGATCAATGCTTGAGCATGATGTGCTAGGGATAACGTATTTTAGCATTGATATTTTGAAAGACATGGTTGCTTGTTGATATGCTTGAGTATCTAAATTATTATGTCAAAACTAGACTGTCGCTTTGAATCACATAAAAGTCCAATTGTCCATGCTACAAAGAAAAAGAAGATGATATGACATGATAAACATCACTCCACATCAAAAATTCTAGTTTTATCACTTACCTACTCGAGGACGAGCAGGAGTTAAGCTTGGGGATGCCGATACGTCTTCAAGGTATCTATAATTTTTTATTGTTCCATGTTGTTATATTATCAATCTTGGATGTTTATAATCTTTTATATCATTTTTGGTACAAACCTATTGACATATTGCCATGTGCAAGTTCCTATTTTTTTCCGTGTTTTTTACATCGCAAAAAATCAATATCAGACGGAGACCAAATGCCACGAAACTTTACGGAGATTTTTTATGGACCAGAAGGAACATGTTGGGCCCTGGTTGCACCTGGGGGAGTCCCGAGGAGGGGACAACCCACCAGGGCGCTCCAGGAGGCCCAGGCACGCCCTGGTGGGTTGTGCCCACCTCGGGTGCCACCCCCCCCCCCCCCCCGGATCGCCTCTTTGCTCTATAAATACCCCCAAAATACCAGAACCCTAGAAGAGTCGACAAAATATTCATCCAGCCGCCGCAGAGTCTAGAACCACCAGATCCAATCTAGACACCATCTCGGATGGGGTTCACCACCTTCATTGGTGCCTCTCCGATGATGCGTGAGTAGTTCTTTGTAGACCTTCGGGTCAGTAGTTAGTAGCTAGATGGATTCATCTCTCTCTCTTGATTCTCAATACAATGGTCTCTTGGAGATCCATATGATGTAACTCTTTTGCGGTGTGTTTGTTGGGATCCAATGAAGTTTGAGTTTACGATCAGATCTTTATTTTTATATCCATGAAAGTTATTTGAGTTTCTTTGATCTCTTATATGCATGATCTCTTATAGCCTCGTATTTCTTCTCCGATATTTGGGTTTGTTTGGCCAACTTGATCTATTTATCTTGCAATGGGAAGAGATGCTCGGTAGAGGGTTCGATCTTACGGTGCTTGATCCCAGTGACAGAAAGGGAACCGACACATATGTATCATTGCTACTAAGGATAAAACGATGGGGTCTATCTCTACATAGATAGATCTTGTCTACATCATGTCATCATTCTTATTGCATTTCTCCATTTTCCCATGAACTTAATACACTAGATGCATGCTGGATAGCGGTCGATGTGTGGAGTAATAGTATTAGATGCAGACAGGAGTCGGTCTACTAATCTTGGATGTGATGCCTATGTAATGGTCATTGCCTGGATATCATCATAATTATTTGAGGTTCTATCAATTGCCCAACAGTAATTTGTTTACCCGCCATTTGCTATCTTTCTCGAGAGAAGCCACTAGTGAAAACTACGGCCCCCGGGTCTTCTTTCTCATATATTTGCTTGCGATCTACTTTTCCTTTCCATTTTTATTCAGATATATTAAACCAAAAATACAAAAATACTTTGCTAAACTTTATTCTACTTACGATCTATTATTTCAATCTATTACAAATTTCTCGCATCGTTACCCAAAAGGGATTGACAACCCCTTTAACACGTCGGGTTGCGAGTTGTTGTTATTTGTGTGTAGGTGCTGTTTACATTGTGTTGCTTAGTTCTCCAACTGGTTCGATAACCTTGGTTTCTTCACTGAGGGAAATACCTACCTTCGCTGTGCTACATCATCCCTTCCTCTTTGGGGAAATACCGACGTAGTCCTAGCAGACAGGAGCTTTCTGGTGCTATAGTCAGGGAGCGATCAGCGATGGCGACGAGCTTCTCGCCGGTGATAGCTAGGTGGCATGGTGACCGGACCCATCAACTCATGGGTGGCGGTCGTTGATGGTGTCCTGGACTAGGGGGTACTCACCACGTCGTCTCCCGACCAGCTGGATCGGGCCGAGGATCCCCATGGTGGTTCACTATTGGGCCAGTTCAGACGGCCCATGCCGCATGCAAGAGAGATCCCATAGGACTTGGCGCCCAAGACGAGGACTCTCCCAAACCATAGGCCTCTGGTGTGTTATATAAACCGGAGCTAGGCTAGTCAATGGACAATCTCATATTCATTAGATCAGTCTCGTGGTAGACACATGTACTATGTATTACACCCATACGAATACAATCAAAAGCAGGACGTAGGGTTTTACCTCTATCAAGAGGGCCCGAATCTGGTTAAAACCTGTGTCCATGTTATCATCGCTCCAAGACGCCTAGCTTAGGACCCCTACTACGAGATACGCCGGATATAGAACCGACATTGGTGCTTTCATTGAGAGCCAGCTAGGTGATCATCATGGATCGATGTGGTAATCAGGTGATATTTTTTCAGTTAGATCTGTTCCCGTAAATTATCTTTCCTGTAAACTGTTATTGTCGCCTCGTACTATTTGTTTGTTGTGCTAGATCAAAATCAAAGACCATCATTCCTGGCGCTCGATAGTACAGCGGATCCGAGCTACCAGGCAGAACACAGTCTAAGCGGCGGCGGCTCAGCCAAGGAGACTGCCCGGACAACAATGCCCGCGATGAGTGTGGCGGTTGGGCCGGCCACAAGGATCTGATCGGCGGCATCATACAGGAAAGATTCCATCCATCCTCCTTTTTCTTTATTATTAGCACTATATTCGGTTGTAAGCGTGGAGGAAGGCTACCTTTTTGCTGGTTGTCGCTGCACTTTCCACGTATACCAGTGTCAGCTTTTCCTAAGATAGCCTATGTATCTTACGGGTGCACTTCCTATTTTGTTAATTAAAGTGTGCCAACTATTTGGTAGCTTGGTAAGCTAGCCCCCAATTTAAAATTAAAAAGGGGATGGAGCGATCTGACCTGCGGCCACTCCTCCACGTGAGATTTGGAGGACATCAAAATTTTTGCCGCCGGTTATGATTCGGTCTGCTGTCGCCGGATTGACACGACGGTCTAGTCGGTTTCAGTCCGAAAACTTTTTCCTTCTTTCATCCGAAGTTCAATGAACACTGTATCCACAATACTGGTGCTTTCATGCGGGGTATTGATGTGGTGCGATGGAATCATCAACCGACTCTAAATCAGGTGTTATATTTTCTGTTATACTCATTTAGCAAGAGACGATTTTCTTTTAGAATCGTTGCTACGGGCTTGTGCAATTTTTTCATTTGCAGAACTCAAGCTCTAGAAATTTTTTGTACAGCGGCCGATGAGCTTCTAAATCGGCGGCAAAGAAAAAAAATACAGTCCGAATGGCAGCGTCCCAGCCAAGGACACACGTGGACAATGTCCGTGGAGTGCACTAAGACACCACACTCATCAAAGAAAAGGGAAGTCAAGTACTAGTAGTACATGTCTTATTCCTTCTTATTTTTTATGATCTAATCTGATAAAGCTATTACTAATTGATTATCTATTAATGGAAGCAGGACACCTATTTGCCTACGCGTAAGGTTGAACCAAGCAAACAAGGGCTCAAGTACCACTACAACCTCGTATATTGGTTGACTTTCCAAAGACAAATACGTGCATGTGCATGTACTATTGCTAGTTCGGCTCGTATCCACTTAGTAGACGCAAATCCATGGATGTCCAGACGGTTTTCTTTTGGATTTTTATGCCGCTGAATAAATTTCCAGGTGGTATCTATCCTATTTATTTTAACCAATTTAGATTGATTTGTTTGAAGGAATTATTGCACTAGGTTCTACTGTGTTTTGTGCACAGATTGGCTAGCGACATCGTGTGTCCATGCCACAGATCGTGCCATCATCGCGTCAAGCCGACGACATTGTCGTTCCGTGAATTCTGACATGCGTCCACATCTCTGCTTACGGCCACGGCGCTCAGGCCATATTTACCAGATTATTCATTTTGCATAAATTAATTATGCAATTTATTATTATTATTATTATTATTATTATTATTATTATTATTATTATTATTATTATTATTATTATTATTATTATTATTATTATTATTGGCCTGCACTATTTTATGAGTACAGGCTATTGGTTCAGACCGGGCCGCGCTGTCACCTTGGCGTGCCGACGTCGTCGTCCGGCATCCATCGACATAATTGTGTCGTCGCTTTGGCGTGCTGCCCTGAGTTGGCAAACCCGCACCGTTCGCTTCATCAACCTACTCAGCCGGAGACTCCGGCGTCATCCGCCATCACCTCGGCTAGACTGGGGGCTTCACCACTTCGTCAAGCTGAGCTCTTTTTTCGGACACTTCGGAACCGGCTTGGGGGCTGGGACCTAGGCCAGGCCGAGGACTATGTCTTCGTCCCGCTATAAGTCTGGACCTCATCATCAACATCAAGCACATTAACCTGCTAAGTCACTTTCATGCTCAAAAATTTCCAGTCTTAAATTTTGTTTGGTTCGATCAAGCATTATACTTTTTTGGCAAACAGTTGTCTGTGAAAAACTTCCTTGTCAAAACTTTATTTGTGACACACAAATTCAAATACCTCGTTGACTTGGGGGCTTCCTTTATGAAGCCTTTCCTCTTGCATATGATTATACTTATATGGCTTCGTTCCTTGTTCGTGTATTACGCCACAATATGCATCATATTGACTTAAGTGTTTCGCAAGCTGGGTTGCCTTGCTTCTGTGTTTACCCCTACATTCCCGATTGTTCGGCTAGGGAGTAAAGGGAGCACCTCTGCGATTGTCGCGATCGGGTCATCCGAGCTCGGACCTCAGACTAGGTGAAGCCGAAAGCTGGCGCTCTTATTATTTTCAATCATGGTCGGCACACAACGGAACTCATGAATACAAAAAATCTATTGCACAAGTCTCATAGTAACAATGAGCAACCGAAAAAAGGTATCGGTGGAGCTACTATTTTCTCTGAAGATGCTTCTTACATTTCGTCAGTAATATAGCATAAGTTTCCTGAGCACGCTTTGTCTGTTACAGCCTTATGGCCTGATTGCCTGGATATCGGAAACACAGTCGATATTCTCGACAGGTGGAGTACATAACACTTTTCGGCCCTTGGCCGAAGAGGGAGAAGCCGACGGTCGGTTAAGACGCGTTTAAAGTTCGGGTGAACACAGATATGATATAAGTACTTCGGTACATACACTCATTATAAATAAAATTCTTTTACCCAATTCACTTGGGGGCTCTTAAATTAATATGAGCAGTTTTATAATAGATGTTTTCTTCTTAGTCGTTGCAAAATCTTTTTCTAGCACTCCTTTATCGACTCAGGTGTATGATCAATAGCCGGGTAGCCTGGTTTCTCTCTAAAGCCACTCGTGTTTAGTTCGCTAAACTGGCCTGAGAAACACTCTGCCTTCGGGATAGGGAGGTTGAAGCCGAAGGCTAACCCACTTGAAGTCTAGAGATAGGATTTGTCATGCCAAAGCACGACGGAAGTACAATTTTAAGACCAATTTCTTATTGGCACCAAAATAACTTGATTCAATCTAGACGTAAAGTTTTTTACGCATGTTTTTGGCCTTTGAGCTTATAACATCTTTTCACCTATTTTATGTTTTCCTTTCAGGAAATAGGACATTCTCTTGGTTGAGGTGTTCGGTGTGAAACTCTTTTCTAAAACTATAGTTCGGCATCTTTTTCTGCCGAACCCCACCTCGGTATTGTCAAAACATACATGACAGTTGAACTAGTTCCCGAGGAGGTACGATCCTAGGGTCGGCCATGTTGCCCAACCCAATTCTCGGGGGGCTAATGCATTGGCAATCCAATGCAGAAAGTTTAAGTGCAATATAGTTTTCGAGGAGATTATGATCCTCAGGTTGGTCGGCCGCACCCAACCTCAGTCTAGAGGACTTTGCACACCGCTTTTTGTGTTCCGAAATATTCTGCCTGAGTCTCAGGGGCTACTGGGATCAGCGGTCTTATGTCATCCTTCAGGTGCATCTCAGGTTTTAGACCAATACACACCTCGAGGGCTACTGGCTATATATCTCGGCAGAGAATAAATTGCACCAATCAAAAATATAGACAAAAAATAGGCCCACGGTCAGGGTGATGCACCACCTTGGAAGCAGTCCGGCATAAAGCTCGAGCGCCAGTGGCTGGCTTCATAGAGGGCATTTCCGGTATTAAGCTCAGCTAAAGTCCTTCAACTTTTTTGAACCAAGGTGATCTATGACACTGATGTCTACTACGCAACCTTCTTCTTGTAGACGTTGTTGGGCCTGCAAGTGCACAGGTTTGTAGGACAGTAGCAAATTTCCCTCAAGTGGATGACCTAAGGTTTATCAATCCGTAGGAGGCGTAGGATGAAGATGGTCTCTCTCAAGCAACCCCGCAACCAAATAACAAAGAGTCTCTTGTGTCCCCAACACACCCAATACAATGGTAAATTGTATAGGTGCACTAGTTCGGCGAAGAGATGGTGATACAAGTGCAAAATAGATAGTAGATATAGGTTTTTGTAAATTGAAAATATAAAAACAGCAAGGTAGCGAGTGGTAAAAGTGAGCGTAAACGGTATTGCAATGATAGGAAACAAGGCCTAGGGTTCATACTTTCACTAGTGCAAGTTCTCTCAACAATAATAACATAGATAGATCATATAACGAGCCCTCAACATGCAACAAAGAGTCACTCCGAAGCCACTAATAGCGGAGAACAAACGTAGAGATTATGGTAGGGTACGAAACCACCTCAAAGTTATTCTTTCAAATCAATCTATTGGGCAATTCCTATAAGTGTCACAAACAACCCTGGAGTTTTTACTAGAATAACACCTTAAGATACAAATCAACCAAAACCCTAATGTCACCTAGATACTCCATTGTCACCTCAAGTATCTGTGGGCATGATTATACGATATGCATCACACAATCTCAGATTTATCCAACCAACATAAAAGTACTTCAAATAGTGCCCCAAAGTTTCTACCGGAGAATCAAGAACGTGTGCCAACCCCTATGCATAGGTTCATGGGTGGAACCCGCAAGTTGGTCACCAAAACATACATCAAGTGGCACGTGATATCCCATTGTCACCACAGATAAGCACGGCAAGACATACATCAAGTGTTCATAAAAGACTCAATCCGATAAGATAACTTCAAAGGGAAAACTCAATTCATCACAAGAGAGTAGAGGGGGAGAAGAAACATAAGATCCAACTACAATAGCAAAGCTCGGGATACATCAAGATCGTGCCATAGATGGAACACGGGAGAGAACACGAGAGAGAGAGAGAGAGAGAGAGAGAGAGAGATCAAACACATAGCTACTGGTACATACCCTCAGCCCCGAGGGAAAACTACTCCCTCCTCGTCATGGAGAGCGTCGGGATGATGAAGATGGCCACCGGTGATGGATCCCACCTCCGGCAGGGTACCGGAAAGGGGTCCCGATTGGTTTTTGGTGGTTCTGGAGGCTTGCGGTGGCGGAACTCCCGATCTATCTTCTGTTCTGGAAGTTTTAGGGTACGTAGGTATATATGGGTGGAGGGAGAACGTCGGTGGAGCTACGGGGGCCCCACGAGGCAGGGGGGCGCGCCCAGGGGGGAGGGCGCGCCCCCCACCCTCGTGAGCTCGCCAAAAACTTCTTGGAGTAGGTTCCAAGTCTCCTAGATCACGTTCGGTGAGAAGATCACGTTCCCGAAGGTTTCATTCCGTTTGGACTCCGTTTGATATTCTGTTTCCTCGAAATACTGAAATAGGCAAAAAAACAGCAATTCTGGGCTGGGCCTCCGGTTAATAGGTTAGTCCCAAAAATAATATAAAAGTGGAAAATAAAGCCCAATATAGTCCAAAACAGTAGATAAAGTAGCATGGAGCAATCAAAAATTATAGATACGTTGGAGACGTACCAGGCATCCCCAAGCTTAATTCCTGCTCGTCCTCGAGTAGGTAAATGATAAAAAGAGAATTTTTGATGCGGAGTGATACTTTGGCATAATTTCAATGTAAATCTTCTTAATCATGGTATGAATATTCAGATCCGAAAGGTTCAAGACAAAAGTTCATATTGACATAAAAATGATAATACTTCAAGCATACTAATTAAACAATTATGTCATCTCAAAATAACATGGCCAAAGGAAGTTCATCCCTACAAAATCATATAGTTAGGCTATGCTTCATTTTCGTCACACAAAGATGTTCCCAACTTCTATACCCCCGATGACAAGCCAAGCAATTGTTTCATACTCAAATAATCTCAAACTTTTTCAACCTTCATGCAATACATGAGCGCGAGCCATGGACATAGCACTATGGGTGGTATAGAATATGATGATGGGGATTGTGTGGAGAAGACAAAAAAGGAGAAAGTCTCACATCAACGAGGCTAATCAATGAGCTATGGAGATGCCCATCAATTGATATTAATGCAAGGAGTAGGGATTGCCATGCAACGGATGCACTGGAGCTAAGAATGCTCAACAAAAGAAAACTAGTGGGTGTGCATCCAACTTGCTTGCTCATGTAGACCTAGCGCATTTTGAGGAAGCCCATCGTTGGAATATACAAGCCAAGTTATATAATGAAAAATTCCCACTAGTATGAACAAGACAACTTATGAGACTCACTATATGAAATCATGGTGCTACTTTGAAGCACAATGTATGAGACTCACTACATGAAAAACAAGGTGCTACTTTGAAGCACAAGTGTGGAAAAAGAGATAGTAGCATTGCCCTTTTTATTTTCTCCTTCTTTTTTGGGCCTTCCTTTTTTTTCTTTTTGGCCTTTCTCTCTTTTTTTTGACTGGGCAATGCTCTAATAATGATGATCATCACACTTCTATTGATTACAACATAATAATTACAACTCGATACTAGAACAAGATATGACTCTATATGAATGCCTCCGGCGGTGTACCGGGATGGTGCAATGAATCAAGAGTGACATGTATGAAAAATAATGCATGGTGGCTTTGCCACAAATACGATGTCAACTACAAGATCATGCAATGGCAATATGACAAAAGTAAAGCATGTCATGATGATGATGATGATGATGGAAGTTGCATGGCAATATATCTCGGAATGGCTATGGAAATGCCATGATAGGTAGGTATGGTGGCTGTTTTGAGGAAGATATAGGGAGGTTTATATGTGAAAGAGCGTATCATATCACAGGGTTTGGATGCACCGACGAAGTTTGCACCAACTCTCAATGTGAGAAAGGGCAATGCACGGTACCGAAGAGGCTAGCAAATTGCGGAAAGGTAAAAGTGCGTATAATCCATGGACTCAACATTAGTCAAAAGAACTCATATACTTATTGCAAAAATTTATAAGTCATCAAAAATCAAGTACTACGCGCATGCTCCTAGGGGATAGATTGGTAGGAAAAGACCATCGCTCGTCCCCGACCGCCACTCATAAGGATGCACAAGCCAGGTACACTTCATGCTTCAAATTTGTTACACAACTTTAACCATACGTGCATGCTACGGGACTTGCTAACTTCAATACAAGTATTTCTCAAATTCACAACTACTCAACTAGCACGACTATGATATTATCACCTCCATATCTCAAAACAATTATCAAGCATCAAACTTATCTTAGTATTCAACCCACTAAAAAGAAAGTTTCACATATCTTGAATACCAAGTATATTAACATTAAGCAAATTACCATGCTATTAACGACTCTCAAAATAATCTAAGTGAAGCATGAGAGATCAAGTTTCTTTAAAACAAACCACCACCGTGCTCTAAAAGATCTAAGTGAAGCACTAGAGCAAAAATTATCACGCTCAAAAAGATATAAGTGAAGCACATATAGTAAACTATCAAGCTCAAAAGATATAAGTGAAGCACATAGAGTATTCTAACAAATTTCAATTCATACATGGCTCTCTCAAAAGGTGTGTACAGCAAGGATGATTGTGGTAGACTAACAAGCAAAGACACAAATAATACAAGACGCTCCAAGCAAAACACATATCATGTGGTAAATAAAAATATAGCTCCAAGTAAATTACCGATGGAAGTGGACAAAAGAGGGGATGCCTTCCGGGGCATCCCCAAGCTTTGACTTTTGGCTATCCTTGAATATTACCTTGGGGTGCCTCGGGCATCCCCAAGCTTAGGCTCTTGTCACTCCTTATTCCATAGTCCATCGAATCCTTATCCAAAACTTGAAAACTTCACAACACAAAACTCGATAGAAATCTCGTGAGCTCCGTTAGATAAAGAAAACAAAAGACTACTTTAAGGTACTGTAGTGAACTTGTTCTTTATTTGTATTGGTGTTAAACCTACTGTATTCCATCTTCTCTATGGTTTATAAACTATTTTACTAGCCATAGATTCATCAAAATAAGCAAAAAACACACGCAAAACAGAATATGTCAAAACAGAACAATCTGTAGTAATCTGTTACTAACGCAAACTTCTGGAACCCAAAAAATTCTACCAAAATTAGACGATCTGTGCAATTTGTTTATTGATCATCAGCAATTGGAATCACTATTTTATCATGTTCTGGTGATTTTTTACAATTCGGGCACTGAGCGCAAAGATTCTGGAAATTACAGCAAGATCAAATAACTATCTTCCAAGAAGATCTAATAGGTTTTACTTGGCACAAACACTAATTAAAAGATAAAACCACATCTAAACAGAATCTAGATGGATTATTTATTACTAAACAGGAACAAAAGTCAAGGAACAAAAATAAAATTGGGTTGCCTCCCAACAAGCGCTATCGTTTAACGCCCCTAGCTAGGCATGATGATTTCAATGATGCTCACATAAAAGATAAGAATTGTAACATAAAGAGAGCATCATGAAGAATATGACTAGCACATTTAAGTCTAACCCACTTCCTATGCATAGGTATTTTGTAAAAAGACAACTTGTGGGGACAAGAATCAACTTGCATAGGAAGGTAAAACAAGCATAACTTCAAAACTTTAAGCACATAGAGAGGAAACTTGATATTATTGCAATTCCGACAAGCATATGTTCCTCCCTCATAATAATTTCCAGTAGCATCATGAATGAATTCAACAATATAGCCAGCACCTAAAGCATTCTTTTCATGATCTACAAGCATATAAAATTTACTACTCTCCACATAAGAAAATTTCTTCTCAGTCGGAATAGTGGGAGTATCATAAGAGATTTGAATACTATAAATTATTTCCACATTAAAAGAGTAATGTTCAGAGAAGGGGTATTCATAATCATGACAAGTTTTATAAATATAATCACTACTTTTTATAGCATAAGTATCATCATAATAATCATCATAAGTTGGAGGCATGCTATCAGCATTATAAACTTGCATATGAAAACTCGGGAGACTAAAAATATCATCTTCATTAATCATAGCTTCCCCAAGCTTGGGACAAACATTAATTGCAGCAAATACATTCTCAAAAACATCATCTTCATCAAACATAGCATCCCCAAGCTTGGGCCTTTTCATATCATAAGCATAATCATTCTCATAATTAATAGTATGGATAGCACCAATAGTATAGCAATTATCATATTCTTCCAAGCAAGTGCCAAAAAGATTTTCAAGATCATAAGAAATATCATTATCTTCCACAATTATAGTTTCATGAGGCACAATATTAATAGGAGCAGCACTATTTGGGGGAGATATCTTTTTACCTCTCTTCCTTTTTCTTTTCTTCTTCTTCACCACATCATGTATGGGTTCAATCCTCTTTTTGGAGCTCCTTATTAATGAGATTGGTTGAATAGGAGGCTCCTCCTCGTTACCTGATTCATCATAAGAAATAATAGGAGGATATTGGGAAGTCTCTTCCCTTTCATTAGTATTCTCTTCGTCCTCTATTTGTTTTCTTTTCTTTATGTAATTGGCAATATAAGGATTTTCAATGCAATTCACCGCACAATACATATAAATATTCTCTAGATCAAAATTAAGAACTCTATCAAGATTAAACTTTAGAATACCCTCAGTTATACGTTTCATTTCTTCATAACCCAAAAGAAGGCTAAGCTCTTTATGATGCTCAAGGGTAATCAAACTATCACAATGTTTGGACACGACTTGATCATGAAACAAATAGCATTGGAGCTTTAAATGACCATGTTCATTGCAAAGTTCACAAGGGGCACGAAAAATACTGAATCTTTCAGCACATTCATCTAGCTCTTCTTGCAACAAATTAGTTTCTAAGTACTTATGCCTCTTGCAATATCTATCTCCCTATTTGGTGTGTACTTGCAAACCCAATGCACTCCACAAAAATTGACATGTTTATAGGAGACATTTTCATCATAACTAGTGCAATCATCATTAGTATCATAGATATTCAAAGAATTCGTACTAACAACATTGCAATCATGCTCATCATTCAAAGATTTAGTGCCAAACATTTTATGGATTTCTTCTTCTAGCACTTGAGCACAATTATCCTTTCCATCGTACTCACGAAAGATATTAAAAAGGTGAAGCGTATGAGACAAACTTAATTCCATTTTTTTAATTTTCTTTTATAGACTAAACTAGTGATAAAACAAGAAACTAAAAGACTTGATTGCAAGATCTAAAGATATACCTTCAAGAACTCACCTCCCCGGCAACGGCGCCAGAAAAGAGCTTGATGTCTACTACGCAACCTTCTTCTTGTAGACGTTGTTGGGCCTGCAAGTGCACAGGTTTGTAGGACAGTAGCAAATTTCCCTCAAGTGGATGACCTAAGGTTTATCAATCCGTAGGAAGCGTAGGATGAAGATGGTCTCTCTCAAGCAACCCTGCAACCAAATAACAAAGAGTCTCCTGTGTCCCCAACACACCCAATACAATGGTAAATTGTATAGGTGCACTAGTTCGGCAAAGAGATGGTGATATAAGTGCAAAATAGATAGTAGATATAGGTTTTTGTAAACCGAAAATATAAAAACAGCAAGGTAGCGAGTGGTAAAAGTGAGCGTAAACTGTATTGCAATGATAGGAAACAAGGCCTAGGGTTCATACTTTCACTAGTGCAAGTTCTCTCAACAATAATAACATAGATAGATCATATAACGAGCCCTCAACATGCTACAAAGAGTCACTCTGAAGCCACTAATAGCGGAGAACAAACATAGAGATTATGGTAGGGTACGAAACCACCTCAAAGTTATTCTTTCAAATCAATCCATTGGGCAATTCCTATAAGTGTCACAAACAACCCTGGAGTTTTTACTAGAATAACACCTTAAGATACAAATCAACCAAAACCCTAATGTCACCTAGATACTCCATTGTCACCTCAAGTATCCGTGGTCATGATTATACGATATGCATCACACAATCTCAGATTTATCCAACCAACATAAAAGTACTTCAAATAGTGCCCCAAAGTTTCTACCGGAGAATCAAGAACGTGTGCCAACCCCTATGCATAGGTTCATGGGCGGAACCCGCAAGTTGGTCACCAAAACATACATCAAGTGGCACGTGATATCCCATTGTCACCACAGATAAGCACGGCAAGACATACATCAAGTGTTCATAAAAGACTCAATCCGATAAGATAACTTCAAAGGGGAAACTCAATTCATCACAAGAGAGTAGAGGGGGAGAAGAAACATAATATCCAACTACAATAGCAAAGCTCGGGATACATCAAGATCGTGCCATAGATGGAACACGAGAGAGAACACGAGAGAGAGAGAGATCAAACACATAGCTACTGGTACATACCCTCAGCCCCGAGGGAAAACTACTCCCTCCTCGTCATGGAGAGCGCCGGGATGATGAAGATGGCCACCGGTGATGGATCCCCCCTCCGGCAGGGTACCGGAAAGGGGTCCCGATTGGTTTTTGGTGGTTCTGGAGGCTTGCGGCGGCGGAACTCCCGATCTATCTTCTGTTCTGGAAGTTTTAGGGTACGTAGGTATATATGGATGGAGGGAGAACGTCGGTGGAGCTACGGGGGCCCCACGAGGCAGGGGGCGCGCCCAGGGTGGAGGGCACGCCCCCCACCCTCATGAGCTCCCCGGAAACTTCTTGGAGTAGGGTCCAAGTCTCCTGGATCACATTCGGTGAGAAGATCATGTTCCCAAAGGTTTCATTCTGTTTGGACTCCGTTTGATATTCTGTTTCCTCGAAATACTGAAATAGGCAAAAAAACAGCAATTCTGGGCTGGGCCTCCTGTTAATAGGTTAGTCCCAAAAATAATATAAAAGTGGAAAATAAAGCCCAATATAGTCCAAAACAGTAGATAAAGTAGCATGGAGCAATCAAAAATTATAGATACATTGGAGACGTATCAGATACCTCGGATATAGTCCGGCATTGGAGCTCGAATACAGTCCGGCGTTGGAGCTTGGACATAGTCCGGCGTTGGAGCTTGGACATAGTCCGGTGTTGGAGCTTGGACATAGTCCGGCGTTGGTGCTCGGGTACACTCCGGCGTTGGAGCTCGGATACATTCCGGCGTCGGAGCCCGGGAGCGGTCTGGCGTTGGTGCTCGGCTGCAAAAGATACCTCGAATGGAGTCTGCCATTGGAGCTCGGACGCAAGAGGACACTGCCGCCCGGGAACAACTTCAAACCCGAGGTGTGGCATAAAAATAACAATGCATTGATAAAGGCCGAAAACTTAAAAGGGGTCCTCGGATACCCGATGTGTGAACTCTTCAGATGGACTTCGGCGTTCCTCAAGATCGAAGATGAGAAGATTTGTTGAACCAGTTTTCAAAACCGGCGACCAAAGATGAAGAGCAGTTAGGAAGAATCAAGGAGCGTCCGCAACTTGAAGACCGGTTCAGGGGGCTACAGACGGTGTCCTGGACTAGGGGGTACTCACCACGTCGTCTCCTGACCAGCTGGATCGGGCCGAGGACCCCCATGGCGGTTCACTATTGGGCCAGTTCGGATGGCCCGTGCCGCATGCAAGAGAGATCCCACAAGACTTGGTGCCCAAGATGAAGACTCTCCCAAACCCTAGGCCTCTAGTGTGTTATATAAACCGAGGCCAGGCTAGTCAATGGATAATCTCATATTCATTAGATCAGTCTCATGGTAGACACATGTACTCTGTATTACACCCATATGAATACAATCAAAAGCAGGACGTAGGGTTTTACCTCTATCAAGAGGGCCCGAACCTGGGTAAAACATGTGTCCATGTTACCATCGCTCCAAGACGCCTAGCTTAGGACCCCTACTACGAGATACGCCGGATATAGAACCGACAGTCGTGAACATGCACGACGATGAGGGCCGGTGAGGTGGCTGGAGGTCGGGTCCGGACACAGAGACAACGTGGAGCAGTGCCTAACACGGACGCCGTCTGGGTGGCCAGCAGCCACGCCAAGCGAGTTAAAGGGCGTTGCCACGGTCAACAACAACAGCTGGAACCTCTCTGTCGGCCATTGCATAGAGCTGTGTGTGTGACCAGCGGCATGGATGCACGCGGCGGCTTGATCTCTGCATAGGTCGAGCTCATACCACCATGGCGGGGCCATAGCGGGCCTGGGTGTGCAGCCAGCATCGCAGATGCACGCGGTTGCAGCCTCCACCTCGATCCCATGGGCGGCCAAGGACCAGAGCCACCTTGCCGGACGCCTCCACACCCATGTCCTTCTCCTGCTGCTTGATGCATGCAAACTACTCGACGAAATGTCTAGCCGAAATAGAATCTGAGGGAAGAAGAAGATCCACCAGGGACTGCCACGCTAGACGCTGACTCGGTCAAAACCACCCGATGTGTTGCGAGGGACTAAACTTATCCGGTTTGAAAAGTTTTTTTGAACATCATTACAGACACAAGTGCTCATATACACGCGCATACACTCACCCTTATAAACGCACACACGCACACCCTACCCCTATCTGGTTTGAAAAGTTAAGGGACTAAAATTTGTTGGTTT
Source organism: Triticum timopheevii (assembly GCA_963921465.1). NCBI lineage: Eukaryota > Viridiplantae > Streptophyta > Magnoliopsida > Poales > Poaceae > Triticum > Triticum timopheevii. The sequence goes on from OY997273.1 coordinate 143,002,173, forward strand.
TGAAATTAAGGGACCGTTTCTATATTTTAAAAAGAGTTGAGGGACGAGAAATATACTTATCCCTATAATGATTCACCTGCATCTTGGTCTCCTCAATACGGCCGAAATCACTGTTCTGACCTTCCCGACGATTTTTGTCACAAACTGAACTTGACATGAAAGTATTTCACAAACTAACCCTTTTAGAAACGTCACAGACCGCGATGTTTCTACTTCACATAGAAACTCTGAGCTACTTAGCTTGCTACTCCACATGAAAACGCCAAGGTATCTCGCATTTTTTCTCCACATGGAAACGCTAACCGCTTTGGCATTTCACCCCTACATGGCAACACCATTGACTTTTCATATGCGGCATAAGGAAATAGCAACTACCTACAAGAATTGATGAATGCATGCAAGCATGGTTCCTGTAGCTAGATAGTGGTAGTGGGCTTGCATGCACGAGTGAGTAGGTAGATACCACACTACAAGAAATATGTCAACTTGCGACCATCATTATTGGTCGCTGAAAGGTTGTTGCTTTTCATTTGCGACCTTTTTGTGACCAAAAACAGAAGGTCAAAAACTAGCAGTCGTAATCTGAAATTAAGGACCTTCTCTGTGAGAAGGTCGTGGAAGGCCACGACCAAAACAAAAGGTCATTGGTTCAACGACCTTCTATTTTGGTCGCGAGCTCTCTGCTCAGGCCACGTCAGATCCGACGTGGCAAGCTAACGTGGCAAAATTGCGACCAAATGAAAAGGTCGTTGACAAGAATCAGCCCGGTCCGATTAGGTGTCTATATGGGCCAAGCCCATTAATTCAGCCCATTCATTAGTTATTTTTCTTTCAATTTTTGTTGACTACATGGGCCGAGCCCAACAATTAAGCCTTTTTTTATTTTCTGGGCCATGGACTTTTTGCTTCAACGGATCAAGTATTTCTTTTTTGAAAGATGGGTCCCAATTGTCAGGTTCTTTTGGTAAGTGGGTCCCAATCGTCAAGGTCATTTTCTTCAAATTTCAATTTGCTAGTAAATAAATAAACCAATATTCAAATGGGAACAGACAAAGAACACACGTAACACTTCAAATAATAGCCAAAATCAGTTTGATACATCATACAAAAGCAGAATCAGTGTGTTACATGATCATATAACACATATACAAATGGCAATCAGTCCAGATACTCCAGGTCTCTTCAAACTTTGCATTCCCCAGCTTCCCAGCTTCCAAATCTCAAATCTTGGTTCATACTAATCTGCAGCATAAAATCGACGCCACGTTAATAGACCAAACTTGGCGTTACATCAGATGAATGAATATGTCGTGTCTTTCTTCAAATGGCATTTACAACTTGAAGCCATCCACCCACTAACAGAATTTTCATGAATATGTTCAGTTGTGTTTAATTACTAACCTACATGAGCTCTAAGCAACTTTCAGCACACCAGCAATAGTCGCTTGAACATGCACACAAACAAACACGACGACAAATAAATTAAGGCTAGGAAGTGACCCAATCACTACTGCAACTCAGATATAATGAAGAATCTAAGCAGGATAAAAATGGTTCCTCAATATGATCATGTCCCAGGTACGCTACAAGCAGTACTAAAATAAACAAAAGTAAAATTCTTAGAATTGACATACAGAGACCGATGCTAGATTACGCAAACATCAAAATATCAGGAAACAAATAAGGACTGTGCTAATGACCAGTCGACTGGTCGTTAGCGACAGATCCGGACGATTCTACTCTCGATGTGGGAATCGATCCACCACATCTTCTTTTTTCTTCTAGCGCAATAAAAAGAATTGGCAGAAGTGGGGAATCAAACCCACCACCTCTTGGTAGTCCACAGTAGTTCACAACCACCCGGTCTAGATTGAGCCAGTGATTAGATTAAGGTTAGATATTATTTGTACTGCTACTTAGCGTGACCTGGAAACGAATATTTTTTGTTTCTTTCCTTTTATATTTTTATCCTATATAGATGGCCCGGCTGCTCTGTTAATATTTACAACATCATGGTAATTTTAACGTAGTAAAAATTGTTGACATATTATGATAACTTCGTTGTAAAAAGCATGCCAGGGTACAAAAGTTTTTGTTTGCGAGGGTACAAAAGTTATCAACCATTTGGTACGTAACTTATCATGCTTTTTATACATAAGTTATCGGGGAATATTTTAAATATGTTTTCTTGGGTCAAAGATACGGCTGGATGTTGTACAAAATTATTATACTTTGCAGTCTGTAAAAATCATGATATTTACACAAAAGTTATCAAGAGATGTTTTTAAAAACTTTTTTCTAGGTCAACATTATTGTGGTGTTTGTACATAAGTTATCATGACAGCGGTACATAAATTATCATACTATTTACATAGTAATTATCAGGATATGTTTCAAGCACCCCTCGCGTCGAAATATTACCGTCATATTTGTATCTAAATTATCAGGGCTGCAGTGCATAAATTATCATGTCATTTACACAACAATTATCGGAGTAATGTTTTCCAAATAGAAAATTTTCAAAATCAAAGTTATCAGCTATGTTGTGTGTATATTATCATGTTATTTGCACAGAAATTACCGGCGTATGATTTCCAGCAACTTTTATCCTAGGGTTAAAGGAGTTACCACGGTGTTCTTACGTGGGTTATCAGCTCTGTTGTGTGTATACTATCATCCTATTTACACAGAATTTATCAGGGGTTATTTTTCAATATTTTTTCTCGGGTCAAATGGTTACCAGAGTGTCTGTACGTGAGTTATCAACTTTGTTGTGTCTATATTATCATGTTATTTACATACAAGTTACCGGACTAGATTATTTAACATTTTTTCGGTCAAAATTACCAATGGTATTTGTATGTAAATTATCAGATCTACAATGCATAATCATGATATTTACCCATAATTATCACGGTCTTTGCATCATAATTTACTAGGTCCGCATGCGTCAAATACCATGCTATTTACACACAAGTTCCCGGTTTTGTCACCTGAGAGAAACGGATCGAGTTGTTTTTCCTTTCCACTCATTTAATAAGGTATAAAAAACATGTAATCTGCATATGAAACAAGAAGAGAGAGTTAGCTCAGTTGGTAGCGTGCTATGGCCTCAACCAACAGGTTCTAGGTTCGATTCTTGCTAGCGCCCTTTTTTTCTTTTTCACGTGCAAGACTGAAAAAAAACAGATCGAGCGATTGTTGCGCGGGAGACTGGAAAAAAAATTTGTATCAAGCAACTGTTGCGCGGGATGAGCGGATCGAGTGGTCGCTAGATCGTACGTGCTTGTTGCAAACCACCAGCCAACTGGTGGTTAGATTTCTCGAACAAATAAACCCCAGATACTCACACCAGCAGCAAGAATAAATTTTGTTCAGATTCAATTATATAAAACACAGTCATAAAAGATTTAATTGGAAGCGAAATCACAACTTAAACTACTGCATGAAGGAAACGTCTATCGACCGCTCGGCCATGTAAATAGATGAATTTGAATAAATATAAACAGGTAAATTTGAATCATAGCCCAGGCCGGGGGTACCTTGAGTATGAGCTTGAGCTTGTCGAATTCAGTGTCGGACATTCTGGGGTTTCCGACAATGTAGGACATCGAGGATTCGACCAGCCTGTACTCATCGGCACCTGTAAACACCAAGAAAAAGAACAAAGGTTTGAATCAAACAATAGTTGTAAATTCTGTTAGCATGACTACAAATTATCAGTAACCAGAGTACTCATCTTCTTCCAGGTTTTGAATAGCCTAACAAATTATCAGCTCCATTTTTCTTCCCAGCCCACAAAAATCAGTGTTGAATAGCCCAACAAATAACACACCAATCCCCAAACCAGCAAAGAGCATGGGAATAAATAGACCAACCCCCACATTCCAATAATTCAAACACTCAGCAGCCAAATGTGTGTGCATGTGCATGTAAATGTACTGAGGTTATGCGAAGTGATAAATACAATTTTACCTTTGTTTCTTTTGTTCATGTACAAAATCTCCCATCATATATAGACCAAAGTGCATGGGACAAAACAATATAGAGCATGCTTTTCTATACAAATAATTGCACACAATACTCTTAGTTGTGCTCAACCAGTTGACATCAGTAGGATGCAATGTTTGATACATCAAGAGCTATTGATCGTTCGTCCATTCACAACACTTGCATGAACGAATCTACATAGCCTCCACAAACCTAGCCCTACGCCATGCCAGCCTACTTAATTTCACAACGCCTTGCACTTGGACCAGGGAGTGGATAGGAGGCGAGCATCCTTCATGGATAGACATACCCATCTTGCGGAAAGTAGAGGAGGTTGGCGACGAGGCGCCAGATCCGGTAGTGCTGCACCACCAGCTTGGGGTTCTGGTACAGGTGGTATGGCAAGATGATCTGCAATCAATCAATCAATCACTAGGTCATCGTCTCGACTCAGCAGAAGAAGCACCAGATCGCGCCGCGAACGGCCAGAGGCCCGGCCCACAGGGGTGGACTACAGTGGGCGCTAGGTGATGCGTACCTCAGGGGTGTAGCCGACGGTGGTGAGGACGGCGGTGATGAGGTAGGAGCGCGTGATGATGGGCATCTGCTGGTACCACTCCTCCACCGCCTGCGCCATCCCTTCTCCTCCTTGACGAACTCGGTGTCCTCACCACCGTCGGCTTGGCAGCTGATGTGATTCATTCACAACAACCATCTTCCCAATGAGCTTCAGGACTGAAGCATCGAACGTGTTGTCACACACCACTTCTTCTGAAATACTACTGCCCTTGGATTTCTGAAATATACAGTTAAAAAATCATCAGAATTGGAAAGATTGAAGAATTTCATTCAGAGAGAGCTGCTAGTGTGTTTGTACGCATTAGCTGCAAATAAGTGTTGTTTGTTTTACTTACCCTGCTTTGCTCTGCTCTTCTCTTCTCCAAGAGAAAGCAGAACAGGGAGAGCAAGCACACTACCATAACATACAAAGCCATCTATAACCAGGCCAAAAACAAACATACCTACAGGACTCACTCACGCACAACCATTATGTTATGGATGAGCAAGTCTAGTGTGTGAGAGAAAATGCAGACAAGTTGAGGTAAAGTACTGACCCCATGCTGTGAGGAACAGATCGAGGAGCTAATAATTGGGCAATGCAGCACCAAGTCCGACTATACTACAACTACCTGTGACACATCATTGTTGATCCATGGCAGATAATAGTAAAGATTAGAACCCATGATTTTGATACAGAAGTTACCTAGCCTGGTAGCCTAGCATAGAACAGCACTACATAGTACTTGGCCAGCAAATTTGAGCAATTCAATGACCGCATCGCATGAAAACAAATATAAAAACTATGAACAACATCGCATACGATGTGTGACAACAGAGAACACATTTGACAATGCAGAACGCATGCGCCACCACACATCCCATAACAGGGTTACAATCTAGAGGCAGTTAGCTAGCTGCTACCAGATCACTCACTCATCAATTTAGAATTGCAAAAGAGCGCAAAAGAAATAAATCAACAAGAGCATAAGGCATACTGTTGCCAGCTAGCTAGATTTCATCTTGAGACTTATCCTTGTGCTTCTGTAGCATCTCGATAAATTGGTCCAGGGGTGGGTCTTCGGACCTTCAAAAAAACTTGTCACCGATCTTGAACTCGTACGCCTCCGGCTGCCCAGAATGAACACCTTCAACTACAAAAACACATACAGAATTAAAAGGACGCCGGTAAGAGCAGGGAAGAACAACATTCGATAATGCTTCATAGTAACTAATGTAGCTGGACTTTGTACTACTCTGGTTTCATTCTGATATAACGGAACCAGGGATGATTAAAAAAAGAAAAGGCATTGACCATAATGTTACACAGTAGTCAATTTGTGGTGTGAACATCAGATGTCGGTTGTGCTCTGAACCAAAATGTAGGGAACCTTAAGAGATGATTGTACTGATATACTAGAATTTCATCCATTTATCAACAATTGCAGAGATTAGGACTACAATTTGCAGTGGACAGAGATTGGGACTACAATTTCATCCCTAGCAAATATATGTTTCCTGATTATTATTACTTTTCCAAATGCAGGAAACCATCTCAGTGAGCCAGCTTGTCCGAGAGAAAGCTGCTGTTATGAAGGAGTTCACACAATCTGGGTGACCGGCGACGTGGACAAGTCGGGAGACAGCGAATTGGGCGAGCCCATCCTACATGCGTGCTGACTCTGTAATAGTCTAATCATCATTCTCCTGCGACTGCATCCTAAATCCGGAGCATGGGAGACAAGGATTGATGGGCGCCCATGCCATGCGCGATCCATCCAAATAGAGTCGGACGGAGAATCAAACTTTGGACAGCAATCTGACTACCACCTAGGATTCGACCGACGGCAATCAGACGGAAAATGCACGCGCAAGGGGAGGGGAGGGGATGCTTACTGAGGATTGCGGAGAGGAGGACGACGGCGTTGGGCGGGGGGACAAAGCCGGGGGCTGATCCGGTGAAGACCTCGCGGCTGGTGTCGAAGAGGCGCTGCATTGGCGTGGGCGGCGCCGGGGCCAGGCGGGGATAGGGACCGCGGAGGCAGCGACATTGGCGTTGGCGGAAGAGGACTTCTTGTGGCAGCGGTGGTTGCGGCGGGACGAGGAGGCGTCCACGCCCACGCCCGCGACGGGACTTCTTGTGGCGACGGAGAGGGCAGGTGGTGTGAGGCTGGGGGAGCGGGGTATATATGGGGGAGCATCGGCAGGCAGACCGTCCATCCTCGTATGTAGACGACGAGGGGGGGGAGTAATCCGCCCGGAGAGAAGCCAAAACCATGGCCGCTGCCACCTGGCCGGCTCGATCTGGTTAGGTAGGGAGAGAAGGTGGGGTCGGGTGAGGGGAGGGGGATGGTGGTGGGGCATCGGCGGCGGTGAGGAGAGCGGATTTTGGGAGCAAGGCCGCCGATGGGTGGGTGAGAGCGTAGGCGGGGTGGGGAGCGGGGAAGGAGGGGGCGGCGACGGAGGGACTTCGTCATCGATCTGGATCTGCGAGAGGCGTGAGAGACGTGACCGGGAGCTGCTAGGGTTTGGGTTGGCCTGCTGAGAGGTGAGTGAGAGACGTCGGATCCGCCTGGTGTGGACGGTTCAGATCAGATAGAGTGGGGTGATCCGTGAGAAGTGTTCTGATTGGTCCAACAATCTGTGATTTAAAATAATTTTCAAGTACTAAAGATAGAGCTATTTTGTGAAGTAGCTATCAAAAATATTTTGCATAAGGGCATTACACAAATTTTCACGCAAGTTAGACCACATTTTATAGACGAGAACCAATTTGTATGCATTTATGATCTTTCTAGCTATTTTTAATCATTTTTCGAGTGTCCAACATGAGTTTTTTTAAGGACCTATAATATATTTGTTGCAAAATTGGACCAAATCAATTTTATAAAACCTTAGGCCATATTTAATCCACAATTGATCAAATGGTTGGGTGTAAAAAGTTTTGATCCACCTCTGTGAAGAAAACAAATTTCTGCCGATTCAGCTGGAACCGGGTCAAATTGGAACAGCAAATGCCTCACAGTTTGCTCTTTGTTTTTTGCAAAAATCATTTTTAGATACTTAAGTATCTATTTAATCAGAGAAACACCAAAAAATTCCAAGATTTAACCACTAGCTAGGAACGGTCGTTCCCGTAGTTTTGACCGCAGTTTGAAACGTGCATAAAAGATTAAAAAATAAAAAAAAAATTGGAAAACCTTTGCATTGTGTCATTATATGTAACAAAGATACCGGGGGGAAATAATAAACTTGTAATATGACAATTATTTTAGAAAAGTGTTCTCAGAAATGAGCTATCATGTGTGAAGATTTATGGTTTTCAACCCAAATGCTCAATCTTATGGCTGCATTCATGGCATAGTTTGTTTCAATGATCTAATATTGTGCACAAGGGTGCGTATTGGAATGGCAAACAATGTTGCCTAAGGAAGTTTTCATTTTCTTTGAACGAAAAATTCATTTTCCATTTTTCGAGTGCCCAAAATGAGTTTTTTTTGTGAAGGACCTACCATATATTTGTTGCAAAATTGTACCATATCAATTTTCGAAAATACTAGGACATATTTAATGCATAATTGACCAAATGGTTGGGTGTCAAAAGTTTTGATCCACCTCTCGTGAAAAAGACAAATTTATGCCGATTCAGCTGAAACCGGGTCAAATTTGAACTGTAGCTGCCTCACAGTTTGCTCTTTATTTTTTGTAAAAATAATTTTTAGGTACTTAAGTATCTATTTAGTCAGATAAACACCAAAAAAATTCCAAGATTTAACCACTAGCTAGGAACGGTCATTCCCGCCATTTTGACCGCAGTTTGAAACATGCATAAAAAATAAAAAAATAAAAAAATTAGAAAACATTCGCATTGTGTCATTATATGTGACCAAGTTATATGGAAAAATTTTAAACTTGTAATATGGCAACTATTTTACAAAAGTGTTCTCAGAAATGAACTATCATGTGTGAAGATTCATGACTTTCAACCCAAATTCTCAATCTTATGGCCATATTAATGGCATAGTTTGTTTAAATGATCTAATATTATGCACAAGGGTGCATATTGGAATGAAAAACAATGTTGCCTAAGGAAGTTTTCATTTTCTTTGGACGGAAAATTCATTTTTCCATTTTTCGAGTGCCCAAAATGAGTTTTTTTGTGAAGGACCTATCATATATTTGTTGCAAAATTGTACCAAATAAATTTTCTAAATTACTAGGACATATTTAATGAACATTTGACAAAATGGTTGGATGTCCAAAGCTTTTATCCACCTCTCATGAAAAAGACAATTTTTCGCCGATTCAGTTGGAAACGGGTCAATTTTGAACTGCAGGTGCCTTATAGTTTGCTCTTTATTTTTTCTAAAAATCATTTATAGTTACATAAGTATCTATTTAAGCATAAATACATGGTTTGGTGGCGATACGTCGAGGTTTGGACGGTGGCCCAGGGGCCCAACTCCAAAGCACGTAAACTCGCATGCCAACCGCGTAGTCACTGTGTGATTGCCGTGCGGTCTGGGTGGCCTAGGCATGTCTAGTTGGTTGGTCACTCCCCAGGTTGGTGATAGGAAGAAAATTACAACATAATATTCTCATGAGGAGACTGAACTATGCTCAAACATGAATTAGCAGCCAAGTGTTTGATTAGCGGTATGGGAAATGCACATGGCCAATTGGCGTGAGTTTTGGCTGAAGATGATCATCTATTAAGAAAACTGTCTTCATAAATTTTCAGCTCAAATGAATGAATAGATTGATCTGAAATTTGGAGGAGGATGATAGTTTGGGCATGTGAAGCCACTTTAAAAATTCCATACCATTTGGATACATAAAAATGGTACTTCCTTCACAATGCTCTCCACTGAACAGAAAATTTGGAAAAATGTTGAGGGAAATTGGCTAGAATAAATGAGCTAAAATTTGGTGGATGGAGGTTCTATGGGCAGGGTCATGTCGTGGTAAATTTTCAGTAATTATAAATTTACATAAAATATAGTTGCTTTACAAACTGAAAATGTCACTAGAAACAAAGATTGGATGCTAAGGTGACATGGATTGTTAGATGGGGCTCAAATTTTGTGGAGAGCTATGATTTGGGAATATAGAAGATGTGGCAAAAATTCAGCTCATTAGGATATGCCTAGCTAGTACTTCCTTCAGAACAGTTTGAGCTGAACAAAAACTTTGGAAATTTGTCGAGGAAGATTTACCAGGCAAATGAAGTTGAATATTGTAATGAGGTAATAATTTGGATAGTAAAGAATGCCCAATTTTTTTGGGGAATTTTGGGAATGACAGAAATATAGGTTTCTTCATAACCTAGGGCAAAAATTGACACATGGAGATGACATGTAGGCAAAACTGATGAGGTGGCGCCTAGTCATAGCAATCCACCACAAGTTACAAGGTTATGACCATCTATATTGGTTGTGATCAGCTAGAAATAAGGTAACGGTCCAGTGCTGTCTGCTTTATGACCATTTCGTGTAAGGAAATTACGACCTTTCTGACCCAAATGGTCGATATAGTTTAGGGTTTGGAGCCCCCCGAACAGTTTTTGACCAATTGGTCTCAAATGGTCGTATATTTATAAGCAATTCTTCCAGAGTCACTGACAGAAGGTTACAAGTTGACATATTTATTGTAGAGCTAAATGGATGCCGACCAGCTGCACATACACATGAACTGGCTGGTACTAGTTTACTGCCAACACTAGCTAGCTAGGTTTGGTTCCACCCTTCTTATCATTGGAAAAAAAAGTAGTGATACTCCCTCCGTCCGTGAATAAGTGTACATCTAGCTTTGGTCCTAAATCAATATTTTAAAATTTAGATCAATTTTATAGGAAAAAGTAGCAGCATTTATGACATTAAATTAGTATCACTAGATTCGTTTTTAAATGTAGTTTCATAATGTATCAATTTGATATCATATATGCTACTGCTCTTTTCTATAAACTTGGTCAAAATTTTAAAACTTTAACTTAGTACAAAAGCTAGATGTACACTTGTTCGCAGACGGAGAGAGTATCTTGCAGATGGATGCCATGCAATGCGGCTCGCTCATCCAGCATTAAAACATAATGTCTGAAATTTACGTATATATGTGACCAGTAAAAAATAGTCGTGCGTGGAGTACTCGAAAATAATTCTGAAATAGTATCAGTCTGCCCTACTAAAGGTATTTCTAACATATCCCTAAAAATAGTGGAGTAAATCTTTAGTGGAGTGAATTTACTTCACTAAGTTTTAGCCGGACCTGATCGATCCCTTAAATACAATAGAGTAAATTTACTTTTGGTTTATGCATTTCGTCGAACACTTGTCATGCACATATGAAAGCAGATTGAAGGGTGTTCTGGCGCCTCCTGGCTAGCAATGCCACTAGCCCACACGCTCAGTCTCTTCTCTTTTTAACAAAGTTCTCTTTCTTCTGTACTCTCTAGTCTTCTAGTCTGAAGACGTATAGGAGCTAGTGCATGCATGCATGCATTCATGGGTTGTTGTTAAGTGCTAACTGCTGCCTGAATTGACCGGACAGAGGTGGCCGATTTCTTAACCGTACTCTACTCCATCTCTCTACTTGTAATATTCAAGCTAGCTCGTCAGCTAGAAACGCCAAAGCTAATGGCGTTTCGACCTGGGCAACAACGCCAGCCATCTTGGCGTTTGAATGTGTAGCTGAAAAGTGAGCTATCTCGGCGTTTCTATATGGAGAAGAAACACTACGGCCTGTGGCGTTGCTAAAAGGGTCAGATCGTGAAATACTTTTATGTCGGCTTTACTTTGTGACAAAGATTGATGAAAAGGTTAGAACAGTGATTTCGCCGCCTCAATACGCACTACCGAAGCACCCAAGAATCCTTTATTCACCATGTCAATGCCTTGCTTTGTAATTTTTTTCCATAGTTATATGGATGAGTTCGATGGCATGAGTGTATGCTATTTGAAGCTTACCCATTAATCTATTATTTCTCAAGTTTGTGCATTCCAAGCCTGCCTTAGGACACCCCTTGTGATAGTATGCCTAAGATAAAGATAGGTCGTGTCGAATATACTGAAGGGTGGGTGCTTACTGAACCCACAATCCGTGAGCTGGACGACAAAATTAGAGAAGGTATGCATGTTATTAAGCATGCTATCTATCGTTGTGACCTTTTCAGATGTACATTGATATTTTATACTAAAAGATGAGTACTAATATGATCTGCACGCACAACTGAAAACGATACACATGATAGGAAGAGAAAATGCTAAGCACTCTGGCCATTTTTCGCATTTCTCATTCAAGAAGCCGTTACATTTATGATGTTTTCTATAGAAGAAGGAAGGATATATCAAAGGAGCTGTATGAGTTTTGACTGGACTAGGTTTATGCAGACCGTAATCTGATACAAAGCGGAAAAAGGTTAGTTGCCTCAACTTTATATCATTTGAGCTAGGGACCAATACGAATGAGGTTGATTTGGCTTGATCATGCCAAAGAAATTTACTTCCTTTTTGGAAAATGAAACCATGTTTTAGAAGTTAAAGGTTAAGTTACCAAATTTGAGCTTTATAGCAAAGCAAAGAGGATCAAGAGAAGCGGAGTAGGATAATAAAGGTTCACATAGATGTAGAAATATGTCACTATCAGCTAGCTCAAGTATGTATGACTGTAGCATAATACAGGTTCACATATATGTTGTAATCTGTCACTACTAGCTAGCTCTAATTGAAATGTTCTTGGAGCAGGTTCATTTGCAAATAGACCAGCTACACGGGCACACACATACACCTTTATTGAGATATCATATTACTTACATGATGTTGGTTATTCGGGTTATTATGATAAATTATTTGACTGATCATTGTAAGCTGACAAATGGCTAGGCTTCCTTTAGATCCAATGTACTCCAAGGCATTGATAGTGTCTATCGAATTCAAGTTCTTGGAAGGAATGTTGATTGATGTTAGTAGCTACACTTGTTTGCAATGAGATGACGTACAAGGGCAATAAGAAGGATCTGACGATGTACTTATGGGCTGCCCAGCATAACCACATATAGCCGTGTCTCCTTTGCCCCATCAAGGTCAGGAACCTCTAGATTCATTGCTTCTTTGTCTTTATTTTGTTGGAAATTAAATTAAATTGTAGTGCAGTGAATAACACAGAATGGATTAGAGGGGCATGAGATTTTTTTATGTCTAGGTGGATAATAGAAATTTTTCTTTCACATAGCATTCTGTTTTGCTATTCCAAACGTGCTTGCCAATGTGCTCTTTATCGAACAATCTTTTGGCCTTCAAAGTTTTTTTAGATTAGTTATAGATTTTATTGACCCCCTCACCTAAACATGGAACTGAGTGATTCTTTTTACATTGGAAATCTTAAGTCAATAAGCATCTTGAGAAAAAATATTAAAAATTGGTAAAAGATTCAGAGGATAAATTGAAGAGAGAAGTTTCATTGTCCCTGTTTTGGAGCTTATATTTTTGTTATCAAGAGCTAGGTTTGTTGGTCCTTTTGTGCAATTAAGCTCATGCCGCTGGAACCATGCGTACATTTAATCAAGGCATCGGGGTCCATAGATCTTGTTACCACACGAAAAATATTTGATGATTATCATCGCAGACGCCCTCAATCTCAGGAACAGTCTTACTATGTCTTTGATTCTATTGAAGACCCTATATATGATGAGGTGCTGCCTCTCCTCATGCTGAGCTATTTATAATTTGGTATTTCACATATTTTTTGTCTGGCAGTAAATTTCACAAACATAACAGCAGGCCGTCTTCTCCTATGTAATGAAATTGTTTCAAATTTCATATTGTGTTTGACACCCTGAACCACTTTATTAGATAACAGATTATAACTTCCACTTCTTTTTTATGTTGGACCATGATGAATCAACAATTTGGTATGAAGTTCAGGAAGAAGCTGATGAGTTGGTATATGTGCATAAAGATTCAAAAGTAAGTGGTGTGTTTTCCTTTTATTTCGAGAGGATGGTTGTGCTACCTCTTGAGCACTGCGTTGGATTTCCTTAAAGAGGAAAGGATGATGCAACAAAGTAGTGTAAGTATTTCTCTCAGTTTTTGAGAACCAAGGTATCAATCCAGTAGGAGGCTTTGCGCGAGTCCCTCGTACCTGCACAAAACAAATAACTCCTCGCAACCAACGCGATAAGGGGTTGTCAATCCCTTCACGGTCACTTACAAGAGTGAGATCCTATAGATATGATAAGATAATATTTTTTGGTATTTTTATGATAAAGATGCAAAGTAAAATAAAAGCAAAGTAAATAACTAAGTATTGGAAGATTAATATGATGAAGATAGACCCGGGGGCCATAGGTTTCACTAGTGGCTTCTCTCAAGAGCATAAGTGTTTTACGATGGGTGAACAAATTACTGTTGAGCAATTGACAGAACTGAGCATAGTTATGAGAATATCTAGGTATGATCATGTATATAGGCATCACGTCCAAGACAAGTAGACCGACTCCTGCCTGCATCTACTACTATTACTCCACTCATCGACCGCTATCCAGCATGCATCTAGAGTATTAAGTTCATGAAAACAGAGTAACGCCTTAAGTAAGATGACATGATGTAGAGGGATAAATTCATGCAATATGATAAAAAAACCATCTTGTTATCCTCGATGGCAACAATACAATACGTGCCTTGCTGCCCCTACTGTCACTGGGAAAGGACACCGCAAGATTGAACCCAAAGCTAAACACTTCTCCCATTGCAAGAAAGATCAATCTAGTAGGCCAAACCAAACTGATAATTCAAAGAGACTTGTAAATATAACCAATCATACATAAAATAATTCAGAGAAGATTCAAATATTGTTCATATATAATCTTGATCATAAACCCACAATTCGTCGATCTCAACAAACACACCGCAAAAAGAAGATTACATCGAATAGATCTCCACAAGAGAGGGGGAGAACATTGTATAGAGATCCAAAAAGAGAGAAGAAGCCATCTAGCTAATAACTATGGACCCGAAGGTCTAAGGTAAACTACTCACACTTCATCAGAGAGGCTATGGTGTTGATGTAGAGGCCCTCCGTGATGGATGCCCCGTTCGATGGAGCTCTGGAACAGGCCCCAATATGGGATCTCGTGGATACAGAAGGTTGCGGCGGTGGAATTAGGTTTTTGGCTCCGTCTCTGATCGTTTGGGGGTTACGTAGGTATATATAGGAGGAAGGAGTACGTCGGTGGAGCAACAGGGGGGCCATGAGGGTGGAGGGCGCGCCTGGGGGGGGGGGGGGGTAGGCGCGCCCCCTACCTCGTGGCTTCCTCCTTTGTTTCTTGACGTAGGGTCCAAGTCTCCTGGATCATGTTCATTCTGAAAATCACGTTCCCAAAGGTTTCATTCCGTTTGGACTCCGTTTAATATTCCTTTTCTGCGAAACTCTGAAATAGGCAAAAAAACAGCAATTCTGGGCTGGGCCTCCGGTTAATAGGTTAGTCCCAAAAATAATATAAAAGTAGATAATAAAGCCCAATAATATCCAAAACAGTAGATAATACAACATAGAGCAATCAAAAATTATAGATACGTTGGAGACGTATCAGGTTGTTACTGGAATGAGATGGAGTCTCTTCGAACAGATCTGGGTGAAAACTAGCTTTTGACTACTGCAAAGGCCAGCGGTGGCGGCACTGTCTGCGTCGTTCCCTTCTTGAAGGCATCATTGTGGAGAAGTTCAAGGCCACTCTCTGCTACCTCCGGGGGAAATTCAAGACCAGTTGATCGGATGACGGCGGCGCTCCGGTGTCGTTTCCCCCTTGTGGGCATCATTCATGGAGGTACACACGGGCTCGGGGAACAGAGGACGACTTCTTTGGTGGAGCGGTACTTCATCTTATACATTGATGGCGGTGGATCTCGGCGGCGTGGCGCGGGGGAGATTCAGAGTCCGATGCGTAGAGATGGACTCGAGCAGGAGGAGGATGCTGTCTGGCGTCATGGTGGCATTGATGGCAGTAGAGGCCTGACAAGGTTGATGCATTAGTTTCTGTTTTGGAGATGGATTGGTGGAAGATGGCGGCGACGACACAGAGAGTGCGTCGGACCAGTTTGTGCCCCTAACCCGGTATGTGGCTTGGTTGGGGCCTCTATCTTTAGATGTTAGGCATTTGTGCGATGTCTGTTTGGTATTAGGCTCGGACTATCGGCACCCCTTCATCAGGTGGATAGGAGCAGCGACAGTTGTTGCTAAGATGGTGGCTTCAGACTACCTAATGTACTACTTTGTAAGGTCTTTATGAATAATTAATAAAATGGCTGCATGCATCGTCCAGATGCAGAGGCCGGGGATAATCCTCCTTTTTCTAAAAAAGAACGATAGCAAGTTAAACCCCAACATGTTTCTAATCAAGGGGTGGCTAGCCCTGCTTCCCAGCAATGGTGTACCATCTAAGGTGTTGATACTGTTGGGTGTTCTACTCTTGTCGTCCCCGACGACGTTCAGTTTCATCATTTTTGTTCTTCTATTGGTGTGTTCCTGAAAGAAGGGCAATGAAGATTGTAAGTTGGAATTGTCGGGGGATGCAGAAGCCCGCTGCGGTTCGAGCGCTCTTGGGGATCCAAGGGCGGATAAAACCTGATATGTTGTTTCTATGAGACGCATCTGTGTAGAGCCAAGGCGGAGAAGTTGAAGAGGAGGATGGGTTATGAGGAGATGGAGGTGCCTGCTTGCGATGGCAGAAGTGATGGATTAGTGATGTTTTGGCAGTCCAACTTGGGGGTCACATCTTCCGAGGTACACACAAACTACATCGACATTCGCATCAGAGAGTCTGAAGAAGCGGGATGGCGCTCTACATGTATCTATGGTGAACCAAGTGGTGAGCGGAAGTATATGACTTGGGATTACTTGCGAGACCTGCATGCAAAGGCCAATCTACCTTGGGTAATTGCTGGTGATTTTAATGAAATATTATATGCGCATGAAAAGGAGGATGGTGTGGCTCATCCACAACGGTGCATGCAACAATTCAGTGATGTTTTGAACGACTGTAGTCTGGAGGATCTAGGCTACACTAGAGACAAGTTCACTTGGTGTCGGGCCGTATTCGGGAAAGGTTGGACCGTTACATCGGTAGCATGGCATGGGCTGACTTGTTCCCATGCTATGAGGTGTTAAATGAAGCTTTTGACAAATCCGACCACCGACCGATCTTTATTGATACAGATTACCAGCTAGGACTACAATCAAAAGGCCCTCCTGGTCCTCGCCGGTTTGAGGCGAGATGGCTTGCCAAGGAAGACATGGAGACGATAGTACAGGCTGCATGGGAGAGCAGCAAGATGCATGACGCTAGAATCTGGAGGTCATTACTCAGTTCCCACCGATCAGCCTTTGTAATGTGGTATATAAAGTTATTTCTAAGTTGCTAGCGAACCGCCTCAAGTTTATTCTGACGGAGATCATATCACCTAATGAGAGTGCTTTTGTTCCTGGGCGACTCATCACAGATAATTTTCTGGTGGCTTTTGAATGTTACCATGCCATAAAGAAGAAGAGTTCAGGAAAGTATGATACTTGTGCGGTGAAGCTTGATATGCATAAGGCCTATGATAGGATCGAATGGAATTTCTTGGAAATGATTCTTCTCAGACTGGGTTTCAATGCATCTTGGGTAGATTTGATAATGGAGTGTGTTAGATTAGTGAAATACCAGGTTCGAATTAACAATTATTTTTCTGATTATTTCGTTCCAACAAGGGGCCTCCGGCAGGGGGACCCCTTATCACCCTATCTATTCCTCCTTTGTGCTGAAGGGTTATCTAGCCTGATTACATATGAAGAAGAGGCCGGTAATTTGGTGGGGGTCAAGGTATGCCGCAACGCTCCATCGGTTTCCCACCTTCTTTTCGCGGATGATTCCCTTATTTTAATGAGGGCAGATGCTACAAATGCAATCAGTCTTAGGCGAGCTTTGGATGATTATTGTGCTGCTTCTGGCCAGCTAGTAAGTCATGCAAAATTGAGTATATTTTTCAGTCCTTGTACCCCTGTTGAGGTCAGGGCCGAGGTGTGCACATCACTTAACATCTTAGCCGAGGCTATCATAGACAAGTATTTGGGACTGCCCCCCATAGTGGGTGTCGATTGGACAAATTGTTTTCAGCATCTTATTGACAGGTTCCTAAGAAGGACTCATGGATGGAAGAAGAAATTGTTATCTTATGGTGGAAAGGAAGTGTTGTTAAAATCTGTTGTTCAAGCCATCCCATCATATGCAATGTCTATTTTCAAATTACCCAAACAAGTATGCAATGGGATAACTTCTGCTATGTCCCAATACTGGTGGGGAGATGAAGATCAGAAGAAGTATATGCACTGGTTTGCATGGTGGAAAATGTGTGTGCCCAAAAAACGAGGAGGGATGGGCTTCAGAGATTTACACTGTTTTAATATGGCTATGTTAGTGAAGCAATGTTGGAGACTCTTATAGAACCGGATTCTCTCTGTGCTAAAGTCCTGAGAGCAAAATATTTCCCCGATGGAGATATTCTAAATTGCAAACTAAAAAAGGGGAGCTCCTACACTTGGTAAAGTATGTGGGCAGGAATCCAAACTTTTAAAAAAGGACACATTTGGCGGGTCGGTGATGGCTCTCAGATAAATATATGGGACGATCCCTGGGTTCCGAGTAGCCCTAATAGGAAAGTTATGACTTGGAGAGGTAATATCATTCTCACCAAAGTCTCTGAACTTATTGATGTTGAAAGTAGGAAGTGGGATGAACAACTTATCAGAGATATTTTTTGGCCCATTGATGCTCAACGAATATTAAAAGTTTCATTGGCCATTGGTATGATGGAAGACTTTGTGTCGTGGCACCTTAATAGGAACGGGATCTTCTCTGTCAGATCGGCGTACCATCAAGAATGGGATCACCAACATGGACGAAAGTTGAGGCAAACAAACTCTGACTCCTCAAGTAATAGTCTAGTTTGGGAGATCATTTGGAAGTTAAGTGTGCCATCGAAAGTAAAAAAAAATCTGCTGGAAAGCACTATTGGGTGCAATTCCATGCATGGGGGTGCTTGCAAATAGACACATCAGCACATCCTTCCAGTGTCCTATATGAGGCTTGGACTATGAGAGCGTGAAGCATGCACTCTTCACCTACCCACGTGCACAGGTGGTGTGGCGCATCTTGGGTCTTAAGGATTTTATCAACAACCTGGGACAGCTTGACCGACAGGACACTTCACTGATGGTTGACGTCCTCCTTGCGCCAAGCACCCAAGGCCCGGTCCTAACTGATGTCAGTCGAAACGATCTGGTTGCTACTGCGACATGGTATCTTTGGTGGAAACGACGTCACTTTACACACGACGAGCCACTCCAGGAACTAGCGCGATCAGCACTGGCCATCTCCATGCTAGTGAAGAATTTTTCACGATCCAGGAAAGGTAGCCAACGCATCATGAGGCATGGATGTATGAAACCGAACCAAGGTTATGTCAAGTTAAATGTCGATGCCGTGTTTGACAGCGATAGTGGTACTGGTGGGACTGGGGCAGTAATCCGAGATGTTAATGGCTTCTTCAACGCTGCGTCGAGCAACGACCTGCAATGGGTAGAAGACGCGGCTACTGCGGAGGCTCAAGCTCTCAAGTATGGCCTGATTTTGGCGTGTACCATTGGCTGCCATAACGTGATTCTTAAGGCTGATTGTATGGAGGTGATTGACGTAATGCTCAATGGGGGTAACTCGCTAGGACAGGCAGCGGCCATCTATGAAGAATGTTCTTTTCTTAGTCAAAATTTTTCTTCTGTTACTTTTAATCATTGTTCTAGAGAGGCCAATATGATGGTAGACATTTTAGCTAGCAAGGCGGAGTGTGATCGATCCATTGTTTGGCAATCGGAGCCTTCCGATTTTCTTGTCGATGTTTTGGCAAATGATGTATCCATATTTGAGCATGAAATATAAAACGCCATGATGGTGTATTACCATAAAAAAAAGAAGTTCATCCCCACTATTGTAATTTTCTGCACATGCAAGGCGTCCACATCACCCACTCAGCCATCTGCCATGTCATCAGCTCACATCAATGCTTTTTTTCTGAGAAAAAATGGAGCTCCGTGACCGTCTGTGGTGATACGGCCCCATCTTATCCCAATTAACTCCCCCACCTATTGATTTTCCATCCATCACTTCATCTTCTTCACACCAGCGTCTTTTCTTCTCCACCGAATAAATGGAGGAGTAAGATGCATCTGTTCTCCCCCACAACAAGTACCGCTTCTGCTTGAGAGGATTAGCCATAATCAAGCCCCGCCGTTGATGCCCATCGCTTCTGGTACAGGTCTAGAAGAGGAGGCGGAGGCTGGAAGCTTCTAGAATCAGCAGGCCGTCGGTGGGAGACGCTAACACCGCCTACAACGTCTCTCACTTCTCCTACATGGCTGTATTTGGCAACTCCCAGCTGGCCCCCGCTTCTCGTCGTCATTCTCGTGTTCGCCATCGCCCAGTCCATCAGGGTCTTCACAACATGATATGTCTCTTGTTGCATCACATCCATACTTTTAAATAGCCGGCTATAGCTTCGCTATAGCCCGCTATAAGCATTTTTAGCAGGGTGCCGCTAAATGGTCGTCTTCACAAATAGCCTGCTAGAGGGCCGTCGCTATTTTCCATAGCCCGCTATTTAACACACCCGCCCTACCTCGGCATCTGCACTAAGACGGCCAAGCCGCGCTGGCACTTCGCTTGGAAGCTAGCCTCGATCGTATGTGCGCTGCTCGCGGCAGCCATCGTCTGCAACGCCTCTAGCTGATCCCTCTCTTTGCGGTTAGTGGTACCATCAATGAAAATTTCAGTGCACTTGCAGGTGTTAATTCATTGGAGAAAATTCAGTTAATCCTATTTAGGTGTGTATCCTTTGTGTTTCATGGTGTGTGTAGTTGTGTGCTTGCTGCGTATCTCTCTAGGTACAGCAACTTCTGATTTATTTCCTGTACTTCACTTCTGTAACACAGGTTTCCAAAGCGAACATGTTTGATAAATACAACCTGACAAGAATCCCAATAATAAATGAGAAGGATACATATACATCCTTAATAATTTTAATGGGCTGGTTTCTTCTTTGCCGGTGGAAATCACATGCATCTATGTTGGCTGTAGATCATTGCGCAGATTGATGTCACTTCTGTTGGGCTTGCCTGACGCTTGGTAAACCTGAAAGAGGCACAAAGTGTGTCAATCGGCATCACTCCTTGGTGATCCGAGCTCTCTATCACAAGGTCCCTATGCGCGTAGGTACACAAGTAAACTGGTGGACGTGACTCAGCTGGTGCAGTTCCCGTGGATGTCGTCGTTGTATTCGGCTACCTTCGCCACGCTCGCCGTCCCTGTTGGCCTACATGAAGGGTTCAACAGCTCCCTCTTTGCCATCAATTCAATAATCTTCAATAAGTTCTCTTGATTGTTGTAGGTGTTGGAAATTTTGCATCTTACGAGTAGTACGAACCCTTTCTGATAAATAGTTTGGTAAACATAGATCAATCGTTTTATTTCTTGGATCACTTCAGTAGTTAATTTTAAGTCAGGATTGAAGTTTAGTAAAAGTATACATGTAAATGTAGTTCAACGTTTCAAGCCATATTTTTTTCTCACTTATCCAATATAGGCTTTTCATCTTATCTACACATGAAAGGCAGGAAGTCCCGCAACAACGTGCGGGGTGTCATCTAGTTTTCATATAATTTGTGCAGAGTTATGTATGTTCGATTTATGAATTGCGGCTGGTCTTCTCCAGCCATCTGCCGACCTCCTTCACCTTCCCATCCACTCCCAATCTTCTCCTGCGCCGCCCAGCCTCCTCGATCTCCATCCTGAATCCATGGAGTGTCCGACCTGGATTTCAAAGAGATTCGGTGCCTTGGGAGGACAAACGTGACGGCGGCTACACGCAGGCGGCCGCAGTGGATTGAAGGCGGCGCCAGAAAATCGGCATGAGAATCAATCTCCTGCTCTCTAAAAGTCTCTCTCTCTCTCCAACCTCCTCTCTCCTCTCGCATCACAAACAAGCGGCGGATCTATCTGGCCGAGTGTGGCGTATGTGGCGTCTGTGTTGTGCTCCCTGTTAGCCCAAACTAGTCTCGGCTAGCTAGTATCCTCGGGAACGAACTACAATAGCAAGACACTCACTGAAGCAGCACACACACGTACTAGCAAGAGCATAGCTCATTTGCTTCTGCACTGAATATGCGCACACACACACACACGTCAGAGAGGAGGAGTACTACTTGAGGCTTAGATGATTGAAATGGAATGGCCTGGTTACAACTAAAGGACCTGGGGTCCTTTTATAGGCCCGGGTGTGCACAGCTCACACACACGCTAGAAATTACGGGGCTACTACCATGGCCATGCAAAGCCATTTCCTAGAAACTACTACGTAATTGCTTCCACAGCTAAAGCCTAATGCTATACTTACCTGCATCTCCACCTCAGCCTTTTGACTAGATAAAGCCTAATACTATCTAGCTACTTCTCCATCTCAGTCTTTTGATCGGAGAAAGCCTAGCATAGTACTTGCTACTTTCCAAGCAACGGCAGCTGTGCACTGCCCTTTAGACTGGGTTTAATCAACAATCTCCCCCCAACCCTGTTGAAAGGGCTTAACGCCCACGATCCAGATTTTGTCGCACAACTCTTGGAACTGAACACGACCAAGTGCCTTGGTCCGATTGTCCGTCTTCTCAAGGTGTTGTGGTCGTCCCGTAGGCTTTGCTTGTGCTTCGCCACCAGAGTGAGGACCTCCTGCAAGTCCTCCCCCACGCGATGTACGTAACATTTCGCGACGAGTCGTGCCTTGTGCTTAATGATGGCGCCGTGCTCGTCCTTCTTGATCTCGGGGTGTTGCAGTCATCCCGCCGAGAAGTTCCCCCTAGGCGTCACAACATGTGTGGATCGCCAGCGTTGTTGGCATCAAACAGGTCCGACCGCGCTGTAGGCGGGGACACAAACTGCCCAAGAACCACCTCGCTCTTGGGCGACAGTGTTGCTGGGGTCGTAGTTCCTGACGTCACACTGCCCGGGAACTCCCTTCACGGGGTCGCCATGTCGGACGTCATGCTACCCGGGAACTCCCTTTTCGGGATGACTTGTTGGACACCGCACTATCCCGAGTGGCTTCTCCCAAGGCCAAGAAGTCCCCCCTAGGCGTCGCAACATGTGTGGATCGCCAACGTTGTTGGCATCGAACAAGTCCGACCGCACTGTAGGCGGGGACACAAATTTCCCCAGAACCACCTCGCTCTTGGGCGTCAGTGTTGCTGGGGTCGTAGTTCCTGACGTCACACTACCCGGGAACTCCCTTCCCGGGGTCGTCATGTCAGACGTCATGCTACCCGGGAACTCCCTTTTCGGGGATGACTTGTTGGACACCGCACTACCCGGAGTGGCTTCTCCCAAGGTAGCGGACTCCTTGCCGCTCTTCCCAACAGACTTGCTTGTCAGGTCTCTCTCGACAGTTGTGAGTCGTGCCTCCCGCACGGACTCGCTGGACCCTGAGCGCGTCAGGGCTACGGTGCGGCCGACCATAGAGCACCGTGCCTCCTACACGGTCTCGACAGTCGCCACGAGCATGGTCAGGGCGTGCCCAACCAGAGAGTGTCATGCCTCCTGCGCGGACTCTATGGACCCCAAACGTGTCGAGGTCATGGTGTGGTCGACCATAGAGCACCGTGGCTCCTGCACGGTGTCGACGGTCGCCATAGTCATGGTCGAGGCCTTGTCGCCCCATGACCGTCTCTTCATCGTCCCCTAGTTGAGGCTTGTTGAAGAGTGCCGTGTTGCCCACACGGGCTTGCAGAACCCCGAGAACCTGGTTGGCCGGGTGTGGACGACCTGAGAGTGTCATGCCTCTTGCACGGGCCCACTAGTTGCCATCATCATGGTTGGGACGTGGCCCACCATATGCGTCGTTGCCGTGCATCCTGACACAGGCTTGTTGGGTCACGAGGATGTCGGCGAAGCCTTTGTCGTGCCAACTTGCATGGGCTTGTTGGGTCCCAAGGATGTCACGACCGCGATTGTCGTGCCAACTTGCACGGGCTTGACCAGCGTCACAAGGGATGTGGTTGCCAGGGTGTGGCTCCCCCACACCCGGGTCTTCATCTCCTCCCAATTGTAGGCCCCCGAGAACGCTGTTGTCAGGGAGAGTGCTACCGATGTTGGGAGGGGATTAGTTGAAGAGCTCCGTGCCTCCCGCACGGATTTAACGGTTGTCGGCACCATGGTCGCCGGAGGTGCTGCGCCCTCCTGCACGGCTTCGATGCTCCGGGACCATGGTCACCGGAGGCACTGCGCCCTCTTGCATGGTCTTGACGCAAACGATCATCCTTGCTGGCCCATCGTCCTCTTTAGCCTGCATGAGATTTGTCGTGGCTACGGCATCCTCATCAGCCATCCTCTTGCGGCACTCACGGGCCCAGTGGCCCTTGATGCTGCAATATCGGCACTTGTCTCGGTCGTCGTTGCTGGCACCTCATCCGGCTCCACCCTGGGTGCGACCACCGCCTCTGCCGGTGTCGCCTCCGTTGCTCGGGGCACCTCCACCACGTCCTTGACGCTTCCTCGCCTCCCACTTCTTCGAGAATAGGAGTTGTTCTCCTTCGAAGATCTCATGGCCGTCCTCAAGGCGGTCCTCGACCACCCGCAACCGGCCCGTGAGCTCCTCGATGGAGAGCTCACTCAGGTCAAGCAAGGTCTTGATGGAGATTTCTACCTGAGCAAAGCGAGGTGGCACGACGCGGAGAAATTTCCGCACGACTCTCGGGTCATCCATGGTGTCGCCGAGCGCTCGGAGTTGTGACGCAAGGATGGAGATCCGCATGGCGAAGTCGTCGACGAGCTCGCCTACCTTGAAAGCGATGTTCTCGAAGTCCGCCCGCAGCTTCTGCGCGTTCGCCTCGCGCACGTGGTTGCTGCCAAGGCGCTGGGTACAGATGGCTTCCCACACCTCCTTGGCGCTTGCCTTTGCCGCGAGCATGCCGTGCATCTCCGACTGCGTGGCACGCATGAGTGCCTCCACGGCTTTTCTGTCCTCCTTTCTCTCGACCAGGTCATCCTCCATGGGAACCTAGAGGCTCGCTGCATGGAGGTTGCACTCCGTGATCAACACCCACTCGCTGTAGTTCGAGCGCGTGAGCATCGGGAAGGTGATGGGTACGCTACCGCTGACTGCGGTTTCACGCATGATGTCCCTAACCACGACCTCACCGTGATGGTCGTACCTGGACCGGCTGCGCCCTCGCCGCTCCTCCGGAGGCGGCGACTGGGAGCCGTCCTATGATGGTTGCGACTTGGAACGACCCGAGGTGGTGCGCTGCTGCTTTCCTTGTGCACCGGCCATGGCTACTGCTATCGGTGTCAAAACCGGCGGCTCTCGGGTAGGGGGTCCCGAACTGTGCGTCTAAGGTCGATGGTAACAGGAGACAAGGGACACGATGTTTTATCCAGGTTCGGGCCCTCTCTATGGAGGTAATACCCTACGTCCTGCTTGATTAATATTGATGAATATGAGTATTACAAGAGTTGATCTACCTCGAGATCGTAATGGCTAAACCCTAGAGGTCTAGCTTGTATGGCTATGATAATGAATCTCCTCTATCCGAACTAAGTCCTCCGGTTTATATAGACACCGGAAGGATCTAGGGTTACACAAGGTCGGTTACAAAGAAAGGAATCTATATATCCGATCGCCAAGCTTGCCTTCCACGCCAAGGAGAGTCCCATCCGGACACGGGTGCAACCTTCGGTCTTCGCATCTTCACAGCCCATCAGTCCGGCCTATAGCTAACTGGCCGGACACCCGAGGAGCCCTTAGTCCAGGACTCCCTCAGTAGCCCCTGAACCTGGCTTCAATGACAAAATATCCGACGCGTGATAACCCACAAGTATAGGGGATCGCAATAGTTTTCGATAAGTAAGAGTGTCGAACCCAACGAGGAGCTAAATGCAGAACAAATATTCCCTCAAGTTCTATCGACCACCGATACAACTCTACGCACGCTTGATGTTCGCTTTACCCAGAACAAGTATGAAACTAGAAGTACTTTTTAGGTGTTTTTGGATAGGTTTGCAAGATAATAAAGATTACATAAATAAAAGGTAGGGGCTGTTTATATAAAGACACAACTAAATTAGTTTTAGTAAAGAGCTTTTTGTTATGAGAAAGTTATTTGTCCCTAGGCAATCGATAACTAGACCGGTAATCATTATTGCAATTTTATTTGAGGGAGAGGCATAAGCTAACATACTTTCTCTACTTGGATCATATACAATTATGATTGGAACTCTAGCAAGAATCCGCAACTACTAAAGATCATTAAGGTAAAACTCAACCATAGCATTAAAGTATCAAGTCCTCTTTATCCCATACGCAAACAACCTACTTACTCGGCTATGTGCTTCTGTCACTGACGCCACCCACCATAAGCAAATCATGAACATATTGCAAACCCTACAGCGGGAATCCCTCACGCTTGCGCGACATAGAGAGCACCATAGGACAACACCAATAATAAAAGATGCAACTCAAACCAATCACGATCATCAAATAACCCATAGGACAAAAGGGATCTACTCAAACATCATAGGATAGCCATACATCATTGGGAAATAATATATAGCGTTGAGCACCATGTTTAAGTAGAGATTACAACGGGTAAAAGAGGGGTTACACTGCTGCATAGAGGGGGGAAGAGTTGGTGATGATGGTGGTGAAGTTGTTGGTGAAGATTGCGGTGATGATGATGGCCCCCGGTGGCACTCTGGCACCACCGGAAGCGAGGGGGAGAGAGCCCCCTCCTTCTTCTTCTTCCTTGAACTCCTCCCTAGATGAGAGAAGGGTTTCCCCTCTGGTCCATGGCCTCCATGGTGGCGGAGGGGCGAGAGCCCCTCCGAGATTGGATCTATCTCTCTGTCTCTGTGTTTCTACATTCTCAGATTCTGCCCTTTCACCGTTTCTTATATTCCCGGAGATCCGTAAGTCCGATTGGGCTCAAATTTTAACACGATCTCTATCCGGATATTAGCTTTCTTTCGGCGAAAGAAGGGAATCAACCGCCTTATGGGGTGACCACGAGGGTCAGGGGCACGCCTGCCCCCCTGGGGCGCGCCCCCTGCCTCGTGGCCCCCTCGGGCATCGTCTCACGTGAATTTTTCTTCCCAAAAATCACATATATTCCAAAAAAAATCTTCGTCAGTTTTTATCCCGTTTGGACTCTGTTTGATATGGATTTACTGTGAAACAAAAAACATGCAACAAACAGGAACTGGCACTGGGCACTGGATCAATATGTTAGTCCCAAAAATAGTATAAAAAGTTGCTAAAAGTATATGAAAGTTGTATAATATTGGCATGGAACAATCAAAAATTATAAATACGACGGAGAAGTATCAGCATCCCCAAGCTTAATTCCTGCTCGTCCTCGAGTAGGTAAATGATAAAAAAGATAATTTTTCATGTGGAATGCTACCTAGCATAATCTTGATCATATATCTTATCATGGCATGAGTATTAAGACATGAGTGATTCAAAGCAATAGTCTATCACTTGACATAAAAACAATAATACTTCAAGCCTACTAATAAAGCAATCATGTGTTTTCAAAATATCATGGCCAAAGAAAGTTATCCCTACAAAATCATATAGTCTGGCTATGCTCCATCTTCACCACACAAAATATTCACATCGTGCACAACCCCGATGACAAGCCAATCAATTGTTTCATACTTTTGACGTTCTCAAAACTTTTCAACTTTCACGCAATACATGAGCGTGAGCCATGGACATAACACTATAGGTGGAATAGAATGGTGGTTGTGGAGACCGCCACTCATAAGGAAGACAATCAATAAATACCTCATGCTCTGACTTCGTTACATAACGGTTCACCATACGTGCATGCTACGGGAATCACAAACCTCAACACAAGTATTTCTACTAATCCAAAACTACCCACTATCATGACTCTAATATCACCATCTTTATATCGCAAAACTATTGCAAGGAATCAAACGTATCATATTCAGTGATCTACAAGTTTTATGTAGGATTTTATGATTAACCATGTGAATGACCAATTCCTATCATCTCTCTAAATAGATATAAGTGAAGCAAGAGAGTTTAATTCTTTCTACAAAAGATATGCCCATGCTCTAACAAATATAAGTGAATCAAAAGAGCATTCTACAAATGGCGGTTTTCTATGTAAAGAGAAACAAGCAATCCAAGCTTCAAATGATATAAGCGAAGCACATGAAGCATTCTATAAAGCCATACTCAAAAGATATAAGTGAAGTGCAATGAGCATTCTATAAATCAACCAAGGACTATCTCATACCAGCATGGTGCATAAAAGAAAAATGAAAACTAAATGCAAAAGACGCTTCAAGATTGCACATATTGCATGAACGAAACGAATCCGAAAACATACCGATACTTGTTGAAGAAAGAGGGGATGCCTTCCGGGGCATCCCCAAGCTTAGATGATTGAGTATCCTTGAATATTTACTTGGGGTGCCTTGGGCATCCCCACGCTTGAGCTCACGTCTCTCCTCCTTATCCTCATATCGAAACCTCCTCGATCTTTGAACACTTCATCCACACAAAACTTCAACAGAAAACTCGGTAAGATCCGTTAGTATAATAAAGCAAATCACTAATTTAAGTACTGTTTCAAACCAATTCATATTTTGTTTTTGAATTGTAGCTGCTGTAGTATAACTTTTCCATGGCTTAATCCACTGATATAATTCGATAGTTTCATCAGAACAAGCAAACTATGCATCAAAAACAGAATCTGTTTAAAACAGAACAATCTGTAATAATATGAACATTCACCATACCTCTGTTACTCCAAAAATTCTACCAAAATTAGTAAAAATAAAAAATTTGTATATAAAGAAAGTGCAAAAAGAATTAGAACCATTCGACGTTCCAGTAGAAAATGTAAAATCGCGCGCTACAGCCAAAGTTTCTGTCCCGCACCGTACAAACCAACAAGCAAAGTAAACATCCTAAAGGCAAATCTTGGCACATTATTTTTATTTTTAAACCTTATAAAAGCACACAACAGAAATGAATGACTCTCTAAAACTTCCGGGTTGTCTCTCTGGCAGCGCTTTCTTTAAAGCCATTAAGCTAGGCATATAGTGCTCAAGTAATGGATCCACCCGGATCCCAAGGTATATCAAAGACAATTTTAATTAACAATGATTTGTAATTTAGTGGTGAGCACAAAGTAACATATATCATGTAATGACGAAGTCTAACTCTCTTCCTATGCATCGGCATGTCATACAAGAACAATTCATGCACACAAAGTAAAGGCCAATGCATAGTATAAACAGTTTCTTGCAATTATATCGTGTTGGAAACATAGAGAGGTGGGGATATAGTTCCTCTCTCATAATAATTGTAAGTAGGAGCAGCAAGCACATGCATATTATATCTATAAAAATCATCATGTGCAACAGTAAAAGGTAACCCGTCAATATAATCCTTAATAAGCACAAACTTCTCTGATATAGTGTGGTTTGGAGAATTCAAAAAGATAATACGACTATCATGTGTGGATGTAATAGCAACAATTTAATGTTTAACATAAGGAACTATAGCAATTTCATCTCCATAAGCATCATTCATATTGGCATCATGGCCACAAGCATAGCAAGCATCATCAAAAAGGGATATTTCAAGAGAATCAACGGGATCATAACAATCATCATAGCAATCATCCTTCGGTAAGCACGAAGGGAAATTAAACAATGTATGAGTTGAAGAGTTACTCTCATTAGAAGGTGGGCATGGGTAGCTAATCCGCTCTTCCTCCTTTTGTTCTTCGCTCTCCTCCTCATCTTTTTCATCCAATGAGCTCACAGTTTCATCAATTTCTTCTTCCATAGACTCCTGCAAAATATTAGTCTCTTCTTGGACAGCGGAGTAGTCCTTAATATATGGTTCAACATAGGCATTAGAAGCATAATTATCATAGAAATATTTAAGTATGGCAAAATTTTCAGATTTGTAAAGAGTAGCATCATACTTTTCAATCAAAGAAGCAATTTCGTAAGCACCCTTAAAAGCAACAAATTATTCAATTTGTTGAACATCATAGTAACTATAAATACCATTAGCATATGAAGATACGATTCCATTATCACTAAACTCACATTGATAGGGAAGGTGTTTCTTAGGGTTTTCAGAACAACAAGTAAAATCATATATTTCACATAAATTCCAAGCATAGCATTGCAAACGATGAATTTGACCCAGTAAAAGTTTCCCCTTTTCAGATATACGGTGTCGCACATAATAAGCATGCTCATCTGAAGATTTGCCCTCAAGTAAGCTAGTTGGGGTTTCAGCACGAGCACAAAGGGATCGAAGATGATCCAAGTAATAAGCTTCAGGAGTGTGATAGATTTTGAGTGGTTCTTCAACCATTGGTTCAGTAGGTACAACTAATTTTTTTGGTATTTTGCGTTTCCTACCCATAACTAAAGATAGAAAACAACTAAGAACAGCAAATAAAAATTACTTAGTGAAAAAGCAAACAAGCACACACGAAAATATTCACCCCACGCTATTGCTCCCCGGCAACGGCGCCAGAAAAAGGACTTGATAACCCACAAGTATAGGGGACCGCAACAGTTTTCAATAAGTAAGAGTGTCGAACCCAACGAGGAGCTAAAGGCAGAACAAATATTCCCTCAAGTTTTAACGACCACCGATACAACTCTACGCACGCTTGATGTTCGCTTTACCTAGAACAAGTATGAAATTAGAAGTACTTTGTAGGTGTTTTTGGATAGGTTTGCAAGATAATAAAGATTACGTAAATAAAAAGTAGGGGCTGTTTAGATAAAGGCACAACTAAATTAGTTTTAGTAAAGAGCTTTTTGTTACGAGAAAGTTATTTGTCCCTAGGCAATCGATAACTAGACCGGTAATCATTATTGCAATTTTATTTGAGGGAGAGGCATAAGCTAACATACTTTCTCTACTTGGATCATATGCACTTATGATTGGAACTCTAGCAAGCATCTGCAAATACTAAAGATCATTAAGGTAAAACCCAACCATAGCATTAAAGTATCAAGTCCTCTTTATCCCATACGCAAACAACCTACTTACTCGGCTATGTGCTTCTGTCACTCACGCCACCCACCATAAGCAAATCATGAACATATTGCAAACCCTACAGAGGGAATCCCTCACGCTTGCGCGACACGGAGAGCACCATAGGACATCACCAATAATAAAAGATGCAACTCAAACCAATCACGGTCATCAAATAACCCATAGGACAAAACGGATCTACTCAAACAGCATAGGATAGTCATACATCATTGGGAAATAATATATAGCGTTGAGCACCATGTTTAAGTAGAGATTACAGCGGGTAAAAGAGGGGTTACACCGCTGCATAGAGGGGGGAAGAGTTGCTGATGATGGTGGTGAAGTTTTTGGTGAAGATTGCGGTGATGATGATGGCCCCCGGTGGCACTCCGGCGCCACCGGAAGCGAGGGGGAGAGAGCCCCCTCCTTCTTCTTCTTCCTTGACCTCCTCCCTAGATGGGAGAAGGGTTTCCGCTCTGGTCCATGGCCTCCATGGCGGCGGAGGGGCGAGAGCCCCTCCGAGATTGGATCTGTCTCTCCGTCTCTCTATGTTTCTGCGTTCTCAGATTGTGCCCTTTCACCGTTTCTTATATTCTCGGAGATCCGTAACTCTGATTGGGCTGAAATTTTAACACGATCTCTATCCGAATATTAGCTTTCTGCGGTGAAAGAAGGGCATCAACCACCTTACGGGGTGACCACGAGGGTTAGGAGCGCGCCTGCCCCCCTGGGGCGCGCCCCCTGCCTCGTGGCCCCCTCAGGCATTGTCTCGCGTGGATTTTTCTTCCCAAAATCACATATATTCCAAAAAAATCTCCGTCAGTTTTTATCCCGTTTGGACTCCGTTTGATATGGATTTACTGCGAAACAAAAAACATGTAACAAACAGGAACTGGCACTGGGCACTGGATCAATATGTCAGTCCCAAAAATAGTATAAAAAGTTGCCAAAAGTATATGAAAGTTGTATAATATTGGCATGGAACAATCAAAAATTATAGATACATGGAGACGTATCAGCGCGTAGTTCTATCTTCGGCATTGCAAGGCGGGGTCCTCCTTCCGAACTCCAAAATAGTCTTCGGACGAATTGATCGTGTCCGGACGTGTAACACACACCACACACAACTATAGAGAGAATACAATAATCCACGAGTCCAATCCACTAACAACTTTTTTCAACATGACATCACGTTCGTCCGATCATAATTTCGAACCGTTTTTCGTCTGCCGCTCCACGTTTCGAGACGCGGTTGCCATTGGCACGTCTTATCAATACAGAGATTGTGTCCCCTTATCGCGGTATTCTCATCAATACGAGCGTGGGTAACCCAACTGTGTCGTTTATACAGCCCTTGGGAGCAGGAAAATTTTGAGGCGAATGGGGTGGCATTCAATATTCACTACCCTTATAAGGAGATAAGATTCCTCCTTCTTCCCCCACGCCTTCTTCCTGCCTTTCCACTCTTGAGCTCCAGCGCCCAAGCCTAAGTTATCATTTGTTTCCCACTCGAGAAAGCACTCAACCATGTCCGGATCCGGAGGTCAAGGCAAGTGGATGGCTTCCTCCGTCAAGGAGGAGGACATCGCCGAGCTTCGGGCGGTCGGGTACCTGGTGAAGGAAATCGCCCATCGTCTTCCAGCCCAAGGACAAATCATTCCCACGCCGAAGCCCGAGAGGGTAGTGTTCCTCCCCCATTTCCTACGCGGGCTACCCCTTCGTCCGTGGGATAATGTTCTACTATGGAATAGACTTCCATGATCTATCCCCGAACTCCTTCCTCAATATCTCGGCATTCATTGTCATGTGCGAGGCCTTCCTCTGCATCGAACCCCACTTTGGGTTGTGGCTCAAAACCTTTAACGTGAAGCCCAAGGTGGTGGATGGATAGCAAGCAGAGTGTGGGGGCGCCATGGTGAGCAAGCTCACCAATGTCTCTTGGACAAAAGGCACATTCGTGGAGTCTATCAAGGAATGGCAGAAACAATGGTTCTACATCACTGAACCCCGCGGTGCCACCTGGGCCGCAGCTGTCGCATTCAACTCCGACGCTCCCATGCGACTCACCTCCTGGGTCGAGAAGAGCCCGAACTGGTGTTCGTCAGACGAGCTTATTGCACTGCAAATGCGCATTCAAAGCATGATTGATAGGGACATCAAGCTTGTCGATGTAATCCAAGTGATGCTGGTGCGCCGGATCCTCCCCTGCCAGAGCCGAAGCCGCCCTCTATGGGATTTCAACCCGAAAAAGCACCACACCTTGGAGAGGCTCTTCGAAACAGCTCACGAAGATGCCTGGAAGTTGCTCTTCAAGGGCAACGAGATATCGCCGGCCACAGATTCGGACCATGGTCATGACATAAATCACCTCCCCGATGAGGTATATTATTTTCAACACATCCCCCTACTTGCTTTGTTTCAAGGGTGATATCTAAGCTTTTATTATCATTGCTTTTTCAGTACTGGTTGAAGAGGGTGAAGCAGATCCAGTGTCTGGCTCCCCTTCCTGAAGAACCAGTCATCCTGCGCTTAGCGAAGATGCTGGAGCCAGCGCCTTACAAGGAACCAGAAAAGAAGGCCACAGGAAAGGCCAAGGGGGTCCGGAGTGGCCCCCGCCGCAAGGGCATTTTGGATGGGACGTCCGAAGACAAGAACCGTTCCCCTGCCGCTGAAGACGGCGAGGATGAGGAGGAGGAAAGCGACTCTTCCCCTGATGGGGGGAGGAAGAAGAGGGCGGCCTCCACAACTCTGGAGGCGGAGGCGCCCAAGAAGGGGAAAGGCTCCCTCGCGGATAACTCCGCATGGGACATCGACAACAGTTCGGAGAAACGCCCCCGCGCTAAGCCTCGGGCCGCATCGTAAGTACTAAGACTTGTATCCACCCATAAAGTTTCCCCTCCTCACTGTATTGAGATGATTGGTTATGTTTATTGTAGTCCGACCCACAACTGCTCCCCGCGATCCTCGTTAGGAGGCTCGCTGGATTCCAAGGCGATGGCCAGCAATTCGCCGCCAGCCGCTCACTCCCCCAAGGCCAAAGGATGATGCAGAGGTGCTGTCCCGAAGGACTGTTCCAGACGGAGGAGAGGCTCAGGAGGCGCCAGAAGGCGAAATCCCCGTCGCTGGACACCAAGGGGAATCAATCCCCATGGAGACTGGTGGGGAGGGCCGAACTCAGTTCGACCCTCAACCGGACTCAATTCCGGAGACCAAGGCTGCTCCGGAATCCAGCACGCGATCTCCTTCAAAAGAAGGGGGATGCTTGTTCCCCCGTGACCCCTATCCAACCAGGGGCACCGGATAACCTGCTGGAAGCGCTGCGAGGCGCTTCCATTGTGAATGAGCACTGTGTCCTTATGGGCACGGTAGTTGATAGGGTTCAGTCCGCCAAGAGCGGACTAACCGAAGCCTGCAGCATCATGTTAACATGTTTTGAGGTAAGCAGCGCAAAAAGGAGAAAATCCCAATATAGACAGTAGCCCCTGAGACACTGTCCGGTGTTCGAAAAGAAAAACCGGACAGAGGATCAATCTCCTATTGCAGGAAACTAACTAAATCTGTTTGAAATGTATGCGCAGGCGTCACTGTTGGTCGCGGCCTCGCATACTACTGAAGTCTCTGGACTGAAGTAGAAACTGGCGGAGGCCGAGGAGGAGCTAGGCCAGTTGAGAGGCAGCTCCAGGAAAAACAAGGTAAGTAATAACCTGTTATGGATTCGAAGAAGGGAAAATGATATGCAATGACCGAAATACCATGATGTGAACAGAGGCGACGACCGAGATCGAGGCCCTGAAAGTAGTCCTGGTCGAAGCCAAGGGGAAGCCTGTCAAGGAGCAGGCCTCCGGTAAGAGGCTCAAGGAACGGGTCAACAAAGTCCAACAGGAGCTCCAGGATGCGGTGAGGAAGTGCGAGACCTTGGAGCACAATGTGTCGGATCAAGAGGCCGAACTTGCCAAGGCTCGTAAGAGTGTGGAGGCGGCCCAGACTAAAGCCCAGGACGCCCTCCATGAGATCCAGGAGGCCAGGAAGATCGCGGCGGGTAAGGCATTCAATATGCAAAGCAGGAGTGTGAAGAGGAAATTTCTTTTACTAACCCGGATTCGGAGTTCTCCAGGGGCCTTTGCTGATCTGCCACGCAGTGTGACTGACGCTGCAGAGTTCTTCCGAGCTGAAGAAGGGAGCTCCGCGGAGAAGCTGTTCGGGTCGCAATATTGCGCGCCAGAACATCCGGTGCCCTTCAGCGATCAGCTAAAACAGCTGGTCGAGTTGCACAGGGTGGTCGAACTGGCCATGAAGGATATGATAATCTGGCTGTGGCCAGCCGAAGCTATTCCCAGCAGCTACTTCGGCCTTGTGAAGAAGCTGGTGGATGCATGTTCTCGGCTGGATGTCATCAAGCGGTCCGTCTGCATCGAGGGCGCGCGTCTGGCCTTCTCTTATTGCAAGGTCTGGTGGGCGAAGCTGGACGTGTCAAGTTAGCGACCGGGGGGCCGCCGGAGGGCAAGGAGCACCGTACACCTGAGCGATACTTCGGCGATGTTTTAGAGGGGTCTCGCATTGTTGTAGATCATTATGCGAAGGACACCATCTTTGAATGAATGTACTCGAGCTCCCTCTGCCTTGTATAAAACAAATTGTTTATGCAATATAATGCTTTGTTATGTTTTTAAATTTTTACTTCCTGTGCGGCCGTGTTGTATGAAATCTGAGGGTTAACCAGTCGTTGGATTCTGCCCCCATGTAGGTAGTACGGGGGTGTTCGGGGTGGAATCTAAACAATCTTGATCCAATTAGATGGTCCTTGAAGGAGTTGTTTAGTGCAACGAACCAGGCAACCAGACGGCTGTAATGCCCTCACTTAGCCATAGGAGTGCGACAATAAAAAATATGGGCGCAACCCCAAGTATCCGAACTAGAGTACTATTAGCGTCTGATCGGGAAGTACCAATCCTTCGCGTAATGCGGAAGAAATCTCAAACGATTTGCAACCTCCGAACAGCTGACCAGCTCTTGTCGCATCATGACAGTCAGTTTTCGGCTTTCTCTACTGAGGTGCTCCTTTGGATAAACCAAGGCACAATCGCAGTAGTTCTCCCTTTACTACCTTAGCCGATATAGCGGAACGTAAGGTATCAAGCACAGGAGCTGGACAACCCAACTATTGACCAAAAGACATGATTCGGAGCCAATGCATATAATGCTAAATTCGGGGTGCCGAACTATACTTATAAAAAGTGTTCAGACTTTTGTTGCCGTAATGTGGGGTGTTATGAAGCCCCTAGCGAACATGAAACGTACCAAAGTGTACGGGTGCTACCTGATAGGGTTATCCACAGGGGAGCTGAAAAAAAGGTACAAAGGTAAAAAGCTGGAGTCCTACAGCTCCAGCTGCAAACTGTTCTCATTGTAATTTAATTAGTACATCAAGGCGCATTGATAGAGGTAGTATGATAAGCAACAGGCTATTTGACATGCCGAAACCAAGGGAGAGCTGCATGTGGGTCCTGAAAAACAGGTAAAGTTATCATTAACGGAATCACCTAAAAAGTCCCCCATATGTCTGCATTTCTCGCCGTCTTGGTGTGTTTATCCTTCAAGAGGACCAATGACCAGACCACCAGATGGTGCCTATGAGATTGAGGTGTGAAAAGGAAACAAGAAAAAGTGAAAGTATGTGTGTATCCGATGTCGGTTAAGCCGTACTACGGACCACAAGCTAGCTATGCCTCCGTCGATGCCCATGGGATTTTGAGTGCATAGTTATGTACGCGCGGCACGAATACCCCCACTAGATCGGAACTACGACGGAGGCCGGATTGCTAGTCGAGATCCTGACGAGCCGAGCTCTTCTGCTGCAGTGTAGTTCGGACCCTCTTAACGGTGTCCGTGGGCTCGGCAGCCGAATTAAGGTTCTGCTTGAGAAGGCCGCTCTGTACTTCTGCTGCTAGGGCAGCTGTGTGCTCTTCTATACGGAGGGAGCGGTTCGTATTTCCATTGACCGTTATGACGCTGCACGGACCGAGCATCTTGAGCTTGAGATAAGCATAGTGTGGTACTGCGTTGAATCAAGCAAACGCGGTTTGTCCGAGCAGTGCATGATAGCCGCTGCAGAATGGGACGATATCGAAGATTAACTCCTCGCTTCGGAAGTTGTCCGGAGATCCGAAAACAACCTATAATGTGATTGAGCCCGTACAGCGGGCCTCTACACCTGGTATGACTCCTTTGAAGGTAGTCCTGGTGGGCTTGATCCAGGATGGGTTAATGCCCATTTTTCGCGTTGTATCCTGATAGAGCAGATTGAGGCTGCTACCTCCGTCCATAAGGACGCGAGTCAGGTGGAACCCATCAATTATTGGGTCTAGGACCAGTGCCGCTAAGCCACCGTGACGGATACTAGTCGGATGATCCCGGTGATCAAAAGTGATCGGGCATGACGACCATGGATTAAATTTTGGGGCGACTGGCTCTATCGCGTAGACGTTCCTGAGCGCACGCTTGCGCTCCCTCTTGGGGATGTGGGTAGCGTATATCATGTTCACCGTTTTACCTGAGGGGGAAACTTCTCCTGTCCCCCTGTGTTCAGTTGCTGGGGCTCTTCATCATCGTCCTCGCTTTGCGTTCCCTTTTCCCTATTTTCAATGTTTAATTTGCCGGCATGTTTTAAAAACCCAGCAATATCTATTTGTATGATTGGGTGGTTTGTCTGGGGTGCCATGAATCTGGCACGGACGATCAGGTATGCGATCCAAGCTGGATGGGCCTGAATTGTTCTTTTGGAACGGCTTCTTCCGCTGACCGGACTTAGAGCCCCTGAATCCGGCATTGACTGCCATGTCATTGGTGTTATCATTGTTGCTTCGACGCTTGTATCTGTTGCGTCGAGACTTGTCTTTGCTAGTTTTAGCTTCAGGGGTGCCGGCATCGCTTGCATTGTTTTTTCTACGGGCCAACCAACTGTCCTCGCCCGCACAAAAGCGGGTCATGAGTGCCGTGAGGGTTGCCATGGATTTTGGCTTTTCTTGGCCGAGGTGGCGAGCGAGCCATTCGTCGCGGATGCTGTGTTTGAAGGCTGCTAGGGCTTCGGCATCCGGACAATCAATGATTTGGTTCTTTTTAGTTAAGAACCTAGTCCAGAATTTTCTGGCGGACTCTCCGGGCTATTGAACTATATGGCTTAAGTCATCAGCGTCCGGAGGTCAAACATATGTGTCTTGGAAATTATCGAGGAAGGCCTCTTCCAAGTCCTCCCAGCTGCCAATAGAATTTGCAGGCAGGCTGTTGAGCCAGTGCCGAGCTGGCCCCTTGAGTTTTAAAGGGAGGTATTTGATGGCCTGGAGGTCATCGCCGCGGGCCATATGAATGTGGAGAATGAAGTCTTCGATCCACATCGCGGGGTCCGTGGTTCCATTGTATGATTCTATATTCATGAGTTTGAACCCTTCTGGGAATTCATGATCCAGGACCTCATCGGTGAAGCAATGAGGGTGTGCGGCGCCTCTATATCGGGTCGTATCGCGACGTAGCTCTGATGGAGTCCGTCTGCGGTTTTCATCCCACGCATGACTAAGTTTTTCACGTCCGAATAGGTTGCCATCGTCGTGTGTTGAGGCACATCCTCGTGATCCGTAGATTGATCTAGTATGTTCTTGCTTTATTGTTCAGGTTTTGCCGGAGGTCATATGTATGGTCGTGGGCTAATTTACCTCTACCTGCACGGTGAGGCGGTGCTGGCTGGTGTTCGGCATGAGGTGCCGCTTTGTCCCGACCACGTGGTGGTCGGTCAGCCTCATTGTACGATGGAGGTATGTAGTCTGGCGCCTCCTCATCAAACTGAGGTAGCAATTTGCGCTTTGGGTAGCTTTTGGTTGGGCGCTTGAGGCCGTATTCTTCATCCGCTAGGACATCAGTCCATTTATCATTGAGCAGATCTTGGTCAGATTGAAGCTGTTGCTACTTCTTTTTTAGGCTCCTTGCGGTGGCTATTAGCTGGCGCTTGAAGCGCTCCTGCTCAAGAGGTTCCTCAGGCACGATGAAATCCTCGGTGCCGAGGCTCACCTCGTCCTCGGAGAGCGGAACGTAATTATCGTCCTCCGAATCTTTGTGCATGGCTTGTTTACCAGGGCTAGCCTGCTCATCTTCCCGTTCATCTTGTTCATTAGATGTATCAACAGGGTCTTCGTTGTCTTCGACACCTTCTGGAGTGTTATCTTCTCCTGTGCCGGTGTTGCTGTCTTTACTGCGGCGTGACTTAGAGCGGCGCCGCTGACGCCGGTGCTTGGACTGTATTTCAGAAGGTTTATCCTCAGCTGGATCTTCCTTGTCCTCGCTGCTGTTCTCCTTTGGAGCATCCACCATGTCTACATCATACGAGGAAGTTGTCGTCCAGCGTTCGGTGAACGATGGGTTCTGGGCCTCTTCTTCTCCGGCGTCGTCGTCCATACCGTCGATGTCATCAGAGTCATAATCAAGTTCGTCGGTCAAATCCTCGACCGT
Source organism: Triticum timopheevii (assembly GCA_963921465.1). Lineage (NCBI taxonomy): Eukaryota > Viridiplantae > Streptophyta > Magnoliopsida > Poales > Poaceae > Triticum > Triticum timopheevii. The sequence continues at coordinate 143,041,388 of OY997273.1, forward strand.
GGCTATGAAGTGGGTGGCGGGTGGGAAGCAAAATTCTCCACCGTCAGCCCCTAGTTCGAGCCGGATATAGTTCGGCTGTGAGTTCTGAAAGGATCGATATGGTTGACTAGAGGGGGGGTGAATAGGCAACTAACAATTTTTAGCTTTTCTTTAACAATTTAAACTTTGCATCAAAGTAGGTTGTCTAGATATGCAACTAGGTGAGAAACCTATATGATGCAACAAAGATAGGAACACAATCAAGCAAGAGATATATCACAAATAAGCTTGCACAAGTAAAGGCACGAGATAACCAAGAGTGGAGCCGATGGAGACGAGGATGTGTTACCGAAGTTCCTTCCCTTTGAGGGGAAGTATGTCTCTGTTGGAGCGGTGTGGAGGCACAATGCTCCCCAAGAAGCCACTAGGGCCACCGTATTATCCTCACGCCCTCACACAATGCTAGATGCCATGATTCCACTATTAGTGCCCTTGGAGGCGGCGATCGAACCTTTACAAACAAGGTTGGGGCAATCTCCACAACTCAATTGGAGGCTCCCATCGACACCACGAAGCTTCACCACAATGGACTATGTCTCCACGGTGACCTCAACCGTCTAGGGTGCTCAAACACCCAAGAGTAACAAGATCCGCAAGGGATTAGTGGGGGGAATCAAATTTCTCTTGGTGGAAGTGTAGATCGGGGCCTTCTCAACCACTCCCGAGCAAATCAACAAGTTTGATTGGCTAGGGAGTGAGATCGGGCGAAAATGGAGCTTGGAGCAACAATGGAGCTTAGGGTTGGAAGAGCTGGTCAACTAGAGGAAGAAGACACCCCTTTTATAGCTTAGGACAAAAATCCAACCGTTATCCACCTACCAGACCGCGACCAGCGGTACTACCGCCCCAGACCAGCGGTACTACCGCAGGGCCACGCGGTACTTCCGCTTGCTGACAGGCGGTACTACCACAAGGCCATGCGGTACTACCGTGAGGACCCGCGGTACTACCGCAGCAACAGCGGCTAGGGCAGACCTGTAGCACAAGGGCTGAGGACGGTACTGCCGCGGGCGCGGTACTACCACTCCCCATTGCGGTACTACCGCAAGGTAGGAAACCCCTAGCCTGGGAAGAGCGCGGATAAAAATACAACCGTGCCTACTTCCGCTGGTAAACGGACGAAGCAAAAATCCGACACAGCACTACCGCAGAGGAGCGGTACTACCGCCTGGCAGCTGGGCCAGGCCGCGCACAGTACTACCACGCAAGGGATGCGGTACTACCACGGTGGCGCGGATGTAAAAAATAACATCCACCCCTACTACCGCGAAGGAGCGGTACTTAGCCTGGGGGCCACGGTACTACGGCTCCAGAGGAGCGGAACTACCATGGGCACCTGCGGTACTACCGCACTGAAGTACGGTACTACCGCGGGTGCCTGCGGTACTACCGCTCAACAAGGAGCAGTACTACCGCAAGCCCATCAACAGCAGCCAGGACAAGGTAAAGAGGATAAACGGAGGATGCTCCAAAGTGTAGGGGAAAGGAGGGGGCAAGGAAGAAAACGTGTACGTGATGATTTCACCCAAACCTTTCCGACGCGGACCCCCTCTTAATAGTATGGCTTTCCTATGACTCAAATCCACCAAAAAGAAACGTAGAAAAAACGCCGTCTTCAACAGTCTTCGAGGGGCACCAAGACGTATTGTGCCTAGTGATGAAACGTCTAGGAAACTCAAGGCACACGATTAGTCCGCAAAAGCATTGTCATCAATCACCAAAACACCTTAGGGATAAATATGCCCTTACAATCTCCCCCTTTTTGGTGGATTGATGACAATATGGGATTTGCACAGAGGAAATAAGGTTAAGCAAACGCAAACCCCACCTCTCTAGAATATAGACGGGCTCCCCCTAGATGTGTGCTAGCTAGATGGGTGCTTTGGACTACATGGCACACATACTAAGATCAAAGCTCCCCTATATTATAGAGACAAGGCATATCTTGCAAAAGTAAGGCTAACACTAGACAAGATAGCAAATACGAGCATAACATAAGAAGCACAATCATAAGCTCACTAGTATAGAATAGAGTGCATATGTCTTACACCATATGAAGGATAAGTCTCAAAGGCGCAAACTAAACCAAAGCAAACGAGGTCCAAACAACAAAGCAAACACCAAACACGACACGACTCGCAAGCATGCAAATCCCTACACTCTCTCCCCCTTTGGCATCGAGACGCCAAAAAGGCAGAGAGGACACCTACACACAAGGGGTGGCTCAGGCAGAGAAATCATCCCAATGCTCCTCGTGCTCCTCGTCAGACTCGGCGGCGGGGATGGTCTCCTCGATGTCCTCCTCAGAACTAGTCCACTTGAAACCTTGCTTCGCCATCCATGCAGCCTCTGGCGTGATGGCATCCTCAGAACTGCCAGAGACATCCTCTCCAAAGAGCCTCATAACCTTCTTGTCGCGGCGGCGACTCTCCTTGGATGCCACGTGAGTCCTGTACTGCCCCTTTGCTTGCATGCAAAAAAGATTCTTCATCTTGTCCTTCAACTTCTTGGCCCACGACGACTCAGAGGAAGGTTGGGAATACCTAGCAGCACGGTCCTCAGCAACATCCTCTGCACCAGCCTCCTCCTCACCAACAGCCCTCCTAGCAGCAGACGCCTCAGCACGGGTAGTAGTGTTGGCCCAGTTGGGCTTGACGCGGAGACTGATGGACTCATGCTGAATCCAGTCTGGAGCAAGGAAATCATCACCAGGGTACATCTTCTCCCAAGTCGTGGAGATCAACAGAAACAAGTATGGTCCATAGATAGGTACCTTGCAGGTGTACACCACAAACCGAAGCTCACACCACATGATGTGTGAGACATCAAGTGGCTGAGTCTGAGACGTACGTGCCTCCGCGCACAGGAGCATCATGTCCACCAGATAGGAATGAACCTTGTCCTTGTCGCCAATGCGAGGGAACAGAGTGTTGCGGAAGATGTGATGCATGATATCCAGAAAAGAGTTCAGCACCCAAGTCGACTTGCCACTTGGAAGCACCTTCTCAACATAGAATGGCTAAAGCTTGTTCTTGTTAGCAGACTCAGAATTGGCGTGGGGGCGAACACCAACGGGTGTGTGGAGCCCGTCATCAGGAACGTGGAGCAGATCCATGAACTCCTTCCAGGTAGCAAACAACTGACGGCCATTGGTCATCCAGGTCATCCTCCGCTCATCCCCGGGGTGAAAGTGAACTGAGGCAAAGAACTGAGAAATAAGCTCAGGATCATAGTCAAGGTGGAAAGAGATCACATGTTCAATACCGAACTGCTCCACCAAATCCAGAGCTTCTCCAAATTAGTCACGAAACTTGTCCTTCCTCAAGTGATTCATGTCTATCCACTTGACATCCACATAGGTGTTTTGCTTGTTCTTGATTACATCCAGATAAATGTGAGCTTGCTGCTTGGTCCAAAACAACTCAGTGCCTCTAAGGATAGCATGAGCATTCACATAAGGGTTGATCTTCTGGCGTTCGATGTACTCAGTGAGGGGAATCTCGTCCATGCCCTTAGCAGGTTCCTTTTGCTTGCTAGCAGTGGTCTTGACATTGCGCTTGGGGGCACTGGAGCCCTCTGGTGCTTCATCTTGAGGATTGTAGTCGCTTGGAGCCAATGTCACGACTGGGATTGGAACGGCGAGAGCCACCACCTAAGACACAAGAGAAAGCACACACAAAGAGCGAGAAGAATCAATGCAAAGACCACGGCAAAGCAAGGGAAACAGGTAGAAAGCATACGGGATAACTGCCATGAGGAAGATGGGACAACAACGGTAGTGCCGCCTGGTCGTGCGGTACTAAAATTTTAGTACCGCTCCTAGTCGCAGTAGTACCATGTGAGGATACGGTAGTACCGTGGCTTGGAGCGGTAGTAAGACCTTAGTGCCATAGAACGCGCGGTAGTACCGCACCGAACGGGCGGTAGTACCGGACAAGCGGTAGTACCGCACCGCGTCAGATCCGAACCTACTTTTGAATCTGAGAAGACGCGCGAAACCATGGCGGAACTACGGTTGATCAAATCTACCACGGGACAATATATCAAGTATAATTTATACGCAACACTACTCTCCTACAATCTTCTCTTGCAAAGACTTGGCCTAAAATCTCAAGAACACAAGCATCTCCCCCAAAACCTAGCGACAAGAGAACCAACTAGAAAGAGAGGGATTTGGGGAAAAACCTTGGTCCATGGCAAGAGGAAGTGGTGGGGAATGATCCCATCGGTCGGAATCCAAGGAGAGCAGCCGGAGACGGAGATCCGGCGAGGGACTCCGGCCCCGTTCTTAAGCGAGAGAGAGAGATACGAAGTGGGGAAAACTGACGAATGGGTATGGGGGAGTTAGAACCCCCCTGTTCCCGTCCTTATCCCCACGCACCTCCGACAGCGCGGTAGTACCGCGTATCATCGCGGTAGTACCGCTTGGGCGGAAGAACCGCACCAAAGCGGTAGTACCGCTCTCCCAGGCGGTAGTACCGCGCTGGGCCAGTAGTACCATACTCTCCATGCACGGTAGTACCGTGGCAGGCCGCGGTAGTACCGTGAGCTCAAGAAGAAGCCATTTCCAAACACAAGAAAAGAGAGGTCTTCGCAAGGAAACTTCAAACGAACAAGACACCTCACAACAAGCTCAAACACGAAGGGGAGAAGGGGCAAAACACAACAAGAGACGACCACAAGACACAACCTCTCCAAAGAGAGGGCGGTGGCCGGAGCCACCTATGTTTGAGTCAATTGGTATGGCACCGCGAAGAATTATCCTTGGGCCCATGACCAAAACTTGTCTTTGAAGCACAAGTACCATCAAAAATGGCTAGTGTGAAAGATTTGATCAATTTATGCATAATGGGAGAGGGAGAGTTCATTGAGAGAACAACACTCCCCCTATGTCCATGCCTACATCTAAACAAGACAACAAGTTGAGTATGGTGGGGTGTGCAAGGGTTCAAGCAACATTGCTCGAATCAATGATATTTAGCTCATGCCTTAACTCGCAAAATCTTGCTTCATCCAATGACTTCGTGAAAATATCTGCAAGGTTATCATGAGTGTTGACGTAGTTGAGCTCGATCTCCCCTCGCCTAATGTGATCCCGGATGAAGTGATGCCGAATCTCAATATGCTTCGTCTTGAAGTGTTGCACCGGGTTGAGAGAAATCTTTATGGCACTTTCATTGTCACACCAAAGAGGCACTTTGTCACAAATGACACCGTAATCCTTTAAAGTTTGCCTCATCCATAAGAGTTGTGCACAACAATTACCGGATGCTACATACTCCGCTTCGGTGGAAGAGAGACACACACAACTTTGCTTTTTGGAAGACCAACTCACCAAAGAGCAACCAAGGAATTGGCACCCTCCGGAAGTGGACTTCCTATCCACTTTGTCTCCCGCCCAATTGGAGTTGGAATACCCTACAAGCTTGAAGTTTGCTCCTCTTGGGTACCATAAGCCAAAGTTTGGGGTATGAGCCAAATATTGAAAGATTCGCTTGATCGCCACATAGTGACTTTCCTTAGGTGCAGCTTGAAACCATGCACAAATTCCCACACTCAACATGATATCCGGTCTAGATGCACAAAGGTAAAGCAAGGATCCAATCATGGAGCGATATACCTTTTGATCCACTTCTTTACCATTGGGATCTATGTCAAGTTGGCACTTGGTGGGCATTGGAGTGGAAGCCGGCTTGACATCACTTAGCTTGAATCTCTTGAGCATGTCTTGAGTGTATTTGGCTTGGTTGATGAAGGTTCCTTCTCTTCTTTTCTTCACTTCGAACCCTAGAAAGAACTTCAACTCTCCCATGGAAGACATCTTGAACTTTGAGGTCATGAGAGCGGCGAATTCTTCATTGAAAGCTTTGTTAGGGGAACCAAAGATAATGTCATCAACATATAGTTGGCATACAAACAACTCCCCTTTGACCTTCTTAGTAAAAAGAGTGGGGTCTATTAGCCCAACTTCAAACCCACAATCTTGTAACAACTCGGTAAGGTGGTCATACCACTCACGTGGGGCTTGTTTAAGCCCATAGAGTGCCTTATCGAGTTGATACACATGATCAGGAAAGTAGGGATCCTCGAACCCGGGGGGTTGCTTGACATAGACCAACTCATTAATAGGACCATTACGAAAAAGCACTCTTCACATCCATTTGTTGCAACTTAAAGTTGTGATGAGAAGCATAAGCAATCAACAAACGAATGGATTCAAGGCGAGCAACGGGAGCAAAGGTTTCACCGTAGTCGATACCCTCGACTTGGGAGTAGCCTTGTGCCACCAATCTTGCCTTGTTGCGAATGATGGTCCCATGAGCATCTTGCTTGTTCTTAAATATCCACTTGGTTCCAATGACATTGTGGTTCCCCGTTGGCCTTAGCACCAATCTCCACACCTTGTTGTACTCGAAGTTGTTGAGTTCTTCATGCATGGCATTAAGCCAATCCGGATCTTTGAGTGCTTCATATACCTTTTGGGGTTCAACACAAGAGACAAACGCGTGATGTTCACAATAGTTTGCCAATTGTCTATGAGTGCTTACCCCTTTTTGAATGCTTCCAAGTACATTCTTCATGAGATGACCCTTGGTGGAGAGCTTGGAAGCAATCTTGGAGGCACGACGCTCCAATTCCTCCTCGGTGGTGAGTTGAGGAGCGGTCACTTGATCAGCTTGAGCGACGTCTTGAGCTTGTTCTTGCTCTTGAACTTGCTCGGAGGAGAGAGCTTGACCTTGGGCATCACTTGGTGTGTCAACACCGTCTTGAGCATGATCTTGCCCTTGGTCTTGTTCATGAGGATGAGGGCCTTCACTTTGTTCTTCGGAAGCGTGTGGGCCTTGGGTTGGTGATGGCTCCACTTGAGTGGAGCATTGTCCTTCTCCTTCGGCCAAAATGGGTTCCTCAATGGGTAGGATAAAACCAACACCCATTCTTCTTATGGCTTAAGGAGGAATTTCATCACCTACATCACAAGTGCCACTTTGCTCCACTTGGGAGCCGTTATTCTCATCAAACTCCACGTTGCACGTCTCCTCAATAAGTCCCGTGGATTTATTGAGGACACGGTAAGCATGAGAGTTTGTAGCATAACCAGTAAATATGCCCTCATAAGCTCTAGCCTCAAATTTAGACAACCGAACACCTTTCTTGAGAACGAAACACTTACACCCGAACACCCGAAAGTACTTGAGGTTGGGCTTGTTAACGGTGAGTATCTCATATGGAGTCTTGTTCAAGCCCTTGCGGAGGTAGAGCCGATTGGATGCATGACACGCGGTGTTAATGGCTTCGGCCCAAAAGTTGTACAGAGACTTGAACTCCGCCATCATGGTCCTTTCCGGATCCATCAACGTCCGGTTCTTCCTCTCCGCAACACCGTTTTGTTGAGGGGTGTAGGGTGCGAAATATTGATGCTTGATCCCCTCATCACTAAGAAACTCATCCAAGGTGTAGTTCTTGAACTCGGTGCCGTTGTCACTTCTTATTGTCAAGATCTTTGCATTGTGTTGACGTTGTGCTTCATTTGCAAAGTCAATGACGGTTTGTTGGGTCTCGCTCTTTCTCTTCAAGAAATACACCCAAGTATATCTTGAGTAGTCATCCACAATCACCAAGCAATACTTCCTACCCCCAAGACTATCAAAGTATGGAGGCCCAAAGAGATCCAAGTGAAGGAGCTCCAAAGGCCTCTTTGAGTAAATGATAGTCGTGGGAGGGTGATCCTTCTCATGAAGCTTTCCTTCGATACAAGCACCGCAAGCACGATCTTTAGCAAAACTAACATTCGGTAGTCCACGGACATGGTCCCCCTTGAGAAGACTTTGCAAAGATCTCATATTGACATGGGCTAAACGGTGATGCCAAAGCCATCCCACATCAACTTTAGCCATTAGGCATGTCGCGGTCTTAGTGGGTCGCTCCAAAAAGTTAATCACATATAGACCGTTCTCGACATGCCCAACAAAGGCTACTTTAAGAGTCTTGCTCCACAAGAGGGCCATGGTATCAACATCAAAGAAAGTGGCAAAGCCCATGATTGCAAGTTGACGAATGGAAAGTAAATTGTATGCAAGGGACTCAACAAGCATGACCTTCTCGATCGTGAGATGATGAGAGATGACAACCTTGCCAAGTCCCAATACCTTAGAAGATGAGGCATCACCCCACTCGACATTGGTGGGCATAGATGGAATCTTGTGCACGTCCACCACCAAGTCCTTGCTTCCGGTCATATGATTTGTAGCTCCACTATCGAGCAACCATGATCCCCCACCGGAAGCAAACACCTACAAGAGATCAATGCTTGGTTTTAGGTACCCATTTTGTAATGGGTCCTTTGATGTTAGTAACAAGGGTCTTAGGAACCAAAATAGACCATTCAATGTACTCATGAGGAGAACCAACAAATTTGGCATAGACATGCCCATCACTAGCATGACATAACACATAAGAAGGATTAAAGTCGTCGGCTTTGTTGGGAGAGGTGGCATTGCCCTTTTTGACACCGCCACCCTTCACATTGTTCTTCTTCTCCTTGGAAGCACTCTCTCCCTCCTTCACAAAAGTTTGCTTGAGAGGAGGAGGTCGTTTGGTCTTGTTATCCTTCTTCTTGTTCTTGGGGTTGGATGCGAATCCAATCCCCTCCTTGGCCACAACTTCCTTTTGATTTCTCAAAAGGTCGTTTAGGTTCTTCTCCCCTTGTATGCATGACACAAGGCCTTTCTCAAGTTGCTCCTTCAACTTAACATTCTCCTCAATAAGATGCACATGCTCACAACAAGGGTTAGTAGCATTTGCATTATCAATTAATAGCATACGAGGAAATGTGGTTTTCTCCTTGGTTAGCTTCACTTGGAGTTGATCATGAGACTCCTTGAGGGTAGCATGAACACCCTTCAAGACTTTGTGAGCCTTGTCGAGAATGTCAAACTCCTCTTTGAGTCTAGCAAGATCAACCCCAAGCTTTGTCTTCTCGGAGTTTAGCACACAAGAAACAACAAGAGCATGATCAAGATCTTTCTTTAATTTAGCATGATCATCGTTGTGAGACTCCTCAAGAGCCAAACGAAGACCACGCTCTTCCTCAAGAGCATTGGAAAGATCCGAAATCTCATCGGCATAGTCACGACTATGCCCCTCCATCTTAGAGATGGTATCTTTGTGCGCCTCGATCGTGTCATTGGCTTCACCAAGTTGTTCCAAGAGAGCAACAAAGTGCTTCTTGGATTTACCCTTGAGTTTACCCATAAAGGCCTCAAACTCATTCACCTCCACATTAGTTCCCTCATGTTCATCAATGCTAACCGTTGAAGAAGGATGATTAATGATGGTAGTTTTGATGTTGGGGGTTACCTTGTTGGTGGCTTTAACCATGAGGCACTTGGCGGTGATGCTCTCATTGGGTGAGTCGAAGAGAGACACCCGTGGAGTCATCGCAATGGCAACGGAGGCCATGGCAACCGACTCACCATCTTCATCATCATCATCATCCTCATTGTACTCTTCTTGTACCACCAATGCCTTGGGAGGAGTCTTCTTGGTGAAGTTTCTCTTATTGCGGAACGACTTGGCCTTGTCCTTTCGGATGAGCTTGCCACCATTGTCTTCCATCTTCTCATAAGGGCATTCCGCAATAAAGTGGCTTACATTGCCACAATTGAAACAAGTCCTCACTCGTTGCTTGCCTTTTGCGCCACTTGAATTGTTCTTGTTGAAGTTGGGCCTTGAGTTCTTCTTGCTCCAAAATTGCCTTGAAGCAAGGGCCATGTGTTCATGATAGGCATACTTCGTATCTTCGAGGTTGCTCTCCTCTTCTTCCTCTTCATCCTCTTCCTCCATACTAACCTTGGCCTTTAGAGCAAGGTTGGGTTTCTTTACTCTTTGAGAGTGAAGTACCGCATTGTCGGCGGTCTTGTCCAAGATGCTCATAGCAACGAACTAATCCAACACATCACTTGAGGACAGGGTGTGGAAGTCCGGCCTTTGACGAATGACGGAGGACATGGCTTTGTGGTAGGGCATCATTCCCTTGAGGAATTTGTGCTTAATCCAATTGTCATTCGTGTCCTTACTTCCATGATCTCGGAGCGAGACCGCGAGTTTAGTTACCCTCCGATAGAGCTCACGAGGTTCTTCATCTTCTTGCATTGCAAACTCATCGGCTTTATCTTGCACCACTTCATAGTTGGAGAATTGAATGCTTGCGCTTCCCCGGTAGAGGGAAACCACTTGGCGCCAAGCATCTTTGGCCAAGGAGTAAGGCCGGAGACGAGGAAGGTCTTCGGGTGGGATTGCTTCTTGAATGATGAAGAGAGCATTCTCATTGAATTGATTATCCACGGCTTCTCTAGGAGTGAAGTTGCTTCGGTCATACGGATAGAAACCTTCTTCAATGATTCTCCAAAGGTTAGTGTTCACATGATTTAAATGACGCTTAAAACGATAGACCCAAGAGTCAAATTCAACATTCTTCTCAATCTTAGGGGCCGGCCCGGCATGATTCAAATGAGTGGAAGGGAGAGGTCCACCATAGACAAGTGGAGGTTCCACATGGGCAAAGATGCCGGTGCCACTCTTACCACTAGTAGGAAGGGCTTTCTCGCTAGTAGCTTCCCCCTTGTCGGAGGTAGCATCCGTCACCTTGTTGGCGGGATCACCCACTTTCAACGGTGCGGTGGAAAGTTTAAGCTCTTCTAAGAAATCTTTAAACATGCTTTTGACCTCGGTCGTCATGGAGGTTTTCAATGTGTCCAGCGCCACATTTAACTCCTCACAAGAGACCGCGGTTTCCCCATCTCCCGTAGAAGATACCGGATTTGCACCGGAGTGCTCCTCCTCACCTTCTACGACATCAACCATACTCTTCGGACGGTAAAGTCCTTAATAAAGAGACAAGGATCTGATACCAATTAAAAGGATCGATATGGTTGACTAGAGGGGGGTGAATAGGCAACTAACAATTTTTAGCTTTTCTTTAACAATTTAAACTTTGCATCAAAGTAGGTTGTATAGATATGCAACTAGGTGAGCAACCTATATGATGCAACAAAGATAGGAACACAAGCAAGTAAGAGATATATCAAAAATAAGTTTGCACAAGTAAAAGCATGAGATAACCAAGAGTGGACCCGATGGAGATGAGGATGTGTTACCGAAGTTCCTTCCCTTTGAGGGGAAGTACGTCTCCGTTGGAGCGGTGTGGAGGCACAATGCTCCCCAAGAAGCCACTAGGGCCACCGTATTCTCCTCACGCCCTCACACAATGCGAGATGCCATGATTCCACTATGGGCGCCCTTGGAGGCGGCGACCGAACCTTTACAAACAAGGTTGGGGCAATCTCCACAACTCAATTGGAGGCTCCTAACGACACCATGAAGCTTCACCACAATAGACTATGGCTCCGCGGTGACCTCAACCATTTAGGGTGCTCAAACACCCAAGAGTAACAAGATCCGCAAGGGATTAGTGGGGGAATCAAATTTCTCTTGGTGGAAGTGTAGATCGGGGCCTTCTCAACCACTCCCGAGCAAATCAACAAGTTTGATTTGCTAGGGAGTGAGATCGGGCGAAAATGAAGCTTGGAGCAACAATGGAGCTTAGGGTTGGAAGAGGTAGTCAACTAGAGGAAGAAGACACCTCTTTATACCTTAGGAGAAAAATCCAACCGTTATCCACCTACCATCCCGCGACCAGCGGTACTACCGCCCCAGACCAGCGGTACTACTGCAGGGCCACGCGGTACTTCCGCTTGCTGACAAGCGGTACTACCGCAAGGCCACGCGGTACTACCGTGAGGACCCGCGGTACTACCGTGAGGACCCGCGGTACTACCGCAGCAGCAGCAGTAGCAGCTAGGGCAGACCTATAGCACAAGGGCTGAGGACGGTACCGCCGCGGGCGCGGTAGTACCGCTCCCCCTTGCGGTACTACGGCAAGGCAGGAAACCCCTAGCCTGGGAAGAGCGCGAATAAAAATACATCCGTGACTACTTCCGCTGGTAAACGGACGAAGCAAAAATCTGACACAGTACTACCGCAGAGGAGCGGTACTACCGCCTGGCAGCTGAGCCAGGCTGCGCACGGTACTACCGCGCAAGGGATGCGGTACTACCGCGGTGGCGCGGATGTAAAAAATTACATCCACCCCTACTACTGCAAAGGAGCGGTACTTCGCCTGGGGGCCACGGTACTGCGGCTCCAGAGGAGCGGAACTACCGTGGGCACCTGTGGTACTACCGCGCCGAAGTACGGTACTACCGCGGGTGCCTGCGGTACTACCGCTCAACAAGGAGCAGTACTACCGCAAGCCCATCAACAGCAGCCAGGACAAGGTAAAGAGGATAAACGGAGGATGCTCCAAAGTGCAGGGGAAAGGATGGGACAAGGAAGAAAACGTGTGCGTGATGATTCCACCCAAACCTTTCCGACGCGGACCCCCTCTTAATAGTACGGCTTTCCTACGACTCAAATCCACCAAAAAGAAACGTAGAAAAAACACCGTCTTCAACAGTCTTCGAGGGGCACCAAAACATCTTATGCCTAGCGATGAAACGTCTGGGAAACTCAAGGCACACGATTAGTCCGCAAAAGCATTGTCATCAATCACCAAAACACCTTAGGGATAAATATGCCCTTACAAGTTCTCTGCCAAGGACAGGTTCTTTAACGATTTTAGCACATCGCCCAAAGGCGAGTGCTCGAAGATGTCTGCGACGCTGAACTCGAAGATCGATAAACGATCAAGTTTGGCGTCTGCGGGCTCACGTGGTTTGGAACTTACGACCGGAGACGAGTCCGGAGTTCCGGTGACAAAGATGTCGTGAGAGGTTAAGTCTATGTGCGGCTCCAACGCCGTGGAATCTGTGGCCTCCGTGGTGGGGTTGATCCTCCCTTCCTCGGATGGCGCAATCTGCTCCGGCTCTAAGGCCAGATTGGTTATAGGAGTGATCTCCTGGATGCGGCCTGATGACAGATTTAGGTCATGATCATCGGGGTGACCGGGGGCTGCAGCCGCGGTCTCGAATCCGGCGAAGACCAAGTCTCCACGGACATCCGCAATGTAGTTCAAGCTCCCAAATCTGACCTGAGGCCAGGGGCGTAGCTCTCGATCTGCTCAGATGGCCAAGCAAATTGGCCCGCAATGCGAAGCCGCCGAACACAAAGATTTGTCCGGGGAGGAAAGTTTCTCCCTGGACAGCGTCATGATTGACGATTGAAGGGGCCATCGAACCTTTTGGCGACAGCACAGTGGAACTCTCAATGAAAGCAGCAACGTCGGTGTTAAAACCGGCGGATCTCGGGTAGGGGGTCCCGAACTGTGCATCTAAGATCGATGGTAACAGGAGACAAGGGACACGATGTTTTACCCAGGTTCGGGCCCTCTCTATAGAGATAATACCCTACGTCCTGCTTGATTAATATTGATGAATATGAGTATTACAAGAGTTGATCTACCTCGAGATCATAATGGCTAAACCCTAGAGGTCTAGCTTGTATGTCTATGATAATGAACCTCCTCTATCCGAACTAAGTCCTCTGGTTTATATAGACACCGGAAGGATATAGGGTTACACAAGGTCGGTTACAAAGATATATATATCCGGTCGTCAAGCTTGCCTTCCACGCCAAGGAGAGTCCCATCCGGACACGGGTGCAGCCTTCGGTCTTCGCATCTTCACAGCTCATCAGTCCGGCCTATAACTAACAGGCCGGACGTCCGAGGACCCCTTAGTCCAGGACTCTCTCAACTGCAACCTGAGGCTCTGATGCCAATTGTTAGCCCAAACTAGTCTCGGCTAGCTAGTATCCTCAGAAACGAACTACAATAACAAGACACTCACTGAAGCAGCACACACACGTACTAGCAAGAGCGTAGCTCACTTGCTTCTGCACTGAATATGCGTGCGCGCACACACACACACGTGGGAGAGGAGGTGTACTACTTGAGTCTTAGGTGATTGAAATGGAATGGCCTAGTTACAACTGAAGGACCTGGGGTCCTTTTATAGGCCCGAGTGTGCATATCTCACACACACGCTAGAAATTACGGGGCTACTACCATGGCCATGCAAAGCCATTTCCTAGAAACTACTACATAATTGCTTCCACAGCTAAAGCCTAATACTATACTTACCTGCATCTCCACCTCTGCCTTTTGACTAGATAAAGCCTAATACTATCTAGCTACTTCTCCATCTCAGTCTTTTGATCGGAGAAATCTTAGCATAGTACTTGCTACTTTCCAAGCAACGACAGCTGTGCACTGCCCTTTAGACTGGGTTTAATCAACACTCCCGGCGGCCGGTTGTACATGTGGCGTGGGTGCGTGCTGCTAGATGCGTCTGTGTTCATGTGTGTGGCCCTCTACAGGCAGCGAAAGTGGGCGGTTGTTGTCAGTTTGTATGGCACGATTAGGATAAAACTCTTGATTTTTATTGGAAAAATTGATAGTTCCCTTGATTTGTTTTGTTCTAGATTAGTAGTAAAGCAGTGCACTGATATTTGTTTTGTGGTGCAGGAGTTTCAAGACAGCAGGCTTTGCTGCAACATGTTCGTCTATGCTTTTCTTCCCAAATCTGAAATTATTTGCCACCTAAGTTTTAATCCCCTAGAGAAAATCAGAGTATTTATCGACTATATATGCTCTATGGATGTCGATAAATTTGATTGCAGGGGCTAGCAATGCTTCATTTCAAGCTACTGTAATAACTCTTGCTGGTTAGTTACCTTTGCTCCTAGCAAGCGAAATTAGAACCAATACATGTACATGATTGTTGTGTGAGTCTCACAGATTGACACATGTATGAATAAGCTTCTGTTTTAGATTGGTGTACTGATCATGGCTATCTTGTGGAAGAGTTCTTGCAGGCAGTGTTCGAAAGTAGCATACTTCCGTTCTCAATAAATTGGTACTAGATAAAACGGATGTTCCATTTTCTGTAAATTGATAGATAAAATGGATGCATATGTGACCTTGGGGAAGAAGGAGCCAGACGGCAAATGAAAGACTGAGAGGACCAGGGATTCTTCTTTGCCGGTGGTAAGGTGGAGACGCTGCTTAGGGAACATGTTGCGTACATCCTCGCCGCTTTTCTTCCTTGTATGGATGTTGTGTCGCTGGTTTGCTGTGATGTTTCAGGGACACTTTGTTTTTCATTTTTGGGACTTCATGTGAGTTTTGGGCCGTGGATCCCTCAAATCAAGTGGGATCAACACTCCCTATATGTTAAGACGGTCCTTAATTAATGATATAATCTTATATGTGATGACATTAAGAGACACTTTCCACGCCTGGCTCCTTCTCTTCATTCGGTTTTAGACTATTAGGTGCTTTCCAGTAATCAATTTGCAAGTCGAACAAAATGTGTCAGAAATTGTTCCCTCTTAAACGAGGTGAGTGTTGAAACTTTTATACTGTAGAGGCATGTTTTAAACTTTTAAGTTCTAACAATATTTTTATAAGATAAGTTCTAACAATATTAGTACCACTGATACAGATAAGTTGTTTCAACAATAGTTTTGAACTTTGATATAGCAGAAAAATGATATAGTATATATCTGTTTTGGTTTCACTTTTTGTTATTTCTTTATGTGTTAAAACCATTCCGCCTAGTCCCCCCTTTCCCTCCTTCCCGATCAACCCGCTCCTTCCCGATCAATGTGTGCACTTTGCCAGGCACAGGACTAGCGCACCCGCTGCAGTGTCGGGCCAAGGGCAAGTCCCTTCGGCCTCTGTGCATGTGCCCTAGGTTGCCTAGCACCATCAGTGATGGTGGCGAAGAGAAGTCGCACCCACGCACATAAATGCTAAGGGGACAAATAACTTGTGTATTCACTTAACAAACATGATTAGTCTCCTGTATGTACTAGATCATGATGGCACGCGTAGTTGCACCCATATATTTTGACAAAAAAATTGATAGGACCATTACAAAGATGTAGGCGCCAAAAATCTCTAGTTTTTTTCTACAATTCACAATATGGTCCCTCAATATAGGCAAGAAATATAAGTGAACAAACTCAAAGAAATTGAATTGTGAAAAATGGAATCAGATCAAATCACAGCCAGCCAGAGGAACATCATGCAAGTAAAGACTTGTTCTCCTGTCTAGTCTAGAAATTAATATTTTTTCCGATAAAGGATGTTTTTTATTGACTCACAATGTAGCATTGAGGGATACAATCATAATGAGTACACACCCGGTCTCTATATAGCTAGGATGCACACAGCCAACACTATCACACACAGATGATCCGTCTGGCATAGCTTCGGTCTTGTAGAAATTAATAATTAAGTTGATTATTAGAAAAAATAGACGACCACATAAACCTGTTTATATAGAACAATTGAGACACTACTTCCTCAAGAAATGTGCATACTCTGAATAAACATCAAAGAAGCATGCTTTAATTTTTTTGAAGCATTTAAACATCAAATTCGTGTGAAAATTATAGAAGACAGTACATTTTCTACCATGTCGCTCAAGGCTTGCTTCGGCTTTATCATTACTCGTGTTAGCAAACAAGCATAGGGTCCAAAATAAGGGGCATTAAAAAAGTTGAAGATTTATCGTAAGTGGTTAGAAGTTAGATGTTTGAGTTGGACTCTAAGAATAAATTGCACTCTAGTATCTGGTTACAAGGTAAGAAGTGGACGGTGAACGTACATGACAAAGGAGTGCGGGTTAACTCGAGGAGAGAAAGTATCCTTGTTTTTTGTGTAGTTACTGCTAAGACGAGTGTACTGTAAACACATCCACGTACGGCTCCACCCCATCAATCCTTGGTATAATCTTCGAGCCCATTTCCATTTTTGGTGATTGTTCAGTCCCACATAGATTCCTGTGTGGTTGGTGTATAAATTTGGGCGTCCACCCTTTGCCCTGCTGTATACTACTGTAACTTCCAATGGCTTCTCCTAACTTGTTCTTGTGCATCCTCCTGGTCATATTTGGGACTACCTTTCCACCATTTCTGCTGCAGGCGACGGTAAGCAAAACTTCGTTGTGGTGCCAACCAGCTCATTTCAGACACAAGATGTCTGCTCCACCTCCACATCCATAGGTACGTACGTACTCCCTTCGTGGAAATACTTGTCGAGGAATGGATGTGTCTAGACGTATTTTTAGTTTTAGATGCATCCATTTATATTCATTTTCACGACAAGTATTTCCGAACGGAGAGAGTACATGAATTGAGCATGGCATAATTTTCGACGCTAATCATCTATCTCAATGTTAGGAACGTACAGTATAACACTCGGATGTTTCTTTCAGTGACGCCGCGGCCAAACCGCGCCGGCGCCGCTGTGCCGCTGGTGCATAGGCACGGACCCTGCGCCAAGTCGCCGTCCACCGACAAGCCATCATCTTTTGCCGAGGCGCTTCACAGAAGCCGCGTCCGCGCAGACTACATCATGAGCAGAGCACTGAGGGGGAGGGGCACCACCACCACCATGGAGATGCAGGAGCAGGAGGAGGGCAAGGTGAGCATCCCGGCACACCTGGGCACCTCCGTGGACTCGCAGGAGTACGTGGTGACGTTGGGCCTGGGCACCCCGGCCGTGGAGCAGGTCCTCCTCATGGACACCGGCAGCGACCTGTCGTGGGTGCAGTGCGCGCCATGCAACTCCACTGACTGCTACCCTCAGAAGGATCCCTTGTTCGACCCACGCAAATCCTCCACCTACGCTCCCATCCCCTGTGGCTCCGACGAGTGCAAGAGACTCCAGTCCGACCACTTCGACAATGGTTGCAGCATGAATGGCAATGGCACCCAGTCCCAGTGCGGGTATCGAGTCGAGTACGGAGGAGGATTAAAGACCAGGGGCGTGTACAGCAACGAGGCGCTCACGATGGCGCCCGGCGTCGTCATCAAGGACTTCCATTTCGGTTGTGCATACAAGCAGATTGGCTCGGACGACAAGTCCGATGGCCTGCTCGGGCTCGGCGGTGCGGCCGAGTCGCTCCTGGTTCAGACCTCCGCGGTCTACGGCGGCTCTTTCTCCTACTGCCTCCCGCCGGTGAGCAGCGGCACCGGGTTCCTCGCCCTCGGCGCGCCCAGCAACACCTCGGGCTTCTCCTTCACGCCCATGACCCCCTTCATGGATTACGCTACCTTCTACCTGGTGAAGCTCACCGGCATCAGCGTCGGTGGGAAGCAGCTCCGTATCCCGCTGAAGGTGTTCGAGGGGGGCCTGATCGTGGACTGCGGCAATATCATCTCACAACTACCATCGACGCCCTATGCGAAACTGCAGTCCGCGTTCCGGGCAGCCATGGCAGCTTACCCGCTCATCCCGAGCGACGACGACGACACATGCTACAACTTCACCGGATACAGCAATGTCACCGTGCCCAAGGTCGCTCTCACGTTCACCGGCGGCGTCACGATCGACCTCGATGTCCCCAACGGGGTTCTGTTGGATGGTTGTCTGGCCTTCACCGAGTCCGGGCCAGATGATTACGTCGGGTTCCTCGGCAATGTTCAGATGAGAACGTTGGAGATGTTGTACGACGTCAAGGGCGGTAGACTCGGATTCCAGGCAGGTGCCTGCTGATCCCTCAAGCTATGCCACAATCAGGAGCTAGCCTACCAAAAAAATAAGATCGGTTTGCTGTTAACGGCTCGATTGCTCCAGAGTGGGTGTCCGTCTGATCATCCCTTCACTGTTATTTTTCCGCGTTTGTCCGATTTTATCCCGTCGTCATTTGTGATAAGAGGATATATAATATAAGGACAGCGATATATTCCAAACATTCGTGCCTATATGATACTCCCTCCGTTCCCAAATACTTGTCTTTCTAGGCATTTTAAATGGACTCAACATACGGATGTATGTAGACATATTTTAAAGTGTAGATTCACTCATTTTACGCCGTATGTAGTCACTTGTTGAAATCTCTAGAAAGACAAGTATTTAGGAACGGAGGGAGTAGATCCGAACGATCCCATCCCGCCTCCCTGGCGCGATTCCTTCCTAATCCCGATCGATCCTATCCCGCCTCCCTCGATTTCTTCCTAATCAGCATGATTCCTTCCTTTTTATTTCTCCCACTCAAGGGCGACAAAAAAGAAAATTTGGCTAGAGAAGATTCAAACTCTGCCCTCTTGTATCAAGTACTAATCCAACTACAAACTCACCTTATGTCATTTCTTGTCTAGCAAATTAGACTTCACCTACTTAATCATTACTTACCGCTGCGTTTTTTTCTAGATATAAAAAAGAAAAAAATACAAAGGAAGATGCGTGCACATGGGATTGAACCCATGACCTCTACTCCAAATGTGCAACACACTAACCAGCTCAACCAACTATAATTTACTACATATAAACTAGATATTGGAACCTTCTTTACTTTTATATCAAGATTTTCTTTTCTTTCCTTAACTTAAGTTACCAACCCCGAGGTTACATAAAGTTATCAGCCCTACAGTATGATGTTTGAACAACTTTGTTATATTGGGTCAGGGTTACCATGGTGTTGATCATAAATTATCATGTGTGCGGCATGTAAAAAACCATGTTATCTACACAGAATTTATCGGGCTATATTTTCAGCAACTTTTTCTTGGATCAATGTTATCATGATGTTTGTATATAAGTTATCAGGTCCGCGGTGCCTAACTTACCATGTTATTTACACGTAAGTTATCGGCAATATGTTTTTTCAACAAATTCTTTTTCCTATGGCTAAAAAAGTTACCGCATTGTTTCTACGCAAATTATCAAGTTTGAGGTGCATATATTACCATGTTATTTGCACATAAATTACCGGAGCTATGTTTTTAACAACTTTTTTCCATGGGTTAAAATTACCTCATTTTTTTACCGAAGTTATCATGTCTACGGTGCATATATTACCATGATATTTGCATGAAAGTTACCGGGGGTATGTTTTTCAACAACAAAAAATTCCCTAGGTGAAAAGTTATCACGGTGTTTGTACGCGAGTTATCAGCTCAACTGTGTGTATATTATCATAGGAATTACAAAGAAGTTACCGGAGGCACGTTTTTCGACAACTTTTTTCCTGGATGAAAAAGTTATCGCGATGTTTGTACTTGAATTATCAGCTCTGCGGCGCGATACATATCATGCTATTTACACAAAAATTATCAGGGATATTTGTACATAAGTTATCACGTACACAGTGCAAATATTACTATGCTATTTGGATAGAAGTTACCGACGGTACGTTTTTCAACAACTTTCTTCTCGGGCAAAAAGCTATTACTCTGTTTGTGCATGAGTTATCAACCTTGTTATGCCTATATTACCATGCTATTACACAATAGTTATCGGGGGTATAATTTCAACAACTCCCTTTGGGGGTCAAGCTTATCGCGGCATTTGTACGTAAGTTATCAGGTCTATGATGTGTATATTACCATACTATCAGACAAAAGTTACCAGGGGATGTTTCCAATAACTTTTTTCCCCTCTGAATCAAAAGTTACCATGGTGTTTGTGTAAATAGTTATCAACTCCGCTATGCGCAAATTACGATGCCATTTACATACAAACTATCGGGGATATTTTCAACAGGTTGTTTTTCCTTAGATCAAAGTTAACCAAAAAAAAGTTTTTGTACGTATGCCTAATTCCACAATTTATAGCCCAGTACGAAATGATGTACTAGAGAAGGCCAACAAACGATAAAGGAGTAACTTTTCTTTTGCTGCAACGGTGTTCAAAGAAGGTTAAATAGAAAGTTTCTATTTAGAAGACAAGAAAATGATATTAGGTGAGTTGGTTATTGGCACAATAAATATAATTTTTTATTCCTTTTATGCTGAGCAATAATCAACACGAGAAAAAAACAGCGGAGGGAGTGTTTCGAGTGGAAAAAAAGGAAGTTAGCGATCGAGCAATGATCAGCATGAAAAAAAGCGAGGGGAGCATTTCGATCGGGGAAAAAAATTAGGCAGTTACCGATCAGTGGGGAAGAAATATCGCGGGAGTTTCTCGATGCTGATGTGCAGCAAAATAGTCGTTAGGATCTATTCCCAAGATCCGAACGTTCCGAAGTTACATATCCCGATAATATAATGACTGCTCTACATTTTCAAAGTCTGCAACTAAGCAAGTACTATCATATGCAATACCTTGAGTCTACCTTAAAGATGCATATACTTAATGGTACAATCCAATACTATATTAATGTAGGTATATCATAATTAATAACATCTGGCCTTTAATCCGGTGGGCCTATTTTTGTGAACGTATTAGAACCTTTAGACCTTTATAATCCAGATGTACCCATACTGTACGCAACAAATTAGTATATGTAAAAAGTACTCGATGGTATCACTAGAAAATAGATAAATAACCTAAAAAATCCCACAAATCTGCCCTTTAATCCGTTGGGGCTATTTCCGTCAACGTACTAGATCCTTTAGATCTTTGTAATCCAAGTCGACCCATACCGTATGCATCAAAATCACAATCAATCTCATAAACGACATGGACTCATACCCTCCAACCTAGGCACGAAAATCACAACCAATCTCTTGATCCTAATCCATGCAAAAAAAAATCTCTTGATCCTAATAGGTTGGACCATCCCACGTACATCTACACTTAAACTCCCGATCCAAACAGGTAGGACCATCCCACGTACATCTACACTTGAACTCCCGATCCAAACAGGTAGGACCATCCCAGGATTAAAAACCATCACACAGGTGAAGAAATGTATAACTCTAATGATCCAAAAACTCAAAAAACAAGTGTAAAAAGGTACAATCTGTGGAGAGCGAGCTTGTGGTGCTCATTTTTCAAAAAAAAAAGATCAAAAACAAAATTTAGAAGTCTAAAAGAGATTGAATCTTTTTTTGCGGAAACTTGTATGTGTTCACTATGGATCCCATGAAAATTTGTGTGAAAAAACACAATTGTAAGCTGTACAAAAATAACAAAATTCTTGCCCAAACACAAAGTGTCCCATTTGAAAATACATATTTGTCTCTTTTTGTACACCACATGTGAAAATAAATGTTATGAATTTTTGCACATATGTAGTATACATGTGTATATGTTTGTAAAAAAGATTCAACTTTTTTTTCTTTGTAGAAAATGTTTTTTTAATGGGCACCAAGGTGCCCGAGCACCATTTGCATTTTCCAACAATCTGTGGTGTTTTCTTCTTTAATGATCCCAAAAAAAATATAACTCTAGTGTTCCCAAATTTTTCGTGTTTTCTATTTTATTGTTCACATATTTTAGAGAGTTCATGAATTTGGAAAATGTATTTAAAATAGCTTGAATTTCAAAAAAAGTTCAGAATTTTTATATAAAGAATTCACATGTTAAAATGAAAAATAAAAAGGAAATATATAAATAAAAAAGGAAAATAATAGAAAACCCGAAAAAAACTGCTCAAAAACCCAGAGAAACTGGACGAAGCTTCTATAAGTTTACCACTTAAGATCTATCACTATGGGCCATGTACGTGGATACTTTGTCTAAACATAGTACGGTAATACACTATACATACAGTGGGGGATCCTATTCCCCGCGGTAATGGACCGGACCGCTAGTCTGTTTTTACAATTATTTTGTCTGTTTTCTTTCGTTTTTACCCCTTTTTCATTTTCAAATTTTTGTTTTTTCTTTCCCTTTTTTCTTGTAGGTTTCTTTATTTTCCCTTTTTTGTTTCTCCTTTTTATTTTATTTTTCAAATCTGTAATTTTTTGTAAATATCTTGATCTTCTTTCAAAGTTACAGTTTTTTTTCAAATTCTATAACATTTTTTTGAAAATCCTGAAATATTTCGAAATTCATGAACCATATTCAAATTGGTAAACAATTTTAAAATCAAGAACAATTGACAAATTCAACATTTTTTTCAAATATGTGCAAATTTTCATATTCATGAATATTTTGAACTTTGATCATTTTAGATTTTTTAAGACATTTTTTAAAATTTGTGAATCTTGTCCACGTCGCGAAAACATTCAAGAAACGTGTAAAAGGGTACATTCTACGGGGTTTTCTTACTTAATGGTGCCAGAAAAAAGAACTCTAATGATCCCAGAATTTGTGGTGTTTTCTTTTTTAGTGTTCCCAACTTTTCTGAAAATTTCACGTATTTAAGGAAATTCATTAATTTTCAAAATGATCATGAATTTGAAAAATGTGCATCAATAAAAAAATCTTGAATTCCTAAAAATGTTTATGAATAAAAAATGTTCAGAAAGTTTTTATAAATAATTTATTTTTTGAAATAAAAGAAAATAAAAAATAAAAAGGAAGAAAACAAAAATAGTAAAAGGAAAATATTAGAAAAACATGAATAAAAACAACTAAAAAACTGAGAGAAATAGAATGAGCCTTTTGTGAGATTACCACTTAAGATCTTGTCGATCCTAAAGGAGCTAACAAAGTGTGCAAACTCCAGGGATCATTCTATGGATTGGTGCAGGTATCTCGGAGTTGGAATATACGCTTTGATGAGATGATGTCAGGACCCCGATTCCAAGTCACATCGATCTAGCCGGTAACACCTCATATCACTTTGCGGCCTTGATATCCCACGGGTGTCGCCTTACCATGGCCCGGGACCATTTACGCCTTTTGGCTCACGTATATGATAGTGTCGCTAGCATCCATATGACAGAGAACCCGGGCCAACATGGCTAGTCGTGAACCCAAAGCGGCACAGACCTATGGAGACAGGCATACATGAATCACATCGAACATGTCGGTCATCAGCGAGTGATTCCGGGCTGTAGCACTGGGCTAACAGGACTCCGGTGAACCGGGCTGTAGCAGGCTAGGCAGGACTCCGGATATCACCGCGTGACATTTCCCCGAAGGGACAGACATAGGAACGAAGTGAAACACATGCCGGCCAGTCAAGTATCCCGAACAGTAGTGCTGGGCTAGCAGGACTCCGGTGAACCGGGCTGTAGCGGACTACTATGGCTCAAGGAACACTAGACTATATTTCCCCATAAGAAAGGCTGCCAAGGATAAACAACTAGATTGTCGGATCCCACTCATACCAAGCATTTCAATCATACACACAATATGCCCGATATGAGTACATACAACATGGCATCACAACAAAACTCTACAACTCAAATGCTTTATTTAAAGGCTCCAGGGAGCCATACATAACATGTTCATACAGATAGGGGTCACATGACCCGACACTCAAGTCATACAAACATACAAGCACATGCGGAAGCAACTAGTCTGAGTACAGACTCTAGAAAGAAAGAAGGCTTCTCGAAGCCTGTCTATCTACATAGGGCCCTCCATGGCCAGGATCACCACCTGGGTGGCTAGTCACTCGTCGACGTCAAGGTCTACGTAGAACCCATCGGTGGGGGCGGTGTTGTCGTCTGAAAACAGTAATTAAGCAAACATGAGTACAAAGGTACTCAGCAAGTCTTACATCAGAACCTACTGAACATGCTTATTCTCAAGAAGGTGGTGGGGTTAATGCAGCAAGCCAGCTTTGACTCTTGGCTAAGCTATCCTACGGAACTCCACCAGTAAAATAGTTTTCGCACACGAGTCCACTACTCACCAACACAATACTCCACCGGGGATCCTCCCTCGTCATCCTACGAGAGGGCCATCCTCGGTACTCACACTTATCCTGAGTCTTTTAGTAGTATCCATTAACTTGTCTATGAACTGTATAGGCAACCAAGTAGTCCTTTACCGCGAACGCAGCTATTCGAATAGTTTTATACCCTGCAGGGGTGTACTTCTTCATACACGCTTTCACCACTTATCGCCCTTTACACGACATGTACTCGACAACCTTCAAGCGGAAGCCCAGCGAGGGTGCCGGCCACGGCCTACCTAACACTTAAGTCTCTAGTCCAGGTTATCGCCTATCTAGGTTCCATCCGCAGGGAGTCCGGCCGAGGTTTCCACATACGGCCCCGAACGATGTGAACAGGGTCCCGAGACGCCAAACGGGCGCCCGGCATACCCGGCCACGGTGTATCTACCACAACATAGCCCACCCCTAGGGTCAGCGCTACGCACGACCGCCAACACATAACCTACAAACACCAGAAACTATTTGCAACTCCTGGACAGAGTACTAGGGTGATTAAGAAGCCGAGAGGGTCCATTGGTTTCGGGCCCAATGTACGGTAGTAACTGCATCTTAAATCACACATACAGATCTCAGTTCTTAGGGACGGCCTCAATGAAACAACCCACCATGTACTCCTACATGGCCTCTCATCGATACCTTTACCAAAACATGTTCAACACCTCCCTCACATTACCGACATAAGCATTTCACTCTAGCCCATCACCCAGATGAACCAGACCTGACACAACTCTAAGCATAGCAGGCATAGCAAGGTAGGAATCACATACATGGCTCAATCAACTCCTACACATGCTAGTGGGTTTCATCTAGTTACTGTGGCAATGACAGGTCATGCAGAGGATAAGGGTTCAACTACCGTAGCACACAGCAGATTGAAACGCGTTGTCTTAATGCAGTAAACAAGAGCAGAAGCGAGAACATGGGTTGTATCGGAATGATCAATGGTTGCTTGCCTGATGGAGTGGTAGTGGAATACTGCCCTTCAGTTGGATACTCGTGAATATCCTCGGAGGCAGAACCTACCACGAAGAACACATCGGAACACAATCAACACATGACGATATGCAACAATATGATGCATGCTATGATATGGCAATATGAATGTGTCTTGGCCTAATGCAAGCTATAACAGAAAGGATTGAACTTATTTGGATCAAAGATTCAATCATTAGCTTATTAAACATGGCTTTAATGGTGCATTTCCTTATTCTGCTTAAACAGCAAGGTAAACTTGTTTTGTCATGCATTAAACCATTACAGATGGATAGATTGAATTTTTCTGATCATTTTTCATATATAAATCTTTGCATTTGGAGCTATGGTTGATTTTCTATGATTTTTAGAAGTTTTGACTATTTTCTGGAATTTCCTGTATAAGAATAAATCCAGTAATTTAATTACTGCGTCAGCATTACGTCAGGGTGACGTCAATGGTCAACGGGGACATCCAGGTCAAACCTGACTGGTGGGTCCCGCGTGTCAGTAGTTAATTAAGCTAATTATCTTTAGTTAAAACTAATCTGATTTAGTTAACAGAGGGGGCCCACTTGTCATTGACTCAGGGGAGTCAAACTGGGGTCAAACCCCTGGTTAGCGGGGCTATTCCCGCCGGCGTTGAGTCGCCGGCGAAGCCCGAGACGGTGGCGTGGCTCGGAAAACGCCCACAGGTCACGTGCGAGGCCGTTCTTGGGCTCGTTGGAGAGCTCTTGCAGTCGCGCATCTAGTGGTGGTGGAGGCCGGGCCTATGGTGGCCGGAGACAACGACGGCGAGCTCCAAGGCGGCGGCCGGAGTTCGGCCATGTGTGGGGAGTGGGCTGCGGCGTGCAAACACGGAAACTGAAGCGCTAGCGAGGCACTACGTGATGCGGCAAGCACGTTGCATAGCACGGGAGGACCAAATGGTCGCCGGAGCGATGCCGGCGACGAGCTCGAGCGGAGACAAGCTTCGGCCATGGTGGAACTATGGCCTAGAGGGTGCAAATGCGTGGGAAAGAAGAGGGGGAAGGCGGCGGAGCTCACAGGGAGGTCGATGAGCAGCTCAGTGGGCTCGGGGGCGACCGGAGAGAGGCGAATCGATGAACGGCGTCCGGCGGGTACCGAGGTTGAAGACGGCGCGATAGCAACGATGCAGGGCCTCCGGCGAAGCGTGGCTCGGTGGGGAGGGCGAGGGCGTCGTGGCGGAGCGATTTGGCTTGTCGGAGGGGCGAGGGGGTGGCTCTGGCGTCGTCTACGGCGAACGGCGGCGAGGAACGCGCTCGGGCATCACGGGAGAGAGTGAGGGAGACGAGGGGGAAAGTGAGCGAGGATGAGAGGGGGACGTGGGGGTCGCGTGGCATCCCTAGACGTCTCCAGGACGTCGGCAGAAGCAGGAGGTGGCCGGCGTGTGGCCGCGGGCGCCGGCCACGCGCTCCGCGTCCTTCTGGCGCGAGGAGGACGACAACTGGCAGGGCCAGTCGGCTGGGCCGAGCCAGGTGGGCTGGGCCAGCACAGGTAAGGCCCAGGTAGCTTCCCTCTCTCTCTCTTTTTTATTTGTTTCTGTTTTTCTATTTAACTGCAACTGTTGGGCTTTAATTAAAATACTAAAACGTTTCCAAAAATCCTGAAAATAATTGTGGGCTCTGTTTAGATTATTTCCAACAGCAAACATTTATTTCCAGAATTATTTGGGCATTTAAATTATTTTATAGCATTTAAATGCCCAAATTCAAATACTTATGATTTAATTCAATGACCTTCTGTTGACCTAGAAAAATGTGCACCAATTTTGCCAGAGGTTTTAACCCAAGACAAAGAGGGTGAACTTTTTAGAAGGGCATTTCAGGTTCATTGAAAATAATTTTAGTAAACCCTAGTTGTTTCCAGGGGGTGTTGGGGGTTTCTGCCTTCCCCATTTCAAATTTAAGAGAAATTTAAACATGATGCACACTCTAATGCTTGAACTAGCTAGGGTGTGACAGATGATCAAAGCATATGTTTTTATACAGATTTACGATAAAGTCTGTATTTACAGGAAAGTGAATGGGAGCTCTGTAGCATTTATGATATTATATGTGGATGACATATTGCTGATTGAAAATGATATAAAATTTTTGGACAGCATAAAAGGATACTTGAATAAGAATTTTTTAAAGAAAGACCTCAATGAAGCTGCTTATATATTAGGCATCAAGATCTATAGGGATAGATCGAGACGCTTAATAGAACTTTCACAAAGCACATACCTTGATAAAGTTTTGAAAAAGTTCAAAATGGACCAGTCAAAGAAAGGGTTCTTGACTGTGTTGCAAGGTGTGAAATTGAGTCAGACTCAAAGTCCGACCACAACAGAAGATAGAGAGAGAATGAAAGTCATTCCCTATGCCTGAGCCATAGGTTCTATAATGTATGTCATGCTGTGTACTAGACCTGATATGTGCCTTGCCATAGGTTTGGCAGGGAGGTACCAAAGTAATCCGGGATTGGATCACTGGACAACAGTCAAGAATATCCTGAAGTGCCTAAAAAGGACCAAAGATATGTTTTTCATTTATGGAGGTGACGAAGAGCTTGTCGTAAAGGGTTACATTGATGCTAGCTTCGACACAAATTTGGATGGCTCTAAGTCACAAACCGGATACGTACTTATATTGAATGGTGGAGCTGTCAGTTGGTGCAGTTCCAAGTAGAGCGTCGTGGCGGGATCTACGTGTGAAGCAGAGTACGTAGCTGCTTTGAAAGTAGCGCATGAAGGAGTCTGGATGAAGGAGTTCATATCCGATCTGGGTGTAATACCTAGTGCATCGGGTCCAATGAAAATCTTTTGTGACAACACTGGAGCAATTTCCTTAGCGAAGGAATCCAGATTTCACAAGAGAACCAAACACATCAAGAGACACTTCAACTCTATTCATGAAAAGGTTAAGGATGGAGAGATAGAAATTTGCAAAGTACATATAGATCTGAATGTGGCAGACCCGTTGACTACCTCTTCCGCGGGCAAAACATGATCAGCACCAAGACTTCATGGGTGTTAGATTCATTACTATGTAATCTAGATTATTGACTCTAGTGCAAGTGGGAGACTATTGGAAATATGCCCTAGAGGCAGTAATAAAGTGGTTATTATTATATTTTCTTAATCATGATAAAGGTTTATTATTCATGATAGGATTGTATTGACCAGAAACTTAAATACATGTGTGGATACATAAACAAATACTGTGTCCCTAGTGAGCCTCTACTAGACTAGCTCGTTGATCAAAAGATGGTTAAGGTTTCCTAACCATAGACATGTGTTGTCACTTGATAACGGGATCACATCATTAGGAGAATGATGTGATGGACAAGGCCCATCCGTTAGCTTAGCATATGATCGTTCAATTTATTGCTACTGCTTTCTTAATGTTAATACATATTCCTTCGACCATAAGATCGTGCAACTCCCAAATACCGGAGGAATACCTTGTGTGATATCAAACGTCACAACATAACTGGATGATCATAAAGGTGCTCTGCAGATATCTCCGAAGGTGTTTGTTGAGTTGGCATGGATAAAGATTGGGATTTGTCACTCTGTATGATGGAGAGGTATCTCTAGGCCCTCTCGGTAATACAACATCACAAGAAGCTTGCAAGCAAAGTGACTAAGGAGTTAGTTACAAAATGATGTATTACAGAATGAGTAAAGAGACTTGCCGGTAACGAGATTGAACTAGGTATGGAGATACCGATGATCGAATCTCGGACAAGTAGCATACCGGCAGACAAAGGGAACTACGTATGTTGTCATAAAAGGTTCGACCGATAAAGATCTTCGTAGAATATGTAGGAACCAATATGGGCATCCAGGTCCCACTATTGATTATTGACTGGATAAGCGTCTCGGTCATGTCTACATCATTCTCGAACCCGTAGGGTCCGCACACTTAACGTTCGTTGACGATATAATACTATATGAGTTATGTGAGTTGGTGACCGAATGTTGTTCAGAGTCCCGGATGAGACCACGTACATGACGAGGAGCTTCGGAATGGTCCGAAGGTAAAGATTTATATATAGGATGATAGTGTTTGGTGTCCGGAAGAGTTTCAGAATGCACCGGGTATTTATCGGATCACCGAAAGGGGTTCCGGGAGGCCACGGGGAGTTATTGGGCTTAATGGCCCAAGAAGAGGGGAGCACACTAGCCCATAAGGGGCTGGCGCGTCCCACCTCATGGCTCCGGCCCTAGGAAAGGAAGGGAAGAGGGCTAGCTCCCTCTTACCTTCTCTTCCACGTGAGAAAAAGGAAGGGGGGGGGGGCGCCTCTCCTCCTGCCTTATCCCCTGCGTCATAGGAAGGAAAGGGGGAGGGGGTGCACATAGGGCAGGAGCCCAGGGAGGCTTCCTCCCCCCTTGGGGGTGCCCTAGGGCACCCTAGGGACGGATCGTGAAGGTGTACGACTACATCAACCGTGTTGATAAACGCTTCCGCTTAACGATCTACAAGGGTATATAGATGCTCTCCCCCTCTTGTAGTTATGCATCTCCATGGATAGATCTTGCATGTGCATAGAATTTTTTCCATGCAATGTTCCCCAACACATTAATGGTGGCTTAACGCCGCAACCCACCCTTCTCATGCCATACATGTAGCCCCCTATCCCATTTCGCCACTCACCTCTACAACCTTATCCACCTCCGGCACCACTGTAGCACAAAACCATATCCCTCCTCTCCCACCTCCCTTTCCACATCCATGGTGTGGCCACGCAGCATTACTCTCCATGAAGCCGAGCTTCTCGCCACCTACGACATCCCTGCGCCGCTGGGCACATGTCTGTCGATGGGATGGATTGTGAGCCAGGGGGCTCTTCTGGTGGTGCCTATCCCTGCTGTCGAGTCAGTAGCCTTTGTGCACGCCGTCTGTAGGTTTTAGGCATGTCTGACGCCAGAGGAGCGGGCGCATTCGGACTTTGAGCCTAACAACCCATTATGGCCGCGCATCCTCTCCTAGGACTACACCGCTTGGATCCAGCACTTCGACAGCCCCAACCCAATGCCACGCAGAAACATCGTTGGACGATGTGCCTTCTGGGATGGTCTTCGAGGTCTTCATTGCCACGTGTCGCTCGCAGCTTGAAAAAGAAGATTAGTTTCTGATTTCGGAATAGGATCGCGCCGAACTTCTTGTTTATTCGAATAAATTATGATTTGTATGAATTTCGTATGCTAAAACTGGATTATATTTCCAGTTGTTTGCATGCACTTGAAATTAATCATGATTTGTATGAATTTCATTTGAATATGTGTACAAATCAGAAAATGGGTGCAATTTTATATGATTAGTCATCCATGTAATTTTGACAACAATATGAAAAAAATCATAGAAAATGAAAAAAGCTCAAAAATTAAAATCCTTTTGCATGGAGGCCTTTTATGTGTAATTTCTTATAGGAAAAATGATAAACTAAATATCACAAATAAAAATTTAATTTTTCATTTTTCTATTTTTCTACTGCCCAAGATGACTTTTTAAAGCAAGTACTAGGAATTATATTGTAAATTGTGCCCTTTCAATTTTCACCTAAAGTAGACCACATGAGATTTCAACTGCCAATTTTTTTGAATTTCAGTGTGATATTGACATATTTCATTGATTTACATCAAGTAATTCAAATTCGAACTGCAAGTGTGCTCTAGTTTGGTCCTATAAATTCTAAAAAAAACATTTTACCTTCCACATTAGGAATGTATGCAATATCCACAAAAATCATTTTTACTCTTTTTTTACCATACTTTGCAGTCTAATTATTATTTTTACAGGCGACAAAGAATTGCCGTCTGTGTTTTTTGTAGACGACAAAGAAGAAACACACCACACGGATCGGTCACATGGATCCTTGACATGGCATGATCTGCTCCAGACATCCCCACAACGCAAAACCCACACGCCCACGCCCCATCCTACGCCCCCAACACACTCTCTCTATCCCTTATACTCCTGACACCCACCGCCACCATGATCTCTCTCCCTTCTCTCTCGTACCTCTCTCTACTCTTCATCCAGAGCCCGCCGACACCCGTTACCACCTCGTCTGCCGGCACCGGCCTTGCCGGCCACCACCTCGCCCGTCGGCCCCGACCACTTCCCTCTTCACCCCCGTCGATGGTGGCCCCTGCCCCGTCCCCCGTCACCCCTGCTGGCCTCCGCCCCCCTCCCCCCCCCCCCCGGTCGCCCCTGCCAGCCCTGGCCCCGTCGCCACCTTCCGGCCACCACCTCGCCTTCCTGCCCCGGGACCGTCGCCCCCGCAGGCCTCGTTGGCCCTGACCCTATCCATTGACACGGCACCACCTCCCGCCTCGAGGAGTGGTGGCCCTCACCTCAACGAAGGGTGATGGCCCTCACCGCATTGAAGGGCGGGGTCGCGCCAGATCTCCAGTGCTTGGATGAGTGTGGCGAGCTCCGACACAGCGGCGGACGCCTTGAGCTCCTCGTTGCTTCGGATCTCTTGTATCCTTTCGTGTGTAATCTGTTCATCTTGTGAAATAGAGCAACATTTTTGTGCTAGAACAACAAGTGATTGTTGATTATTTGTAAATAGAGTAATTTTGTATTGTGAAATTTATTTGTTCGTCGTCGATTCTTGGAACAACAACTGTTGATGGATACTGTAGTGTTTGTCGTCGTCCATTAGCTCTACGTGGACTGTTGGGTCAGGTTTTTCTAACAAAAAAATTCTTTGCCGACGGCAAAAATCTTTGCCGTCTGCCAAATGAAAAGCTGATGGCAAAGTACTCTTTGCCGATTTAGGCTTTGCCGACACTCTTTGTTGTCTGCCAGCTGACGGCAAAATCTTTGCCATCTGTACTTGCCTGACGACAAACTGTTTGATTCTTGTAGTGCCACATGGATATCTGGGACGTTGTCAGGAACGCCTGGGGTAGCCCGGTTGAAAACACTCCTGCGTTTGATTGTTCGGGCAGCACTTATGGGTTGTTGACAGACATACGAGTTGGATCCCGGAAAATCTAGTTTCCAGGGTAAACCTATTGTTGTCTTGTGATAGCCAAGCTGGATGTCTGGAATGCAACCTGGATGATCCGGCAATAGCGCGGACATCCGGGTAGAAACCCGGACAATGCGATAGTGAAAGTAGAAGTGGCTATTTGACAAGATTGATTTTGTGGATAGGCCGACCAAGGACTTTTTGGTAGAGATGTGAGTGGAATGATGCTGAGAAGATGTTGACTTGAGCAAATATTTTATGAACCCCTTTGATCACCTCTTAATATAGTGCGGGATCCCTACAACTCAAGATTTAACCGGAAAAACTATGCTTCTTTTCTCGTTGTCACCATGCTGGAGTCATATTCACTTTGGTGCCTCGATCCACGCACATAGATGCCAAAGGGACTAATAACTGTGTATTCACTTAACAAACATGATTAGTCTCCTGTATGTACTAGATCATGATGGCATGCATAGTCACACCCATATATTTTAACAAAAAAATGATAGGAACATTACGAAGATGTAGGCGCCAAAAATCTCTAGTTTTTTTCTACAATTCACAACATGGTCCCTCAATATAGGCAAGAAATATAAGTGAACAAACTAAGGAAATTGAATTGTGAAAAATGGAATCAAATCAAATCACAGCCATCCAACGGAACATCATGCAAGTAAAGGCTTGTTCTCCCGTCTAGTCTAGAAATTAATAATTAAGTTGATTATTAGAAAAAACAGATGACCACATAAACCTGTTTATACAGAACAATCGAGACACTATTTCCTCAAGAAATGTGCATACTCTGAATAAACATCAAATTTTGAAGCATGCTTTAATTTTTTTGAAGCATTTAAACATCAAATTCATGTGAAAATTATAGAAGACGGTACATTTCCTACCACTAGTGGCTGGGGCGCCACCTTATGGCGCTGCTTGAGAGTAAGTTGTGCGCATATTTCTATTTTAAAAATACATAGAATCCCCACCTTCATCTAAAAAAACATCTCAGAAAAAAATCCTCACCTTCATCTAAAAAAATGTAAAACAAAATTACCACCGCAGCCTACCAGCGAGTGCCACCTTGCATAACCATGCATTTAACAAAAATATCAGAGGTCCTCACCCCCATCTAAAAAATACATTTAAAAAATAATCCACACCTTCATCTAAAACAATTCTAAAAGATTTCTCACCGCGGCCAACCAGCTTGCGCCACGTCGTATAGCTGCCCTTCACGTGTAGCCTAATAATAATCCACACCCTCATCTGAAACAATTTTAAAAAATTTCTCACCGCGGCCAACCAGCTTGCGCCATGTGGCATAGCTGGTTGGCCGCCCTTCATGTGTAGCTTAATAGGTTTAATGTCGCTCGAGGCTTGCTTCGGCTTTATCATTACTTGTTTTAGCAAACAAGCATAGGGTCCAAAATAAGGGGCATTAAAAAAGTTGAAGATTTAACCTAAGTGGTTAGAATTATTCGCAAAAAAAAAAACCTAAGTGGTTAGAAGTTAGATGTTTGAGTTGGACTCTAAGAATAAATTGCACTCTAGTATCTAGTTACAAGGTAAGAAGTGGACGGTGAACGTACATGACAAAGGAGTGCGGGTTAACTCGAGGAGAGAAAGTATCCTTGTTTTTTGTGCTAAGACAACCACGTACGGCTAGACCCCATCAATCCTTGGTATAATCTTCGAGCCCATTTTCATTCTTAGTGATTGTTCAGTCCTTGGTATAATCATTGGTACATAGATTCTTGTACGTGTGCTTGGTGTATAAATTTGGGCGTCCTAGTAAGACTGGGTTAAACAAGCCCGTTGTATACTACTGTAACTTCCAATGGCTTCTCCTTTGTTCTTGTGTATCCTCCTGGTCGTATTTGGCAGCTACCTTTCCACCATTTCTGCTGCAGCCAACGGTAAGCAAAGCTTTGTTGTGGTGTCAACCAGCTCATTTCAGACACAAGATGTCTGCTCCACCTCCACATCAACAGGTACGTACGTGCATGAATTGAGCATGTCATAATTTTCCACGTTAACCGATCTGCATGTTAGGAACAGTCGTATGACACTGATGTTTCTTTTAGTGATGCCGCGGCCAGACCGCACGGGCGCCGTTGTGCCGCTGGTGCACAGGCACGGACCCTGCGCCAAGTCGCCGTCCACCGACAAGCTATCATCTTTCGCCGAGGCGCTTCACAGAAGCCGTGTCCGCGCAGACTACATCATGAGCAGAGCACTGAGGGGGAGGGGCACCACCACCACCATGGAGATGCAGGAGCAGGAGGAGGACAAGGTGAGCATCCCGGCGCACCTGGGCACCTCCGTGGACTCGCAGGAGTACGTGGTGACGTTGGGCCTGGGCACGCCGGCCGTGGAGCAGGTCCTCCTCATGGACACCGGCAGCGACCTGTCGTGGGTGCAATGCGCGCCATGCAACTCCACCGACTGCTACCCTCAGAAGGATCCCTTGTTCGACCCGCGCAAGTCCTCCACCTACGCACCCATCCCCTGCGGCTCCGACGTTTGCAAGAGCCTCCAGTCCAACCACTTGGGCAATGGCTGCAGCATGAACGGCAATGGCACCCAGTCCCAGTGCGGGTATCGAGTCGAGTACGGAGGAGGTTTAAAGACCAGGGGCGTGTACAGCAACGAGGCGCTCACGCTGGCCCCCGGCGAAGTGGTCAAGGACTTCCATTTCGGCTGCGCATACAAGCAGCGCGGCGCCGACGACAAGACCGACGGCCTTCTCGGGCTCGGCGGGGCGCCCCAGTCGCTCCCGGTCCAGATCTCCGCCCTCTACGGCGGCTCCTTCTCCTACTGCCTCCCGCCGGTGAGCAGCGGCACCGGGTTCCTGGCCCTTGGCGCTCCCAGCAACACCTCGGGCTTCTCATTCACGCCGATGACTGACTTCATGGATGATGGAACCTCCTACCTGGTGAAGCTCACCGGCATCAGCGTCGGCGGGAAGCAGCTCCGCATCCCACGGAAGGTGTTTGAGGGGGGCCTAATCGTGGACTGCGGCAATATCATCTCACATCTGCCGTCGACGCCCTACGCTAAACTCCGGTCCGCGTTCCGGGCGGCCATGGCGGCTTACCCGCTCATCCCGAGCGACGACGACGACACATGCTACAACTTCACCGGATACAGCGACGTTACCGTGCCCAAGGTCGCTCTCACGTTCACCGGCGGCGTCACGGCCGACCTCGATGTCCCCAATGGGGTTCTGTTGGGTGGCTGTCTGGCCTTCACCGAGTCCGGGTCAGATGGTTACGTCGGGTTCCTCGGCAATGTCCAAATGAGAACGTTGGAGATGTTGTACGACGCTAGGGGTGGTGGACTCGGATTCCGGGCAGGTGCGTGCTGACCCCTCAAGCTATATCTCAATCAGGAGCTAGCTTGCCAAAAAATAAGATCGGTTTGCTGTTAACTTCTCGACTGCTCGACAGTGGGTGACCCGTGTCCGATCATCCCGCTGTTATTTTCCGTTTTTGTCCAATTCTATCTTGATGTCATTTGTAATCTGTTCTATCTACTTAAAAAGAATGTAAGGTTTCATCTTTCACTTTTCTTCCCTTTCGTCCAACCTTTCTCGTGTGATAATCAATCATATTAATTTGCTTACATTCTGAACCAATTTTACTTCAATTTACCTACCAAAATTCTCATCAAACTATAAGTTAAATCACAGGCATAATTTAATAATTATTTACTTACACAATCGCTAATATGGGCCGATAAATCATAAACTGACGTATTAGAATATTTATACCCGTTGCAATTGTTCTAGTAAGAGGATATGATGTAATAACTCCTCTAGATTTTTAAACTCTGCAACTAAGCAAATACATCATATGCAATACCTTGAATCTACCTTAATGGTACATATAATTAATGGTACAATCCTACACTATGTCAATGCAAGTAAAGTAGTATATCATATCCAAATCCATCCTATTATTATTACATATAAAAAATACTTGATGGGATCACTAGAAAAAAGATAAATAAGTTTAAAAAATCCCACAATAATTAGAAATATCTAGCCTTTAATCCGGTGGGCCTATTTTCGTCAATGTACTAGAACCTTCAGTAGATCTTCATAATTGTCTCAAAAAGAAAAGGTAGATCTTCATAATCCAGGTGATCCGTACCTTACGCAGCAAAATCACAATAAATCTCATAAGCCAGGTGTACCCTCCACCCTACCCACAAAAATAACAACCAATCTCGATGATAGTAGGTTGGACCATCCAACGTACACGAGATAATTGCATCTATAGTTCTTGTACTCGTTGGTGATCAATACGGTCCCTAAGGTTGAGACGCTAGTCCTGGCTGTAAGCTTTGCATACGTACTGTGTATTCTGCCGTATGCCACATCAGACTGGCCCGCTCATTAGGTTGGACCCATATGTCAGGTGGGTATTGAGAAATAAAAGAAATAACACGCGGGGGTGCTGTGGTTCGAACCTGCAACATGTGGGCCGAAGAAGGGCGCTAGCCACCAGACCAAGCATATACGCGTGATATTTGAGGAGATGCACACCCTATATATGTAATCCTCTTTACAAGAAATATATTTAGTTTTTTTGAGTGAAAAGAAATATAATTAGGTATTCACAGTCTTTTTTTGGGCTGTACGGGCATGTTTCTTTTGTTTTATAGCTACGGCCCAGCTGTCTTCTGCGTGTTCTGTTTTTTCGTTCGTGTTCATTTTTTTGGCAGTCTCCTATTTGGCGTGAGCAAACCCTAAAAAAAGGCACGAGCAACCTGGTGCGTACCCCACTGAGCCCACTGCATACAATTTTTTTAAAATTGCGAATATTTTTTAGTTCACAATTTTTTAACAACCGGTCAACATTTTAAAAAATTGGGCTGAAGATTTTTCGAATTTAAAACTTGTTTTTAGAATTGAAAAAATGTTCACCATATTTTTTAAGTACGCTTTTTGGAGCTCGTTAACAAGATTTTTTTTGCATAGGCGAACTTTTTTTAATTTCTGAATAACTTTTGAAATTCATAAACATTTTGTTTGTGGTGAACATTTTCTGAATTCATCAATATTTTTTTGAAACAGTGAATATTTTCTCAAAATTTAGGAAATATATTTTTCTAAACCCGAAGCATTTTCTTCAATATTTTCATAAATTCAAGCACATTTTTTTATACGCAAACTTTTACTTTTGAATCATGAGCATTTTTTGAATCTAGGAACATAAAAAAATCAATTCATGAATACTAAGTGTGTGTGTGTGTGTGTGCGCGCGCGTGATATGTGAGGAGATGCACCCCCTATATATTTAGTCTTTTGTACAAGTTGCGCAAATTTTCTAAGTTGCGAACATTATTTTTTGGAAATTTCTAAGTTGCACTTACTATATGTATGTGAGGAGATGCACTCCCAAAATGTTCACCATATTTTTGAAGTTGCGAACATTTTCTAAATTCATGAACTTTTCCAATTTAGTGAATATTTTTCGAATTAATGAATATTTTTTGAAACTGCATACAGGTTTTTTGGATCTCGTCAACAAGTTTTTTGCATAGGCAAATATTTCCTTAAATACGTGAATTTTTTTGAAATTCAGAAACATTTTTTTTGTGACGAACATTTTTGAATTCATCAATACATTTTTGAATCAGTGAACATATTTTAAATATTGTTTTGAATATTTTTAAAAATTCATGGACATTTATTGTAGACACAACGTTTTACTATTAAATCATGAACATTTTGTGAATCGATGAACGCTTTTGCTTTTAACAAACTCATGAATATTTTAAAATTCATGTATATTTTTCAAGAGACTCTGATATGCTTATAATACATAGTGCATCCCTATGTTACACAAGATCACGCAATTGGCCTAGTGGCCCGCTCGGGCAGTGGTTGGGCAGAGCTTGTGTGTTTGAATCCCCCCTGCGTGTTGGTTTTTTCATTTTTTCGGCCCGCTGACATATGGGCCGCACGAACGTGGCCTCCACTACAAAAATACGAGATACGTATGTGACGTGTAGAGCCAGGACTGGTGTTTCAACCTCAGGGACCGTATTGACCACATATTTTCATATATCGAGACCGTATTGAAGCAATACGCAAGTTACAGGACTGAGTTGGACGTCGCCTGCAAATACGAGGACTATAGATGCAATTATCTTAACGTGCACTCAACTCCCAATCCAAAAAGGTTGGACCATCCCAGGATTAGAAAGAAAAAGTCACACTGGTCCCACAATAAAAAATCTGAACATCACACGTCTGAAAAAAATAACACTAATGTTCCTAGAAAAGAAAATCAAAAAAATGTGTAAATGGGTACAATCTCTTGACAATCAAACATGACCAAACTCTCACGATTCTGTACAAAGATACAACCTCCAAACAAAACCAAACTAGCAGATAAGACCACTCGGCATCCAAACAACCTTTCTTTCCACCATGCAAACATGATCAACCCAGCCATCCTAAAATACGTTCTCCAGGCAATGCTTCGACCAACTCAAAGATTCATTGTCCTCTAGATTTTAAAGTGCCCCTTCTAAATCATCATCCTCTAGAGTCAACAAGTGGCAGTTTGGCATTGTCTTCCTGCAGTGGTTCATCGGACATTCGATGCAATCACCGGAAAGTGCATAAGGTTTAAGAAGGGTTAATGTGCAGTTAAGTCCCAGATGTACCGGACGCCGGAGTATACCAAAAATCCGTTGGCTTACTCTTTTGACGGAGCCAAATAAGCGTTGGACTCCAAGTGGGAGGACTGGAAGTCTACCCCTACTCCTAATAGGAGTTGGCGCCAAGGGGGAGAGGACTTGGACTCCAAGTCCAATCATATTCCTACTAGGATTCCCCTTTTTCCCTTCCCTGGCCGCCTAGCCCAATAAGGCCAGGGTGCCTCCCCTCAGCCCATGCCAGCCCTTGGGACGTGGTGGACCGACTTGTGGACTTATTAACCCCTCCGGAATCCTCTGAACCTTCTGGAATCTTCCCGAAACAAAATTGAAAAAACTGCACCTTTTTCCAGAACCCAAAATATGACTTCCCATATATAAATCTTTACCTCTCGACCATTACGAGACTCCTTGTGACGTCCGCGATCTCATCCGGGACTCCGAACAACATTCGGTTACCAATCATCAAATATCCCAATACTACTCTAGAGTCAACGGACGTTAAGCATGCGACCCTGCGGGTTCCAGAATCATGTAGTCATGACCGAGACACCTCTCCGGTCAATAACTAATAGCAGGACCTGGATGCCCATATTGGTTCCTACATTTTCCACGAAGATCTTTTATCGGCTGAACCACGATGTCAAGGGTTCGGTTAATCCCATACGCAATTCCCTTTGTCCGGCGACATGTTACTTGCCCAAGATTCGATCATCGGTATCTCCATGCCTAATTCACTCTCATTACCGACAAGTCTCTTTACTCGTTCCGTAATACAATATCTCACGACTAACTCATTAGCCGCATTGCTTGCAAGCTCTTTATGATATTGTATTACTGAGAGGGCCCAGAGATATCTCTCCGTCACACGGAGTGACAAATCGCAGTCACGATCCATGCCAACTCAACAGACACCTTTGGAAATACCTGTAGAGCATCTTTATGGTCACCCAATTACGAAGTGACGTTTGACAGAACA